>OX463226.1:46806890-48025217 GCA_949820135.1 Sylvilagus floridanus
TTATCAATACATATCTGTCTGTGATGATGGAGATAAGATTTCAAAGGAGACCATTAATCAATCTGGTATGAATAATGCATTAGCATTATCTGAATTACAGCAACCCCCACCCCTGTATCCTGTTGCTTACTGGTCTAGATGGACCGCTTGATAAAAACGAACAGCTAAGCCTGACATTTCAGATGAAATTGAAACGATATTCCAATTAAGAGTATTAAGGGGGCCATTCAACCCCGGCGAGTCAGGCTCTCTGTTTCAGTATTGGCCACTTTAATCAAAGGGGTCCCCAAGACTAATTTCGATGGTTTATTCTCCTCCAGGAAGACTGGTCGCTGGAGCACAACTCTACATCTTAGAGGTCCAGCTGGCTCTGCTTATGATCTCAACAGTTGCTGTTTGGGATGTAGTCGTGTCTGTGACAGGGCTGCGTTTTCTCCTAAGGACCTTCGATTCGAGATAGGCTCACAGGGATTTATTCTGTCATTGAGCTGATAGTTATATGCCAACTATGCACCAGACATTGCTTAATCAAGAGGACTAGAACAGAGATTGAGTTATACCAGAGCCCCCACCCCTTAGAGCTTATTTTCTGGTCGGGGTGACAGACAATAAGTAGAAACTGACACCGGTGATGTAGCGATGCTTGAGAGAGTGGCCAGGAAGCTTCTCTGGAGAAGTGACATTTGGGCAAAAGACACAACTCTGCAAAGATCTGGGGGAAGGGTTATGCAGACTGCCAAGTGCAGGTGGCAGTGCACAGAACGTGGGAGATCCTGATGCCGCAGGGAGAGCCGGGAGAAGGCTGACTCCATCAGAACAGGGCTCACTTGGGAGACTTCCTTGCCCTGGGTCTCAAAGGCCCAAGAAAAATGGCTAGATTGGCTGGGGGCACCTGCATTGCCTCTGGTGCCATTCCAATTCCCTTCCCATCTACTTAGGTTACTTGATGATACCAGATTTTTGGACATCATCTGGGGGGCCCTGTCCCTGTTGAAACCGTAGCTTTCCTTTTCCTCTCTGGTCTCAGAATGACATCATCACAATACAGTGCAGGTGACAGCAGGCTGCACAGCCTGGAGAGGGCTGCTGCTGCTGAATCACCTGGGAAATTAAAACAATAGATTCAGGACAAAGCCTTCTTCAGACACTTATTTTCCTTCTTAATTGCCTGCATGAAGATCTAGAGCAGGTGTTCAGTACCTGAGAATTTATGGGTAATTATTTGACTGCTTAACCCTAGGGTGTCCCTGGGGATCGTGCCTTTAACTTGAGGCAGTTTCACAATGACAGCGATTTGCTAACTAAATATCATTTTGTGTGCTTTAAGCTGGGGGGGGGGGGCATCTGTTTTTCCTTGTGCATTTATTTCATTAATATCCCAACACACTCATCTGTGGTTTCTTCATCTATAGAGTCTGCTGTGCGAATTGTCCTTTGAAAGGTGCTAATTTTGGTCTAACTCTGCTTAGATGATGAGCGGTGTGTTCAGATTGCACCCCCTCCACGCACACCCCAACTCCAAAACACCTGATCACTCCGAAATCAAATCACATCAGTACCAGACAGGATGGACTCCAGAAGACACTGTCGCCTGTCTTAAGAAATCTCGTGGGAGACAGGGACAGCAGGTGTGTGCCAGTGTCCCTGAAACCCAGGTCTGCTAAGGAGACACAGGTCTCAGTAGTGGGCTTTAAGCTACTGGTGTTTTTTAAACTGACCAGGTGCCCTTCCCAAGACAGACCAGTGAAACTGAGTGGCACTGGGGGGTGCAGGCACTGCTCTCCCCTGCAGATTCCCTGCTGGCTTGAGGCCAGGAAGCTGTCACCCCGTTGGCTGAATCTTGTAACACAATACCCAGAGTGGGGCACTTTAGACAGAAGAGAACTCTATGTAGGTTAGTTTTGGAGGTCTTGGAGCAAGTTCATGTCTGGTGAGATCGAGAGAGAGAGAGAGAGAGCGCAAGTGGGCAACCTCGCATTCTAAGTTGTCATGAGAGCCGCTCCCTCTGGGAGAACAGTGTTAATCCCCTCTGAGCAGTGCTCCATAACCTCCTCACAACCACGGGGCCCCCACCTCTTAAAGCTGCCAGCATCTCAATGCCACCCCAGGGAGCAGGCCCCCCCCCCCCGGGGAGGGGCACATGCATCTTTGGGGGACACACCTAGTCCGTATCTAAACCATGGCTCTGTGGCTTCTAGCCCCGACCTCAGCTGCTGTCCCCACAGCATTTGGGATGGTTGCAGTCACTCACCCAAAACCTCAGCTGGTGCCGAGGTAACAGGAAAACCTGGTGACAGTGATGGCTAAGCTGACAGGGACAGGGGACCGCAGGTGCAAAGGCAGCCTTCCTGCTAGGTGTGGACTCCCCGCGCTCTGGGATAGCCTCTTTCAAGGCAGCCTGGAGATGGAGACCATCCATATCCCATGTTTCTAAGAAATAACAAGCTCATGTCCAATGCCTAAGGGCTTGTGAGCTCCTGACAGGCAGGCAGGGTGGTGACTTCCGGCCTGTGTGTTTCTAGTGCCATGCAGTATGTGTCATGCAATGGAGCCTATGTCGCAGCTCATGCGGAACGTAGACCATAACACGGGGGCGGCATTGGGTCACAGCAGGGTAAGCAGCTACTTGGGACGTCTGCATCCCATAGCCCAGGGCCTGATTTCAGTCCTGGCCACTCTGTGCTTCTGATCCACTTTCTGCTAATGTGCATGGGAGGCAGCTTATGATGCCTCAAGTACGTGGGAGACCCAGATGGGGCTCCGCTCTGTCAATCTGCCTTTCAAGTAAACAAATGAATCTTTAAAAAATAATAAAAAATAGAGAAAAACAAAGGAAAAGACAAGCATAGATGTGAAGTCGCAGAGAATCAAAGCTCTAACTGGAAATATTCCTTTGGTTCCCTTTGTTTATTTTATGTGTGAGAAGACAGAAGTTGCTCTATTAGCATGGGCTAACATGTCTCCAAGAGCATAGTTCTTTCTAGCCCATGGCAATTGCATGGACTCAATGGATGATGTTAATGACTTGGAGCACTTTTTATTAAAAAAAATTCATTTATTTATTTGAAAGTTAGAGCCAGAGAGAGAGAGAGAGAGAGAGAGAGAGAGAGAGAGAGAAAGGGCGAGAGAGAAACACACTTCCATCCATTGGTTCACTCCCTAGATGGCCACAATGGCCAGGACTGAGCAAGGCCAAAGTCAGGAGCCAGAAAACCTCATCCAGGCCTCCCATGTGGGTGCAGAGGCCCAAGCACCTGGGCCATCTTCCACTGCTTTTCCCAGGCCATCAGCAGGGAGCTGGATCGGAAGTGGAGCAGCCCACACATGACCTGGCAGGGAACACATTTTACTGCAGTGAAAGACACGCACAACCAAGGCCTCCCTGGTGTGACTCAGGAGAACGAGAGAATGTCAGAGCTCCAGTGTCTTTATCTTGGCCCACGGCCTCCAGGGCAGAGCTCCTGCAACCTCAGTGTGCGCCGAGGCCCCGGGGGCCCTGCGGAAGTGAAGGCTCTGGCTGAGGCTCTGGGGGCTAAGGTCTACAGCTGCTGTGCCTCCCAGGTGTCGCTGGGCTGCTGCCGGGCTTCCTGCTCTTCAAATACAAAAGTTCTAGGGAATTGTGTCTCAGGGGCTCGCTGCTGCCAAAGACAAGAGGCTCCCACCCCAGGCAGTTGCTAAGCTCACTCTAGGTGAGGCTGGGCACATCTTTAATATGAGCCCATCTGTTTGGAAAGACAGGACAAGAGCAGGCAGTAGTGGCCTAGGCTCCCTGGTGTCAAACACCGGGACTTCGTAACACTGTCTTGTGTGCCCTCTATTCAGTCGTATGGGGCTTTCTATTTGTGGCAATATTGATGTTCAGTTTCCTTGTGAGGCAGTTATCCAGTGTGTCTTTAAAAACAGAATTATCTTAGTTTAAATACATTGAGTTAAAGGGAAATAGAAAGCAAATAGCAGTTATGGTGAGATTCGCATGCAAGGCGGGGTGGATGGCCCAGGGTGGGCAGACCCTGCTGGAGGGCTCAGGCAATCTCCTGAAACCCTGTGGAAGCTCCTAGAAGCATGAAGAGATCGCAGCTTTCATCAGCACCTCAAAGATCTTGGAAACTAAACGAAAGAACTGAAGAACCCACGCTAGCAAGTCCCAAGGACTGCCAAGTCTACACCACTTCCTAAATCTCGCTTCTGAGAGATGTGACAGCGTTTCCGAGAGCCGTGCTTCATCACAATTATAATGATCATCACAGAGCAGCATTGCCCCATAAAGATGATTAATTAGCCCTCCCTTCCGCAGAGCAGGATTTCGCCAACTCCGGGCTGAGGGAGTGTGAACAAAGAGGTCTGGGAGGTCCTGCCTCCCGTGGCTGTTCGCGCTAGCGAAACCGTCAGATTCTGCAAAGTCCTCTAAGAACATCTCGAGCTTTCTTTCATTTGGTCTTTCCTGATTGTACCGCTCAGATCATGGTTCCCCTTTAGGGAGGAAGATGCAGGAACGACATGAAGCCCGGGTGTTCAGAAGGCGTCGTCAGCTGCTTCACTAGCTAGCCTTGAACCTGGGCCGCCAGGACACTGTACGTAAGAGGCAGAATCCTTATTAGTAAGAACAGGCTACTTTTCCTGGAGCAGTTACTGGATGGCGAGCATGTGGGTCGCTGTTGGCAGAAAGCAGACGCCATCCACGCTTTGCACAGTTAGAGTAATTGCCAGTCCTGTTTAGACCAGAGGCATTTAAGAATTTAACGTTTTCAAAACAATGTCATGGAGTCAGTGGCGTCTCTAGTGACAACGGCTTAGCTTTGCCTGTCTGGCGGTCGGCGAGCAGCAGTTCAAAGTCCCTGTGTGCACTCCTTTTATTGATGTCCAGCTTTGGTTTTTGGAATGAGAGCTCTTGGCGACTTGAAAGCAATGCTCTCGGAGCACAGCAATTTTCTACCACTCAGCTGCTTCTATACTGCCACTAAATAACTTGTCACCTTCAGAAGCGTCCGTGGGACAGCCCAGATTACGCAGCAGCTGGCCATAAAATTGGATAAAATGTGCATGGGTTCCTCGGCTGACCTCCTGTTGGTGCCAACAGGCTCACCTGTCAGCATCAGGTACCTTTGGAAAATGCACCCTATTACTGTACTCCATAAAGTCAGCTTTCACAAATGCTTCCGTGGCTCTTGGAAACACATTGAAATAGGAAACCATGTTTCCCCCAACATATAAATAACTGCATCATGGATGTTGGTGTTTTCTCTCACTTTTTTTTTTCTAAATTATTTTGTCTGTGAGGAAAACCTGAAAAAAACTTCTGTGAACTTCTACATGCCTCCTTTGTAATGAATAGGTGATGAGTTCTGCTTTGCCACATCTAAGGAGCAAACAACTCAGAGGATCTTTCTGTATCTAGGAAGGCCACAGAAGTACACTTCGCACCTGCTATTGGATACAGATGTGAGTCATCGCTAGCAGTAATTTAGAACACACGGGGGTGAGCAGCACTAATCCAGAACACGTGCGTGTGAGTGGTAGGGACAGGTTTTCTGAACGCACAGAGTTCTGGATCAAACAATTCACTCCCCAAAACTTCCCTGGGACCCTCTGTGCCCACACACACTGTAATTCAGGACAAGGTACTCCCCAGAGCCCACTGAACCAAACAGCAGTGTGCCTATAGAACGATGCCTGAAGCCAAGTGAAACAGCGCCAGTTAAATGATACCCTAGAGGAGAGTTAAGGAGAGGCCGCAGAGCCTCCGATGGACGAGTGCGGAGTGAACGGTCCAGCTGGAGGGCCGGGTCTTGACGCCAGCGTCAGACTCCGCTTTTTCCCTCGCAAGGCAGGAGCATCCTATTAGAAATCCCAGGATGGGACAGCCACAGAAGCCTCCTTGTGAGGAGTATGTTCTACTTGGAAGAGGGGAAATGCTGGGATGGTCATCAGCCAGGGCTGGGCAGGAGCCGCCCGGAGACAGTAACAGAGACAACTCTAGAGAGAGAATCCTAGAGAAGAGAAAGAGAACCCTCCGGTCACTCTTACTAAAAGGAAAAGGAGAAACAGAACTCTTGTTAGCAACCTGCTGTCCTCGAGGTATTTTAACACTTAGCAGAGGAGCGTCTGCATTGTGCGGCATCAACAGTCTTGATTCCTCTTCTGCCTCAAATAATGCGTAAGGAGAGTTACGGATTTCATTCATCTCTTCAAGATCAGAATTAGAAAACCTGGAGCAAGCAGTGGGCCACCGCTTTGTGTTAGGGCTGGGGTTCACTCCAGTAATTTTTCCTCCTGTTCTTCAGCATCTGCCTTTGAGCAAGAAAAAAGTGAAGCCCTGGGGCCGGCGCTGTGGCGTAGCAGGTAAAGCTGCTGCCTGCAGTGCCGGCATCCCATATGGATGCTGGTTTGAGTCCTGGATGCTCTACTTCCTATCCAGCTCTCTGCTGTGGCCTGGGAAAGTAGTAGAAGATGGCCCAAGTCCTTAGGCCCCTGTACCCATGTGGGAGACCTGGAAGAAGCTCCTGGTTTCGGATCGGCACAGCTCTGGCCATTGTGGCCAATTGGGGAGTGAAGCACCAGATGGAAGACCTCTCTCTCTCTCTCTCTCTCTCTCTCTCTCTCTGTGTGTGTGTGTATAACTCAAGTAAAATAAATAAATCTTTTTTTAAAAAGTGAAGCCCTAAAAGATAGAAGTTGGGGTGAGTCTTGGCCTAGTGGTTAAGGACGCTGCTGGGATGCCCACATCACAAACTGGGGGTGTCTGGGCTGCAGTCTCCCTTCCACTCCTGATTCCAGCTTCTTGCTAATGCCACACAGGTGACAGGTCAAGTCGCTGGGACCCCGTCCCTGACATGGGAGACCCCAGACTGAACTCTGAGCTCCTGGCTTTGGCCTGGCCCAGCTCCTGCCATTGCTGGTGTTTGGGGGGAATCAAACCAGTATATGTGAGATCTCTGTCAAATCAATCAAATAAATAAATTCTTAGAAAATTTACAAGCTAGATGAGGAGGAGGCTTACCTTAGTTACAAGGATATTTGGGTTATGTGAGAAGCAGGTTGAGAATGGCACCTGCTATCTTGGTTTTTAAGTGATTAAAATTAAAAATAAAAAATAATGCAAACCCAAACCCGGTTTGCTGTGTTTTGAAGGGGAAGCGAAAGGGAAGCTCGGCTGTGCCTTTTACAGGCGCGGTCGCAGGTGCTGCTGCCTTTGGTGGTCTTCAGCAGCACCCACAGATGAAATGTGCTCTAGGAACAAGCTCAGGAGGCCTGCTGGCTTCCCCAGAGTGACCCCCGAAGGGAGACGGGCACTGTCCTTACCTCCAGCTCCAGCTCCTCCCTGTCCATCTCCTGGTGGATGTCCCCAATGTAGTCGTTTGGATCGTAGTACTCGTGGGCGGATGGATGCCTGAAAAAACAGTGCAAGATATTGAAGGCCGCGCTTCCAGGATAAGCATCTCATTTTATTATCCTTCTGGCAAGCCCAGCAGGGTTTGCATGGGCCTCCCCTAGCCCATTCCTCTTGAATGTGGATCTGAGCACAGTCAGGACCTCCGTCATCAGAGTTCCACTACCTGCCTAGGAATCCGTTTGCTCTGCAAGGACGTAAGCTGGGAGGTACAGCATCGCGAGGTGCAATGCTCTCTGAGCCCAGAGTCTGTCCCCTAGCCAGCTAGTCCTATGTGCAATGCGACTCATTACCAACTCAGTCTCTGGGCAGGAGACAGGCCCGTGTTACCACGTACTGCTTCCGTGTTAGGTTTTAGCTCTGGAGGGATGTAAGATCGACTTCAGGCAACACTCGAACACACACGCCAGCTTCTGAGATTGGTTCTAAGAGCGATGATTCAAAGTGTCACGTGATCTTCTAGGACACTGTCTTCTTGAATCTTCCGACTGTACCCACAGCAAGAAACATGGGCTGCACGCCCCAATATGCACGCACGTGTTTGCAGTGTATGTACCTCCCTGTGGGCATATGGGCATATGTATGTATGTGTGCATATATGCACACATTCTGCCAGGAGACTGGACACTGTGTGTTCCTTTAGGACAACACACATAAAGCACACTTCACAGAACCCACTACCTTTTGGAAATGTCCCGAATGGAATCTTTAGGAGAAAGGCAATGGGAGTTACAGCATGCCTGGTCAGCGGCTTTGAATGCAGCTGGGGGTCCAGGGGCCAGATGCCGATGGAAAGCTCTGGCCTCCGACTGCTGGCTGGGGACCCAAACCTCACTTTCTCAAAAGGACAGCCCAGCAATCAATGGGCTGTGGTCGTCCCTCTCAGGCACTTAGTTTTGAGACAACAGATCAGACATGAGTGGTCATTCAAACAAGGGCTGGCTTTCAATTTGCTGGACCCATCAGGCAATACGCTGCCTGCACTTAAGGGCTTTTAGTACTGAGGATACTGGTGGAAGGTCTCGGCTCTCAAGCATCAACTTAACCCTCCCCACTCAATCCCGATGCGTGCTCTGGCCACTGTGTGACCTGGAGGCCACATCCTGGGGACGCCTGACCTCTGGACTCCTCTGACATTTCTCAAGTCACCCCGGGGGGATATGACATGTCATGTTAACCAGACTTAAGAGGAAATTAGGGGTTTGGCTCCTGAAAGACCTGTCACTCGGGCAGTTCAACATTTAAGAGCCAGGAGTAGCCTTCCAGGCCTTATCAATAACATGAGGCCATTTTGGTGGGGGATGTCAGATAACTGATTTGGATGAGTGGATTCAGCACATCAGTCACTTGTTCCTTGGGACCAGCTGGGACACCAGAGAGTGTTGTGGCTAAGAGCTGGGAGCCGAAGGCGACACACCTGCCTTTCCCCTGGGGTGCTGCTAGCTCAGCAGAGTGGAGCTGGGTGGGGTTGCAATTCCTCACTGGTGCAGGAGGACCAGGCATGAGAAATACTCCACAGGAGCCAGCAGTTCTGTGAGCACTTGTACCCCATGGGGCAATGTCAGGGGGACGCCCTGTCTTCTGCCCTTATACACTATCAGCTACAGTGCAACCTACTTTTTGCCCAGCTTGGGGAATTCACCCTGGGTTCCAATGACAGCCAACCACTAAAGCCAGGGGTTGAAAGACAAGCCTTTGTCTGGGATTTGACAGAACCACAGGAAACATGTGCTCACTCCAGCTATTGAGTTACTAGGAGACATCCAACAGGTTTCATGCTGAGGTTTTGTCTGCAAGAGGTGAAAACGCCCTTGGAAATAATGCATCGAATCAATGATCCCCACCCAGCTGGAATCAAGATGGGAAGAGACAGAGGTGACCCTAGCATCAGCTAGAGAGGCTGTGTCCCCTGAAGTTCAAGGTCCCATGGAAAAAGCAATGTGAGAAGGTTCTCGCTCTGCATTTTCTCCCGAATGTTTTCCATCAGTCACTGAATTGATAGTGACGGCTGCTACCATTTATTGTGGGCTCACCATCTGCTATGCTGAGAACGTTCCGTGCATTATTTCATTTCATCCTTCAACAAGCCTATAAGGCAGATACTATTTTTATTGCCACTGTAATGTGGGTAGGGGGGATAAAGCCTGGGGAAATAAAGTAGTTGCCCAAATTCCACAGCCAGAAATTGGTTTGAGCATCAGGGTTTTCTCGCTCTGAGGTGCTACACCGCTCTGTCTGCAGCAAGAGTGAAGGCAGAGGATGTGTGGGGTTGCGTCCATGCGGAAGCGAGGCACGTCCGGGCTTCGTCCAGGGATCCCGGTTTGCAATGAAACCAAGGAAAGCAGAATCCCCAACGTGCAGAGCCCTCTTTACTCGCTCTGTTGTCTGTTTAAAAGAACAATCAGCATTCCCTGCAGTAATAACTACGAAACCTTCCAATTACCATTTGCGGTGATTAAATTCTATTCCGAAACAACTTTTACAACATTTGTAAGTAATTCTGTTCTTGGAATATCATTTGAATAACTCCGCTCCAGGGTTATAATAAAGTCATTAATATGTCGGCGCGGTTTTGAGCAGGATCCGATTTATTGCCTCTATAAACAATAAAGTTAAACACAGGCAACTTGGAGGAAAATTATAAGACACATTAATTTTTTCCACCGCAGGGAAAGGGAAAAGCCAACTTCACTGTACTTACTAATGCACTAGTGGCTCACGTTCATGGTTACTTACTCCTCCGGCAGGAGATAGGGATCCAGCACGGGCGGGCTCGGGGAGGACATCTTGGTGAGAGCCATGATGTGTTCGAAGGTGATGTCCGTTTGCGTGGCTGTGTCCACCAGCTGCGACTCGGAGGGAGGCGTGAACATCTTGGTCCTTGGCGTTCGCCTCAACACCTGTACTACGATGGGCTCCTTGGCTGTCTTGAACGCTTCCACGGCCTGGTCATGAGTTGCCCGGGATAAGTCTTTACCGTTGACCTGTTGAGACATAAGTTAGGAGAAGACGGGATTATAATCGAGCAGAAACTGCCAACACTGATATGTGGTGTGACTGCACGTGTACGCATCTATAAGGAAGACGCAGGTGGGGGTGTCAGAGAGAGAGAACTGCAATGTGCAATGTTGAGGTTTCCCAAACAACGCCTGGGAGGAATGGGGTGAGTTTGTGGGCATACAGATCTGGCATTAAATAATAAATCCCACGGCAGGGAGGCCTTGGCTCCTACTGGCGCATCTTTTACATAGTTTCATCACTTGCTCATCTTGCCTGTGAAGGAGAAGACCAGCCCCAAGCTCAGAACCTTTATCAGGGCAGTACCGGCTAACTAGGAATTAATTACCTTGCTATGTGTTGATGGTGTCTGGTTCTCCAGTGTGTCACAGGTAACGCTAGTTTTCCTTTTATGGAAGTGGTAGGACATCTCCTTTTATAGTTTAATTTGTTTGCTTTTTTCTTTTTAACAAGTGCATCACAGATGCTCAGTGAATGATAATCAAGGCTGTAGGTGTAGCTGAGCACGGAGAAGGAACTCAACTGGCCAACAGCTGCAGACACCCAGCTAGCTTCATTGCAGTTTTTTTTCTCAGTGTGTGCAATGCTTTGCCACTACTATATCCCCAATGCTTGTATACCGAGAGCCTTCTGTCTACCGCATGACTTAAGTAAGCACCCCTTCCCCCCCAACAGGGTTATCGTCCTGCGAAGTTGGTAGACTCAGAGGTATGTTGACCTCCCTTCCCTATAGCCTCAGATAAACTCCATGAAGCTCATGGACCTGGTGGGTCAGAAGGTCGGATGCTTGGCCAGGATTCTATCTATTGGCACCGTGAGAACTAACTTCACACAGCTCTCTTTAGAACAGCTTACATACCATGAAAGAGAAAGCAGAATCTTCTTGCTAAAAACTGGAGTCATTCCCAGCAACAGGGAAGCCCAACCACTTCATTCACCCTCTCTCCTCCCCTGGACAAGAAAGGAATTCCATTCAGGAAGTTACATCATACGCAGATAGTTTGGCGATGTCTTATGGCTGGACTGCATGAAACCTAGCAGGCTGTAAAATATTTTAACGTCATTCTCCACGTTGGGTTGGTTGGCAATTGAAAACCACATATAAAAAGATGGTGTGAGTCTCATATTCCACAGAATACATGGCTGCAGAAGTGCCCCAGTTTCTGGCATCTTCTGTGGACAGCGCCACTGATGCGTGTTGGTCACTGAACATCGTGGTGCCTGAGCTGTAACGTCTTGGGTCGATGCTTCCTTTCATTCGGCATGTGTGTGGCACTTCCTCACACATGTCAGAACACCGAGCCACAGCCCCCCCTCCCCCACAGCACTTGTTTTCCTTCTGCCCAGGCGGGGCTCTAGTATTGATCGCGTTCTCTTTCACCGCGACCCCACAGGGATGGCAGCTCTTAGGCCAGAGTGCCTTGAGGAAGAGATGTCAGATCCTTTCCTTGTTAGGAAGCCCAAATGCACGGTGCCAGTGCAGGTGGTGAGTGATCTGGATTTAATCCGCGTGAGTAATTTACTTCCATCACGTGGGAGTTTGGTAGAACAAGAAGTGCTGGTCACAGAATGGCCCAAGAGAATCTGAAATGCCACAGGTGCACTTGAGCCAATAAAACTCGCACATCCCCGCCTTGGAAGATGAGCAACAGATGGGTTTAACGCTGTGGTTACCTTCACCCTTTGAGAAAAGAACAGAATCACGCAGGGATTCTCTCTAGCTGTCCAAAGGACCATCGTACAGGGTCCTGTACGAGATGTGGAATCTGCGCTTTCCCTGTGTAAACATCCCTTTGCCCAAAGGGAGTGAACACGTAGTTTTCTTACCAGGACAGCTTTTTTTCCTTTCAACCTCCTGTTCTCTTCCAAAGACGCAGGAGAGGTATTAGACTCCAGGCGTCTTCTAAGTCGAGTCTCTTAGGTCAGTCTTTCACACATGCAATGAGCACTCACAAATACAACAGCAGTTTGCAATGTTAGCTGCCTGGCTAGCAGGGTTCCCTCCCTGTCCCCCTGCCTCCTCTCTGCTCAGAGAGCTCTCGCTATGCTTCCTGGAGGAGACTTTGAGATGTGGAGTTTACTGGCTTTAGCCATGGTGGTCTTGTTCCTTCTGTCCAGAGCTGGCATTAGGCCAGGGTCTCCAATCAAACCCATTTCCTCTATATCCTTCTACAAGCCAGATGGCCCTGTCTCTTAACAGCTCAGGGATGGTGCCCAAGGATGCAGCTTTGGGGTCAGGGCAGGGCTGGAGTCCTGGCTGTGGGCTTTGGGCAGTTTCACTGCACTCCTGAACTCAGCATCCTCTTCTGTAATGGAATTCTGGCTGGTGGGATAAAAGTGGGCTCTGCTAGGGGGCTGGGCATCCTTCCCTGCTTCTGGCCAAGTTATGTGCATCTCTTAGCCCCATGGCAGCATTTTTGAGGCAAGTGAACACACTGAGGTGGGGGAACAGAGCAGCGGGAGAATTGGGGTCTCAGAGTATGTTACTGAACAAGTGCACTGATAGCCTAGACTCTCATTGCACCCAGTTCCTTTTCTATTTGGCATTACATCTCTTAGGCTTGAAGCCATTTGCTTTGGATCTTAACTACCTACAGCCTCAAACATCCTAACAGGTATGAATATCGCACAGATGTGTTACAGAATGAGGCATGGATATAGTCTTATTATTATAGTCTTATTATTCCAAAAGACACTGTCTATTTGTGTAAAAGAATGAGTGAAAATGCTTCTCTGATTAGAGATGTATCTTAATCAGCTCTTTTTTTTTTTTAAATGGACAAGTGGTGTCAACTACTGCTTTCCTCAGTAGATTGTATAGACCAGTATGGGGGCCACTTCATGGGATGCCAAAATCTGTGCACAAAGGACTTGCTTAGATTAGTCTACGCTGGGTGGATTCCCAGAGGACAGAGAGCTCCCTGGGTCCCAGTGGCTCAAGTGCCTCTGCACCTGTGTGACTTTGGGTACTGTTAAAGGGTGCTGGTGCGTCCCTGGTGCCCAGCTGGCTGAAGAGAAGGTGGTGCCAACCCTAAAGAGAAGCCTGGAACTTGGCAGGTTAGAGTCCTGGCTGCTCTGTGTCTGATCCACGTCTCTGCTGACGCACCTGGGAAGGCAGCAGAGGACGGTGAAGGTGCTTGGGCCTCTGTTATCCACCTGGGAGACCCAGATGGAGTTCCTGGCTCCTGGTCCTTGGGGAGTGAATAAGTGGATGAAAGATCTCCCTCCTCCCCCAACCCTCATGGCTTGCTTTGCAAATCAAATCAATCATTAATCAATCAATCAATCAGTCTTTACAAAAGCAGCAAAATTCAGCCCAGGACAGTGGTCTTGCGAGACACTTGCCTATCGGAAGGCTTCTTTATTTCTTAGGAAGCTTGCTGCACTTCTCACTCGCTTGGCCACCAATATGCACATAAACATTTCCCATCATCGTGGTGCATTTCTCAGGGCGAGAGTGGTGGGTACAACAGAAACATTTTATGGGACTTGACCTCATGCCACGCAAGCTTCTTGACAAGGTATTTTAGGGATCATTACACTCTCTTAAAAGACGATGAGACAAGGCGGGAGTTTACCATCCTAGACGATGCGTTTCTGCAGCCAAATTTGTTTTGAATTACCTTGTGCACACAACGCTTATTGCACTGTCATTTAGGAGTCACACCACCGAGAGACGGCGCGGGGCGATGATCGTGGTGCCCCGCAGGCATCCACCCGAGAGTGACAAACTTTATTCCTGGGATTAGCATCGCAGCCACATTACCCAGAACGGCGGTGATGATGGCTGAGACTGGAGCCGGGCTCCTCCAATGACGTTTGGCCCGGTCACATTAAATATCATTAACTCGCCCAATTGAGCAGATTGCTTTTCAGACAGTTTATGCAGCTCTAAAACCAAGTACATGGAATGTTTTGGAACCAGAAATGCTGATTGCAAACTTTGTCTTTATTATGAATTAAATGCTTAAGTTACTCACCTAAGGCTCTGGCTGGTCCCTTAGGACTTGAGTGCAATTAGGGGGGAAATCCAATCAGTTAGTCTCAAGGCAAAGATCGCTTGCTGCAGACGCGACAGGACAGTAAGGAACCCTAAAGAGGCCCTTCAGGGTTCTGCCACCAGACAGCCACGCCGAGGGCAAGGGATGGCGCCTCCCTGGTTCCACCGTCCCCAGGGCTGGCATCGCCCCTACTCTTTCCGGGAGGCAGTGGCCCTGTTTCTCCTGTGGTCAACCCTGAACACTGAGGTAGAGATCTCTGATGGGTGCTAAACGTCACTGCCAGCCCCCACTCTCTCTTTCAGGCTGCATTTCCCAAGGCTGTTTGGAAGACCAGCTCCTCTCTTGGCAGATGGGGGTGGGGCACTGGAGGAATTTCTGGGCAGAAATGTGAGGCCACAGCACTGGGGAGCCACGTAAGAAATGTTTCCACGTGGCATCCTGGTGGCCTTTCACCAAAGCACCTTGCAAGGGGTTGATTTGGCCAGGGAGGCCCGACTGCTGTCTAGGGGCCTCCACTTACTGGACCCCTGCTTCCCCACAGAGAGAGGCTTGGTTTCCACTGTCCACTAACACCATTGGCAAACCACTGCCATTCACTGTCACTTTTCCAAACAAGCTGCCCGGGCAGCTCTCCGAGTCTCCTGCCCCTTCGCCGTAAGCGGTTCAGAATATTTTAAATGTAGCATTTGGAAAAGACACCAAGCCCTCTTCAAATTATAAAATGCATATCTAGTTATGGGGAGACCTTTCCTGTCTGAGGTCTGCAGTGCCCAGTCACCTCTGTTTTTATTACAAGTCCCAACAACCCCAGCCTACAGGGCTAATGCAGTTTTAAATTCAGCCCACTATAAATTATGCCCCTGGCTAAAATCCAACTTTTATAGGGTTCATTTAATTAAATACAGGGGCAGTGATTTCTTTCTATAAAATATCACACCTATGTTTTCCAACTAATTAAAAACTTAGATTCCACGGGAAGCAGTAGATGATCATAAACTCTATAGCGAAAAGTAAAAGCTTTCAAGCCCTGATTTAGGTGGGGTAAAAAAATATCTTTTTTTCATTCAGGAAACTCCTGTCTGTTTTAATTTATTTTGAATTTATAGTCTGCTCTAGGGCTCAGCTCAGGGAAGGCAACTTGTGTAACACGTGGGTGTCATGGCAGTTAAGAAGGAATATAGCGCTTCATGAATGGAAGGGGGCTCAGACTCACGTGGAGCGGCAGAAACACATCTGCCTGTCCACGGACAGACACACAGACAACAGACCTGGTTACATGGAGTGAAAGCTTCACTCTGTATGGCAGGTTGTCCATGGGGATTCCCTTTTCCCCATTTTTTTTTTTTTTTGTGCATGGTAAATTCCAAATGGATCATGATGGCACATCCCCAGGTGTAGCATTTTTGTAACCGGAAGGACCCCTTTATTTCAGACCAAGCATCCTGCACAGGTGAATTTACAACCCATCTAATTATCTTGTTAGAACAGTCATTCTTGTAACTAACGTAAATATTTTACATTTTTAAAATTTTTTACCTTTTTCCTAAATAAAGAATGTATCTGGATATCAGCTTCTGAATCATAAGTTAGATAACATATCTTAAAGGAGTAGAGGCTAAAAATCATTTCTGTACTCACCATTAGAAAGTGAATGCTTGTCCTAACATATTATAGGATACTTTCTTTTCAGATACCAATCCCAACTCCCTCAACATCCTGCTTATCTCCTCTTGAAAACCTTGAGACCATCACCAGGAAACCCCATGTTAAGAGATGGCATCCAGGGGCCGACACTATGTCGTATGGGGTTAGACTACCACCACAGTGCTGGCATCCCATATGGGTAGTGGTTCAAGTTCCCGTCACTCCACTTCCGATCCAGCTCTCTGCTAAAGCCTGGGAAAGCAGTAGAAGATGGCCCAAATCCTTGGGCCCCTTCATGCACGCGGGTGACCTGGTAGAAGCTCCTGGCTCCTGGCTTCAGATCCACCCAGCTCTGGCCATTGTGGCCATTTGGGGAGTGAACTGATGGAGGGAAGATCTGCCTTTGCCTCTCTCTGTAACTCTGCCTTTCAAATCAAATAAATAAATCTTTCAGAGAGAGAGAGAGAGAGAGAGAGAGAGAGAGAGAGAGAGAGAGATGGCATCCAAATGCCCATGAAACTACAGTGTGTAGGGACCACTATGCTCCTACAACTGATGTGCTCTCTGGATGGCAGTAGCATAAACCAGCATCCCCTCTGGGTATTAGAGAAAAGCCCAGTTGTGAATACTTCGAAAAATAAGGATTTCCTCAGCCAAATCTCCCTCATCTCGAGTTCCTCTCTGGAACTCTTAATGTGTTCTCCGGGAAAACAAGCAAACGACACAGGCACACAAAGGTCTTGGGATGGCTGCCGGAGAACAAAGGTGACTCTGCCATCCTGTCCTGCTGTGTTAGGGGATGCTTCAGAGTCTGCTCTATGTAGAGGAAAGAGAAATACCAACTCTATAGCCCCTCACAGACAAATCAAAATTCCCTTCCTCTCTCTGTCTCTCTCTGCAGGGCCACTTTGGGGTTAGGTAGACTGAGCAGCGAGCAGAGTGCCCATGCAAGGGGCTGAGCCAGGTGGGAGGCACAGGACAGAGGAGAGGGGCTGGGGCGGGGCAGGGGGATCACTGGCAGGTGTCCCCCTTCTGGCTGTCCCCAGACTAGAAGCCAGTGTAGTGGAGCCACATAATGCTCTGGCCCCGGACGCCTGCGTCTGAGTCCAGGACACACAGCAAGGGCTGTGGGGTGGCTCAGCTGCCTCATCTCCTCTCCCAAAGGGTTTGGCAGAGGTGTTTCTCCAGGCTTCCTGGCGTGGACAGCCTGTGGAAGTAGACCTCGGCTGCTACGGCCTCGTGGCTCACCCGGTCATCTAAGGAGCAGCTAGAACACTCGATGTAAAACGCTGGCGTCTCTGATGCCGCACGCCAGTAAAGCCAGCAGTGGGGCAGCTCTTCCTCCATGCCAGACAAGACTCCAGGCACTTTCCCTGCTGTACCTGTGATCCTCTCGGGAGGCAGGTGTAGCGACTGCCCATACCCTAGAGAGGAAAACCCATGATGCAGGAGTGTGTGTGCGCCTGCGCCTGTTCAGGGTGCCAGTGGCTTCCCCTTAAATTGGGAGAGGCACATTCAGGGGACACTAGGGAAGATGATGCACTTTTCTTAGTTTTATTGCATTTGACAATGCACTGGGATTGCCTCCTACCATACAAGCAAATACAGCCAGACCGAGGGGAGAAGGCGTGGTTGGTTTTCCGCAAGCATCACACTAAAGCCTCGTGAAAGACATTTTACTACATCACTTCCAGGTCCTGTGTGTAAACCTCCTACGGGTCTCATTCATATCTCCCCCAACTTTCAGTTTGTTAGCTGTTTGCCTCCACAACTAGAGGGCTGGCTAATTATCCAGGAGCAAGACACAGGGAAGGGTCCTCCATCCACAGAACGGCGATGCAGGATTTAAAAGAATGTCACAGAGAAGATTTATGTTTTATAGCTGGGTCCTCCCAGCTACTGCAGGAAAGAGCAGACAGGAGTCTGCACCTGGTGATGGCCTATTGTTGGCCAAGGCCTTGACCTTCAGCCCCAGAGTCTGCCTGGGTTTTTAATTGGAGGCTGTGTCACTCCTGTGCTGTGTTATCTCAAGCATGTTGCTAACCTCCCTGTGCCTTAGTTTTCTCATCTGTAAAATGGGTTAACGGCAGGACCTCACCCATTGGGTTGTGGTCAGATAATGAATACTGTGCATGGAAAGCAGTGAGGGCTCCTGCCCTGGTGCACCATGAGTGTTCAATGAATTTCTGCTATTTCCAAATCTCCTTGATTTGGGGAATTATTGGGGAGTCCATTATCTGCCATTATGTACTTATGAGGGCTCAGTAATACTGGGCAAAAGTTGGCTACTCCGAGGCTGCAGGTGAGACCCACTGGTCTGAGCTCCTGCTGTGCCATTTGCCAGATGTGTAAATTCCTCCATGTCTGCGTGCTCCCCTGGTGCTCAACTGAACCAGGAACATTCAAGTGCCAGCCTGGTGGGGGCCGACCACACGATGTAATCCACATAGAGCTCCTGGCCCGGTGCCCGAGCGTGGCCGTTGTTGCAATTATTCGTCTTGGACAAGTGGCCTTGCCTGGAAAAGGGGTAAGGCGACTCACTGGAAAGAGCGCACATCAGGGTACAGCTCATGGTCCCTGCGCAGCAAACACGCCGTGACCACTGTGTCACACGGCCACAAGTGCTGCTCCCTGACCCGAGTCGTCCTGCAGAGGGGCATTTAGGAGTCAAGGGCTGGCCACAGGGACCTCAGGACATGAAGGTGCAGTGAGAGGAGCAGGCCTCCCCAGGAGGGGAGGTGTCCCCAAACAGGGAACATGATGGCCCAGTGACAGGAGCAATGGCCCCTGCCCAGGGAGGGGAGGTGCACTGCCCAGGCCTCAGTGGGGGGCTCTGCCACATGAACCAAACCGGGCAGGGCCCCTGCCCGTCCCCAGCGGCTCATTTTGGCAATGGCGCTGTGTTTAAGAAGCAGAGTGGAGAGACCAGGATTTGGGGCATTCACTCAACTCCCCTCCCGCTAGATTGCAGAGGGGATGAAAGAGGAGAGATTTTTTTTTCTTCTGTCAATTCATTCCTTACTCGGCTGTCGCATCCGATGTCAAAGCGTTTGCCCTAGAAATGTCCTACAGCCACTTTGTGAGGCCTTCACCATGGAACAGGGTTAAAAATAGCACGGGCAGGACAAGAGTCGCGTCCCCTGTGTGTTAAAGCAGAAACACAGACAAGCAGGATCGCACATGTTCGGAAGCCCTTGAGCTTCAGAGAGACAGAGGGCAAGAAAGCAAACTCAGAAATGCTTACTGGGTGCGAGGGCCTGCGCTGTCTCTGCTCCTTTGAACACGATAATGATGTTTTCTAACTATAGTTGAACAACACAAAAGTCAGGTAACAAAGCAGCGAGTGCCAGGGACAATCAAAGCTACAGTTAATTTGCTGTAAATCAAATTTCTTGGACTTTGTGAATCTTCCTCGAAACCATCCTGGTCTCCCACGTGGGTGGTCGCCTGGCACTTTAGAAGGCAGCTGGATTGGAAGCAGAGCAGCCAGGATTTGAACCCGGCTCTGCAATATGGGATGTTCGTGTTGTTGCAGCTGCGGCAGATTAACCTGCTGGGCCACAACGCTGGCCTGCCCCTGTCCTGTTTCCTAAGACTGCTAATATTTATCAGCCCCCTGCGAGCTTGTGTCCAGTGTGGTATGGGCGCGTCTTACTCAGCAGCTTATTCACTGGGTAAATGCCCTCCTCTAAGGTATTATTTATTGCTGACAACTTTGCTTCCAAATAATCTAGACTCGTGTATCTCTACCCATCATGAGGGTGTAAGAGGGAGATGGTTTCTTCTGTAGACTGCTTAGAAACGCTGCTGAATCTTGCATTGCAGCGAGTCTGTTCAAGCTGGGGCACACATTCCCCAGCCCCAGTGAGGGAAGCTCTCACCACTGGCTCCGAAACTCTTTGTTTTTCACATAAACTGTCCCACTGTCTGTTGCTTTAGAACTACATTTAAAAATGCAAGCCATCTCCATTTGTAAACCTCCTAGCTTTTTTTTTTTTGTGAACTTTGACCTTTATTGGATATCAGCTGTTCAAAGTGGTTGATGGCGAGAAATTTTTTAGCATTTTCATTATGAAAATTTTCATCATCTTCTTTCCCCCCTGACTTCTGCCTATGAGAAAAAATTGAACCCTGCAGTTAGCAGGACTGAGTGAGAGCATGGATCCTTATTTTTTCTACCAACATACAGAAGAGCATCCATCATTTTGGACAGAGAGGGTGTGTGTGTGTGTGTATGTGTGTGTGTGTGTGTGTATTTCATTGTTTATCTAGCTGACATACTAAATTAAAGCAGAAAGACTTATTTTGTGTTTATCCTGAACTTTGACAACATTTTGTAGTTTTAATTGTAAATTATTGCTTAACTTGCGGGAAATGCAGACTAGCGGAGAACATATGTGCCTCTTTTTTGCTGGGTTGAGATATTTTCCTAAATTTGAATAACGTTTCTAAAAGATAAAACGCCACCTCCTTCTCTCCCATTTGTGTCATTTGTGACTTGCATGAATATCCTATCTGGGAGTGCTTCCATGCAAGCGTGGATCTGGGTGCATCTAACCTCAAAATGTGCATGGTTGGCTGGGATCCTTCCTGTGGCCATGGACAACTTCAACCAATCGAATGTACAAATCGAATGTACAAGCCCCTGAGATGTGCAGTGACATAGCGATCCCTGCGAGAAGTTAATGCAGAGTTTCAGAAATACAGGCTTTGCAAGAAGAACTGAGGAAAGTGAGCGGATGACAAACCCTAAAAACAGCCACGCTGGAGGACAGAAGTGCTGGGGAGATTCAGAATGTTTACGAATCCGAAGTAAGTTGAGTCTGTACTTCTTCCTCCAGGATTTATACATGTGATTTACAAATGGCACAAAAAAGAATAATGATGGCATTCTAGGATATTTATCACCTGTAAAATAGGAAATAAAATGAGTCGTCCACTCGACTTCACAGGCCCTGAAGGGCTTTAAAATATGGCCACATTATAATAATTGATCCTTACTTTCTTGTGATTAAATTTTGGAAAATATGAGTGGTGGAATAATTTCATATTTTAGTGGAACAGGATATCTGGCATTTAGGACATCCATGATATGTTTGTTGAAGGGCAATTAAAAAATACATTTATGGAAAGTGTGAACTGGGGTGTGTATGTAAATCAATTGAGAAATGCTGGGAACCAGGTGATAAAATAGTGTTCACCAGTCTAAAGAAACCACTCATTCTGGGGCCAGAGCTGTAGTATAGCGGGTAAAGTCACCACTTGTATTACCGGCATCCCATATGAGTGCTGGTTCGAGTCCTGGCTGCTCCATTTCTGATCCAGCTCTCTAATATGGCCTGGGAAAGCAGTAGAAGATGGGCCAAGTCCTTGGGCCCCTGCACCTGTGTGGGAGACCCAGAAGAAGCTCCTGGCTCCTTACTTTGGATCGGCTCAGCTCCAGCTGTTGTGGCCAGTTGGGGAGTGAACCATCGGATGGAAGACCTCTCTTTCTGCCTCTCCTTCTCTCTCTATGTAACTAATTTCCAAATAAATAAATAAATTTTTGTTTTAAAGAAACCATTCGTTCTTTCCAAGCCTCAGTTTCCAAATCTATAGATTGGAGAATTACTCCAGAGAGTTACTGCTTGAAATACAGGAAGAACTTCATTAGGCCGGTACCCAAGCCCTCCTGGGTTCTTTCAGATGCCCCTGCACCCGGCTGCCCATGAATGTCCGCCCAGCCTCGGGACATCCACGCTGGGAGGCAGAGAAGTCCTTCTAGGCTTTTCAGAGAGAACGCCACCAATCCCGCTCCAGCAGTCCTGTCCTGTTCTGCAGGCAGCACCACCAGCCTCCTTCCCCTCCAGCGCTGGCTTGGGTACAACTTCCTGCGTTCATTTCTTTTCTCTTGCTCTCCACACTGGTTCCATGGAAGCGATCCCTCGGGCAGTGGGCAGGCCAGACAGCAAGGGACAAGGGAGAGATGACACCTGGCCTGTGCTCTCCTGGAAGAGGGGTGCTTAGATGAGCTAGGAACTGAGAGCTGACGCAATTCCGGGGGCCCGGCCTGGGCAAAGTGGGATTCTGAACTCTTCCCCCTCTGTGGTTAAATTACTAAGGTTTTAATCATGATGATGCTAAAGGTGTTGCTGTTGTGAAAGGGAGGAGAACAAATCTCCTCCAAGGGCTACAGGAATTAGCATGTTGGATTCGGAGAAAAACCTGCAGCATTTTCAAAGATGATTTATTAGACATGGATAGAATTTGCTAGAAACCTACCAGCGGCAAATCATCTGGGAAGGAATTAATGAACCAAGCAAAACACTTGATAATGCAATTAGAATATGAGTAGAATATGAGGAAACGTAGAAGTTTTCAGACACAGACACACACACACACACACACACAGTGGGAGCGAAGTGTGTGCACATAATATATATGGTTCGGGTTGTGTCCGTCTTGATGCTGGCTGGACCACAAACATGCCAAGTTTTTGAAAGCGAGTTATCAGACGGTGGGGAGCAGATGGCAGGGGTGACATTTCGAGTCCCGACGCCTCAGTATGGTTAGCGACTGAGCGAGCAGCTGGGTGGAAAGCCTCTTGCCTGAGAAAGAAATGACATCGCTGGCGGCAACAGCACGGGCCCCCTCCCACGGGGTGGGGATGGGGGGACGTAGGGTTTTTCTCAGATTGCTGAAGGCAAAAGGAAGTCTTCCCCCCTCCCACTCCGCCCCAGCTTTTGCGTGGGTCTGGAATCTTCCTTTCCATCTTTTTGTAGCTGCGTTTGAAGCCCTCTGGGCGTCTGACCCCGTCTCATCAGGCTTGGTGCGAGAGCTGTGAGTTTCGCGATGGGTAACATCCACTGCACGTGTCCAAAGGAAACATTTGATCATGCACTTGTCCTAACTGCCCAGCCTAGGCTTTGCAGACAAACCATATCTGAATGCGACAGAGGCTACTCTGGGTTGAGGTGGACATGGAACTCTGAATAGATTTCAAAATCTGTCACTGGAAAGCATATGTTCCCTGCAGTTAGCGTCAGAGTTTGGAGGGGATGTGGTTCACGTTTTTATTGCCTTTTCAAAACAATGTCATCCTTTCTGTAGGCATCGTGGAACCACACACCGCCAACTGCACAGGGCTTTTCCGCTTTGCTAATGTTTTCAGATGTGTGAGCTCGTGGGTGTGTGTCCAACTTGGGAAGCCAAGTGCTGTCTCAGTAGCAGACAGACAGTTGCAGCGTGAAAGTGTTACTACTTTTCCCAGCAACCCACAGCTCCTCCTGCCCCTGGCCTCTGCCTGGCTGCCATTGCTGGATCCCTGCCCTTGGTTTGTGCCCCTAGCACTTGGCATGGGCCATCCACGGTGCTGGCCGCTGGTGGCACTCTGACCTGTGGAACAGCCTGTGGGTGCAGAACCCCCTCTCTGGGTGGCAAGTGCCAGGAGGACCATGGCCATGCCAGCTGTGCGGCCACTGCAGGGTTGCCAGGGGTTGTCCCTCCACGGCACACTGATGCATCTAAGAATGTTCTGCAAACATAGTGGCTATTTCCACCTCCCCATGGGATTGGCAAGAAGCTGATATGAAAGCCCTGTTAACCTGTTCCCTTAAAAGCAGCAACAGCACCAGTGGTACCCAAAGATGCCCACAGAAGTTGGCCTTTCTGAACCCATTTCCATCCTTGCACCTGTCCCTGGGGAGACCCTTGACCCACAGTTTTGGACCTAATTTTGCCCCCATCTCTTCCAGAAAGGCTGGCTTTCTCCTTCCTTCCCCAGAGCTGTGATGGGTTCTATGGTGATACGCAAGTGTTCAGAGCTGAGGCCATGCCACACAGCACCAGGGACAGCACACACGAGGGAACCTGAAACAGCATCATGGCATATGGAATGAAAAACTCTGTTTCTTTGGGTGCAATGAATTTTAACATCTAGGTAAACGAGGGGTCTTTAGAAAGTTCATGGAAAACACACGTTAGGGAAAAAAAAACACTATGCATAGATTTCAAAATGTCTTTTTGCTCCAAAATCAATGTACCTTTTAATTCCATTTGCCAGGAGCTGTATGGAGTGCCTTTGTTTGTATCTGTGCTCCCTGGAACACTCTCTGGACGCCCAAGAGGCAGAGCCAGTATTTGGGTGCTTTGGAGGAAGACGGTAAAGTCCAGAGAGGCTGAGACTGTCCTACAACCACTCAGCGGCACAGCCACAAGCAGGATCCATCTCCACCCTTCTCGCCTGAGACCAGGGCAAGGTCAAGGGTACCGGGAGCAAGTGGCTGTTGTCAGCCGCTCCCTCTCTGCGCACGACCTGGAGGGCACAGCAGACACTCAGGAAATGCTGCTCCAGGGCAGGGACACTGTGGAGGGAACCTGCTCATGGCCAGAACTGACTTGAGTCTCATGGGCTGGTGCAATGATCCTGTCCCAGTCACCAACCAGTGCGATCCCAGGCAAGTTAGTCAACATCTCTACCCCTCAGTTGTCTCTCTGCAAAATGGAAAGATCAACAGTGTCTCTCCTTGGGGCGGGTGTTGTAGTGCTATAGGTTAAGCCACTGCCTGTGATGTTGGTTCAAGTCCTGACTGCTCCATATTGGTCCAGCTCCCAGTGAATGCACCTGGGAAAGCAGCAGAAGATGGCCCAAGTCTTTGGGCCCCTGCACCCACATGGGGGACTTAGAAGAAGCTCCTGGCTCCTGGCTTCAGATCGGCGCAGCTCCGGCTGTTGTAGTCAATTGGGGAGTGAACCAGCAGATGGAAGACCTCTCCCTCTCTGCCTGTCCTTCTCTCTCTGTGTAACTCTGACTTTCATATAAATAAATAAATCTTAAAGATGTCTCACTGGTGGCTCCCACCCTCCCTTCACTCGTTGGGAATAGCCAGTTCCTCTCAGGTTTCAATCTACAGGTAGACTTGAATGAAGAGTTCAGGTTCATTTAATTGGGGAGGGAGGCATACACGGGCATGCTGGCCAGCTCATTTAAAAATCCTGGAGAGTTTTCAGACACCTGGCCCAGTGACTACTTCTCTTGGATTTAGAAATTTGCCAGAGAGAGAAATTTAAAAAAAGGGAGCATACTAAGCCAAGAGCAACAGAGGTAAGGAATTACTCCAGATAGGAGAACATGGATGTACACAGCTGAGTGTAAAAGAGGAAGAGCTGATATATAAGATGTTCAGTAAATATGATATATAATGTATACATATAGCTGGTATATGCACTACAAGCTATTCAGGCCAGCAGTGTGATGGCTAGATAAAAGGAGCACCAACCCAGATGTAAAGACCACTTGTGACTCTCACGGGGACTATCTGTGGCTTTCCATCTCCTGACACCAGCGGAAGTACTGTTCGGAAGGATTCCTCTCTACGCGTTTGAGACCCCCAAACAGAAAACAACTGCGTGATAACAAGTGGCTCATCTTCGTTAGCGTTTTCTTTGCTAAAAATGCTTGTCGCTCCAAATGTTGGAGGCCCTCTGACACTTTTGGGCAAGGAGAGAGGGATAATTACTTGGCATGTGTGGCTAAGCAGGGATGTGCCTTGTGTTAGTGTAGACTGCTTCAGACCCTGGGCTAGACTCTCTCCCAGATGTCTGACACATTCACTGTGCTTCCATTGGATTCATGTTGTGAGTGATGTTGGCAGTTTTTGGTTCATGTGTTGTTTGGCCCCCCCTCCCCCCCCAAAAAAGACAAATCTTTTGTTTAAGACTTCTTTAGTTACAGACGTGTGTACTGAGGAAGTGGTGTATAAAGACACTAATTCTAACTATAGCCATTATAAATGGTCTCTGCTTTTACAGCAAAATTACAGCTTGAGACAGTTCTTCCACACTCTCATTTTACAGAATTTTATAGAATGCTTTGCATTAAGAAGTAAAGCGAAGCAACTTTGATGCTTTGTAATGATCTCTGTAACCAGCTAATTCCTCCTGCCCCTGTGATGACTAATTCTGATTTACTTTTCTCCTTCAGAATTTGGAACGGGGAAGACTTTCAATATTATTTCTACCTGGGTCCCCTCTTATTATCTCTGCTTTAGTAACTATTGTGTACGTTCAACAATTCCTAAGATATCTGTGTGTAATTATAAAGAATGCCACTGCGAACACCCGTAGACCTACCACGACTTTGAGGGGTGCAGTGTTGATACCCCGCCTTGATTAGCTGAATGCTAATTGTCCGTGGCTGAGCAGAGCACCAAGACCAGCCAAGAAGTCAGTAGCAACGAGGCACTGGGGTGGGCCCTGCTCTGGTGCCAGAATGACTGTATAACGGTAGGGTGATATAACAGCCATTCTACGTGCCATGTAGGTGTAGGAGAATCCCTGAACAATGGAACAGAAGATGGTCTAGAAACAGCTTCAACCACACATGGAAACAAGTGTTTCCCCTTGCTATGATTTTCTGTACATGGTACTGGGAAACCCACATCCATGAAGAATGAAGTTGAACTCCAACACTGCACTCTTTGTAAAAAAGTAACTGTTGAAGGAAAAATTATATAGAACTTTTAGAAGAAAACATAGGATATCTTTGTGACCTTGTGACTTTGTTTCTTAACAGACAAAAAGCACAAACCATAAGAAAAGAGAGATTTGACTGTCATAGAGTATGGGATTTGATCTGTCGGAAGCCATCGTGGAGAGAATGCTGAGACAAGCCATCAACTGGGAGGGGAGGTTTGCAAATTTATATCTCAGGGATTCACATCCAGACTATGTTTTTAAAATTCTACAAACTGGGGGGCACTGCAGGTTAAGCTGCCTTCTGCAGCACCAGAATCCGAAATGGGCGCTGGTTCAAATCCCAGCTGCTCCATTTCCAATCCAGCTCCCTGCAAATGTGCCTGGGAAAATAGCAGAGGATGGACCAGATACTTGGACTCCTGCACCTACTTGGGAGACCTGAAAGAAGCTCCTGGCTCCTGGCTTCGGCCTGGCCCAAACCTGGCCTTTGCGGCCATTTGGGGAGTGAACCAGTGGATGGAAGATTGAGCTCTCATGCTCCCCTGCCCCCATGTCTCTCCCTCTCTCTCTGTAATTCCAACTTTCAAACAGATAAATCTAATTTAAAAAACTCTAAAAACCAAGAGAAGAAGGTGATAAATCCAATAGAGAAATGGTAAAAATCTGAGCACACATTATAAAAAGTAAAATTGACCAATACAATTAAACCATTCAACTTCATTCATAAACAAAGTAAAGCAAACTTAGGCCATGGTGAGTTATCTCTTCCTATTTGCAATACTGGAAAAATTAAGAACGTGGACAATACCAGATATTGGCAGAGGTGTGAAGAAACAACACTTCTTCCATAAAGGAAGAAAGCCATTGTCAGCAGTGAAACTGAAGAGGAGCCGACTCTCAACAGCTTCTCTCTCCTCCCATCGTGCTTTGCTCACCCATCCATCCATCAGCCTCTATCTAATTACCAGTACGTCTCCGAGAGCAGTGGCCCTCCAAGCGCAGTCCCCAGACCAACAGCAGCGACATTCAGGATGGAGCACAGCACTCAGGGTTTGAAGACGCCCTCAATGGGATTCTGATGCAAGTTCAAGTTTGGGGAACCCCTGTCCCAAAGGAATGACTGATTGTTCTCTGAGACGGATGTAAGAACGCCAGTTAAAAATGAGATTCCATTCTCTGCCAGCCTGTCACCTCAACAAGCCCAGTATCACATAGGCAGAAGGGGAAAAAGAAAAGCGAGGGGGCGGCCTTGGTATCCAGTGCCTGTTGGGTGGAGCGGGAGTGGGATGGACCTTCAGACACCAGGGGGCGCTGCACAGGGAGACTCATCTGGGACAAAGACTTCTAACAAGGGTGCCCCTCTGACACAACCCATCTACTTCTAGAATGAAGAAAGGCCGGCCACGGATGTTGTCTAGTTGATGGCTATAGTTTGACTAAACCCCGAAGTCCCCCAGGAGCGGGGGCCTGTCAGTCACGACCTGTCATTTCTGAAGCCCATCTTCAGAAGGAGGTCTCTGCTCCAACTTATTTCCCCCAGGAGTCTGCAAATTAGGATTCATTTGGGTAACGAGGTCTTTTCTAAAAATATATTCCCTTCTGGCAGGGGAATTCTGCCCGTCATCATTCACATTATTGGAAATTACTTTAATTAGATTACTTTCCTATTTACTCCTGGGAAGGGAGAGCTAGTAGGAGCAGGAGGGTATGTGGTGGAGGAGGACACAGGATAATTTTGGAGCCTGGGGGTGATTTGGAGCAGGGCAATAGTGAAATATACATACGCAAATGCAACACTTCCAGACACAACAGCCTTCCATTTAACTCTTGTACACTAGATATTACTGAACAATGTATTTGATAAAAAGTTCTCAGGCAAAATAAAATACCTCTCTGGTTTTAACCAACAGATGATTAAGTTTTCAATTTGCATCAACCTGTCTGGGATATGACTTCTTTGCTGCCTCTTTTTTCAACAGAGTTTGGAAAATCAGAGGCTCCCCAATATAAATGAGCACCAACCAAGCTCACTTGCTGGGCTCGTGAGATGCAGACGGTTGCACCCCACTCCCTGAGAGTGTCCTCCAGCAGGTGCCAGGTAGTGCCTGGGAATCTGCATTTCTTTGTAATCTTTGAAAAAGGTTTATTTATTTGAAAGGTAGAGTGGACGGAGGGAGGGTTAACTTCCATTTGCTGGTTTGCTCCTCAAATGCCCACATCAGCTGGGGCTGGGTCAGGTCCAGCCAGGAGCCAGGAACTCCAGCCAGGTCTCTCACATAGGGGGCAGGTAACTAAGTATTTGGCCATCATCTGCTGTCTCCCAGGCACATTATTTTAGCAGGAAGCTGGATCAGAAGTGCAGAGTAGGAGCTGGCACTATGGTACAGCAGTAGGCTAAACCTCTGCCTGTGGCACTGGCTTGCTCTATGGGCACTGGTTTGTGTCCTGGCTGCTCCTCTTTTGACCCACCTCGCTGCTAATATGCCTGGGAAATCGGGGGAAGGTGGCCCAAGTGCTTGGGTCCCTGCACCCATGTGGGACACCTGGAAGAAGTTCCTGGGGCCTGATCAGCCCAGCTCCAGTAGTTGTGGCCGTTTGGGGAGTGAACCAGTGGATGGAAAAGTTATCTCTTTGTCTCCCTGTTTCTCTGTCTGTGACTCTACCTCTCAAAAAAAATACTACTTAAAAAAATAAAGAAGTGCAGGTAGTTAGAAGTCGGACCAGACACTCTGATACGGGAGGCAGGCATCCCAAGCAGTTACTTAACCCCCTGCACCACCATACCCGCCCCAGGAATCTGCAGTTCTAACAAGTTCCAGGCCGCACTTTGAGAACAAATGGCTTAGAAGAAGCTCCTGGAGGCTCTGCAGAGAGAGAAGCTGTCCTTGCTCTCCAGACTAGGGCACAGCACAAGTGAACCCTGGGATCAATAATTTTTTTCCCATTCTGCACAATTTCAGCTTTTCCTACCACCAGCTGGTGAGTATCATCAAGTGTATTTGAAAAACACTTTATGCATCCAGGCAGGTGATCAGACAGGAAAGGGGCTCCCCTCCCCCCAAGTTCACCACTGGACACACAGCTCAGTCTCTGCCCTTGGTGAGCAGGGAGGAAGGCAGGGCACTGGTCATTCTAAGGAGGACAGAGGTGCCCCTGGCATGTCTCAGGGCAGCACGGCCTGATGACATCTCGCCAACACTGTGACACCTGTCATGGAAGTAAACGTGATGCTATCGAAACTGGTTCTCAAGAGTGAAGGCCATGCTGCCTGGGACTGCGGCAGGTCAGCTGGCCGGCACATGCCTCTCCCCGGAGCTGCTGGCAGTGCCCGATGGTTCCACCCCCACCCCCACTTAACCATGACCTCCACCTGCACTGTGGATGGACACTGAGAACTCATTTATTAAAGTTGCATTTTTTTCATTGTTCTGTAGGTTTCTTTCTGCTGTCATGGCAGGCGGATGACTGGAGCTCAAAGAGGCGCTGCCTCCTCTGCTGTGACCCTGCACCATCTGCCTCAGGGCACCTGCAGCTGGGTCCAGGGAGGCTATCGCGTCCTGGAACACAGACCCGTTTGTCCTTGCTAAGAACCGTCCCAGAGCAGCGGGGTCGGGCTGGCGGACTCACTTGACGCGTTTCTTATTCAGAAGGTAACCTGATCACCATGTGAAGCGGGACCTGGGGCGATCACTTCATGGAGCTGCTGTTCTCTGAGCAGGTGGAGGCGGAGTAACGAGTGAGAAGGAGAGGCTGCCGGAGCGTGGAGCCATACAGCCACACTGACACAGTGGGCACGGGGCTTTCTGAGGTCAGGGCAGGTCTCTGTGGAGACGCCCATTCGAGCCAAGGCCCCAGAGGTCCTCAGGGGAGGAACACAGTGGGTTCTGGGAGTTGGAAGGACCTCTGCAGAGCCAGGGCAGATGAACAAGGCATGAGGTTCACAGGACAGGTAACAACGCCGGGGTTATGCCATCTGCAGTACCTGAATCGCCCTGGGGAGGGAGCTGGTGAGCTGTGAACGGTCAGCTGGCTGGGTGACCTTGGCTGCATGAGCGGCCACTGAGTGTCCTGGACCCCTCGCTACTCCATCCTCACCTCCTTGGTCCATGCCATGGTCTCTTTGTTCAATGCCTAGTCCTCTTCTTGGGTGCCCGCCTAGTACCCTTGTGGAGTCTTTTCCTCCTGCTCCCTGCTTCATACACTGTTGCTGCGCATAGAGGGCAAATGTGACAGGGAGACCTCCCTGGAGTTCAAGTGCAATAGGGAGGCCAAATGAGCACAGAACACAGGAAGGAGGCACAGGGAGAAGCACAGGATGGGGGCTGATAGGCCTCCTACAGGAAGGACTCCATGATGGTCCCCCAAAGCCTTCTCCCTAAACAGGAGACAGATAGGAGCAGAGAAAGGCCCTGGTCCCATCCGAGGCCCCTCCTTTTCATTTCCCAATCAAGCAATTTATGACCCATGGTTAACCGATGAGAAAGCACCAGCTAGTGACAGATCAATCAATGCTCATCCTGAAAAACTGACTTTTGGGGCCGCTGCCATGGCACAATAGGTTAAGACTTAGCCTGCCATGCCAGCATCCTATGTGGGCGCTAGTTCGAGTCCCGGCTGCTCCACTTCCGATCCAGCTCCCTGCCAATGCTCCTGGGAAAGCAGCAGAAGATGGTCCAAGTGCTTGGGAATCTGCACCCAAATGGGAGACCCAGAAAAAGCTCTTGGCTCTTGGCTTTGGCTTGGCCCAGCCATGACCTTTGCAAACATTTGGGGAGTGAACCAGTGGATGGACGGTCTCTCTCTCTCTAACTATGCCTTTCAAATAATTCCCGGCTGTTTATTTGAATGGCAGGATGAGAGAGGGAGAGAGAGAGAGAGAGAGAAAGGGAGAGAGAAGAGAGAAATCCTCCATTCAGTGATTCACTCCCCAGATGGGCACAAGGGCCAGGACGCAGCCAATCCGAAGCCAGGAGGAGTCAAGATGTTCATCTGGGTCTCCCACATCAGTGTAGAGGCCCAAGCACTTGGGTCACCTTCCACTCCTTTCCCAGACACATAAGCAGGGAACTGGACTGGAAGTGGAGCAGCCGAGAATCTAACTGGTGCCCACGTGGGATGCCAGAGTTGCAGGCGGCCACTTAACCCACTAGGCCACAGTGTAGGCCCTAGTAAATAGATCTTAAAAAAAAACTGATGTCTTTAGCTACAGGCAGGCCCCATGCTCCATGGCTTCTAAAACAATGCTTTCGGGATTGATAGGTTGTTTAAGCAAATACTCTCCTACTTGCAGGAAAACTTTGCCAGGTTCAACGCCGCTGTGTGGAAGTCAAGCTCATGTTCATTCAATTTACTGCCATGGACTCGGCCCATCCTCAATCCTCCTGTGGCACAGCCGATCCCGCGCAGACTCTCGGCTGCTTTGCTCTGCGGCAGTAAACTCACCTAATTGAATACTGCATGCAGCTCATTAAATATGAAAATAGGATTGTGTACAGTCAAGTTTCCAGACTGCTCCATAAACCTGTGGATTCTAATTAGTATTTACTGGGGGAACTCTGTTTTTCCAGCCAGTTGGCTAATAGGTGGATGTTGAAATGGTCACCAACCTATATGTCCTTCCACCCACGGCTCCCTGGCGAGACACGCTCACTGGCTGAAGTTTCTGCTTTTCAAAGCTAGCAAGTTCAAGTGGTGTAAAAGGCACACGTCAGTCCCACATATTGCCTGCTATCAAGGAGAGGCGAAAGGACTGGAGCCTTCTCACGTTACCCCTTCTGAAGGCTGCCGGGAAGTTAATGGAAACTTGGAGCTGCTCTCGAGTTCCTGTCTCTTTGCCCTTGATTCTGTCCCCTGTCACTAGGGACCAGAGGGCACCCTCCATGGACCTTCAGAGATGAAGAATCTTCAGCCACAGAAGGGAAAAGCAATTCAAAAAAAACGCACGCATTCCCCCAAAACGTTGTCACTTCATTGTTGCCATTGCTGAAAAATTATTTTTATGAGAAAATAACTTCCTTGGCTTCGGGACCATGGTGCCGATGTGGCGGTCAGCTCCACTTATCAGTCCTCCGTGTACCGGCGTCCTCACCTTCGCCATGGAACAACTGCACTCTCTCTTCACACCATCACTGGCACTTGGTGGCAAAAAGTGTGGTCAGCGCTTAGCACGGTGCCGGCCCATGGTAAGAGAACAGTCAGCAGTATTGGGCTTAATACATGTGGCTGTCGTTTTCTATGTTGTTCCTGTCATCCTGAGCAGACCCGTAGGGCAATGTGCGAGTCCCAGTCTCGACATGAAAGCCTAGGGTCCCACCAGAATCACTGCCCTGTTGGCTTAAGCAAATAGGCTGAGGCCCGCACTCTGCAGAGGTGGAGGAGCGACTGTTACTGCCTAGTGTGCTACTGCTTGCCTCCCCCGGGCCTTTGTCTGTGGACCCTGCTCACAGCATCCCCAGCCTGGCCTTCCCTGGGTCCTGAGAGGTCACAGCGGGGGACAGGCTGGTGCTTGGCCTTCAGGGGAGTAACAGGGACCAAGCCCACAGAGCCTAATCCTTCCTGTCCCTACCACTGTTCCCCTCTGCCCACTCCTGGTCCCCTAGCAACCACCCTTAGCTGGAGGCCAGCCACAACCCTGGAACTGGGCAGCTCCCTCCGCTGTTACCTCCAGAACACAAGAACCCTGGTGCCAATGAATTTATCCAAGTAGAGGACTCTGCCCCTCCATACCCTTAAGGGAGCTTCCTAGGAGACCCACCTTCCCCTGGCCTTTTGCCTTGACTGTGCATACATCTCAGTCTTCAGGGGCACTCAGACAGGCTAAAGTCTGCTGCAGGGCAAAGCAACTGCCAACTGAAATTTTCAGCAGGCACAGGCCCTGTCTTGATGCACCCGCAGAATAGCACAGTTTATCAGAGAAGCACCAAGGACAGCTGCACTCAACTGAACTTGTGACCCAACCCGGGACGGGTGTGTGTGTGTGTGTATGCGAGCAAGGAGGGCCTGTCTTGTCCTTGGCCTGAGTACTGCCCCACTGTCCCCAAGTTCATGGCTGCATCTTCTGATGCCTGGCGCTGATGCATCTGTTATCCTTTGCCGTGCCTTTTAGTGGCCGGGCAACTTCACGGGTTGTTGTTGTTGTTCTGATGTGATTAAAGGTACAGTAAGGTATGTGTGTAACAAGAGGCAAAGCCATTGTTTGGCATCATTAGGCTCACAGCAGCCCCCCACCCCCCTGCAAGAAACTGTAGGCAGCTCGCCAGCAGCCCTAATGAAGAGCATCTCTTTGAATTATCTCTGGATGGGGAAAGGATCAAGACTGAGCCCTGGAATATTTGATCCTCTTTGTGCTGTTGGTTCGAGGGCTTACTGAAGCCAGACGCACCGGACCTTCTGCAACCGTCATTTATGGAAACCTTAATTTCTCTGCTCTAATAAGGCTTTGCATAATAAGGGCAAGAATGCAATTATTAATTCCTGCAAGTGTTTTGTGAATTCCTTTATGCTACGGTTCAGGACTCCCAAAGAATAGGAGAGACAGGGGATTTTCCTTAGTTGGCACAAGGGTATTGGGTCCGAAAAGTAGTTTGAGTTTCCTGAAAATAAATCTTCATGGCTTCCTAATTTGCTGACAAAGTCTATTCCAGATGAAAGTCATTTATCAGCAATTTACTACACGATGCTTTGGCCAGAAATATTTCCACATAAATTCACCTAGGGAGAAACAAACAAACAGAATCCAGGCTCCCTCTTTTGGGGACAGTTGTGGGGAGGACAGGGAGAATGCACAAATGACAACAGATACGGTCACCCAGATTGGCCCCCGGAGTGGCGGAGTCCCTTTTTGGAGGTGCCAGTGACAAATGCATCCACCATAATGACAATCACCAGCACTGATGTCAAGTCATAAAACGCAAAACGGCAAAAAACAAAAACAAAAGCAAAAAGCAGAGAGTCTTTAAAACTCCCCGTCAGTTCCCTGTGCTGAGCTATTTCGTGCAGAGTGGAGGCTGTAACAGGATCCTTGCTCCGGTGACAGTCGCTCTTTGGCTGCTCTCACCTCTGAATGCTAGGCTCAGCCCCACCGCACAGGACAGCCTAGCAAACCCAGGATCCCAACGCACTGCAGCGTCACACTCAAGGGACCTAGGCCAGGCTGCCAGTGGCAGCGGCACTTTGCCCAAGGCTCCAAAATGTCGCAGACTGTTTTGAGCAGGGTGTGTGGTGTGCTCATTTGGTGTAGCAGTGTGGACGCCCCTTGGGATGCCTACATTCCATGTCAGAGTGCCTGGGTTCAAGTCCCGGCTCTGCTTCCTGCTGGGAGGCAGCAGGTGACGGCCTGGGTCCTCGAGTCCCTTCTATCTCCGTGGGAGACCAGGACTGAGCTCCTGGCTCCTGACTTCAGCCAGTCCTGACCATTGCAGGCATTGGGGAGTAAACCAGCAGATGGGAGATGTCTTTCTCTGTGTGTGTCTTTCTGTCTCTAAAATAAAGTATTTTTTTTAAAGGAAAGATAAAAAGAAAGGACACACATCTATCAGAGTTTGAAGCTGCAAGTCAGATTTTTAGAACTTAGTGAAGATGTCTGTTTTTTGTAAAATAAAGTGCCTTTTGCACACGGGGGACTCACGTCTCAAAAAGTTTGTTTTGACCTTCCTTAAGCCTCAGTGCAGAAGGCAGTCACACACACACACACACACACACACACACACACACACACACACACCCTGTTATTCACCCAGGGTCACTGTATCACAGGTTTTGTCCACAGACCTGGCCAACTCGGCTCTGTGTCTCACTGGGTCTCTTTGATGGCATGCGCCCTCTGGTGGCTGATGCAAAAATGACAGCCAACTGTCAACTATCACATTCTTCATTTTAAGTCTCGATCTTTAAAAACAGATACTAATCTGCCGTTTATTGTTATCAATCAAGGAACGACAGACCTTTTGTTTCCTACTTTCTTTCTCCAACCTGCTTGCTTATTTTGAAAAACACAAACTTTCATAGCAGGATTGTGTCTGATTACTGAAGCAAAATTTAAAGGAGTTAGAATGGTACAAGGGGAAAATGCTGAACTGCCAAGTGAGCTCGTCAACAGTGGTATCCAAACCTCCAAAGAAAACGCTCAGCGCAGATTTAAGACAAGTTATCTGGATTGTGCATTGTCAGTATCCCACTTCACCTTGGCAGAAATTCCATGTTGTTAGCGACGACACAGAAACACAAGAAGTCATCCGTGGTGGATGGCAGCACCCAAGACCAAGTCCCTGGCTCTTGCCGTCCTTAACACCATCGCAGAGACGGGTACAGACGCGGCCAGTGTTCGGCACAAACAGCAACCACACGTCCCGTTACGAGAAGTTGCTGAGAGCTCTGAGCCGGCAGAGGGCTTGTGCCCTCTCCCGCAAGGAGCGCCTTGTAACTATCTGCACACGGAGATGAAACCCTGCAGGCATTAATCATCCCCCATCTCCCGCGCAGCTTTCAAAGGGTGCCTGACCACTGTCTGACCCCTCCAGCCCCACCCTCGGCAGGGAGGTCAGTTGTCAAGCAGTGCTGTGACAGGAACCCCGAGTGATCACCGACAGCTACGCTAACGTTCTCCGACACGGGCACCGGAGTGCCGCAGGCAAGGGGATGAATAGGAAAGACACAGAAAAGTCAGGCAAGCTGCCTCACTCCGAACACGAAACATGCAGAAAACCCCCACCCCCTCCCCCGGAAGGACGCTGCCAGGAGAGTGCCCGTGTGTGCCAACAGCGTTTAAAATGCAATGCGTTACCTGACAAACTTCATAGAGTAATTTGTACTGTTCCTCTTGCTTTTGCAGGCTGCACAAACTGCATCCCATGTTTAGAGACACGGCAAAGGAGGGCTTCAGGATTCGCCAGCACCCGGGAAAAGCAGCCCCCTTACAGGGCAGGCATGGGAGACGTCCTCGGAGAGCCTCAGGTGCGCCAGGCGGTGGCAAGGCTGCGCAGCGGCGTCGCTCTCCCAGGCTGGAAAACAACTCTCTCCCTCTTCCACGCTTGCCTTCCTTCCCCCGCAGCATGCATACGCAGGCACACACACACACACACACACACACGCACACCCACACCCCGCTCCCGCCTCCGAGTGACTCTGGCAGCTGGATTGTGGTCCAATGCACACGCTATATATACTGCTGCTCATGCATATTAACCAGCTCTCATTGACTATTCATACCAGACAATGATACAGAAGCTCTAATTGCCCACTATGACAGTTGAAATTTCTCTAATTAACAAGCAAGTGCTCCAGTGGTAGGGAATAATAAAAGACAGTCACAATTTTTGCAAGCCATTTTCTGGCACTTAAAAATAAACAGGACTGCATTTTTAGCCAGGTCTCCTAGGCTAATCCCTAATGCATTTCCACTAAGTAGGAATTCATTTTTAAATATATCATAAAATTTCCGATGATATAAAATGTATTTAATGCTGCAGATAATGATGGCGTATAAACGGATTTTATGGAAAGGACATGTTTTGAATAATGCTGCTATAACATTTAGCACTTTACAAAGTTGCAGGACAAATGCTATGCATATGAATAAAATAGAAAAAAATTTAAATTGCAAGAGAGATCCGTGGGCATGCTTGTCAGTTAAGAGGCTGCCTTACAGGTGAGCCTGCAAAGAATCTTTACAAAAACTCATTTTTTATTCCAAAAGCAGAAAGTTATTTGTCAAAGGGAGAGAGGGAAGTGGCCAGGGGTGTGCTGTGTCCCCCTGGTTACTACAGATCTGCCCCTGACACTCCTCTTTCTGCCCAGAACTGGGTGGCCATGCCTTGTGTTGGGTGTGAGGGAAGCCGGGAGCCACGGTGAGTGCAGACATCACCGAAGCTGCCCTGGTTCCTGTCTCCCCTGTAGCCTGTGTCCCACCCAGGGCGCTGCACCTGCTGTTTAGAAAACTTTGTGTTTTTATAAGCCATCGCCCCCCCCACCCCCCACCTGAATGCGATGCACATTACTTTTTTCTCAACACCCGTGGCTGATGTTTCAAATACTCAGAATTACTCCCAGAAGCCTTCATTCGATAAAGCTTTAACTGTCTGAGGAAGACTCCCACGTCCCCCTGTCTGGAGGTGTCAGGGGGCCTGGAGAAGAAAGCTCCCTTTCTCCGGGAGCCCAGACACACCTGAGACGTGAGTAAACCAGCCCCAATAAAATCCCGCCTGGGCTCGCGGCCAGCGCACGCAGCTGGGCCCATTTCTCAGCCCCGGAAGATGAGGCGTGGCGATGCGGGCTGCAGGGGGGAATCGGTGAACAGCCTGGACTTGCACGAGTGGGAGAAGGAAGTGAAAACATAGCCTGGGCAAAGAGAGCCACTGACAGAGGTGCAGCCGCCGCCGCCGCTGCCGCCGCCGCTGCCTGGCTCTAATGCCGGGAACAGCCAGAGAGCCACCAGCAAGTCACTGGCACCTCTGCTTCCCGATCTCGGCACCGTGGGTCTGACACCAACCGCCCTGGCGAGCTCAGAGAAAGCAAGGGCTGCTCCAGTAACACAGCGGTGGCCCTCCCTGCGCCCCAGCCCATCTGTAGGTCTGCTTGCTCCTCAGCAGATTGGACACCAGACCTGTGCCCTGCTGCCTTGGCGACCCTGAGGCGGCCACAGCATCAGTCCTCACCAGGATGGCATTCACGCCTCCTGCCTCCTGCCTCCTGCTCTGCCCCGCTCCGCTCGCTCCTGCCTGCTCACGAGCCGCCTCCCTCCTGAAGTCCATTTGTAGCAGCCACCAGGCTGGGCTTCAGAAAGCACCAATGGCATCATTTTGCTACCCCACCCGATTTGACACTAGGGCCCCCTGGTGCCAGGTAAAATCTGGTGCTTGCCCATGGATTTCCCCACGCGTTTGACCTCCCAGCTGCTCCAGGGCTCGCCACACCCCCGCCGGGCTTCATTCCTCCTCCTCTGAGGCACTTCAGAGTTTGCAGGTGCACCTGCTCCGAGGGCCCTCCCCCCTCCCTTCCTTGTCCACCCCACACCCTCTTTGCAGCTCCAGGGTAGCCTCCTGAGAAAAGCCCCAGCAAGGTCTCTGGGGTGAATTTCCTTTCCGAGCCTCCCGAACACTATACCCTGGTGTGCTGCTTACTGCCTGTGGCACCACACTGCACTTCAGCCACAACCCAGTTCATACACCCTCCCTGGGTGACTGCCTCCTTGCCCAGGGGTTTCAGCCGGGACTCTGAATCTGCAGCAGCTTACACCTCCATAGGTGCTCAGCAAACACACGTTAGGGGGGAAGCCCATCAATTACAGCATAGACTGGCAAGAATGTCCCCAGAAAGGACGGGCTGCCAGTCACAGCTGCCTCTCAGGCTATTGCATTGTTTCCTTCTTGCACCGTTTTACAGTTTCACAGTGGGTCCCCTTTCTCTGCCAGATAAATGCAGAACCAGGCCCACAGAAGGGGGTTAGGAACCATGGAAATCCTTTCACTCTTCGATAGAAAATTTTCAGATCTCAGTAACAAGCTGGGAGAATTAAAGGCAGGCACTGCAAACAGTTCACGGACAATAGATATAAATGGTAAGTTGATCTTTCTGCAAACGGTTTTGAAATCCATGCATAGCTTCTTCATAATGTACATTTTCGGCGGAGTTTTCAGAATGCCACTGTGTATTGAACAGTTTCAAAGGAATCCCATGTGTAGGATGCAATACATAATTTTTTCTAAGTTTAAAACTTTTTAACTGACATAAAAATGATACGTATTTATGAGGTATGATGCTTCTCTGTATATATGTAAGTACACTGTGTAATGTCTAATCAGGGTAAATATATGTCCTCAAACACTTAACATTGCTTTATGGTGACAATATTCAAAATCCTATCTTCTTTTTATATATGGAAATGAGCACTCATTATCTATAGCCACCCTACTGTGCAGCCCCAGAATCTCTTACTGCCAGGAACTATAACTTAGTGCCTTTTAATCCTTGAACTTTTTCAAGCTCTCTTGTATGCACAGATTTCAAAATCTTTTTTTTTTCAGAAAAACGAAGTTATTTTTTCATTTCATTTTCCATGAACATTTCTGAAGTACCTTTCTATTGGATATTGCGGTGTATTTCAGAGTGATGGCTCTCAAACTTTTTGGTCTTAAGAATCCTTTATATTCTTAGAAATTGAGCACAGCAATGGGCTGCTGTTTATGTGGGCTGCATCTGTCAATATTTACCATTAACCATATTAGAAACCATCAGAAATGCAAAAATACTTCTTCAGTAATTCATTTTCCAACAGCAACAGCAAACGCAACATTATTCACATCAGTGATGTTTGTATGAGATGACTATTTTTTTTTTTTTGTGACAGGCAGAGTGGACAGTGAGAGAGAGAGACAGAGAGAAAGGTCTTCCTTTTGCCGTTGGTTCACCCTCCAATGGCTGCCGCGGTCGGCGCGCTGCGGCCAGCGCACCGCGCTCATCCGATGGCAGGAGCCAGGTGCTAGGTGCTTTTTCCTGGTCTCCCATGGGGTGCAGGGCCCAAGCACTTGGGCCATCCTCCACTGCACTCCCGGGCCACAGCAGAGGGCTGGCCTGGAAGAGGGGCAACCGGGACAGAATCCGGCGCCCCGACCGGGACTAGAACCCGGTGTGCCGGCGCCGCAAGGCAGAGGATTAGCCTGTTGAGCCACGGCGCCGGCCGAGATGACTATTTTTTCCAAAAACTGTGTGGAGAGGGACATTATCTGACATTTTCCCGAGGGGCTTTAGTGGCTGGTGGGATTGAAGACAGCTGGGTTCTCACAGTTGCTCTTGCATTCAATGCCTCAGTTGTGTGACCGCCTGGATTCTCCCCTGTACTGTCTCCAACTGAAAGAACGAGTGTGGAAGAGGGAAAGAACATCTTGATCCTGTTATGGAAGTGGGTTGGGCCTTGCAGGTTCCTGGAAACAAAGGCTCAGGAACCCCGTGGGTGCCCGGGGCCATGCTACTGCCTTCCAAGGAGCACCCCAATGAGCCAGGCATCCAAGAGCCCCATGCCAGGGGCTGGGAAGAAGCATGGAGGCGATCCTCAGACAAATTCAACTCATCGCTGGTTTTCCATTCTGGTGGTCAGTCGGAGTTCTTGGGAATTAACAAGGCAGAACACGCATGCACTGTGATGCCTAAAACCAGACTTCCCAACGTGGCGATGTGCATTCGAGGTATCCATTACTTGGGGAAGTCACCTGGCCCATGTGGAGTCCAGTTTCATCTTCAAAATAATGCTTGCAGGGGCCGGCACTGTGGCGTAGCAGGTTGAGCCGCTGCCTGCGGTGAGCATCCCGTATGGGCGCCGGTTCGAGTCCCGGCTGCTCCACTTCCTATCCAGCTCTCTGCTATGGCCTGGGAAAACAGTGGAAGATGGCCCAAGTCCTTAGGCCCCTGCACCCGCGTGGGAGACCTGGTGGAAGCTCCTGGCTCCTGGTTTCAGATCAGCTCAGCTCTGGCTGTTGTGGTCATTTGAGGAGTGAACCAGCAGATGGAAGACCTCTCTCTCTCTCTCTGCCTCTCCTTCTCTCTGGGTAACTAACTTTCAAATAAATAAATGAATCTTAAAAAAAGACGCTTGTAGAGTGTATACCAGACAGTCACAGGAGGAGCTGGGGGTCTGCCTACACCAGGACCCGTCCTGTGCCATCTGGGACACTAGTCCAGGCCGCAGTGTGAGGGCAGAGAAGCCTGCCAGGGACAGCAAGCTACTGACCACAGCGGCGCTTTTGAGAGAGCAGCTGTCCCAGGACCGATGGAGGACTACCAGCCACACAAGGCACACATTGTTTGGCCAAGAGGCTTAACATCTTTTCCAAGTTAGTAATCACATCATCGAAAAAGTGCCTCACAAGCTCCCCAGAGCACAAGGCACCCTTCTCGGGGGAGGCTCTGCTCCATCAGACACCTGCCTCTTCCTGCCCTGCCTCCATGGGAATTTAAAATAAAATGCAAAGAAGGGTCAGTAAGACGAGCAGATGGAAGAGGTGCACGTGGGAAGGGCTTGCTGTGCCCAGGGAGCACACTTAGTAATTGCTCTTGGACTCCTGTGAGTCGCCAGGGCTGCTGCAAGGCGTCAGCAGACATCCACATGAACATGAACTTGCCCTCGCCCGACTGCTGAGCAAGCTCTCTGGAGCACATGACTGTCTGGAGCACACCGAGCGACTCTCCATGTCTGACACCTGGAACACGACCTTGTTTTCCCCAGTGGAAAATGAGCATGGGTCTCACCAAATGACAAATATCCCATCGGGCCAGGTGGACTTGGGGAAAAGAGTCAGGTCAAAAAGAAGTGGGACGGTGGGGGCCCGAGGGGGGACACAGGGCTCTGCAGCGGTGGGAGGGCCTGTGGAGGCACCGGCCAGTCACGGGCACCTTTTCGGTGCCTGGAGCACCCAAGTCCTCCACCTTGAACATGCCCCTGACATATCACCTTCTGTATCCTATATTGGAGTGCCTGGGGTCAAGTGCCAGGTGCAGTTCCTAGTTCCATCTTCCTGCTACTGCACCCCTGAGAGGCAGCGGTCATGGCTCCAAGCTGGGTCCTTGCCGCCCACATTGTGGACCTGAATTGAGTTCCTGGTTTGAACTTGGCCATTGTGGGCACTTGGGGGAGTGAAGCAGTGAGTGAGAATTTACTTTGTCTTTTTCTCTCTCACTCTAAGCCTCTTAAGTAAATAACTTTTACATATTTATTTTATTTGTTTGAAGGGCAGAGTGGCGGAGAGAGGGACACACCCAAACATCCACCTCTCCACATATACAGATCTTTTATCTACTGGTTTACTCCCCAAATGGCTGCAACAGCCAGGGCTGTGACAGCCCGAAGCTAGGAACCACGAAACCCCTCCGGGTCTTGCATGTGGGTACGGGGGCCCAAGCACTTGAGCCATCATCTCCTGCCCTCCCAGGTGTGTTAGCAGGGAGATGGATTAGAAGCAGAGCAGCTGGGAGCCAAACCCTCACTCAAATATTGGACGTCAAGGTACACGCAGCAGGAGATTAAACTGCTGCCCCACAACACAGGGTGCTAAATAAGTGTAAAAGCTGTCACCTGCTCTGTCCCAGGGGTCATTTTGTGCCTGCATCCCTCTGTTCCTCCCTGTGGAGGGCCAACTCTGTGCCAGATCCAGGCCTCATTCGGCCACTGAGGCTGCCAACTTGCTCCTTGGAGGATGCATCAGGTGGATGGAGTCCATGTGAGAGACTAACCGGGGGCGACTCTGCCCCAGGGGCTGCTCTGGGCACTGGGGATGCATGCAGTGGTGACCAAGTAGACAGCAGTGTCCAGCATGAACAAAGGCATCTGCCCCACAAGAAGGTTCTAGACCACGAGCCTGTGAAAGCACGTTTTCCACCTTGGCTAGGACATTGCACCCATGCGTCCTCTCCAGTAGCCAAGGGCAGGACTTCAGGATCACAAATCTTTGAGGACATGGTTTAGTAACTTGGAGGTAACGCTTGGCATTGTCAAGGCGACTTTTCAACAGCTCTGAACCACATTCCATGAGTGGCCTCTGGTTCTGGAACAAAGAGCTAGAGCTGGCCAGAAAGCCAAGTGTGTTTCCCACGAAAACCGAATTATTAGAGCAAAGAAGGCAAAAGCAGAAACTTCAGAACACACACACACACACACACACACACACAAGGGCAGCTGAGCTGGAAAGATATATAACAGCAATGTTGAGTATGATTCGGTTTCTGAAAAGCTATATAAACCTACATCTTGGTTTTTAAAATGAAAGGATATTTTCTCTTTGCCAAAATGATGGAGGTGCTGCTGTCTTGAGGGCATTTTCCCTGGGATCCAGGGACCTGATGGACGTCCTTCCCGCCCGGCCAGTGTTTGCACTTGAATTGGCACAGCCTGTAGGCTCAGGGCAGAGGCTGCCCGCTGTGCATCGCATACAGGCAGGTGTGTGTGTGCGGGGGTGGGTGCCACAGAGCAGACAGCCGGGCAGACGGCAGCAAGAGTAGCAGGGACCAGTGATGGGGAGAACAGAAGATGGGGGCCCGGACTTCCACCACCTGAGGAAGTCAGCTCTGTGGCTTTCTCAATGTGGAGCACAATACCCAGCCCTCAAAGGACCCTTGGTGGAATGACCACGTATGAGCTTCTCACCTAGACAGGGAGCGCCATGTGGGCTCTGGCAAGGGAATCTGCCTGGGGTCCAGGGATGCTTTGCTGCTCAGTGAGCCCAGTGCCCTGGAACAGTTGCAGAGAGCTGGGGGGGGGTGTAGGAGGGGTGACAGCTACTTGGGAACCTGGCTCCCGTGTTACCTGGGATTGTGGGAGAGAGACGACCTGCAGATGGGCTTGGAACACAGTCTACAGGTGTGCAAAGAACCAAAGGAAAACCGACAAACCCAGGGACCCAAAAGTTCTTCCAGTACATTCTAGTGCAGGAGTTGTGGCCTTTGTCACATAAGGCACCAGGCAGTCACTATCTTACACCCTGTGGGCCAAGAGGCAAAACTGAGACTGTTAGATAAGTACTTCCACAGCACTCACCATTCTTCAAGGGCAAGCCGTGAGAAACTGGATCTGGCCCATGAATCAGCAGCATTTGCCAGTGTGACTATGCAAGACTGAGCCTCTCTGATGGTAAGAGGAGGCAGTGTGGGGCCAGTGCTGTGGCGTAGCAGGCTAAGCCTTTGCCTGCGGCACTGGCATCCTATATGGGCACCGGTTCGAGTCCAGGCTGCTCCTCTTCTGATCCAGCTCTCTGCTATGGCCTGGGAAAGCAGTAGAAGATGGCTCAAGTGCTTAGGCCCCTGTACCTGCATGGGAGACCCGGAATAAGCTCCTGGCTTCAGATCGGCCCAGTTTCAGCCATTTCAGCCATTTGTGGAGTGAATCAGCAGGTAGAAGATCTCTCTCTCTCTCTCTGCCCCCTCCCCCGTTTCTTGAATAAATAAATCAAATCTTCAAAATTAAAAAGAAAAGATGAGGGAGTGTCCCCTCCCATTTTACACAGGAGGTATAAGAGTATCAGAGAGGCAAAGCAACTTGCCAGACAGCACCCAGCCTACAGCTGGAAAGGGTGAGACAGGAATTGTGGATCCACAAAGCAAGTTAGGCCTCAGAGCTTCGGAAGGAGTGCTGTGCCCGCAAGCCGCCTGCTTCTTGCCGGGAAAGGGCAGAAGGTGAAGGGGAGAATGGGATCCACATGTGGCTGCCCAACACCTGGGCAGCCCAGCGTCTGGCTTGTGGCATCTATGATGTCTGGGTTGGATTTTCCCCTCACCCAATGACCCGGCCTTTGGTCCTGCTGAGTCTGGGGGCTATGAAGTGTCTCTGTGCCCATCAAAGTTGTCATGCTGAACAGTGCGTGTATGGGCCATGGACACGGTGGCTCAGTGACTCCGGCCAGGCTCCTGGCCACCCTGGGGGTTTATCAGAGGCCTGAGGGAATCTCATGGGCCTGTTCCCATGGGCAGAAGCAAGGATCCAGTCAAGAGTCGGAAAGGAGAGGGGGTACTGGGGTCCAGGCTGGGGAGGTGGAGAAGAGGAGACCTGTGCACCAGGCAGGCAGTGGGGGAGGGGAAGGCTACAGAGGCGCGTGTCAGGGTGGGGTGTGCGGGGACTCATATGGGGGCATACACATCCTTCAAAGTCCTGGATGAGATGGCCATTGTATGACCCAGTACTTGGGGACCCCTGTGTTCTACATCAGAGTGCCTGGGTTATACACTTGGCTCTGTTCCCGATTCCAGCATCCTACAAACGCAGACCCTGGGAGGCAATGGTGATGGCTCAAGTAGTTGGGTTACTAGCATCTAGGTAGGAGACCTGGATTGGGTTCCAATCTCCCAACTTCAGCCCAGCCCCAGCTGTTGAAGGCATTTGGAGACTGAACCATCGGTTGGACACTCTCTCCTTCTCTCTCTCTCTTTTCAAATAAATAAATAATTTTCCATAAAGTCCCAAATGGCTTGGACTAGGGTTAGCTGTGAGGGCACAGAGAAGCAGAGGTAGCGGCAAGATAAAGAAAACTCAAATTCAGAGCCAAGAGGACGCACGGAATAGCACCTCCATGTTATCACTGATGCAGAGACATCTCCAGAACAGCATGGCGGGAAATAAACGTTAAGAAGACCCTGAATCTTACAGGAGCTTAGGGGAGATGTGACCTCACGTTATTAAGTTAAAAAAGAACTAAGTGTTTGCAAACCAGGTGCTGGGCCAGCGCAGCATCTTCATAATTCTGAATTCGGTGCTAATTCAAAAAGGCAGGAACATTTAAAAACCAGCAGCTCTCTGGGAGGGCAAGAAACTCTGAGGAGATGGGGAAAAATAATAAATAAAAACAAAAACTAGCAGCTGTGACTTTTTTAAATATATCAGTTGATACATTCCTAAGATCTGGCCCCATAGGGCCTTGCAATCCCTTGGGATGCACAGGAGCAGGAGCAGAGCAAAGCTGCCCCTGGAGACGGGCACGTGGTCCCCATTCCTCCCGGCCAGTGAGACTGGACGACTGGACACCAGCGTGCACAGGTTACAGTCCAGAAGGATAAGCACCTTGTGTAAGACACGGGCGGAGTGGCTGCAGGCTGCCCCCCCCCCCCCCCCCCGCCTGGAGGAAGGATGCGTCTCAGGTGAGCTCACTTCAGGAGGGGGTGTGGGAATCGGGCTGCTCCCAGGCTCACCCCGTCACTGGCACAGGCGTGGTGGGTGGACTGCAGCAGGCGGTGACAGGGCTAGGGCTGGAAAGAAAAAGCCTTGTCTCATGCCTCCCACTTATTTGTTCAGGCCTCCCTATTAGTAACCACCCTGCGCCAGCGCCAGCCAGATGACACTGTTTACGGATAAACAAGACACAACAATGGGTGCCCTCCTGGGCGGCCGTCCTGCCCTGTGCCCTGTGGCCACCACAGCACCAGCGCTGCCCTGGCTAGGTTCACCGATGGCTTCTAAACTCCAGCGATCCCTTAATCCCTGGCCTGCGTCCTCAGCGACTTCTGGGCGAGCCCTCCCCCCTTCCCCATCCCCAATCTGTGTTTGTGCTTAGCCAACTTCCCCCAACAGCGAACTGTGTCATTTGCATCCACCTATGGCCTCAACTACTTGAACTTGATGGTTTTCTTGTAAGCGGCTCACTTGGTTCTACTGAAGTGTATTTTTGAAATAAAATCAAACCCCTGCAGTCAATGGAAAATCAATATCATTTGCCATGTTTTTTTTAGAAAAAGACTATGAAAACGGCCACATGGATTTCAAAGCAAAAAGAGATTTTATCCCCATAACACGTAATTCTGATATCCCGCCATGTGTAACGTGTTTGTGACAAACGTCCATTTGGCCCTGAGTTTCAACCTCCCCCACGACCTCTCCCCAACCTGCCTTGCCAGCCTTCCCCGTCTGTGCCCCTTAGCCTCCCTGGCTTGGGTCTGCTTTGTGATGCACGCCCCGCCCCTTTACTCCACTGGGCTGCTAGCTCTCACTGTAGTATCCCCCTGCCCCCAATGCCCCTGTTACCCAAATCAGGAATTCCATCCTTCACATCCCATGCATCTTGCAGCCAAGCCCGATTGATTTGCAACCCCTCAGCATTGAGCTCTTAACTCCCACGTGCTGCTCTCTGCACGGCGCCAACTTCTGGAGGGCATGTCCATCTGTCCTCCCAACCATTGAATTCAAGCCGGCAAACATTATGCTAAGTGACTGGGATAGAATGGTGACCACAGCCAGGCTCTTCTCTCCTTCAAACTCCTACAGACAGAATGCCCATCAGACTTCATGGCCAGTAGCTAGTGTCATACAAGGAGCACAAGGACTTCCCGAGCGTCTCTGTTACACACTGTCCCAGCCGAGGCACACAGCCGATGTGTGAGACCTTCTGAGCTCAAGGAGCTTCCTACTCCTTCTGGAAAACAGGACTCCGCAGCAAAGCGCAACCAGCAATCAGAGCTGCAGGGAGTGGAGGTGGAGGAGAGCGAGGAATGTTTCTCCCCTCCCCCTGTGAGATCATGACAGCCGAGTTCTGCAGGGGCCACGGGTTTTGGTGGAGCAGGCACTATCTGAGATTGCAAGATGGGGGCATTTGGATATAGTCAGAAGCAATTCATGCTGGAGCTGCATGACACAACTTCTCGATTAAGAGAAGGTAGTGCAGGCCAGGGCTATGGTCTTCCAAGCAAACGAGTGATAGGACAGAAGTGACGCTCCAGGAAGAAGGGGCCTGTGATTGGTGTAAGGGGGAGGATATACACCAGTGAGAGGGCGGTGCTGGAGTAGGGGCAGGGAGAGCTGGCGTCCCAGTTGGCCAATCACGTGGCATCTTCTTTGGTTGCCCCAGAGCCCAATGCGTACATTTTGGCAGCCTTCCTTTTCCGATTGTGGCAGACTCTGGGATTCACTGTGTGCCCCTTCCAACAGTGCTCATGCCTTCCAACAGCCCATAATTGAGGCATGGGCTCCTTGGCTGTTCCCCCGTCTGAAGGAATTTGAAAGGTAGGGGAAGTGTGACACAGGTGGATGACTGCCGCACCAAAGAACAGATGGTTCAATATTTTAAAATCATCAGAAGATAGAGTAGTCTCAAAGAGGAGACTTACTTGGGGGGAAATGCATTGCAAAGTGAGGGTCCATAATTCACTTGTATCTGTAAGGTGCATGTGCTATCAAGTCTGAAATTACTTCTCAAGCTTCTATCGTGGCTTTACTTTCTATATAAAACAGCACTTCAGAGAATAAGTAAGTAAACACCATTATGACCAATGGTTTGTTTTAAGAGAAAAATGCTTCCACAAATGGCAATACTAATTTTTTTAAACATTCTCTGGGAAAATATAACAACTCGATATACTTGAGAGCCAGGAAGAACTATTGACAATGTACTTAATCTTTAAAACTGATACACGTGTGTCCAAAAGCTAATAAAGTTCCCTCCACTATAAATGGGGGAAAGCAAAGCACTATATCACCCGCAATGCACTAGCTTGGGATTCTGGTCTTACGGCCACAGCCCAGGGGCAGGGAAAATTGAAATGATTTAAAATAGTCCCTGATAGGATATATCTGATATTAGTGGGCTTGCTGAAGTGAAACAGTAATATCAGAGAGAGACAAAGGTGTAAAACCCATTAAGGTGCGTGCAAACGTTCTGACGCCTTGACCTCAACACCTTCCATTCTGGTGATCCGCCCATGGGGTGGGCAGGAGTGCTGTGTAACACCAGCCAGCAGCCTGCCGAGTGGGTGCGCTGAGAACACTGTCTAAGCTTTGTACACTTCAGTGTCCATACCAGTCACACAGCTCTTCTTCAGGCATCTCTTCTGTCCCACCATGCATCTGAGGACCACGAACAGCCTATTTCATTTTACACCTTGTATGGTGGGGTAGGGTGTCCCCGTCAATGCACTGACTGTCGCTTGCGTTGTCTATGTCCACCTGCCAAGACCCACATGGGGCAAGGCATTGTATTACAAAGCAAGGAACCAAGACACATGAAGAGGTGGCTAGTGGGTGCCCTTTCAAAGTTCTGCTGGACCAAGCCACACGTCGCCTCCAGTCACCCACCACACCTGCTGACCACTGATCATCTTGTGTGCATGCAGACAGAGAGTACTTGCCACTGGCGTCTCCTGGACTGGTGACATGAAAGAGGAGAAATGCTGAGGCCTAGCAGAATGGCCAAATACATATTTTGTCTAATAAGGACCTTAGAAAATTCATTTGCTGGTAGCTTCATTGGGAGGAGGAAAAAAAAAACCCTAAAGGAATAACTGCCGATCATCTATGGGTTTTCAAAACAATCAATGTATATTAAGACATACTTGTAACAGATGTGTATGTATCATGTTCATAAGGTAAAATGTGTGTTTTATATGTACAACACTACCTTGTTTACCGGACTCTGCACAGGCATTTAGCTGCTGCATGTACATGGCCCCGTGAAGCTGGAGAGAGTTAAAAAGGACTGTTGGTGACATGAAACTTTCCCCAGCCGGAGAAACAGAAGAATGAAGAACTGAGCACTTTTCTGCTCAAACTCTTTTTTAAAAATTCTTTTAAAGACTTCTTTATTTATTTGACAGTCAGAGTTACACAGAGAGAGAAGGAGAGGCAGAGAGAGTGAAGTCTTCTTCTACTGGTTCACTTCCCAATTGGCTGCAATGGCTGGAGCTGCGCCGATCCAAAGCCAGGAGCCAGGAATTCTTCCTGGTCTCCCATGTGGGTGCAGGGGCCCAAGCACTTGGGTCATCTTCTGCTGCTTTCCCAGACCATAGCAGAGAGCTGGATCAGGAAGTGGAGCAGTGGGACTTGAACCAGTGCTTATATGGGATGCTGGCACTGCAGGTGATGGCTTCATCAACTATACCACAGTGCCAGCCCCTCAAGCTCTTTTTTGAACTACGAAGTTGTATCACACCAAGAAGGCAGACTTTCACTAAATTTGAGTTGCAGTCTCTTAAAAATTTCTTTGAGGCTGGCGCCGTGGCTCAACAGGCTAATCCTCTGCCTTGTGGTGCCGGCACACCGGATTCTGTCCTGGTTGGCCCTCTTCCAGGCCAGCTCTCTGCTGTGGCCCTGGAGTGCAGTGGAGGATGGCCCAAGTGCTAGGGCCCTGCACCCAATGGGAGACCAGGAGAAGCACCTGGCTCCTGGCTTCAGATCAGCGTGGTGTACCCGCTGCAGCGCGCCGGCTGCGGCGGCCATTGGAGGGTGAATCAACGGCAAAGGAAGACCTTTCTCTCTGTCTCTCTCTCTCTCTCACTGTCCACTCTGCCTGTCAAAATAAAAAATAAAGAAAAAAAAAAGAAAAAAATTTCTTTGAGAGCTGCCGTCCAGTACATCACTCCCCGAATGCCTGTAATGGCTGGGAGCTGATGGATGGGGGTCGACAGCTGGGACTTGGGAGCTGGGAACTTGATCCAGGTCTCCTATGTGAGTGGCAGAGACTCAGATCTTGGCTCTCATCTGCTGCCTCCCCGGGCTCGGCATTAGTAGGAAGCTGGAGCCAGGAGGGGTTCCAACACTGTGATCTAAGATGTGAGTTTTAACAGGTGGCGTAACCCCCAGGCTAAACACCACCGAGCTGCCTTCTTGACGTGTGCATTCTATGTTCCCCATCTTGGCAATGCCAGAGATGAGATGACCCCCAGCTCCTGCCCTCTCTGGTCTGATGATAGCGACAGAACAGCAATGGAAAGAAACCCGACCAGCTCAGATCCATAGGAGCTGTCTTCCCTCTGCTTCTTGCTGACCTCTTGAAAACACACAGGTTATTTTGCAACCCATATACTTTGTCTGCTAACTCCTCTCTCCAGATGACTTCCGCTGATGGAGAAGCAAAGTCTGTGCCCTAATTAATGGGCCAAAGCTCGCCCTCTCCTCCCTTCCACTGCCCGGCTCCCTCCAGTTCACAGGAGTCCTAGACCTCCGCAGCAGGTCTGCATGTCCCTGGCGGCGGCCCTCCTCGGCTGCTGCCTGCGTGAGCCTCCTGCTGCTCTTCTTCTCCCTCCCGGGGCCTGCAGATGTTTCTAGAGACACTCTACAGACTCACATCTGCCAGCCCCAATCTACCCCTCCTTCGTTCACTGCTGTGTTTCTTGATCGACTAGTCTGCACTCAGCATCTCTTCTTTTCCACTTCAACCCATGCGGTTTGGTTTGTCCTATCCCCAGCCCTTCCCCCATGGCCAAACACACTCTACTGAAACTAACCCGTCTAAGGTCATAACAACTTCTTGAAGTCACAACCAAGAGCCTGCTGATGCAAACTATCTAAGATGCAAACTATCTAAGCAAGAGCGCCGTGATCATGCACTGACTTTGGAGATAATGCAACTGTGGTCCAAAAAGACAGCAGCAGAGGGAGCCCTGCCGCTTAGGGTCACACCTGAGATGTGGTCCCAGCCTTCTGGATGCTAGGTCAATGTCAATTTTCCCCAATGTCAGCATCTTCTTTGACTTCCCGCTAGAACACCTGCTCCTGCTCATGACCCACTGCTTCTTGGTCATCCCGGTCTGTGGTCCTCATCTTCACATTGGCTCCTTTCGCCCCCTCCTGCCTTCTACATGCAGGTGGATACATCCTATCACTGCCTTTCAGTACTCAGCACAGCACCTCTCAGGGTCCTTCTAGCCTTCCTTCTTTCTGTGTGTACTGTCTACAGGAGTGCAGCTTGTTAGAAATGTTCTCTGGGGGCTAGTGCCATGGCGCAGCGGGTTTAAGCCCCAGCCTGCAGCGCCAGCATCCCATATGGGCGATGGTTTGAATCTCAGCTGCTCCTCTTCCAATCCAGCTCTTTGTGAATGGCCTGGGAAAGCAGTGGAAGATGGCCCAAGTCCTTGGGCCCCTGCACCTACATGGGAGACCCGGAAGAAGCTCCTGGCTCCCGGCTTTGGATCCGCGCAGCTCTGGCCATTGCAGTCATTTGGAGAGTGAACCAGCAGAATGGAAGACCTCTTTCTCTCTCGCTCTCTAACTCTTTCAAATAAATAAAATAATTCTTAAAAAAAAAAAAAGAAGAAATGTCCTCTGATGGACTGGCCTTGTGGCATGGCTTGTTAAGCTGCGGCTTGGGATGCTGACATCCCACATCTGAGTGTCTGTTCTAGTCCCGGCTTCTCCATTTGCAATCCAGCTCTCCTGGTTGCTCCACTTCCAATCCATGTGCCTCTGAAGGCCGCATGATGGCCTGAGTACTTGGGATCCTTCGTATATGTAGGAGACCCAGATGGAGTTCCTGGCTCCTGGCTTCAGCCTGGTTCAGCCCCATCTGTGGGGGAGTGAACCAGCGGATGGGAGATTCTCTGTCACTCTGCCTTTCCAATACACAAACACACAAATCTTTTAAAACGTGCCATGTGACATATCCAAAACTCTCCTTTCTCTCATGTGAGACTCTGTAGAGTGAGGGGTTCTGGGGTCAGCCGGCCTCATGGCAAACCCCAGCTCAGCCTCTTTAGCCCGTGACCTTGTGACTTGGCATGGTTCTTTCTGTTGCTGTTTACTCTTTCAATCACACAAAACTCTCATAAAGATTAATGAGAGTAGATTATAGATTTTTAAAAAAGATTTACTTATTTATTTGAAAATCAGAGTTCCAGAGAGACAGGGAAAGACAGAGACCTTCCACCCACTGGTTCACTTCCTAGATGGCCACAATGAATACAGCCATGAATACAGCCGATGCAGTATGTCCACAGACGGGGCACAAAAGTCAGAACAGGCGGATTTATCTGTACTACCATCACCATGTCTGCCCAGCTCAGCTTCCAATGCTATTCAAAAGCATTGCCTTCACACAGCAAGGTGGTGTGGTTGAAGCCACGAGGCTGATTTCCACAGGCCTTTGAACCTCCAGTTCTTCTATGTTTCTTTGAGTTTCATTTCAGGCTGGTCTTTGCAGAGACGGGCAGAGAAATCACGGATAATTAAAGCTTAACATATTCTCATTTCATGGTGGGGCTAACAAGTGAAACTACAAGTAATGATGTAATCCAACTTGTCAAAAAGGAAAATGAAAAGAGGAGACGGAAGGCAGGACAGAGCCCTGGGACCTGGCGTGCCGTGTCATCTCCTAATTAACTAACTGATCCTTTAAACTGTCAAACTCGGCGAGGAACTCCATGGCCTGGCATCTGATTAATATTCATATTTGGGCACTAGATGCACTGATTTAGGTCCCAGTGGTTGTAGTTAAACATCGGTCTTTAAAAAGAGAGAGACAAATAAAAACCCGGCCTGGCAAAGGGAAGGCTCCTGGTTTTCCATTCATAGGGAAATGAGGAGAGGCCACCCGAAGTCTGTAACCCACAGGGAGTGCAAATCCTCCACGGTGCATATTGATTTCTGAATCATGATGAGGACTTGTATATTGAAAAAATAATTATTTTGCTTTCCACTGGCAGCCACATTGTTAATCATGCTCCACGTCTCATTGTTAACTAAGTGAACGACATGTGTAAAATTACACAGCATTCGGTAATAGAATCAAGCCTTTAATTTCAAACAAAAATAATTGAATATGTAATTTAATCAAAACAGGCTAGAATCAGTCACTTAGCTAAACTGTCGCAATGTGGCCACCTGGGCTTTTCTTTATCTCGCATAGGCTACAAAAGAATCTAGTCCTTTCCTTACAGTGATGTCCACTGATTGAAAAAAAAAAAAAGGTATCTTAGGCAATTGGCTCCAAAAGCAAAACCAGCCCCTCCATGGCGTCTGAGCCCAACCCACACTCTGGCCGCCCACAGTTGCACAAGACAAACTCTGAGTAGCTCCCCCTGGAGGGTGGTAAGGACGGCAAGGGTCCATGGGAGGCACCGGATGGCCCAAGTTCTTTCCTGCACGTTGAGCTCACTTTTTAGGAACTGAAGACCTTCAAAGGACGAATGTAAGTCAACCCAGTGCCACTGCAGGTTCTAACAGCATTGACTTCAAGGAAAGGTTTCCTACAATATTTTTCTATTGAACACGAGACAGTCTTACTTCTCACAGTTTAAGTCTATTCCACTCTGTCCTGATCGACAAGCCGTATATCCCATAAACCCTCCCAGGAGCAATTCTTCTTTATCCCACAGAGCTTATTAAACATTCTTAAGCCCTTATTAAACTTGCTATGAAGTTCTTTCAACCTGTATTAAAGAGGGGTGACATGGCTAAGAGACGCAGAGATGAGAGGCAGCCTTCTCACAGGTGCTAAGAAACAGGAGACCGGAGCTGTGCAGTGCAGGTAGTGGATATGGGGGCCCATCTTAAGCAGACACATTAATACATCCTGGCTCATTTTTGCTTCTAGGAGGGGGACACGCCACACATAGAATCAGCATACTTTTTAATAAAGGAATGGCCCACCTCCAATAAACATATACCTTCCTGAAGACTTTCACGAGCTCCTGCTAACTAGAGATGGAGGAGGCGGAAACCATGCCCCAGCTGCTGCTGAGACTCCTCTCTGGGGCCAAGCCCACCTGTGGATGATCCGCCTGCAAGCTGCAGAGGCCAGCCTGGCCAGGGCTCTCCATCAGGACCCAAGATGCTTTCTGGCCCTTTGGGGTGCCAATGACCAGAATCGCTCTGCCTGCTGGTAATTTTCTCTAGGGTGATTTGGAACATGTCTCATGCTTTTGCAAGAAGAACAAAAGGAAAAGCCAAGCTGACACGGTCCAGATTTCACACCCACCCACCCACCACTGACGGCGGAGTTGAGGCCTCGGGGGTAACCTACCGCAGCAGCCAATCCCAACCCACACGCGCTCCAAGTCGGGAGGAGTGGATCGTCGTGGCAGGTAGGGGCTCGAATCTCACTTCAGGCAGCAGTATCAGCGCGTGGCTCGCCCGGATGACACCCCAGGCCGCCTTCCTCGGAGCTGCAGGTACATCTCCGGGTGAGGTGCGAGCTCCCGGGACACCGAAACTGGCTGCGATCCACAGGCAATCAATGTAATTAATGGTGTCTTTCAAGGCAAGCGTAGTAAAAAAATAATTGCTCTCAAATTTTTTAACTGCTAATGAATGATTGGGACAGTCAATATTTGTGTTGTTGGGAGTGGATGTGTGCATGGGGAGGAGTGTTTTGGATGCAAATACTCAAACCAGTCTATCAGCTCAGTTAACAATCCTGAGCCGCCAGACCCGGGATGCTGAATATGTTGACTTTAAATGTCTGTGGGGAACATATGCCATGGATCAAAGAACACACTGATTAATCCAACAGAGACCAAAGTCTGTCACTTCGGTCATGGTGCAACGAAGAACCAAACAGGGTCACTCAAGACTGTAAATAAATGGGAGAAAAATATGAAAGCAAAATCACTTTCAAAAAAGAGCTGAGCTGCCAATTACCTACCTAAATGCTACTTGATGAGCGAAACTCTCTTTCCTTCCCAAGCGCATCTGCCTACTTGTGTTAAAACACCGTTTCCCTTCCTTAAAATAACTACCAGCTTGCTGACGCCAGGTAACTGTCGCTCATGTCATAATCATTTAATATTATGCATTAGGTCATCAGCTTTCTCTTTATTGAGTCCCACAGATACTCAAGCTTCTCATCACACACACACACACACACACACACACACGCACACACACACACACACACATGCACAGCCCTATAAACAGAGATTTGAAGATAAACGTGTTCACGTTGTTTATTTGGAATTCAGTCCTCTGAAGCAACAGGAATCCATTGCTGGAATGAACAGTGGCTGCCGAGAGAAAACTGGGGCAGCCAGACAGAACCAGCTCATCACCAGCATATGCCAGAAACACCCCGCCATGTTTTTATGGCCAGCTAACTCGGCTGCTTGGGCCACGGATGGCAGCATGGGCCTCAACGCTGAGTCCCATGTACAAAGGACAAATAACCCCTTGGGAAGCCTTAATTTCCAGCCATCACTCCCCAGACGTACACTCTTGGGGTAGGATGAGGGGCGCACAACTGCAAGCAAAAAGTTCACGTGGTAGGTTGGTGCTGGAGGTTCTGTGCTGCAGTGGTGGAGGCAGGAAAGATTTAGCCGTCAGTCACAAACACACTTCTTCCCTCTGCTACCAACATGAGGGCCGTCCTTTGTCTTGTTTTTTTTTTCCTCCAAGAAACCATAAAGCAGCTGCCATATGTCATTCTCCAAAACCGGCATGGGAATATACACTAACTTTGCAAAGGTAATTTTATGGAAATTTGCCTCTCTCTCTCTCTTTCTCTGTCTCTGTAATTTCACTGAAGGCAGGGGCATGTGCTAGGAACTCTATGCTCACGAAAACAAAATGCATGACCAGGTCAGTTCCAGCTGGGCCAGGCTTCTAAGATCATCTTCCCCCCATCCCAACTGGTGTTGTTCATGCATTGATTTAATGCTTGGGATTCCAAAGCATACATGTATTTCCTTTGCAGAACACAACATTTTACTTGGTTCTAAGTTTTGAGTTCACTCTGACACTATCCCCCAAACCATGCTAACACTTTACTAAATGGATACAGTTGAATAATTTTAGTTGATAAGATATTCATGAAGCAATGGCTGGTGCCAACAAAGCAAGCGAGCTTTCCAAGGGAATTCTTGACCCAGCCACGGATCTGCTTTTTAAAAAGTCCACTGCAGTTGTCCTTAACTTGTTCTTCTGCATAATTTATGGGGCAGCTGTCAAACATGCATGTTCTCCTGTCTCATAGCTGCCATTTGTACACTGAGAAATGACACAGGGTATGGGCAAGGAACAAACTGACACTTGGTCATCGAACAAATGAAGGAAAGGGAGTCTGATGATGAGAAAAAAAGCAGTTGGGAAGAAGTATGCTAGTTTCCTCTTTCCACAGCAGGCCTACGAGTGAACTCCCTGCCAATTTTTGAACAGTCTACAGAAGTGGACTTACTGGACAGAATGCTTGGCTCACACAATGGCCACTATGCTTCCAAGAGAGCATAATAATTTCTTCCTGCTTTAAGTACATATACATTTACATCTGATTTTATATGATCTACAGTGATTTTATAAAATCAACAATGTTGAAATTGCAATGCAAAACACAGTTTGAAAAACCCTCTGAAATTTCCTTGAAGAGAATGCCTAATATCCACGAGTTGGCCAAATAATGTGAGTCTGGATACCTCTTAAGCACAGACAATTGATCTCCATGTTAAGCCACGAAGCATTGTGACTAAGCTAATAAGACTCTTTCTTTCTGATCTCTTTCCATTTCCTGCATTGTGTTCAGTGCCTCTCATCCTTGTCCAACATCAACAGGTCATTTGCACAGGGGTCAGTGCTGGCCAACATTAATAACCATTATGAAACCTCTAGCATGTTTTAAATCAACAACCAAAGTGGCCTCCACTGTTTAAAGTATAAGTTCCAAATGTTTCCATGGCAGAGGGCAGGCCTGTGAAAAGCACAGGTAAAAATTAGAAGTTAAATAGTCAGATCACAGCAAGCTACTCCACCACAAGGGTCCCCATTTTAAAGCAGCTGGAAAACAAACATAAATGGGAGTGTTCCTTGGGCAGGCCAGTAAGCCTGGGCTTCCTACCACAGGCACGTACATTTCACACGGCTGAAATTACCACCATGTACACAAGCTGGAGGAACCTCAGGCAAGACCACAAGAGCCAGCTTCAAGAGACGCAGCGTGGAGACCCACCTGCTTCTTTCTTTTCCCTTCCTAAGGCCCCTCAGCAATGGACCCCTCTCTCATTAGGTCATGCAAAGAGGGCTGACCCAGCTCAGCCAAGAGTTAGTGCACCTGGCTTGGGGACGGTCACAAGACATGGAGCCCATCCTGACTGCAGAGTTACCTCTCTGTCTGCTTTGCCCAGCGCATTACTGTAGTGCGGGTGTAGTGGTATCTATAAACGCTAAGGGTGACAGGCTCAGGCAGGCCAAGAATAATATTGACCATAATCACAGAAGGACAGCCAGAATCTGGTGTTGACTGAGAAAAAGGAGGTTCCAGAACAAGGTGGAAAAGTGTGCGTTATTTAATGAATAGCACATTAGGTGGGTTTTAAAGCAGAATGAATAAATGAATGCACAACCTCTGTTAGGTGCTTTCCCAAGTCTTTTCCCTGCATATTGGAATAGTGACCAATTTTAAGTATATTCTTTATTATCAGGATGCCATGTTTTTGGCACTGACATTTTGGTCAGATTGGCTTAGTGTGTCTAGGAGCTGTGTCTTGAATGTCTACATTATTTTGGCTGATCTCTCCTGAAATTCCATCCAATTCTGCATCTCCTGTCAAGCTATTTGTTTAGTAGTGTATGTATCTTCTTGGTGAATTGAACCCTTCTCATCTGAGAGATGCCCTCCCAGTTTTCACAGTAAGTTTTAGCTTTTTATTATCAAGATAACAAGGTGCTTTCCTGTTGAAAAAAGAATTGCCATGAGTTATGACAAAAGACTATTTCAGATCATCATCTGTATACTTCAAGTGCTCTGCACCATGCATAATTGCATTTGATTCTTATAGTAACTCCAAGAGGTCTTGCCCATCACGTTATGTCCAGTTTGTGGACAAGAAAGGTCTAGTAGGTAAGGGAGCCTACCTAGGATCATCTAGTAAGTAAGTGCTGGAATCAGAATTAAACCTCAGCCAACCCAGCTGTAGAGCTGTGCTATCCATGTGCATATTGCCATGCAAAGAAATGGCCACACTGAGACAGCAACACTTATAAGGAAGGATATTTCAGATCCAGCAAGTAAAGGCCCTGGCCACTAGATACCGCCCTATAGATTCTACTTCGTTAGCCTGCAGGAGCTCTGGGTACCAAGGCTTATATCATTTCTGAGCTTCTATGTTTCACGCCTGCAAAACAAAAATTATAATAAATCTTGTTCTCAGGATGAAAAATATTTGCAAAATCCTCTGAGAGGGTAGGAGTAATATTCCAGTTTAAACAATGATGGATTGTTTTTCTCTGACACCAAGCAAATAAAAGCATAAAACTACACTTAAGGTTTTCAAACACAGATTCAGCCAAGTCCAATGTACATTTTCTTCACGAGGCCAACTGGCCTCCTCGGAACCCCTGCTAATTTTCCTGATGATGTTTGAACAGAACATGCTGATTTGGGTAATTCCATGTCCATGCACAAAAATAATCAATGACATCAGCATAGTTATGGGAATTAGACTTATTAGTTAATTACAGAACCAGCAGAGGGAGCACAAACCCTGCATAAATAATAACTGTTTCTTCTGAGCGTCTCAAAAAACAGCAGGAATGGGGGCGAGAGAAATGCACTGAAAGATTTAATGATGTGTGTTAGAAGAGGGGTTTGCTCTCTTGGAGTGGTGTTAAGATAGCAATCTATTACACTGTTGATACAGTCTACGTATGAATGCTTAGTTTTGGGGTACTAGGGAGGAAGGAAGATGTGTGTGTGTGTGTGTGTGTGTCCCTTTGTTTTCACGTGACACCCTCCCCTACTGATGAAGTAATTAAGGTCAGATGGTGAGAGTCGCTAAGAGTTGCTGAAATACTTGCTTGTTTGCCCTCAAATCAAAGGAGATTTCATTCAGCTTTGTTCATCCTAAACAAAGTCCCAAGTGAGCCGATCTTACTCCACTAAGATGCAATCAAGATTTATATTTCTGGTTGAATAAAAAAAAAAAAAACAAAGTAATGCCTACTGGTACAAAGAAAAAGAAGTAAGATCAATTACTGGACTGCCAACAGTTAAAGAAATGGTCACTAGTTTTGATTTGAAGCCTGATAATGTTCACCATTTTTTCCTTGAATAAATGAGTGATAAGACAGTACACAGATATATGCCCCCCCAACACTGGCATGCGTCAATGCAAGTTAAGACGAAGAATGTCGATTTATCCAGCCATGGATAGGTGAGGCAATACACTTAGGGCTGAAAACTTTTATTACACAGACCAACATTCAAGACTAGGCCAACTGCTTAAAAGGCAGCTATAATCATAGCAAAGGCATCAATACTGCCCAATGTGATACAGTTTATCCAAGGTGAAAAACTACATTAGAAAGGACTTGCTTTCTGTTCTCTGCATTTCTTCTACTAATTTTGAGGACAAGCTCTCCAACCTCAAATAAGAACAAAAAAAAAGAAAGAAAGAAAGAAAGAAAATCATGACATACAACCAGGTATCAAAACTGTATAGAATTTATAGAATAAAATGTTTAAATGGATGTAGGCTCATTCTGGGGGGAAGGGAGGAGAAAATTTCCACTTTAGCTCATCTAAAGAGGATGAGTAAGGTGCAGGCTCGGTGAAACAGGGCTGATACGGAGATGGTGTATATGCTTTGGAGCCAGCGCCAAGGTGCAGCAGGCCTAAGCCTCTTCCTGCCTCTTCCCATACAGGCGCCAATTCAAATCCTGGCTTCTCCATTTCTAATCCAGCTCCCTACTATTGTGCCTGGGAAAGCGGTGGAAGATGGCCCAAGTGCTTGGGCCTCTGCACCCATGTGGGAGACCAGGATGGAGTTTCAGGTTCCTGGTTTCAGCCTGGCCCAGACCTGGTCATCATGGCCATTTGGGGAACGAAGCAGTGGATGGAAGATCTCTCTCTCTCTCTCTCTCTCTCTCTCTCTCTCTCTCTCTCTCTCTCCTTGCTTTCTTTGTAACTCTGCCTTTCAAATAAATAAATAGAATCTTTTAAAAACTTCCTTTATATGTATGCATATCAAAGAAATACTGTGTGCTCGGTAGAGAATGGCCCCAGCCTTGTTAAAGAGAGACCCAGTGCAGGGGCTTCAGGAGATCTCTGGCACAGCTGCACGCCAGAGTGCTTGCTACTCCCCCAGGCCCCCCTAGGCTCCCGCTGACCTTGTCTTCCATAGCAAGCCCTATCCTGGGCAGTGTTTCTGCTCAGTGCCTGCTATAATCTGAATGCTTGTGTCTCCCCCAGATTCACATCCTGAGACTAATCACCAGTGTGGCTGTGTTGGGAGGTCGGGTCTTTGGGAAAGGATTAGTGCTCTTATAAAAGAGAAGCCCGAGAGAGCTCTCCCACCCCTTCCACCATGTGAGGACACAGCACGGAGGCTCTGACTATGATCCAGGAAGCAGACCCTCTCTGGACAGTCAGTCTTCTAGCACCATGACCTTGGACTTCCCAGTTCCCAGAACTGTGAGAAATGCACTTCCGTTGTTCATGAGCCACCTGGCTACAGTATTTTGTTACTGAGGCCTGAATGGATGAGCACAGACGTGGAACAGCAGAGTCAACAGCACTTCTGCTGTGGAGATGGAAGAGGCAGTTGGGTTCAGAGACTGAGCTTTCAGAGGGGGGAGATGTGGCCTGTCTGTGCTTTTTATTTTTATTTCTTTTTTTTTTTTTTTGACAGGCAGAGTGGACAGTGAGAGAGAGAGAGACAGAGAGAAAGGTCTTCCTTTGCCATTGGTTCACCCTCCAATGGCCACCGCGGCCGGTGCACTGCGCCGATCCGAAGCCAGGAGCCAGGTGCTTCTCCTGGTCTCCCATGGGGTGCAGGGCCCAAGCACCTGGGCCATCCTCCACTGCACTCCCGGGCCACAGCAGAGAGCTGGCCTGGAAGAGGGGCAACCGGGACAGAATCTGGCGCCCCGATTGGGACTAGAACCCAGTGTGCCGGTGACGCAAGGCAGAGGATTAGCCTACTGAGCCGCAGCGCCGGCCTATCCCTGCTTTTTAAACATTTCCTTCCTCAAAGGACTCTGAACATAGTGGATGCTGCAAATGTGGCCCTAGTTAATTGCTTTCCTCATTCATGTGACCTAAAAACAGCAGGCACTAGAGCGGCTCCCTGTGGGGGGTTCTGCCATGGTTGACCAGCAGGTGCACATCTGAGCTGTCAGCTGACTACTCCCAAATCTGATGTCAACACCTGTCTTTCAGGGATTGGTCACCTTGGAGAATTGGTTTCTTCTACTACTTTGGGAAAAAAAAAGACCAAATGAATTTTTCTTACAAGGTCACATAATTCCTATAAATTGGTCCTATGCTTCAATACATTTGTCTTTGACTTTTTTTTCACTTAAAATAATTTTTCTCCAACTTTTGTGCTTATTTGAAGTTTTAATGGAAGACTAGCTATTTATTGAACACTACTGTGTGAGGGTACTTCAGAAAGTTTGTGGGAAAATATAATTTAAAGTAAGCTTCATTTGAAATCCATGCATAGTTTTTTTATATAGTATGTAATTTCTATAAATTTGTTGAAACTCCTGGTATGCTTGGATTTCAATTTTTTTTTTTTTTTTGCATTGCTGGTATTGGGCCCAGTGGGTTAAGCCAGCTCCTGCAATGCTGGCATCCCATATGGGCACCACTTCGAGTCCCAGTTGCTTCACTTCTGATCTAGCTCCCTGCCAACCCTCCTGGGAAAGCAGCAGAAGATGGTCCAAGTCCTTGTGCCCCTGCACCCATGTGGGAGACCTGGATGGAGTCCCTGGCTCCTGGCTTTAGCCTGGTACAGCCCTAGCCATCTGGGGAGTAAACCAACAGATTGAAGATCTCCCTTTCTCTCAAATAAATAAAAGCTTAAAAAAAAACTTACTGGATCCAAATGAATTCATCTTTGAATTTCATCTTCCATTAACTTTTTGAACAACCCTCACCTATTAGGCAGAGTGCTAGAAACCTTACCTAGGTCTAGAGCACTCATTCCCGCTTTACCAGCGGGGATCCTGGGACACAGAATACTGAGCAGCTGGTGCGGGTGGAATCCCATCCCAACCTCTGTCCGCAGAAGTCCACGCATGCCTTTTTGCCTTTCTACTAGGGCTCACTGCGTATCCCCTTCCAAGTGAGAGAGCAGAAGACCCTGTTCATGCAACATGGTAGGATCTGCTCTTATTAAAATTCTCACACACATGGGTAGGCTTGCTGTTTTATGCAGCTATAAGTCTGTGTCATTTTGTGAGTTAAGCACGAAAGAGTCTTGTCACTGGAAGATGGAGAATGCGAGAACACTGGGTGGGCAGAGGGTGACCGGAGCCAACATCTCTCCAGTGATTCCTGGGCTGTGTGATGAGTCGGGGGCTTTCCTTCCCACAGTGTTGGCTGAGGGTCTCGACAGAGCCAATCAGTAACCTGATCAGTCATTAAGACCAGAATAAATGGGACCAACAACCTGAGGGTTTGAAAGCTGGCGCACCGTAACAATCCACTGGAAACGCTAAGCTTCTTATGAATTAAAAATGCGAAAACCCTGCACAGGGGCCATGTTGGATATCTGGTAAATACAACCTCATCAATGTCTTTATTGACAATGCCACATTTTGTGCATATATGGAAAGTTACAGCACTGAACATGATAGGAACACACTCCCAATAGGATTCCTATATAAGAAACTGATTAAGGATGAAGAAGGGGCTGGTGCTGTGGCACAGTGGATTAATGCCTTGGCCTGAAGCACTGGCATCTCATGTGGGCGCTGGTTCGAGACCCAGCTGCTCCACTTCCGATCCAGCTCTCTGCTATGGCCTGGGAAAGCAGAGGAAGGTAGCCCAGATCCCTGGGCCCCTCCCCCACGTGGGAAATCCGGAGAAGACTCCTGGCTCCTGGCTTTGGATCGGCGCAGCTCCGGCCGTTGCAACCATCTGGGGAGTGAACCATCGGATGGAGGACTTCTCTCTCTCTCTCTCTCTCTCTCTCTCTCTCTGCCTCTCCTCTCTCTGTGTAACTCTGACTTTCAAGTAAATAAATAATTCTTAAAAAAAAGGATGAAGAAAATAAATGAACAATACTTGTTTTTTTTAATCTGTTAAATGAATTTAACACAGCCTGGTCTATGGTTAGGCAGGCACACAAGGATTCATTTTACACTGTTTTTTTCACTCACCATAGTAGTGTCACTTGGATCTCAGAGAGAATCAGTCACCAAGTCACATCCTTTCATATGAGGAAAAATAGCTATGCCTAAAAACAGCTATTAGTCAGACCTATGTCTTTATTTTTAGCTTTCACAGCTATTCTTAGTCAACCAGCAGGTAACTCACGAAGATGTAGACACCCAGGATGGGAAGCATGGGTTTGGAAATTCCAGAAATCATAACAGGAATCACTGGTTACTTCTGTTTAATGCAGCACATGGGCATCCGTGTTTGGAAACCTGACTCGTGAAAGCACCAACAATGTATTGATGCTAAAAAATGGGTGCTCTGCTCCCTTCCTCTGTTTAGAGACACCATGTCCCAGCTCACCCTCCAACGACAAAGCTCTTATGATAATCTGCATGTGAAACACAAAACTTCTCATGTCAACTATTGGGTTTCTCCAAGTGAGGTCTGCAGATAGTATGAAGCCATTTGGATGGCTGTGCGGACAGCAGATGTATCAGATCACGGGCATGTCACATGGATGTGAAAAAGTACATGTCGCAGCAACTGCCAAGCCATCCACAGCCCAGGGTTCCCCAAGGACAGGGGTTCAGCCATGGGGCGGCCAGAGAAAGGGCCATGATTCACTCTGGCAGGGCCAGAGCCTGGACACAGTTGTCTAATTGCCTGGTTGTCATCTCCCAGATACTCTTGGGTGACATTGTGGCTAGAGTAATGAAGAAAATAAATACACGGGATCTCATATACTATTCCTCGATCTTGAAATGCTCTATTTATTTGCTCAATATTCATTAACGAGAGAAAAAAAATTAGAGTTCATCTTTCATGTTTTGCATCGATACCGTGTATCATTTTTGCTTGAGCATAGATTGGCATATTACACTCTTTCAATTATATAAAAAGCAAAATGTCAAATACATTATGTGTTTGAAAGGAAGCTGTTCTTTGTGCTTGCATTTATCTGATTATGAGAGTTTGCAGTTGGAAGGCAAGAAAGAGTATTCTCAGAATCACCTGAATGGTAATTTTGCTCTAGATGCATAAATATTCTAATTTTGTCACTAAGAGCCTATTGAGTTTGTGAACCTTTAAAAAAAGAACTTGAAGGAGCAGGTTTGGCCTAGCAGTTAAGAGGCCTCCCACACTGGAGTACTTGAGTTTGATGGTCATCTCTGACTCCTGGCCCTGGCTTCCCTGGGAGGCAGCAGGTGACTGTAATAGGGAGGTTCAAGTAACTGGGTTTCTGCCACTCATTTGGAAGACCTGAATTGCATCCCTGGCTCCTGCCTTTGGCCCAACTCAGTCTCAGCATTTGGGGAGTGAAAAAGCAAATGGGGGACCTCTCTTTCTGTCTCTCTGCCTCTAAATTTTTTTAAAGAAGTAACTTGATTCCATTTAAGGCTGAGATGTTTTCCTTCCATTGTACAAGATAGCAAGAAGTAAGTCTGAAATATTTCAGTTGGGTTATCATGGCATGTCAAGAGGAAACCAAGGGGATGACACTGTGGCATAGCAGGTTAAACTGCTCTTTGCAGTGCCAACGTCTCATATGGGCATCGGTTCGAGTCCCGGCTGCTCCTCTTCTGATCCAGTTCCCTGTTAATGCAGCTTGGAAAGCAGTGGAAGATGGCCCAAATGCTTGGGTCCCTGCACCCACAAGGGAAACTCAGAAGAAGCTCCTGGCTCCTGACTTTGGATCAGCCTAGCTCTGGCTATTAAGGCCATTTGGAGAGTGAAGACTTCCATTTGGGAGAATGGAAGACCTCTCTCTCTCTCTCTCTCTCTCTCTGTGTGTGTGTGTGTGTGTGTGTGTGTCTCACTCTAACTCTGCCTTTCCAATAAATAAATAAATAAATAAATAAATCTTACAAAAAAAAGAGGAAACCAAGCCTTCTGCTTGCATTCATCACCTCTCTGCATGTGCCGTAAGGGGTGATCCCTGTTCTCTCAACAGCAGCAAGGCTGCAAGCACTGATCAAGTGGCTGCCACCAAGTGGAAGGTCCTCACCCTGCTACGCACTTTGCACATATTATCCCATTCAACCTTTCCAACACCTTTTTGGATAAGTTTGGCCACACTGAAAAAATAAAATGAGAAAAGCAGGTTTGGTGGGTCTAGCTCTTACGCTCAAAGCGAAGCTTCATGCCTAGGACTGTCTTGCTTCCAACCTCGCGCTCCTGCCCATCAAAATACACCGTCTGCCTCCATTGCCCTTCTCGTTTCATGAGCTCCTTACTGTGGGGACCACCACTGGTAGAAAGGAAGAGGGGAGAGAGATGCCAGGATGCTAGGACAAAGTGTTCAGGCCTGGCGTTCGTGAGAGCAGAGAAGACAAGCTGCTAGCAGAGGTGGGCATCTGCTGGGGAAGCAATGGCAGAATGTGTGCCCTGCCCCGGGCTGCCTGCATGTGACCTCAGGCAGCCTTAGCCCACCCCTTATTCTACAGGACTTGGGAAGGCAAGAGCTTCCGAATGCAGGAGGCAGAGATCTCATGCTTATTCTCGCAGTACAGAATTTGGGAGCCTATGAGGGCATGTGTTCCACAAGTGATCGAAGACACGGGGATCACCAGGAGCCTTCTTACCAGCTGGGCACTACTGCTTAGTAGAAATAATCCTCATGACTTGGGAACACCATGTCACACACTAACTCTAAGGGAACTTGTAACTTAGAAACTGTGTCTCGTTTGCTATCCAGAATCCAGATTCTGCTCTGTTAAATTTCTGAACACCCCGCATGGCAAGTGCCTGAGTGTGTTAATGATATTGGAATAGAGTAAGCATCATCTCTTTGTCCTCCAGGATAGAGGCACTCACAGGCAGAGTTGGTATGATACCCACCACTTAACCCCTGGAGCCCAGCCTGGTGCCTGCCACGTAGCATGGCATCTTTGATGATGAACTATATCTTCTTTAGTGTTCCTCAGTTTCTGTGATTTAAATTTCAGCCTCTCCTCCTTTTCTGTGTATCTCCCTTCCTTTCACCCTTTCTGATTTCATAAGGAAAACTCCAGAAGGGAAAACAGTTGATGAACAAACCCCCCTCCCTACAATTCCCCCACTCCCCCGGCCCCTGCCTTGCAGCGTGCAAGGGCAGAGCTAACCTGGTCTGGGGATCAGGAAACAGCTACGATTATTTGTGTTTAGTGCCAGAGACATGGTTTTCTTTTTGCAATATCTCTGCCCCAATAAAATTAAGAACTTAGTGCAGGATCCAAATTCCCCCCAAAGGAGGCAGCTTAAAAAAAATTTATTGGCTCTTCTGCCACGGGGATTTGTGGTTTCTTTTTTAATAGTTATGGTCTGCTATGCCATACGTTTCTTTGGTCACTAGACAGATCCATTTATCTTTCTTTTGAAACATGCACTAAACATTTTAAGCAAATTCTGGCCCTCCAATTGATTGGATTTGCCAATGAGGAATGAATTGCAAGAACAGCTTTGGAATACGTCTCCAAAACAAGAAGACCTAAATAAAAACAGATACTGAGGACTGCATTTTCCTGATTGTCAGGCAAGCTAATTATGCTTTACTCTAAAGCTCTGCCTATCAGGCAAGAAAGGGGAAGGCAACTGGGGGCCCTCTCCTCGCACAGCCTGATGTCTGGGAATAGAACACCAGTTTACTCACAGCAGGAGGCTGCCGTAATTGGCAGTTCCATTTTTCCCTACTAGAGGGTAATTCTCCAGCGAAGAAAACACAATGTTAACAAGATTTTACAAATTTGACATATGGTGTCCTATCTGAAATGACCAACAAAAGTTCCTCCTCTCCCCAGCTAGGCGCCGTGATCGCTGGGCAGGGCTACACAGAGTGATCCACGGAGTCCGTTTAGAGGAGCTGCGTTCTTGCTCCTAAGAAAAAGCCACAGAACAACAAAAGGTAAAGACACTCAGGGCGGATGTGTCTAGGAGACCGTGGGTGATGAAATGGCAACACAGAATCTCACCTAGGAGACTGTGCTCATGAGTGACAGCTGGTCCATGCCAGGGCCCCAGACGGAGAGTGTCCGTGCACGGTAGGGTGAGGGCGGGGCTGGGACACAGGAGTGAGTCAAGGACAGAATTATGACAGACACACAGGGCCTAGCCATGGTTCTGAGCTGAAGACCACCCCCCTCCCTAAACAAGAGAAACTCCAGGATGGATTTTTAGGGAGAGTCCAATCACTTTGATGTGAATCCCAAAGGGGCCTCTTCACTACAATTCTTATTTAAAACCATGCACCCCTAATGAGGTCTCTGGATTCTGTTTTAAGTAACAAAAGTACAGCAGAATGTAAAACACTGGGCAGGGTTGCTCTGAAATATCCTAAGAAAGGAAGAATGGGGACTTGGGGCTGCTTTTCACCCCTCCCCTTCCCTCCCCTCTCCTCCTCTCTCCTCTCCTCTTCTCTCCTCTGTTCCTCTCCCCCCCACACCCACCTTGTCTTTTAATTTAAAAGGCAGAGCACCAAAGAACAGAGAGAGGGAGACAGAGCAAGGGAGAGACCCATCAGCTGGGCCACTCCTCAGATGGTCACAACAGCCAGCCAGGGCTGGGCCACGCTGAAGCCAGGAGTCAGGAGCTTGGGTGGCAGGGGACCAGCTACTTGGGCCATCCTCCTTTACTTTTCCCCAGGCACATTTAGCAGGGAGCTGGATTGGAAGTGGAGCAGCCGGGACTCCATCCGGGGTTCTGATATGGGATGCTGGCGTCTCAGGTGGCGGCTTAACGTGCTGGCGGGGCCACTTTTTGATTTGGTATACTCAAACACTGTCTGTCTGTCTGTCTCTTCAGGAACAGTGTTCGTGTTTCTTTTTGTAGACTATTTCCTTGTTCACTGTGCCTGCCTGTTCCTTCTTTACTGCCTGGCTGTCCTATCTGGCGATTCCCAGTAGCTCTTGAGCTGTTTATAGTGCAGGGACAGACAGGCCTTGGAGTGACACTGAATCACATGGCTGGAGAGCTTGGCTTCTTCAGCGTCTTGCCTTCCCCCAGCCACAGGCCTCAGTTTGGTGCTACTCTACTTGCTAACATTTGCTAACCTCAGAGTGACTGTCAGACAGCAGAATGCAGCTGGCGTCAAATAATGGGTTACTTTGTGTGTATTTGTCTTAATGGTTATTCCCTTGATTTATGACAGGTATGACTGCTTTGTGTTTTCCAGAAGTCAGAGGGCATTTTCACTGGAAACATGTTAAGTCACATATCAACTCCTAGGTGCTTCCTCTTCTATGACACACCCAGAGCAGTCGAATTCACAGAGACAGGAGGTCGCTGGAGGTTACCAGGTGCAAGGGGGAGGAGGCCATCAGGAGCTGTGATTTACTGGGCACAGGAGTCCTCCCTCATCCACAGTTTAGTAGCCCACGGTCAACCATGGTCCAAACACATCCAGTGTAAAATTCCAGAAATACACAATTTATAAGTTTTAAATAACTTTTATTAATGCATATTGCTATGTTTTATTTTATTAGTTATTGCGGTTACTATATTACCATGCCTAATCTACCAATTAAACTTTTTTTTAAAATGATTTTATTTATTTATTTGACAGGTAGAGTTGCAAACAGTGAGAGGGAGAGACAGAGAGGTCTTCCATCTGCTGGTTCATTCCCCAATGGGCCTCAATGGCCAGAACTGTGCTGATCCAAAGCCAGCAGCCAGGAGCTTCTTTCAGGTCTCCCACACGGGTGCAGGGGCCCAAGGACTTGGGGCATCTTCTACTGCTTTCCCAGGCCATAGCAGAGAGCTGGATTGGAAGAGGAGCAGCCAGGACTCAAACCGGCCCCCATACGGGATGCTCGGGCCACAGGCAGAGGATTAACCTACTATGCCACAGTGCCAGCCCCCCAATTAAACTTTATCCTAACTTTGTATTGGCATGGATAGGAAATGGCATGGTAGGTGTGTATACAGGACTGGGTGTTATCTGCGGTTTCAGGCATTTGCTGTCTTGGAAGGTATTCCCCACGGACAGTTTCATTCTTATCGGGAGGAAAAAGTTCTGGAGATCGCACGGCAATGTGGTGAACACTACCCAACCATACACCTAAAATGGCCAAGAAGGTACATTTTATGTTGCATATGTTTATAAGGAGAAGAATGGTAGAAGAGGGAGGCAGGGAAGCTGGGATTGAGGGATCAGGATTAGAGAGATGCAAACCGCTGGCTTTGAAGACCCAGGAAGGGGCTAGGAGCCAAGGGATGTAGGCGGCTTCTAGAGGCAGGGAAAGGTGAGGAGGAGGCAGATTCTCCTGAATACACTACCGTAAAACACACGGCCCTGCCGGCCTTCCAGAACCATCAGAAAAGAAACCTGTGTTGTTGAAAGCACGTTCCTCTCCCCAACCCCTCAAATAACACAGCTCCTCAAAGCTGCTTCTTTGCATCAGTTAAAACACATTTGGAAGTGATGGCACTGCAGTACGAGGCCATGGAAGCACCATAAACACAGCCTGGGTCCCCCGACATTTGGGGAACACACACCTTCTCTGGGCAGAAATGCAAGCTATGTTTTCTAGGATTGCCTAAGAGGCGTCGGGACCATAGGGACAGAATGAAAGTAAGTGTGCCACATGCCTTCTGTAAACTCAACCACAGGCAGCGCCTTTCATCTTCAAGGACGCAGCAGAAGTGCTACTGGGGATCCGGACCCAGCGATCCTGGTTCTCTCACTTACCAGCTGAATAAACTTGGGCTTGTCCCCTGGCCTCAGAGCCTCAGTGCCTGCATCTGAGGAATGGGACAATCAGCACCTCCCTCAACTCAGTTGCTGATGTACGAAGATGCGTGAGGACTTCTGGCTCAGTTCGGGGCTAACAGGTGTTCAAGTACTACTGTCTCCCATGATGATGACACCTATACCTACTAAGCATTTTGGTCCTACCAAAGAGCTATTTTCTTACTTTAAAGAATGGATTCCACCCGGTAACACGAATGAGAAATGAACAATGCCAGCCAACCAGGCGTTCGATGTTCTGAAGACTGCCTTGTTGTGGAGGTTGGGTGGATTCAGGATTCCACCAAGGTGGGGTAGGCATGGTCTGGGGGCTGGCTCTACTCCTTGGACAGCTTGGAGGGAAATTCACCAGTGTTCTGGGTTCACTCATGGTTCGATCACCCTGCATGAGGGGCCGACCTCACAGCTTTGCCACTCATGGTTTAAAGCCTGCCCTTCAGTGCAGCTTTGACCACAGATGTCACTGACCAGCCACACCATACCCCAGGGCTATGTATTCATCAAATGCTATCGACTTAAGCTGCAGGCTTTTTGGTGTTTCTTTCCTAACATTAGAAAATACTCCTTCTGAGTTTGATAGTTTCGTTGGCAGAATGGAATGAAAAAGGGGGGGGGGGGCTATTTACAGGGCATCCATCTATTTTCAAATTGGATGCATTGACTGAAGGTGAACACTTACTCCATGAACATATTTTGGTAGCTTCAGGCAGAGTTTCTCCACTCCGGCATTACTGAGATCTGGGGCCACGTAATTTGAGGTTAGGGGAGGAACTGTTGTGCTGTGTGCACTGTAGGCTGCTTAGTGCATCATAGGCCACACCACTGGATGCCAATAGGCCCCACCCCCTCCCCTTAGTGTGACACTGACAGATGTTTCTAGAAACCGTGAAATGTCCTCTGGGGGCAAAGTCACTTCCAGGGGAGAACCACTGTACTGGGGTTTGATAACAGCTCTGAGGCTACTGTGGCTTTTGGCTAATAATAATAATAATAGAAATATTGAACTTAGGAAGATTCATAGTTATGACTATCTAACAGTTGGGAATAATTCAAAAGAGGCATTTCCATAATTTTGATGGTGTCCTTCAATCAATAAATATCAATTAGATGTAATAATAAGTGAAACTGCTTTGTAAACTGTATGGTGTTATACAACTATACACTATACAAGCATGGTCTGGGAGTATATAAAGAAACGATGCTTGAAGAAGTCACTGCTCAAGTCTGTGTTCTGTGCTAAGTGCTTTGCTCAAATCATCTCGTCTGATCTCATCTCATCTTTGTAGCTTTTTGAAGATTTGTTTATTTGAAAGGCAGAGAGACAGAGAGAGAAAGAGAGAGAGATCTTTCATCTGCTGGTTCACTCCCCAAGTATCTGCAACAGCCAGCGTTGACAAAGCCAGGAGCCGGGAACCAGAAACCAGAAGCCAAGAGCTCCATCCAGGTCTCTCAATGGATGGCAGGAGTCCAAGTAGATGGGTCATTTTCATTGCCTTCCCAGGTGCACCAGCAGGCTGCTGGATGGGAAGCAGAGCAGCCAGGACTCAAACCAATGCTCTGCTATGGGATGCCAGTGCCACAGCAGCGGTTTAACTCTCTGCACCAGAACACCAGCCCACTCCTAACTTCTGTAGAGCAGCAATGAAGGCTCAGGAAACTTGAACAGTAACTATCAATAAAGGCCTCCAGCTAGGAAGAGGGGGTGCAAGGGCCGAATAAAGGGCTTCTCCCCCGTGGCGACCCACTGCCCCCAACTTGCTGCAGAAGTCAGTCTTGACAGCAGGTGTGGTGATTTCCTGTTCTTTGATCAGCCCTTCTGGAAATAATGGCAGTACATCCGTGGAAATCAGTTGCAGCTGGGATTGAAGTGGAACCTATAACCTGGAGTTGAAGCCAGATGACAGGGGTCATTCCAGCCTAAATTCAGGATGTAAACCCCATTGTGTTTCAATTCAAACCTCATTCAAATCTATGAGTCACAAACTGCCAGTTTTTGAGACCCATTCTTAGTACTTGTTTTTGTTTCCCCTTAAATGTCCCGAAAATCAAGCTTAAATGGAAATGTCTGGGAGAGACATGGTCCAAATAGAGCTAGATAAAAAGCAGAATTGTTTTGCAAATTTTAACCTTAATATTTGTACTGTGTTGAAATGTGCTCTCGGGGGCCAGCACTTCGGCTTACCGGATAAAGCCGACACCTGCAGTGGGGCATCCCATATGGGCGTCGGTTTGAGTCCCAGCTGCTCCACTTCCAATCTTCCGACCCAGCTCTCTGCTAAAGCCTGAGGAAGCAGTGGAAGATGGCCCAAGCCCTTGGGCCCCTGCACCCACATGGGAGATCTGGAAGATGCTCCTGGCTCCTGGCTTCAGATCAGCACAGCTCCAGCTGTTGCGGCCAACTGGGGAGTGAACCATCACATGGAAGACCTCTCTCTCTTCTCTCTCTGTGTAACTCTGACTTTCAAGTAAATAAACACATCTTTAAAAAAAAAAAGAAATGTGTTCTTGATCCAAAAGATATGTTCAAGTCCTAATGGCCCATACTTCAGAAAGCAACCTCATTTGGAAAGAGGGTCTTTACAGAGGCAATCAAGTAAAACAAAGTCATTAGCATGGGCCTACTCCAAAGACCTGGGGCCATCTGGATAAAGACACAGATACAGAAGGAGGACAACGTGAAGAGATGCAGAGGAGAGATCATGTGACCACAGGGAGTGATGCGTCTTTAAGCTGAGGCAGGCCAAAGGATGCTGGCAAACCGTGAGACACCAGGAAGAGATGAGGAAAGACTCCCCTTGGGTTTCAGAGGGCGCACGGCTCCGAGCTCTTCTAGCCGGCAGAGCTTTGAGATAGTACCCTTTCTCTTTCCTCAGCCACCCAGGTACCCTGTCATTACTGGCCTAAAAACTCAGAGCATCGATGCAACAAATCAATCCACGGAATTCTAGAATACAGCAGTCCCCTCAACCCAAGCCTTGTCCATGGTTCTGCATTTCACAGTTCTAGTTACTCCGCGGTCACGTGCAGTCTGATAATGTTATGTGGACAATTTCATAAATTAATAATTCATACATTTTAAATTACACCCTCTTCTGAGCATGGTGATGGAATCTCTCACTGTCCCGCCCGGCAGGTGGATCTTCCCTTTGTCCAGCATATCCACACTGTATCCCATATCCATCTGTCCACCTGGGAGCCATCTTGGTTATCAGAGCAACTGTTGTGACATCACAGTGCTTGTGCTTTGATAACTGTTATTTTACTTAGTAACAGTCCTGATGTACAAGAGTCACACAGCGGCATTCAGAAGCCATGAAGTGCTTTCTTAAGTGAAGAAAAACCTCTCATGCTGAAGTTGCTAAGATCTTCAAGAAGAACAAATGTGGAAATCAGAGGAAATGCAAAGAGGAGAAGAGATGGAATGGGATGGGACAGCAATAGTGGCTGATCACAAATCCCTGGAGCACAGGCCAGGGCCACCACTGCCTACGTCGGCCAGGCACGCAAGCCCATAGCAAGCTGAGTCTTCATTCCTGCCAAGTGTCATAGTTTGCTTTTTTTCATAGCTGTTTATTCCTGAGGTTGCTTTACAGTGCATTTAGGAGCTTTATGAGAGTTTGTTAATTAAAACGGAAAAGTAAAACCAAATGAAAAGAAAAAAATTGTGCAGAAGCAAAAAGGCATCTATGCTAATTTCGCTGTTATACCTCAAACTGCAAAAGTTCCGGCCACGGTGTGTGGTAAGTGCTTAGTTCAGATGGAAAAAGACATTTCATCCTTGTACACATGTATAAGGAAAAAAAAAAAAACATGATATCTCGAAGGGGTTTGGTACTATTCCCTGTATCAGGCATCTACCAAGGGTCTTGGAATATGTCCCTTGTGGATAAAGGGAGACTTTTGTTTTTGTATTTTTGTCAGCGTAAAGCAAACTGACTGTTCTAAGGAGGCTTGTCAATGGGTTGCGCGCACCATATGCAGGGCCGGGCTCATTGCCACACGGTCACAGGGGCCCTCACTCAGACCAACTGGCAGCTGGGCCCCTGCCAATGTTACCCAATAGTTTTACCCTCCAGGAGGGTGGGGCCCCCTTGCTGTCAGTCACTGGCTTTTGCCTCATACCTCTTCTGTCCATAGCCTTAGCCCCCTGGGTTTAGAATGTCTATTCACAGGAATTCTTACTGGCTCATAGGAGTCATATCTTAGGTCACCACGTTGCCATGTGACAAGGCTCAGAGTTAACGAGCACTCGAGTGGCACTGTGGTTCACACCCACGAGGACTGTGGGCAAAGACAGGGCGAGGCTAGGTGGCTGCGGGGGCAAAAACCAACAAGAAAGCTTTTTCTCCAAATGGTCCACCCATGCGGGTAATGGCAAGAAGCTATCATGAAGATGTTGTTATGGGGGAATATCTGTGGGAAAAGTTAAAAAAAAAAAAAAGGTTCACATCTGGTGGTATTAGCGAACACAACGCTGTAGACAGTACAGACAGCTCCTCCCGAAAACAACACAGACAGCCCCTCTCTTTGCTTAGGGAGGCAGTGACTGTTACTGCATTATTTCAATCCTGGCTTTGTTAAGAGCTGCCAGCGCTGGATTTGTTTATAGGTGTCTTTTCCCGCAAATCTGCCCGCAGGGGACTCCCTCCCACCCCCACCATCATTTGTCAGGGGCTAAATAGCCCTCGGCCAAGCATAGACATTTACTTACAGAATCTTCAGACTCTTTTAAATAGGCCTCTGGGATTTCACTACTGCCCATCGTGCACAGGAAGCTCCAGGACACCTTGTGGGATGCTTCTTTTAATTGACTAACCTCAATGTCGTCGTGCGAACCCACAGTAACCCGTCTATGCCCCCGGTCTCAAGCTTCTAATGACCTTTCTCTGGCCCTCAACACATATGGCTGAGACAATGCAAACATCATTTGGAAGATGAGTAAATTCAATAACTCAATTACAGCTGCTCCAAAGCTCCATTTATCAAACTCGGACCGCAGTACTTTGTCTCTCTTAGCCCTCTGGTTTTCCACTGCCAGGCATTTGGGGAAAGTTGCTAATCAATTTAGGAATGATTAAATTGAAATTTGTAACACTTTCCATTATTAAACCTTCAATCTTCATTACGGCAACTTAATGATTACATCATGGTTGAGAAAAACAAATTATGGGTAGCTGGTATCGTTCAGAAAGCTGAAGTAGCAAGTAAATTGCCACAAATATCAAAAGTCTAATATGCGTGCATGGAGGGGTGATTGTTTGACAAGTGCAAAAGAATACCAAGTTGCAATCCACTTTCCAACAGAAAGAGGCCTTAAACCTGACTCAAAATGTTGGCCTTTATTGCATTCTTGTTCTTTACGTGGAGAGAGTTGGGCTAACCTGGAGTGGATGGATGGGACCGGGGAGGGGGGGTCTCAAAACTCAAGGCAAACTTGGATGTGTGTACATGAGCCTTATTCCAGGAAGACAGCCATGGATCTCACTCTGCCCCTATCGGGGAGGCGGGGGAAGTGGACAGAGACGCTCTCTACTTACCAAGGGAAGTCAAGTTCTACACCTGCCACCTAGCATGCTTTCCCTGTGCCCCTGGTTTCTCTTCCTCAAATTCTAGCATTAGCTCTGTAATTGAGAAGTCATCGTCAGAACTATGTGGTTTTTTCTTATTGTTTTAATGACACAGTCAATGTTTTGCACAGGCTCTTTGATAACCCGACCGTTGACCGTATCCTTAAATGTTCTGGCAGTCCACTGCTTGGCAGAGTCCTTTTTAACTTTGGATAGTGACATTTTTCTTTTAAAGTTTTAAAATTTATTTTATTTATTTGAAAGGCAGAGAGACAAGACAGTTGAAGATCTCCCATCTGCTTGTTCACTCCCTAATTGCTTGCAACAGCTGGAGCTGGGAAAAGTCTGAAGCTAGGAGCCCCGAATTGAACACAGGGTTCCCACATGGGTGGCTGGGAGCCCAGTACGTGAGACATCACCTGAGGTTTCCCGGAATGCACATTAGCCGGAAGCTGGAACTGGTAGTAGACCCAGGACTCGAACCCAGGCACTCCAATATGGGATTGCAGGCATCTCTAGTGGTGTCTGGTTATTGACATTCTGACAGTGCTGACTGTGGGCGGTCAGAAAGGAGTCAATGGAAGGGGAGGCTTGTTGGCAGCAAAGAGGAAAAACAGGATTGAGTTCTGGGCTCCTGTCTTTGGCCTTGTCCGGTTCCAGCTTTTACAAGAGTTCGAGGAATAAGTGGATGCAAGATTGCAGTCTTCTCTATCTCTCTGCCTTTCAAATAAATAAACGATACACATGGCAAGCAGGAATTGGAGAGATAAAGGACCCATTTAAATGCTGCGAATCACCAGATCCATGAGCACGACAGTGATGCTGATGATAAAAATGCTAAGTGCGAGTTTGTCAAGGGGCAGGGGACTTCATGCGAAGCACCTTCATTAGAATTCTGTCTTCATCATTCCCTTCCACATGGTATTATGTCCCTCATTTTACAGATGACAAAATGAAGGCTGAGGGATCAGGTGCTCGCTCTCTCTGTACTGCTGGACCCAGCCCGTCCTGTGAAGACTGCAACAGCCACAAAGGTGAACCCAAGGGCGGAGTGCAGCCTCCAGAGAGACCCCTCATACAGAGTCGCTTGGGGCAAAGCCACTCCTCGTTCCCAACTCTCAGCAACTGTGTGGCATGCCACGAGGGGCCAAGTATGACGCAGACATAGGAAAATCATATGCCAATCCTATTGTCTACTAGGCCGTACAGCCTGGACTCCAACCCAACATGTTCTGCCTCAATGTTTCCAACTCCTTTGTGCATCTAAGACCCACGTGGAGAGAAAACAGACTTTAATCCTTCTCTCACTGCTACCTCAGTAGGCACTTTCAAAAGCAACCTTGGTCCTCACCAGCCTGTCAGTCACCAAAGAAAAAGGTCAAAGGTAATGCAGCTCATCGTCTGGACAGATGGGAGAAATCCCAGCGCTCAGCAGGTGCGCCCTTCTCCTTGCTGCTATCAGTGTGGGAGGTTTATTTTATACACGCAGTGTTTCTAAAGCAAACTGCTTGCCATCCCGTTCCGTGAGCAAATACAATCACAGCTCATAATGACCTCATTTATTAAAAAAGGTGCAGCAGATTAAATTCACCAAATACCGTCTTCCACCATGGGGTTTATGTATTAGAGTAATTTTACTGAATAATACGATTATCCTCGTGTGTTCCATCTTCATTTAAAAACTGACTCGGTAAGGAGGAGGCCTGCGTGCAGACACCACAGTTCCAAAGCTTCCTCGAATTCCCAATCAAACTCACTGGGAGAGCACGGGAATGCCACGGATAGGGAGACAATACCCACTTTTAAGTGCAGAGAATGGGGAGGCACTAAACAAAAGAGGACCAGCAGGCGCTCCATCCATTTCAGGCCCCAGGAAAGGTTCCTCTTGCCAAGTGAAGGGGGAAAATGAACCGTGAGGTATTAAGACAGGAGCAAGCTGTGAAGTGAACCAGGGGTAGATGGTGCGGTTCACGACCTCGCAGCCTCATCACGCGGTCCTTCAGCCACGGGCTTGCTAATGAAGGGCGATGTCTGGAAATTAATGGAGTGGTGTGGGGTGCTGGGGTGAAACTGGGAGCAGAAGCACCATTCCCAAGCTCCCTTTTGCTCAAAGGGCCAGGGAGCATGGTTATTAACGCTTCCAGCACTTTGATAAGTTAATATGTCACCATTATCTTATTAGAGCGAGCAAACCCAGGCATCAAGAATCCAAGCATCTTCTTTTGGGAAAACACAGAAAAGGGACCCCCACCCTGGAAAGAAGAAAGACACGCTCTGCCCGCTGATTCCCAGCTCTGATGAGGCAAACACCTTCATTTTCTTTTGTCTTCATTCAAAAGGCCCCTTGAACCGAGTGGACCCTGTGAAAATCCTCCCCCCGGGGATCACACCCGAGCACATCTTTCCAGAAGCCTCACATGGAGAAATCAATGGGAAACACAAAACTCCAAGCATGCTGACTTAGGAAGGGTGATCCGCTCTGCCTGCGAATGGAGACCCGAAACCTTTCCACTTTCATGCTAACTGTCATTTTTCTCCCGTGAATGAAATGAATAATCCCTCTTCATGGCAGTCAATTTCAAATTCACAGGATTACCCCCTTCTCTGAACCCATTAGATTCTGTTGCATAAAACCCATCTCATAAAATAAACCTCTCCACGTTGTAAATTAAAAAATAAACATTCTGAGAAAATGTCAAATGCAGGTCTGAGAGAAAGGCCACAGAATCCATTTAAGGGAATATTATGGTGAATCGGTCCTCAGAAAACTGCAAGGGGAAACACTCAGACCACTGATTGACTAGAAAGTCATTGGCTTCAGCTGGTTTGCTGTGGAATGAACCTTTAGCCAGGGGGTGGTCTATACTTTTACAAGGGGCTGGAGGATGAGCCAGGCCCAGAGTGGAGGGACATCAAACACTATGCCCCAGAATATTAAAATAAAAGCCCAGGGGAATACATAGTAAGGGGGGGCAATGCACATGGCTGGCATTGTCTCTATGTATGCAAGTGGAAAGCCGTAGAAATGGGTACAATGTAGAGTACAGCCATTGCTCAGGCCGGTAGATTTTGGCAGCAAGCTGTTAATTCCAGGAAGCCTTCCCAATGGTCTCTGGTCAGCTTGCCACCTGTATGGTTTGGTGGGCCAGCTGACCTTCTTAGGAATACAGTACAGAGATACCGCTATGGGAGCCGGCCTCCAGTGAGCCCCTCTTACTGGTAGTTCCTTCTCCCATGCTGTCCAAAGGCTGTTCTGTGTGCCCAACTGACTATGGTACAAGTGATGGTGTGCCACTTCCAAGTTGGGATATGAGGCGCTGGAAGCTTCCACCTCCTGCACCTTCTTGTTCTGTCTGATCATCTGCCCTGGAGGAAGCCAGCTGGCAGACCTGCCCCCACCCCTTTTGGGAGGCCCATGCGGTGAGCAACCAAGGCCTCCTGCCAACAGCCAATGAGGATCCGCGGCTCCAGAGTGAACCGCCTGGCCCTGGGAGTGAGCCACCATGCAAGGTGACCCTGGGATGACTGCAGTCCAGGTGAGAGCTTCCTTGTAACCTTGGGAGGGACCCTGAACCAGAACTTCCAGCTCCGTGTCCCCCAGGTTCCTGACCCTCAGAACTGTATGTGAGATGGTCAGGGTGTTTTTTTTTTTTTTTTTTAATCGAAGCACTGAATTTGGGGCCAATTTGTTAACACAGCAATAGGCAAGCTATGACAATCACCAATGTTACCATGAATTTACCAAGTATTTGTAACATACCAATGGTGAAGTGTTTTTCTTTATCTCATGTAGGCATGCATCACACCTACACACAGGTGCCATTCTTAATATCCCTGGCACACTTGTTGGATTGTAATGAGGATTAATGGCCCAAAAAGCCTGTAGGGCACTGCCTGGCACTGTTAGAAGCCACTGTTAGCTCTCAGGACCATTATTACTATTTGTTTCCATTGGAAAGAGGAGGAAACCAAGGCTCAGCCAAGGAAGTTCCCTGCTGCAGCCCACAAAGCTGAGAAGCAACACAGACATCTATATTCTTTTTTTTTTCCTTTTTAAATTTTTTTTTTCTTTTTTGACAGGCAGAGTTAGACAGTGAGAGAGAGAGAGAGAGACAGAGAGAAAGGTCTTCCTTTTGCTGTTGGTTCACCCTCCAATGGCTGATCCGAAGGCAGGAGCCAGGTGCTTCTCCTGGTCTCCCATGGGGTGCAGGGCCCAAGCACTTGGGCCACCCTCCACTGCATTCCCTGGCCATAGCAGAGAGCTGGCCTGGAAGAGGGGCAACCGGGACAGAATCCGGCGCCCCGACTGGGACTAGAACCTGGTGTGCCGGCGCCCCAAGGCAGAGGATTAGCCTGTTGAGCCATGGTGCCGGCCTGACATCTATATTCTTAACCCCAGATGCCTCCTCTCACAAAGGAGCCTTCGACAAGCCAACACAAATGCACGCTGCAAGCAAAGGTCGATAATTCCCGGACTGTCCACAGTCTTGGATTAGTCACCTCAAAATCTGATTGGTGAAAGCTGCTACTATTCCATATTGTCAAAACTTGTCTTCCCAAATTCAGAAATAATAAAGGCAAAGACCCAACTGACGACAACTATCACCCAAAGAGCCCATAACAAATCAAGATTTTTACTTGGTGTAAAAATGCCTTGAACATCAATGACCCTTAGAGCAAGGGACTGGCTAGATGCTGACATGGAGTCCCCAAGTCATGGCTGCCATTGAGTTGGAATCAAAGCACCGAAGGCGAAAGGTGGGTTATTCTGGCTAAATCCTAACCTGCACGGAGATGGAGACTTCCAGAGTTCTGATACTGGACTTAGAAGCTGTAAACAGACAGAAGAAACGACTAATCCTCTGGCCCACATAGCTTTTCTGTTAACAGGGATTAACAGGCCCTGCATGCTGATAATGTTTAAAAAACACGATTTGACCAAGTCTCACAGAATTGATTAATTGATGCACAGCTCTTATCCTTGGAGCAGAATCTTAGGTTCTATAGGATTTGCCACTCAACGAACACCTGTTCATCAGTGAGACTTCCTTCTCAGGATCATTTGTGGAATGAAAAGAGAAATGTGGTCCAAGTCCTGTTTATCCTCAAGAATTCTCTGCTCCTGTGAGCTCAGACAGCTTGACAAAGGTCTTGCTTTTTAAGATCTCTCTTCTTTATGATAACTCTCATCATATATCAGCCTTACCAGCAACTGTAAATGAAACAGCCACTCCAAACATCTATGCTCTTTTGGGTCCCCAAAGAAGAAAAGTTAAATTGCTTTTGCTTATCAGAGTTTTCCAGTTGTGAATGGAGCAGTTAGCAGCACCTGACCTCAAGACTCCACTCTGAACATACACTTTCTGGAAGTCGACCAAGGGGATGCCTTTCCCAGTGTTATTCCACTTCTTGGCACATCCAATCAGTTTTCCAGAACACTCCTGGGGGAACCACACATGCAAGATTAAAATCGCTCGATGTGGAGACCAGCCTGAGAGGAGACCACAGTTTGTGGGCCCACTGGGAGTGACTCAAAATGGTCTTTGTGGTGCCGGCTGTGTGGCACCTACAACAGTAGGTTAATCATCCGCCTGTGGCACTAGCATCCCATATGGGCACCAATTTGAGTCCCAGCTGCTCCACTTCTGATCCAGCTCTCTGCTGTGGCCTGGGAAAGCAGAAGAAGATGGCCCAAGACCTTGGGCCCCTGCACCTGCATGGGAGACCCAGAGAAGACTCCTGGCTCCTAGTTTTGGATCAGCGCAGCTGTGGCCATTGTGGCCATTTAGGGAGTGAACCAGCAGATGGAAGACTTTTCTCTCTGTTTCTCCCTCTCAATGTCTGTAACTCTACCTCTCAAATAAATAAGAAAATCTTAACAAAAAAGGTCTTTGTAACAACTGTTGTGATCAAAAGACCCAAGCCTTTCCCCTTACCCAAAGCACAAGCAGAAGGAAGGAGCAGCCCAAGGAAACTCTATCTCCTTGTCTCTCTACTCCATCCCAGGTGCATTCTCCCCATTCCTTATGGGAGAAGCGCGACTCAGTCTTATCCTATGGGGAGTGGGTCTCATGCATTCAATAGAGAAATGAAACACATGATCCATGCATGGCTGCAGGTGGTATTATTTGGCAAAGTTAGAGGTGTAACCGAGTGTGAGGGGCAGAGGATGGTGGAGAGCAAAGGAAATTAAGTTAGACGCAGGGGACAGTGTTGTGCACTGGGATATAATTCCAATATAGATGCAGGCACCAGGTGTTCCAATAAACTCTTCTGTTGGTAATGTGATTTTATTGGAGGCAATCCAATTATGAAGTTCAAAACCCTCATCCTTGGGGTAAGACCTGAGGCCAGGGTCTCACTATTAATAACTGCATTAATACTCTTCCTCACCAGACAAACCATGTCTGCCCCTTGGCCGCTGCGGCTTCCTCTCAGACATTGCCCTAACTCATAAAGCACTGGGGCGTGAAGGCCAGGCTGGCAGGAGCCACTGCTGTTCAAACCGTGGCCAACAAGCTCTCCTTTCTGGAAGAGTTCAAGCCTTGGAGGGCTTGGCAGCCAGAGCAGGGCTGGACAGCTGGATTTTACTACTGCACTTGATGCTCTCTGTTGAAATGGTGTCATTTCAAGATAAGGTAAGGGGCCGGTGCTGTGGGGTAGCGGGTTAAGCCGCAGTGTGCAGTACCAGCATCCCATATAGGTGCCAGTTCGAGTCCCGGCTGCTCTGCTTCCAATCCAGCTCTCTGCTATGGTCTGGGAAATCAGTAGAGGACGGCCCAAGTTCTTGGGCCCCTATACCCATGTGGGAGACATAGAAGAAGCTCCTGGCTCCTGGCCTTGGGTCAGCGCAGCTCCGGCTGTTATGGCCACCTGGGGAGTGAATCTCTCTCTCTCTCTCTCTCTCTCTCTCTCTCTGCCTCTCCTTCTCTCTCTGTGTAACTCTAACTTTCAAGTAAATAAATAAATCTTTAAAAAAAGACAAGGTAAGAGGGCTCGCCCCTTTGGTTCTCTGCACACCCAACCTACTGTCTTTTCTGTCTCTTTTTAAACTGGGCTGAATGCATGCTGCACCCTGCTCTTTCCTGGGCACACGCTCTCGTCAGCCTATCAAGCCTGACTCGGAAAACTCTCCCCTGTCCTCCTACCTACCTTGTTACTAAAGGTCAGGTGCAGTACCTGCACCTGACTCATTGAGAAGAAACACAGTTGATACTTCCTTCTTCCCCTTCCAGACCATAGAGACTTCTTAATCCACTGAGTCCCCAGCACTCAGCATCATAGCTTACCTAGACAAGGCATCCTCTGTCCTTCTTCTTAACCCAGCTCCCAGTTCAGTATATGCAGGGTGGCCAGGGACCCCTGTGCCCACATTGTTGTCTTAACATGTTCCCCAACATTTCCTGTCTCATCAAAATCAGAGGTCAGACAGCACTATGCTTGTCTTTCCTGGGGTCCCTGACAGCTTATTTGCAGGCACTATCTCATTTAACTCTCATCTTCCTAAGCAGCAGGTACCCATACTGTTCTTCCTTGACAGTGAGGGAACTGGGACTGGGGTAGGTAAGTGTCTTGCCCAGGGTCTCAGTGGTCTAGTCCATGGCACAGCTGGGATTTGGCCCTCGTCTGCCCTGACACATAGACCCACACTGCTCACCATAGGGCACAGATTTCTCATGCTGAAGGGATCCTTGCAGGGTTCTGAGCCCATGACATACACACACACATACACATACACACACACACACACATACACACACACACACACTATGTAGAGTGATTAAGGGGGCCAGAGGGTGGACAAGATTTGGGACATATCTAGGACACAACACTTAATGGGGGGAATCTTCTCCCCTGACTTCCCAACAGAGAACAAAGAGAACACAATGTATTAAGTTTCCTTGAAAGGTTTGACCACAGGATGCTACCACCTGTAACACAGGGGTCTGGATGCAGACTCCTGCTTTGTTCATAAGAGGCAAACCTCAGATGCTTAGTTCTTTTCCTTGAAACAATGGAATAAAATATTTTAGTTTATGAAGAGGTTTTTTTCAGAAAGCTTTCATACAATTTTAAAAGTATAAGGTACATCAGATATTATTGATCATTTTACAGAGAAGAACAGAAAGGACTAAAAAAATACATTAGACCAAAACAAGCAAAAAACTCCCAAGCTCCCAACCCCCTTCCCGATTAGCACATACACATGCACACACATACACACAGGAGGCTAGTGGTGGACTCAGATCCAAACTCAGGTGTCCTGGATCCCAGCCTAGTGTCCTTTCTTTTTCTTTTCCTTTTTTTTTTTTTTTTTTTTGACAGGCAGAGTTAGACAGTGAGAGGGAGAGAGAGACAGAGAGAAAGGTCTTCCTTTTTCTGTTGGTTCACTCCCCAAGTGGCCGCTACGGCCAGCATGCTACGGCCAGAGTGTTGCAGCTGGTGCGCTATGCCGATCCGAAGCCAGGAGCCAGGTGCTTCCTCCTGGTCTCCCATGTGGGTGCAGGGCCCAAAGACCTAGGCCATCCTCCACTGCACTCCTGGGCCACAGCAGAGAGCTGGACTAGAAGAAAAGCAACCAGGACAGAATCCGGCACCCCAACCGGGACTAGAACCCAGGGTGTCAGTGCCGCAGGCGGAGGATTAGCCTAGTGAGCCGCGACGCCAGCCCTAGTGTCCTTTCTAGTCAGCAAAGATCACAAATGGTTTTCAACATTAAGGGCATCCCTAATCGACTAGCAGTGGCTTACCTGGAGAGATACATCAGTCTATGAAGCCACGGGTAGGTTCTGAGGATAAGAAGGTTATGACTGATTAGTCATGTCTGATGTAGGTACAGGATGGAAGCATGGAATAGCTGGCTGTTCCCTTATCCAGCTTACTTTTCACGGAAACATGTCTACAGGATTGTTTCGAATCCACAATTTATCTCAAGGGCATTTAGACTACTACCACAACAAGTCTTCGTTTCTAAGGGAAAACACATTGCAGCATGTAAACCAGGACCACATAACGTTAAGACCCATCCATTGCAGAAAGTCACAAAAGAAGAAGTGTAGCTGGAACTCGGTGGACAGTCTTAAGTCTCCCATTTGTCCAGTGACCTCACTCATTTAGGCTCTTCTAGAATGAACAAAACACACATTCACTACCTAGCTGCTTAAAGCATGTGAGTTTTTTTTTTTTTTAAACTCTGTCTTCAACTCAATTTAAAAAAAAAGCTTTATTATGTATTTAAAAGACAGAGTGACGGGGGTGGGGTGGGAGAGAGGTTGAGAGAGATAGAGAGAGAGAGAGAGAGAGAGAGAGAGAGAGAGAGAGTCTTCACTGGTTCACTCCCTAAATGCAATGGCTGGGGCAGGGCCAGACTGAAGCCGGAAGCCTGGAACTCCATCCTGGTCTTCCATATATGTGACAGTGGCCAGGGCTCAACACCTGGGCCATCTTCTGCTGCTTTCCCAGGCACATTAATAAGGAGCTGGATTTGAAGTGGAGCAGCTAGGATTTGAACTGGAGTCCACAGGGATGCTGGCATTGCAGGTGATGGTTTAACCCCTGCAACCACAGCACTGGCCCCAGTTGAACTGTTTAAACATCACGCACCCCCATTCAGTGCCCATGGGATGTACTAAGACAAAGTGTTCCTCCAGCCCGAGACTCTCCTAGGTAAGCCCAATTTAATACCGAAACCCACTTAAGGAGCTGGGCCATGGATCAGGACACCCGCGGGGCCGGTCAGGAAGCCCTCAGCAATAAACAGCCCAGGACTCAGTCACCTAGTAACGCTGCATTTCTGGGCTCTTGAGCTGAGTCTCCCACTGAGGACAGAACACAGTCTGTGTTTCGGCAGGGCAGATTCAGTGGCTCTCCCACGTACACCTGTCCAATCTTAACACGCAGGGCTCTCCGACTTTCAGCATTACGCATGGTTGGTTTTTCTTTGGACACCACGGGGCTTAAGGAATTGCTCTTGATGGCACTTATTTTCAAGTCAATTAAAACTCTAGTGCATTAGGGAGCAGAAGAGAACAGACACGCGAGCCTTGCCTTTGCTTAGTGCTCCAGAGTGGAAGATGGAACTTCCTCTTTACTTCAGGGCAAGGCAATTAAAGAAAAAAAGATGATTGTGATTGTCATAGAGATGCCAGGCATCCGAGGTGCTGATCAAAGCGCGCAGTGAAGAGAAATGCTACTGAAAGAAAAATCTATGAGGATTAAGGCAAGAGCTTCATTTTGAAGCAATCTAAGAAGAGCCACAATATGTTCCCTCTTGAACTCGCTTTTTCCCCATTTGTAAAGTCAACCTAAGGGAAGAAGCGAGAGACAACAGTGCCCATAAAGCATGTCAACGAGACCCGTGTTTGCACATAGGATGCTCTGTCAACCACATCCTTTGTCCTGGGGAAGAAATGTGCCCTGGGTTCACAAACACTGAAGTGTTTACAGAGGAGGAGAAATTTATTTTTGTGTTCACCAGACGCAGGCCTTGCTATCATGTCAGCTATCATAATGCTATTTCACGTTTCCTGCTACTCTCTCTCGTCCGGGGAAAAGTGGCTGCTGTGGAATTAAGGGCTTCATAAAAGGGTCATGGGAAGTGTGTATTATGGAAAACTATGCAGGCATTTTGAAATATTTTGCCCTTGAACTAACAATCGGTTAATTCCAAGGAGATCCACGAACTTCTTGAATCTCTTGCACCTGTTCTGTAAAAGGCTGAATGTGGTAACAAATCGCTTACATAGGTTTGTAAAGCGAGCTAAAGGAGCTGGCTGATCATGCTATAAACAGCAGAGGTTCTTACAGAAGAATAATGTGGGAGGATTCAGGGAGAGGTCACAAGTACAACTGTGCCTCCCATCCTGTGGACTCCAGGGACGATGACCTACAGGGGACAGAGTGGCTACTAAGGGTGTCAGGGACCTATGGGTGTCCCAGGCTAGCTCCAGAGTTAGCAGCTAGAACTCCTGTTTGTTTGTTTGTTTGTTTATTTTCTGACTTGTTTTTGGAGGATGGGCAGAAAGTCAATTCTCTTAGTCCCATTTTTTTTAGAAATGAAAAGTGCGGGGCTGGCACTTATCTGCTACTGTGGCGTAGCAGATAAAGCCTGCAGTGCTGGCACATCATATGGACGCAGGTTCAAGTCCCAGCTGCTCCTCTTCTAATCCAGCTCTGTGCTACAGCCCGGGAAAGCAGTACAAGATGACCCAAGTCCTTGGGCCCCTGCACCTCCGTGGGAGGCCCAGAAGAAGTTCCTGGCTCCTGGCTTCAGATTTGCGCAGCTCTGGCCATTGTGGCCAACTGGGGACTGAACCAGCAGATGGAAGACCTCTCTCTCTCTCTCTCCCTCTCGCGCGCTCTCTCTCTCTCTCTTTTTGCATTTCAAATACGCTGCAAAGGTAAACAGGAGGGGAAGAGCAAGACAGAGTGAGAGGAGTCTGGGTTTGTATACCTTAGATCTGAGGAATGTTGCCACTCGAGCAGAGATTCCTGGAGATAGGTGGCAACACACAGCTGGGTGCTAGAGCAGGGGCATGGGGGACAAGGGAGCTGCAAAAGTCAGGAGATGGCCTAGGGCATGCATGAGAGGTGGGGTTGGAGGATAGCTCTCGAGTGAAGGGGGAGTGGCTGGTCAGAGAGCACAGAGGGTGAGGTAAGCCAGAGAGGGCATGCATCCCAACCTTCTTCCTTTATCCTAAATGAGTGAAAAGACAAGCAGTCTATGAATCCCAGGTCTCTGACTTACAAAGCAACGAGAATGCAGAGCACACAGCTCTGGAGAGAAAGTCTGACGCACACAGGCAGCTCTCAGTGAGATTACCAATTAACATTCTCACAGAGTTATCATCTGTGCAGAATCAGAAATACTTTCCTCAAAGTCTTTTTACTTCTTTGCAGAATGAGACACGGAATTCAAACCAAAGATGGAAGGGCTTTTTCCATTGTTCCTAACTCAGGCGCTCTCTGGGCTGGAAGTAGTTTTCCCAGCATCATTTGTTCCCTAGAGCACTCAGCAGCTTCAAAGTCAAACAGAGTTACACAGTATCACAAAGAAGCAAGCTCTAATTTTAGGATAGGTGATAGTATTTTAAACTTCCTGAATGAGATCTTCCTCAAGTCCAAACGTCCTGGTAGCAGGAAATACTAATTTTAAACTGCAATACCACGAAAAAATGAAATGTAGCTGATAACTGGTGGCTAACAATTAGATAAATTAAGTCAGTTTCAGGGAAATTGGCAGGTTGTCTGATGAGTGTTAGCCTACCTGTCTCCCCTTGGGATGTTCGAAAAGAAATCTGGAAAAACTTCCAGGCAGGAGCAGGATGATAAAAACCTATAATTACAACCAAAAGGCAGCGCATGTAGCATCTCCATCACGTAATTAACAACATGTGTGGCAATGACTGCACGTGACTCGCTGTGTTTCCAATTTCTTTAAGTGAATTGTAAAGCTATTATCAGGGCTCTGGCCAGCACACGGCAAGGGATGTGGCTGAGCAGCTCCTGTGCAGAGAACTTTATCTTCATCAGAGGAAGTAAGTGGATAAGGCTGACAGGAAGCTGGGAAAGAGTGTGCGGCCAGGACAGGTGGTGCGTGGAGAAGGAGTCTGAAAAACTCCAAACACATCACCAGACAGTGAGCTCTGGGAGCTGCCATGCTGGGGAGGGCTTGCTTTTAGGTCAAGAGCTTGAATCTCACTCTGGTGGGCAATCACTCCAAGTTCTATGGCCTGTGGAAGAGCCTGTGGCTGGGAGGGGTGGCATTCCACCCAGACACAAGCACACAGCTGGGAATTTCCAGACCTGGAGGGGGGGGGGGGGAGCACTCCTGGCCTGCAGACCGGCAGGAGGCAGAAGGAAAACATAAGCCCACCAACCAATGGGATTTTTCAAAGTGTATCTATTTGTATTTAATTATTGTTATTTATTTGCAATGCAGAGTAAGAAAGAGACAGAGAGAGGGGGTGGTGGAGACACAGAGAGCTATCTTCCATCCACTCCTCAAGTATCTACAACAGCCAGGCTGTGGCCAGGCTGAAGCCAGGAGACCAGAAGTCGATCTGGGTCTCCCCTGTGGATGGCACAGACCCAAGCATTTGAGCCATCATCTGCTGCCTTCCAAAACATCCCCATTAAACCAACTAATGAACCAAAAGAGCCGTCCATTTGCCTAACGGTTACAGTTCCTGCTTGGGGTAATCAAGAAGTTTCTACAATACTACTGTGAATAGAATTAAGCACACCAAATGGTACATTTGAAAAATGGTTAAAATAGAAATAGTATTACATTTTCCTGCAATTAAAAATTAAATTAAAAAAGGCCACATCTTACATTTGCCAAGTCCATGAATTTTTTCCTTATTGTAGCATTGGTTAAGTTGGGAGCTAGAGCTCAGAGGTGATCTTTGTGATCATTCGTGAAGCCACCAGCAGCAAACTGGCAGAGATAATGTCTAAACACTATCATCAGGCATGCCAAAGGTCAGATGTTTTATTTCACATCAGGAAAACTGATTGCTTTGAAGGGATTGGAAAGACATGAAGAAATCAACTTAAGAAACAGTCTTGGGGCCGGCACTGAAGTATAGGTGTTGTGGATAAAGCCCTGCCTGTGATGTGGACGCTGGCATCCCATAGGGGTACAGGTTCATGTCCCAGCTGCTCCACTTCCAATCCAACTCCCTGCTAAGGACCTGTGAAAAGCAGCAGAAGGTGGCCCAACTCTTTGGGCTTCTGCCACCCACCTGGGAACTCGAATGAAGCTTCTGGCTGCCGGTTTTGGCCTGGCCCAGCCCTGGCAGTTGAAGCCATCTGGGGAGTGAACCAGCAGATGGAAGATCTCTTTCTCCCTGTAACTCTGGCCTTCAAAATATATAAATAAATCTTTACAAAATGGTCTTAAAGCTATGGTCTATTCTAAGCCAGCTCTTCTTTGTTTAGTTAAACATATCTTTTGTTCTGAAGCTGTTGCCCATTGTATTTTTACTACATTCTGCCTGATAAATTGATGAAAACATACAAACATGCAGAATTTTCCTATCTGCAATGGAAACCAAATGGATTTTCATATGAACATTACAAAAAAAAAACACTTTACAATATTAATTGAATTCGAAAGTGGGATCTAAATGCCAACTTACTATATTTTTCCCAAGGACTTCAATGTCCCTAGATTTATGGAGATGTTTCCTAAGTAACAGCTTCAGGTTCTGAAAATCAAGGCAATTTGCAGAAAAAAAGTTTTTTTTTTTTACCAAATTTAAATAGCATTTAATTTTGTGTCTTATCATTCGAAGATCATGAAAACAAATGTTTTTATAACCACACAGAGGGTGGGCGACAAAATCATCAATACAGTGAGCACTTAAATAATGAAGTAAGAGTAAGCTAAACAGTCATTCGACACATGCATTCTGCACACCTCCCAGGAGAAGACGGTGTATCCTTCTATTTGCCAAGTGGAAAAGGAATCCATTCATTACGATATACAAGATGAAGATGTCACAATTTCTTGATCCCAGCTAATTACTGCCAAGGCTGGCCAGGCCATGGCGAGACTCTGTTCTCATGTGACCCTAAGCTTTCTTCTCTGCATGGAAACGGAACTATTTTTTTTTTGTTTGTTTTGCAAATTCAGGACAAATATGTCCCATTAAATAATTTTAAAAAAATCGCAATCTTGATTTTTCTTGGATAAGCAGAGTAATTCCTGTGTCACTGCTTGAGGCAAGGGTACAACACTTCCAGAACCCATCCGACCTCCCCAGGGATTCAGCCTACACCAGCAGGTGTGGGGCCTTGCACTGCCCATGATGTAGTGTCCGCCTGCGAGGTCGTCTCACAGCAGGGAGCTTCCTCCCAGAAACATCAGGCCAAGACCCCTCAAAGTGGTTTTCCCCAATTTCTCTCTTTCTATGTATCTATTTTAATTTCAGAGGCAAGTAGAGAGAGACAGATAGGGAGAATGCCCACCTGCTGGTTCACTCCCCCAAACACCCACAACAGCTGGGAACTGGCTGAAGGGAAACCAGGAGTTGGGAACTCAGTCCAAGCCTCCTACATGGATGCTAGGGACCTAACTACTTGAGCCACCTGCTTTCTCCCGGGGTCTTCATTTGCAGAAAGCCGGAGTCAGGAGCCATACATGGAGGGTCACACATAGGCTGCGGCTCCTGGAATGGGGAGACAGACAACTGTCTTGATGTCCCTAACCTGGCCAAGCCACAGTGCATGCAGCAGGTGCCTGGCGGGGCAGGGTGGGGGTGGAGAGCATCAGCAGCAGGGGAGAGGTACATGTACCAAATTGCAGGGTGGGGCTCCTTGCATTTGTCCTGTGAGTCTCTTCCTAGCCACAGAAGCATGACATTAGACAGCAAATGAGAACCATGCAGGATGCCAGAGAAGCCACAGAAGAAAAGGAAACACTCCTTATTTGAGTAACTTACATGGCACTTTCCCCCTACCCCTTGCCATTTGGCACGACAGAGCCTCATCTTTCCATTTCGTCCTGGTCCCTGCAAATGACACGGCCAATCCCATTTACTTTGTATCTGGGGGGAACCAGCACAGAGTAGATGCTCAGACCCCATAGAATCCATCCCTCTCACCCTGTCACCCGTCATAATTAGTTCAGGGCCGTGGAGGTGGGAGGAGGACCTAGTGGAGTTTCTGGATGGAGGACTAAACCCAATACTGGGCTTGTCCTGGTGGGGTCTATGGGCAGCCACAGCCACCCCAGGTGGTGGTCATTCAGAATGCGTCTGACCTCTTAACCCACAAACAGGATGCCAAACTAACAACCTGATGTTGTGTGTAGCTGGTGGCATCAGCCAGGATACAGTAATCACATGTTTTCATGGGCGAAGGCAGGCTTTGACTAAAAAAAGCCCTTGGGTGAGCTGATTTCCGTTGGCTCTTCCTGCCCTGCAGAGCCAGGGAAGCCGATGCTTTTCTCCAAACTGCTCATTTCATCTTTAGGCCCTGAGATACCTGCAGCTCTGGCCGGCTCAGTGCTTCTGCAGAGAAGTTTACATAGGCGTGGAGCCCCGTAGGCATGGAGCCCACTTGCTTGGGGAAAGCACAGGCTGGTCTTCTGTTGCAGGCACCAGCTCTCACTGTGGCACGTGGAAAGCCAAGCCCCTCAAGTCCAAAGTGGGGAGAAAAACACTGCGCTCCTATTAGGATTCTTGCCCTGATGGTTTTCAGTTCCACACTCTGCAGGGCTGAAAAAAGCCCCCAGCCCCTCTCAACGCTCATGCAAGTGCTCTTTGTACTTCTCCTGCAGCGGGACGGATGTGGGTAGAATCCTGGCAGTGAGGTTTGTACCCATGGCCCCACAAAGGTCTTTTTCTTCACTAGTCCTCCAGCTCCAAGCTCAAATGGGAGCCAAGTCAGCAAAAATTGAGGGTCTGGGCTTCCACTTCTTTCCTGCCGAATCAGCATGAATTCCCACTTATGGAGACATGGCTGGAGCTGTTAAGGTGCAATCATATGAAAATAACCTTGCTAACGTGGGCCTGGTCCTGTGGCAGGTAAGTGGCTGCAGACACTTTCTAGAATTAGGAATGCAGACAGTGCTGCTGCTCCCCTCTGCAACCCCCGAACTTCAAAGGAACCCAAGAGACTAGATCCAGTTTGCTGGAAAAAAATGCATCCATGGACTCCCTGTCTAGAGGTAAGTACAGGCACAGCAGTCCTTAAATGCACGGGGCCTCTCTTTTCCTGCCCTGTTCAGGCTGAAACCACAGTATCAGCAGCCAGCAGAAACCTGCCAGGCAAACTCTGCCAAGTTCAGGGTCAGTTCAGCTCGCTCCAGGCTAGCAAAGCCCAGGGAGGCGGCTGTGAATCTCAACAGCTCTCTCTCTCCAACCCCACATTTGCTCTGCCCACAAGTGCGACCCTCTGGCCTCCATGCAGGCAGGCCGCAGGCGCCCCATTCCAACCCTGGCTCTCGCTCAGGTTACAGAAACTCATATTTTAAATCCCTGAGATTCTCTGCAGGGCGCTGAGCTGGAGATGGGATTCCTGCAGCCTATGCCATTCCCTTCTCAGGGAGTGCCCTAAGATTAGCCTATAAAGGACTCTGCTATCCCCCCGGGGGCCCCTTCACAGTCTTCCCTCAGGGAGCCAGCAGCCAGCAAGGACATTCCTGATGACTGAACACATTTTTGCAGGACTTCTGGGTTCGGGGCTGGCTGTACCGGCCACAGATGCACTTCTTGGGGTCCATTTGCAAGGATACAAATTCACACTGCTGCATGGGTATTGCACCTGCGGCTGCAACAGATTTTAGACAGCGGGTGCAGGGTGGAGGAAGCGGGTTATGTCAGGTTAGACAGAGGTCCAACCAGCACTGTCACTCAGGAGGCTCTGCAGCTTCAGCCGCAAAGGAACATGGGAAACGCTGCACTCAGTATGTGCTCCGGAGCCCTCCCCCTCCTCCCGAGAGAGTGCTCCAGAGCCCTCCCCCTCCTCCCGAGAGAGTGCTCCTAAGACCCTGGGACCTGGCGGGAGGAAACTTTCCCCAGGTGTTTCTCATATTCTCTCACCTCGGGATGCAACTGTTCCTGGGCTGCAGCAGGCAGCCACAGCAGCTTCAAGGGGTGACATTTCTAAGTTTGTTTCCAACACTACATAATCAAAGTGCTTCCTAGAAAAGCTCAGATTTTCCGAAGCCAGGAGCCAAGAGCCAGGAGCTTGTTCTGGGTCTCCCACGTGGGTGCAGTGCCCCAAGCACTTGGGCCATCTTCCACTGCCTTCTCAGGCATATTAGCAAGGAGCTGGATCGGAAGTGGAGTAGTCGGGACTTGAACCGGCACCTGTATAAGATGCTGGCATTGCAGGTGATAGCTTTACTCACAATGCCACAACACTAGCCCCAAACCTCTATTTTTCTTAAGCCTTGTAGACTTATTTCTCATGGCAAAATGTGCAAAACATGCAATCTGAGGGGGCAGGTGGAGGGTACATCCAGACCCTGGCCTCTGGCTTCTGCCTCTCCTTCTCCTCATCCTCTCCTTGGCCAGAGGAACCTACTGGAGCCCAAGGCTTTGCAAATCCCAGACTGAGGTCTCACTAGGCTCTCTGTTCTACCTGTCCTTCTGGGAGCCCCACAGTGAAGGGCAGGCAGGGGTGGCGTGCACCTGACTGAAGATGATGAGGGAAGAGGGAAGGTGAGAGTGCTTGTGACCTCCCAGACATGGAACGTGTGACCCCAAAGTTGTAAGGAAGTCATGCATCATCCAGCAGCAACTCCAAACACAAAGATGGGCACCAGACTCAAACACCTATAACTCTGTAACGTGCCTTTCTTACTTCTGTCTGTCCCATCTCCACTCTAGGGGACAGCTCATTTCCCCTCAGGCAGCCGCTCCTCCTTCTCCCCACAGACATCAGCTGGAGTTCACTCTGATGGACTAACTATAGTGATGCGCACCGGGCCTCAGGCCTGGCCAATCAGATCTTTGCAAACCTTCGGCAGTAGTGATTGGATAAGGAACGGCGCACCACCACAACTGGGCCGGTGGGTGACTGCTCTAAGATTTTTTGCTTAACTTGTCAAGAGAAGGGCTTGCTTCTACTGCTGGGGTGATAGGCTGATAGGGTTGATCTTGGAGGTGGGAAGAGGCATGTTTATCACTTTGTAGAAAGAACTCGCTCCCAAATAGGCCCAACGTGTTAAGTGCATGGAAAAGACCAACATCAGACAGCACGATCTGAATACCTCGATCTAGCAGAGCGTAAAACACAACGTGTTGGTATTTTTCTATTGCTATTTATTTTTTGCTTTGTTTTGTTTTGTGCAGAGGCCAATTGGGGCCAAGGCTTTGGCACGTGCATTCCAGAGAATCCTGGCCATCACAATCTCTCTTTATGGAGCATCACGGTACTTTAAATCAGTTGCATACCTCAAGTTCCCACCAAGGCTTTCTTACAGCAAATCCAGAAAGATCAAAAATAAAAGAATTGAAAAGTGAAAGGCTAATTTCATTATCTTCATGTTAGTATTTACAAATCTTTAACACCACTCATTAGAAAATTGATGTTAGCCAGATGTTCAAGTCTAACCATTCCCTGTAATAACTCACTTTCCCTGGTTAACTGTGAAGTTCAAAGCAGGGTAGTCCTGGCACATTTACATAACGCTACTCCTGGGACCTGGTGTGAATAAAATCTACGTCTGCTTTATGTTAGGTCATTTGCTGTCATCCAAAACGCCAGTCAGGGCACTCAAATACCTTATATAACATCTATGAAGGGAAATGTTTATAACCTATAGAATAGCATTTGCAAAAAATGTTTCATGGCAAATACATAGAAGTTGTTTTTGTTGAAACAGAATATTAAGAGCTCTTGGGTTTGGATATAATTCTTTTGTTTCTTTAAGCAGCATAATTTATAAAGTGATTGTTGTCTGCCTAGGATCTTTTTTTTTTCTGCAGTATCTAAAGGACCTCTTTGTAGCCTCATTTCTTTATTTAGTTCCATAGTACCTTTCCATGCCTAAAGACAACTTCTAAAGAGCACATTTAAATTTTAAAAATGAATAACAAGGGGCTGGCACTGTGGCACAGTGGGCTAAGCCTCTGCTTGTGACATGGGGGTATCCCATATAGGCAGCCGGCTGCTCCTTTTCTAATCCAGCTCTCTGCTATGGCCTGGGAAAGCGGTAGAAGATGGCCCAAGTGATTGGACCCCTGTACATGCGTGAGAAACAAGGAAGAAACTCCTGGCTCCTGGCTTCAGATCTGCACAGCTCTGGCCATTGCAGCCAACTGGGGAATGAACCAGCGGATGGAAGACCTTTCTCTCTCCCTTTCTCTGTCTGTAACTCTGACTCTCAAATAAATAAGTAAATTCTTTAAAAAAAAGAATAACAAGACTGATGGTTGCATAATTTTCTCCAGTATAAAAGATACAGCTTACTTTTAAAAAACCAGACAAAAGTATACAAAATTATTACAAAACAAGTAAATTTTTAACAAAAACAATCACTTTAGTAAATGATTTAGTAAGGAATTCCTTTTAATAACAAAATTCAGTTAGCTAGCAGCTTGCCTTTTAAAAGATTTTTTTAATTACAGAAGTAGTAAGCAAATATATTTAAAATTCTTTTCAAAGACTTATTTTGGTTATTTGAAACTCAGAGTGACACAGAGACAGAGAGAGACAGAGACAGCAGGAGAGATCTTCCATCTACTGCTGCACTTCCCATGTGACTGTAATGTCAGGTGTTGGGCCAAGGCCAAGGCGAAAGCAGGAACCTGGAAATCCATCCAGGTCTCCCATGTGGGTGGCACGGGCCCAAGCACTTGGGCCATCTTCTGCTGCTTTCCCAGGCACATTAGCAGGGAGCTGGATGGGGAAGTGGAGCAGCCGGGACTCGAACTGGTCCCACATGGGATGTCAATGTTGCAAGCAATGACTTAACCCACTGTGCCACAATGCCGACCCCCCACAAATATATTTTTCTTATTAAAAAAAGTAGCACATGCCTGATACAGCTAAAATTCCTTTTGATCATCTCTCCTGCCAAGCAGAAACCACAGTCATCTATCCAGGCTGTGCCTTCCCTGAACTTGTAACCTACAAACCCACACTGCTGGTGTGCGTGGGTCTTTCCATCAACACCATCAGATACCATGTGTCCTTCAGTGACTTGCTGTCTTACAGCTCTTTCCTTGTTGGTACACTTATCTCGGGACTTTCAGCTCCATACTTTATTTGAACCATTCTGTTGTTGGTGGCCATTTCGGACATTGCTGATTCTTTTCCCCAGTGACCAGCAGCACTGCAGTGAACATCTAAGACTGAGCCTCTTCACACCCAGGAGGCAGGGGCTTCTCCTGGCTTGCTGTCACAGGCAGACAGCTGTTATCGAAAGCAAGGCAGACTCTGATGCTATCTGCAACCGGCAGACATGCAGCTCCAGAGGGAGATTTTATGAGCTAAAGTTTTTATTTCTTCCATAGTATAAGGATCAGATCACTTTTCTTGTTTTCCAAGAACTGCTTTAATGAAGGCTGCCTAATTAAGACAGAAACCATAACTGATAGTCAACTTTATCTAACTTCCTTCCATCCTCCACCACTCCCTAACCCCCTGCCAAGAATTTCAGCATCTTCTTTCTGCTCTTTTAACTTACATTAATATTATTTTTGATTGACAAATCATAGTTGGATATATGTATGGGGTACAATGTGATGTTTTTCCATATGCAATGTGGCAAGGGTTAAAATCAAGCTGATTAGCAAATCTATTGCCTCTATTAAGCCTATGATTTTTATGGCAAGATATTTAAAATTCACTCTTCGCTATTTTGAAATACATAACCTATTGTTATTGATTATTGCTGTGCTACAGATCTCCCATGTATCTGTAATTCTGTGTTGTCTACTCAACCTGTAAAGCTCTGTAGGGTTAGTAAGTCACAGTATAGACACGTGTTTGCAAAACCCAAACTGCTCCATACAGATGAACTGTGATCGTTCTTAAAATTACGTCTGGTACGAGCACCTTAAACACATGCAGGACATTTGTTCTGCATGCACCATGCAGCTACAGAGCCTTCCCCAAATTGTTCCCACCTATTGAAGGCTCCAATTCAACCACCCCAGTTTCCTCCTTGGCAGGGCTGCATATTATTTTGATGCTTACCCTAATTTTCCTTTTGATTTCTTATTACCGATTTATGATGGAAACTTTCACACACACACACACACACACACACACACACACACAGACACACACACAAAATAGGGAGAAGAACTTAATGAGCTCCCAGGCACCCAGCACAGAATTTGAACATTTCATTGACATTTTGCTATTCTTATCTCGCCTACTTGCCTTTCATTTTTTTCTTTCCTGGGATATTTGAAAGTAGACCCCGGAGACCAACTCACTTCACCCAGAAATACTTCATAATGTTATCGCTAAGGAAAGTGGACTTACAAAACTGTCACGCCAGCATCACACAAAACACACAAAAGATGACAATGCCTTGGTTCCACTGGTCATCCATCCATATTCAAATTTCCTCAGCACACAAAATTCTCTGTACACAGTTGGTCAACAAAGTTAGGGTAAATAAAGATGCAAACAATGGCAACCAAATAACCCACATTATTTTTTTTTATTTTTTAAAGATTTATTTATTTGAAAGTCAGAGTTACACAGAGAGAGAAGGAGAGGCAGAGAGAGAGAGAGAGGTCTTCTATCTGCTGGTTCAACCCCAGTTGGCCACAACGGCCGGAGCTGTGCTGATCCCAAGCCAGGAGCCAGGAGCTTCCTCTGGGTTTCCCAGGTGAGTGCAGAGGCCCAAGCACTTGGGCCATCTTCTACTGCTTTCCCAGACCATAGCAGAGAGCTGGGTCGGAAGTAGAGCAGCCGGGACTCAAACCGGCGCCCATATGGGATGCTGGCACTGCAGGAGGCAGCTTTACTCACTATGCCACAGCACCAGCCCCCACATTATTTTTTAAAAGAGTCTATTTCAAGTATTACCAACTGGCCTATCTTGCCCTGGGCTTCGCATTGGAAAGCGAGCTGTTTCTATGGAATTGAGAGCTCCTGTAACATTACGTGCTGTTATCCAGGAAGTAAACCACAGACATGATTCCCGATTTCCCCTCCCGGAATCTGTCATGGTGTGTATGGGATGGGTGCAGACCCTGATGGGAGTCTCCTTGAGTGCAGCCATGTGGTTAGCAAATGAACTAAACTATGATGCGACTGATACACAATCTGGCCCTTATTTCCTCCATTTAAAAATAACTGGGTAAACACTAGAGTGTATTTGGGTTTGGAGCTCGTTTATTTTCCTTTCTTTAGGGAAGCATATGATTAATTTAAATGTGGCTATGCAGGAACGTTTGCTTCTGTGTTCTGTTTGCTTTCTGCACTCAGGAAAACACGGTGTGTGTGGAAAGCAGCAGCATTTGACAGGGAGACCAGCAGGTGAGTGACGAGACTGTGCCTGGGGGTGAGGGCGGGGGCTTGCCCTGCTTCCCTTGGCGTGTTTATCAACAGCAAGGAAACTCACCAGAATTCATCGTTAAGCTGAATGAACCAATTTTCAAGAATTTAGCTACTTTTTTCTAAAGCAACCGCCTCATTATCACTGCTGATATTACATATGCCTCTCAATGCAAGAAAGTTCAACACATGACAGGCTCAAAAGTTTGAGGGTTTATTGATATTGCAAAGAATGTTTTTATTTTTTCAAAAAGATTGTGGAAAATGGAATTAAAAGAAAAGTTTTTTTTTTCTTTGATGCAAGACATTTTGAAGTCCATGCATAGGATGCGGCTTTCAAAATATTCACTGAAAATGTGTCTGATGAAAAAAATCATGCATGGGTTTCAATTTTTTTTGTGTAATGAAACCGTATGCATCCAGTCGTACAGCTGCCTTTCCAGGGTATTTCAAATTGTTTTTACAATGGTGACACCCCGCAGGAACTATCTTGGGGTGTCAGGAAGGGGAGAGAACCCACCCAGGTGGGCTCAGTGCCTCCTGCACGCAGCACCGTGGTGGGCACACTGAAGGGAGCGGGTTCTGGAAGGTGCTGAGCTTACAAGCTTCCTGTTCTACATGCAGAGACCTGTTGCTGCTGCTTCTTTTTTTTTTTTTTAAGTTTATTTATTTGTTTGGAAGGCAGAGTTCCAGAGAGGCAGAAGCAGAGAAAGAGAGAGGTTTTCCCTCCACTGGTTCACTCCCAAAATGGTCAAAAAGGTGGGAGTAGGGCCGATCCGAAGCCAGGAGCCTGGAGCTTCTTCTTGATCTCCCACACGGGTGCAGGGGTCCAAGGACTTGGGCCATCTTCTGCTGCTTTCCCAGGCACATTAGCAGGGAGATGGATTGGAAGTGGAACATCTGGGACTCAAACCAGCACCCAAATGGGATGCTGGTCCTGCAGCTGGCGGCTTTACCCACTACGCCATCGCATCAGCCCCGACCTACTGCTTCTGAAGTCACCTCTGAGCAGGGAAGGCCATCGGTCCAGGTTCTCAATCATGGAGAACAAAGTCAATGTTTTGCCCCTCCCCTTCCAGAAGCAGCAGCTGGCTAAGCCCTGTCACTCCACCCCAACTACCCCACCCTCCTGGAATCACGGTTTAGGGTCCTCTGGGGGACTCCCCCGTGTGTGTCCACCAGCCAGACTTGTTTTTGGCAGCTGGGGAGTGGGCATCATAGATGGCCTATGAGGCGAGGTGGGGTGGGGACCGTGCATGATGTAGAGTGTCCAAACTGTTGCTGGCCAGGAGGCACCACAGAGAGCACAAGACTGCAGTGTGATTTCCAGGCCCAAGTGGAAAACAACAATTAGGGGGTAGGCATTGTGGTGCAGTGGGTTAGGTCACATCAGAGCGCAGCTTTGAGTCCCTGGTTGCTCTGCTTCTAATTTGGCTTCCTGCTAATGCACCAGAGAAAGCACTGGACAGACAATGCACTCCTGGCAGCCATGTGGGGGACCCAGATGGAATTTGTGGCTCCTGGCTTCAGCCTGGCCCATCCAGAGCTGTGGTGGTCATTTGGGGGAGTGAACCAAAGGATGGAAGCGCGCGTGCGCTCTCTCTCTCTCTCTCTCTCTCTCTCTCTCTCTGTGTGTGTCTCTCTCTCCCTTTCAAATAAATAAAGAAAAAGACACTTGAAAAATAGTGGCATGATGAATGCCTGCCCATCTCTTCCTGACTGCTCCATCTACGACAATGGAGTCCAGACTGAACACAATCTAACTCCATCTTTCAGAACGAGGAGCAGAAAGGAACAGGGTGAGATGCCCTGGACCCACAGTGATTCACATCTTAACTTTGCACACCATCTAGGGAGTCCCTGGCCAACCTTGCTGCGGCTTTGTGAGGCTCAGTTGAGGGGGCGCCACACCAGCCCAGGCAGAAGCCCCACTCTGGCCCTGTGCAATGAGGGGAGCTAAAACCCCGGGGATGTCCAGGGGCCAAGCACCCTAAGAAAAGGACAAATAAACACAGGGTTCATTCTTGTGCTTCAGTCCCAGATCCCACTAGTCCCCTGCCAACACCCCGCTGTCTCCTCTGCGCCCTCCCACACACACCAGGTCCCCAGCGATGTGCCCAGACCCAGCAGTGAGAAGTCCTGAGCACCCAGAGTGTGTGCATTTGAAATCCATACAGCATTGCAAGGGCTCAACCAGGCCCAGGTCAGGAACCCAGCCTGGGCCCAGATGACACTGGGGCACCCCCATCACCATGAGCGTGAGGCTCTCGGAGGCAGGCTAGAGAGCAGGGACTGCAAAAGTTCCAGATTTTCTGAGCTTTCTGAATTCTGAAACGATACCAGTCACTCGCTAGACGGCAAGAAATTGCTGGCATTTCGACACTGTGGCATGCAACTGGTATCTTCCAAAATGTCCAGTGCCCAGAGTGGAAGCATTAATAACCCCTCCACGACATCTTTTCTCAACTGCGAAAAAATGACCACAGGGGCTGGCACTGTGGCATAGCTGGTAAAGCTGCTGCCGGCAATGCCAGCATCTCATATGGGTTCCGGTTCGAGTCCCGGCTGCTCCACTTCCGATCCAGCTCTCTGCTATGACCTGGGAAAGCAGTAGAAGATGGGCCAAGTGCCTGGGCCCCTGTACCTGCGTGGGAGACCCAGAAGAAGCTCCAGGCTCCTGGCTTCATATTACTCTGACCATTGTGGCCCTTTGGGGAGTGAACCAGTGGATGGAAGATTTCTCACTCCCTCTGCCTCTGTCTCTGCTTCTGACTCTCTGTGGCTCTGCCTTTCAAGTAAATAAATGAATCTTAAAACAAAACAACGACCACAACAGTACCACCTCTCTCTTGCTGTGACAATTCAATGAATTAGCACACGTCTGGTGCCTGGACCCAGCAGTAAGAGCTGTCCGCTTATACAATTGTTGTGCTCATTGTTAAGTGTCTGAGATTTCTTTTAGTGTTTGTAAAACCTAATCACCAGAGGAATAGGGGCTCTCAGAAACATCAGGAGAAGCCCTTGCTTTTTTTTTTTTAATGTCTGCTTTTAAGATGGAGCTGGGACTTTAAAGCTTCTTGTGGATGCCTCCCTCACATCCGTGGGAGGCATGCCACATTTCTCATCGGGCTCAGCCGTTCTCTGAACTGAATGACTGAGACTGTCAGGTGGTAATCGCTCTGGCTCCAGCCTGCACTGGTGGTGCTGCCAGGGTAATCCCCTAAAACACCGTTCACCACAAACTCTTCCCTCCCAGCAGCCTTTCTGGGGGCTGGGGTAAGGACCAGTGCTGTCTCCTTTTATGCTGGTATTGTACTAATGCAGCCTAGCCCACCTGCAGCTACAGCCTCCAACCACCCCTTTAGACCACCTAAAATACATCCCAGGCCACTTCTACCTTCGTCGGGTCGATCTCTACCGACTGTGCGTGCGTCTGCCTACCAACCCCTCCACTCCTTCCTTGCTATATCCCTTCTGTGTGTTTGAGCTTTAGCTCCTCTAGACAATTCTGGTCTCCCGAGAGAGAGAGAGACGCTGAATTTCTCAAGAGCAAGCATTATGTCACGCATTCCTTTTGTATTCTGCCTCTTCTTCGCTCTCTTTACCCCGGTCCAGGTAAGCAATTTAGAATTACCTGTAATCTTTGAATGATCTGGACAGGTTATCATTAGAAACTCCTGTTGAAATTGAGATTATAACCTCACGAACCTGATTAACGTTGCCAAATCACACACAAAACCACAGATGCCTTGGTTTGCTTAGTAAGGGAACCCATTTCTCCACTTGACTTCCATGTCTGATTAAAATAATGCTGCCTCCCCACGGGCTTCTTCCCAAGTCTGTGCCAGGGGCTTCCGAGGTGATGCCCCTTCTCTGGGTCCCATCTGCTTTTTTTTAAAAAAGATTTATTTATTTATTTGAAGGGCAGAGTTACAGAGAGGCAGAGAGAGAGAGAGAGAGAGAGATCTTCCATCTGCTGGTTCGCTTCCCCAAATGGCTGCAACAAGAGGAGCTGTGCCCATCCAAAGCCAGGAGCTTATTCTGGGTCTCCCACACGGGTGCGGGGGCCCAAGCACTTGGGCCATCTTCTACTGCTTTCTCAGGCCAGAGCGGAGAGCTGGATTGGAAGAGGAGTAGCTGGTACTCGAACCAACGCCCATATGGGAGCCGGCACTGCAGGCGGCGACTTTACCTGCTATGCCACAGTGCTGGAGAGCTGGTCCCCATCTACTTTAAAAAAAATTTTTTTTTGACAGGCAGAGTGGACAGTTGGAGAGAGAGACAGAGAGAAAGGTCTTCCTTTGCCATTGGTTCACCCTCCAATGGCCACCGCGGCTGGCGTGCTGCAGATGGCGCACTGCGCTGATCCAAAGCCAGGAGCCAGGTGCTTCTCCTGGTCTCCCATGTGGTGCAGGGCCCAAGCACTTGGGGCATCCTCCAGTGCACTCCTGGGCCACAGCAGAGAGCTGGCCTGGAAGAGGGGCAACCGGGACAGAACCGGCGCCCCGACCGGGACTAGAACCCAGTGTGCCGGCACCGCAGGTGGAGGATTAGCCTATTGAGCCGCGGCGCCGGCCTTCATCTACTTTTAATACACATATTCCTCAAGTTTATTTGTAGGTTCTATGGAACCTGCTTTCCAAGAAGGATAAGGCCATTCTGCCCCTGACTTCCCTAGCACGTCCATACACCCTCCCCAGTGGCTGCTGAAGACTCCACCACACTTGTCCCTTGGTGTCCATTGGCAGACTGCTTCTGGGACCCCATGATACCTGAATCTGAAGATGCTCAAGACTCTGATGTAAATAGTGTAATATCTGCATACAACTAACTGCCAGGCAACCTGCTGTATACCGTAAAATGATCTTTAGATAGTTTGTGATACCTATGACAGTATAAATGCTATGGAAATATTTGTTGCACTGGATTGTTCATGGATGGAACTATCTGGAAAAATATCTGGACATGTTCAGTACAGATGCAATGTTTTAAAAATATTTTTGGTTCAATCCGTGCTCTGTGCTACCAGAGGACCTAGAAGGCCAAGGTATCCCATTTTCAGTCTCTGCTACTTCTAATCTATCAATGCTTCATTCAACACATACCCATTACATGCCTATATAAACAAGGGATAGACATTGGGCACAGCAATTAAGACGCCAATTAGAACACCCACGTCCCCTACTGAGGTGCCCGGGCTCAGTATGTGACTCCAGCTCCTGATTCCAGCTTCCTGCTAATGTGCACCCTGGGAGGCAGCAGGCATGCTCAGATAGTTGCATCCCTGCCACCTACATGGGCGACTTGGATTGAGTTTCCAGCTCCCAGCTTCAGCCCCACCAGGATTTGGGGAGTGAACTGGCAGATTTTTTTTCTCTACCTCTCAAATAAATACATTTTAAGGACTTTTTTCTAAAAGCAAGGAAATGTTGAAAAGAGAGTGTAAACAATGCTCTTGGCTCTCAGATGGCCATGGAAAGTCCTATGAATTCTGGTCCTCTGGCTCCATATTTAATGGGAACCAGGTGGGGGACATTGTCACCTGAATTCCAAGACAAAACACCAGAAAACGAAGCTCCTGAAACTGTCTTTGGCTTGGAGACTAGGTGTGGCCTTTTCATTAGAGCTAAGGTATTAAGTAAAGAGGAAAATGCAATGATAGATAAGAGAAAAGTAGGTGCTACTATGCTGGAGCCCTGATGTAGCTGGCTCAGAATGAAGAATCCGGTGAAGATTTGTGGCGCAAAATCAAGGGTAAAATACTTTTGTTTGTGATAATTACCAGGTTTTCAGTCAAAATTATAACTCGGTTGCAGCCAAAAGGATAGGTCTGTATACAACACACACACACACACACACACACACACACACCTCCATTCCCACAGTGGTGTATTTCAGTGTTGAAATAAAGTTTCCCACAAGAAGGGAACTGTCAGATCTCACATAAGACACTTCCTTCTCCATAACTTAAGGCAACTGACAAAAAATTGCTTTCTCCACTATTCATCAATTCTATTTAATATTCATCTTTCTGAATTTTCTTCCACTATTGATAGTACTTCTTCATAAGCAAACCTGCTTGATCAGAGTTCTGTTTTGGGATATGTTACGTTCCAAAGCTAGCGTCATGAAATCAGGCAACCGTAAGAAATAACAGCTGTAGAGCCAGCGATTCAGTCAAGGATACTAGGCGGTCAGATGGAAAGCAGGACTCTCAGGGAGCCAGGTCTTTGTAGAGTTCAGCTGAGTGGTGTGTTACAGAAAAGCTTCGAGTGGGCAACAATACAACCAAACCATAGCCCAGGTCTCCTCGGGAGAAAAGAACTATCCTATCCAGTCATGTGGTATCAGAGCGCCACCTTCTGGCCCAGCCATGCCAATGTTTCACACACAACCGCTTTCTACAGAATGGTGATTTTGATCCTGTTTACAGATATGAGAAAAACGAGATTACTGCCATGCTCAAAAGAGACAGGTGCAAAAAACCCACAGTTGCGGTTCTGCATCACACATGAATACCACTGGTCAGAGAATGTTACACTAACACCTCCAGTAGTTTATCTTTTTTAAATGAAGTGAATGTAACTCAGTGATTTCTTGATCTCAAATTTAAAACTTGAAAATTTTATGATAAAGACAAAATACCATTAAAAAGAACTTTGGTAATTCATTCTTTTTTATGGAAACTAAATGGGTTTTAGATACTTGGGTTTCCTTTACAAGCAAAATCTTAGACATGTTTTAGTGGTTCCTCCATTTTTTTTTTTCCTATTAGGTTGTACACCTATAGAAGCAAATGTGTAAGTGATTCTTTATTTCTTTGAAGATTCTACGGAGGTTGTAAATCTGATGTGAGCTCCATTTAAAAGTGACAGAAATGCATAGCCCAAGTCTGACATTACACATGAGCAATTCTTGGTTTTTAAACCTCAAGGAAGTATGATTTCATTCTTTAAATACCAGTTTTCAAAAAAGCAATCTCCTCATTTTAAATCAATTCATTATCCACAACGCTTTATTCAAAAATATTACTCCCACTGCTGTCTACTCAGCTTTATCCAATGAACCATGAAAAATCCCTCTTCTGCTTAGTTTGGTAGTTTCTGATTATAGATGCCATCATCTAATGCTTTTCCCCATGCACTTTGCAGAGTCTTAAATGACAGAACACAAGAACATTTCCAAAAATATAACACAGCGTTTATTGTGTCTGAATGCAGCTCTCCCAGTGCAACCGGGAGTGTGTCTCGAGAAACTTGGTAAGCTCTGAACTTCGTTGGGGCAGCAAAGGCATCGCAGACCGAAATAAAAACCCTACCCATTAAAGCTTTTACACCAAACTGATACATAGATCAAGTTCTGCTCCCTGACACACGGGCAGGAGAGCAAAGGCCTGGACAGATGTGTTTTTGTGCTACTATGTTGGTCGACGGCTTCTGCATCTGAAAGACAATTCAGTGAAACAGAAATCCCGGCCGTGTGCTTCTTTTCCATGGTGCGCAGGTGTGACGGCAGCTCCTTAAAACCGTAGAGTTGTGTGCAGTTTATAGCGTGTGCCCTACATCCGGTAATCCGTCCTGTCTTCCTCCGTCAGTGGACAAGCCACGTTACACTCTCGGCTTTGTGTATGTCTTCTTTCCTGGGTCCCTTCTTCTTCTCCTCCCCAGATGATGCCCCAACGCACTCTGCTGTCCATGTTCATTAACACACAGCGGTAGTTAGCAAGTGGGCGCAACCAATGCTCTTACGCAAGATTTATATGTGAATGAACTCACTGAGAAATGGTCATGAATCAAAGGGTTAAAGAAAGGAAACATATTCTTTGGGACACATAAAGGTGCCATTCAGGAAGAAGAAATTTGTTTGGACTCTGTCCCCCGCAGCCATGGGAACCACCTGTGCAAATACGGGGCTCCGTCAGATGACAAGTGGGGTTTTATGGTACCAGGAAGATTGTCATCTCCATGACAACCCCTCTGGTTCTAAACAGCGAATGTTATTTTTCTGGAGTCAACATCTCAGCCACGCGGGTGGACTCAACCTGGGCCTGCCATGCATCTGGCCAGCCTGTCTCGAATCAGCCTTGGTGAACTGGCACTACTCCTGCCAAGTCAGAATTGGCTGATGATTGCAGGGCTGACGCACTTGGTAATGACTCCATCTTCTGCGTGCTGCATTTTCAAGAAATGAAGTAATGGTCTGACTCAACAACTCACCGGGAGCTACAAACCACTCTTCCCACTCCGCAGTATACCGCTTCGTCTGACAAAGGCCCTGCGCCCCCAGGAGTCACTGGGCCAATGCAGATGCATACAAATGGAGCTGTTTTCAAATCATTTAAGAGCGAGTGTAAAATTCAATTTTTCATGATATTAGTTAGCAACGTGATTGATGGCCACGTGGGCAAATGCACAAAAGGGCTTCCTGGGAAATTCTCTCAAACTTAAGAATGGAAAGAAGCGAAGCAAGCATGTCCTTCTAGGAATGTGCTTGTGACTTGAAAAGGCCACTTCTTGCAGCAACTCCAACACGTGCTCCCGGCTCTTTGGAGATGATATTCTATCACGTTTTTGATTTAAAGCCAAATAGGAATCTATTCTTGGATAGCCTGGCACTCCGGGGAGGCGCTTCGGGAATGTAAGAGTATGAGGTTACGGCGCTGAAGGCAGAGGTTTTGTTTTTGCAATTAAGAGCTCAGCTATCCTCCCGTACACAGGCGCCGCTTTATGTAAGTGGTTTCCTCGCACAATCCTCTGGGCACTTTAGATGGGAAGCACCCCTGACACAACCCCTCCAACAACCTGAGTCCCTTGGAGTCTCAGGCTGGGATTCAGAATTCAAAGCGCAGCATTTAGCTCATGCAACTTTCTTCACAGTGCTAAGTTTGCTGTGGTAGCAACGGAACCGGACTACAATGTACTTGGTAGAAATAATGATGCCAAGAAAAAACTCCCAGGCAGAAATCACAGAATACCAGTCAACCAAATAAGGAAAAAAAGATACTGTATTTCACAAGTCAGAAAATCAAAACTTTGCACACACACACACACACACACACACACACAACTGTTTAAGAAGAAGTTTTACAGTTAATTCTCATAATACAACTCATGGAGGACAGAAGTCCTGCATGGGAAGTAAGTGCACAGTGACTCCTGTTGTTAATTCGACAATCAACACTCTTATGTATGACAGCAATGACTACCTGAGGCTCTTGACATGAGCTGCCAAAGCTGTGGAAGCCTTCTGAATTCAAAATCTCTGTCCATATTTAGACAAGGCCATAAGCAAAGTGGAAGGTCTCTCCTCCCTTAGAGAAAAGTAGATCCTTCTTGGATGGGCCCTTGTAGTATGTCTTGAAATCTGGTATTGTGATGACTCTTTGTTTTTGTTGTATAAGATTGCTTTAGCTATTTGAGGTCTCCTGTGTTTCTATATGAATTTCAACATCATTTTTTCTAGATCTGAGAAGAATGTCTTTGGTATTTTTATTGGTATTGCATTGAATCTGTAATCCAAAAATCAACATGGATGATTTTTTTCCATTTTTTGGTATCCTCTGTTTATTTATTTATTGTTTTATAATTCTCATTGTAGAGATCTTTGATATCCTTGGTTAAGTTTATTCCAAGATATATCATTTTTTTAAGCTATTGTGAATGGGATTGATCTTAGAAGTTCTTTCTCAGCTGTAGCATTGTCTGTGTATACAAAGGATGTTGATTTTTGTGTATTGATTTTATATCCTGCTCTTCACCAAACTCTTTATGAGTTCCATTAGTCTCTTGTGGAGTCTTTTGGATCCCCTATATATAGAATTATGTCATCTGCAAATAGGGATAGTTTGACTTCCTCTTTCCCAGTTTGTATCCCTTTGATTTCTTTTTCTTGCCTAATGGCTCTGGCTGAAATTTCCAGGACTATACTGAAGAGCAATAGTGAGAGTGGGCATCCTTGTCTGGTTCTGGATCTCAGTGGAATGCTTCCAACTTTTCCCCATTCAATAGGGACACTGGCCATGGGTTTGTCATAAATTGCCTTGATTGTGTTCATCGTGAAAGGGTGTTGTATTTATATCAAATGTTTTCTCTGCATCTATTGAAACAACCATATGGTTTTTTATTCTTCAGTTTCTTAATGTGATGTATCACATTTTTTGATATGCAAATGTTGAAACATCCCTGCATACCAAGGATAAATCCCACTTGGTCCAGGTGAATGATCTTCCTGATGTGTTGTTAGATTTCCTTGGCTAGAATTTTGTTGAGGATTTTTGAGTCTGTGTTCATCAGGGAAATTGGTCTGTAATTCTCTTGCTCTGTTGCATCTTTTCCAAGTTTAGGAATTAAGGTGATGCTGGATTCATAGAAAGAATGTGGGAGGATTCCCTCTCCTTCAATTGTTTTGAATAACTTGAGAAGAATTGGAGTTAGTTCTTCTTTAAATGTCTGATAGAATTCTGTGTTTGGGCTTTTCTGTGTTGGGAGGGTCTTTGTTACTGATTCAATTTCTATCTTGGTAATAGGTCTGTTTAGATTTTCTGTTTTCATGGTTCAATTTAAGTAGGTTTTATGTGTTCAGGAATCTATCCATTTCTTCTAGGTTCCCCAGTTTGTTGGCATACAGCTCTTTGTAGTCATTTTTGATGATTGTGGTGTCTGTTGTTACACTTCCTTTTTCATCTCTAATTTTATTGATTCCAATCTTTTCCTTTCTTGGGTTAGTTGGGCCAATGGTATGTCAATTTAAAAAAAATTTTTTTAAACCAGCAATGCCCCTTGCCAGGTAACCAGGGAGCCCTGCTCATGTGGAGCCTTTCACAGTGATTGCCTGAAGTCCTAGCCACATCCTGACTTCTCTCACACAGTCTCAGTGTTTTCACAGTCCTGGCACACAAGCCTCCCATAGTCACGAGCACCCAGCCCCCTGTTTGTTCTCCCCACCAGAATCAGGAGTCTCTGCTTGGCTCATTGCTGGGCATGGACACGAGCTGGTGCAGCTGTTAAGTATGTCCAAAATGGCATTTGTTCTCTATTGGCTTGTTACAGCTCCTGTTTAAGTCCTGGCTGTTACACTTCCAATCCAAGTCCCTGCTAATGTGCCTGGGAAAGCAGCAGAAGATGGTCCAATCCCTGGGACCCCCTGCTCCTACATGAGAGACCCAGATGGAGTTCCTGGCTCCTGGCTTCAGCCCCACCCAGCCCTGGACATTGTGGCCATTTGGGGGAGTGAACCAGAGGATGGAAAGTCTCTCTCTGTTTCTTTTTCTCTTCCTCTATTTATCTCTGTAACTCTTCCTTTCAAATAAAAACATTTTTAAAAACTTTAATAAACTAAAAATAAAGACCTTAATCTCATTGATGAGCTTACTTATGGTCAATCACCTTTTACAGGCACAATTTTTTTTTAAGATTTATGTATTTGTTTGAAAGGCAAAGTAATAGAGAGAAAGAGCTGGGAAGAGAGAGAGAGAGACAGAGATTGAGAGATCCTCCATCTACTGGTTTACTTCCCAAATGGCCACAATGGCCTAGACATGTTCAAGCCAAAACCAGGAGCCTGGAACTCTATCTGAGTTTCCCACATGGTGGCAAGCGCCCAAGCACTTGGGCCACCTTCTGCTGCCTTCCCAGGTGCATCAGCAGAGAGCTGGATCAGAAGCAGAGCAGTCATGATTGAAGAAGAGGAGCAGCCAAGAATCAAACTGATGCTCCAACATGGGATGCTGGCACCATAACAGGTGATTAAACCTACTGAACCACAATGCCAGTCCTCAAAACCTCTCCTCTTAATACTACCACATTGGCAGCATTTGACGTTTGGAGAAAACTCAGTCAAACCCCAATGCTAACAGAGTGCAGGTAGTATATAGACTGAGGAAGTACCTGCTTGGGGAGTGGTCAGTCTGAGCCTGCAACACTCATTTCTGGTATGTTGGCCAAGACAGCAGGGCCGGCTCACGGGCAGCATGCCAGTGCCAGATTTCTGATCATGTAATTGAGGATTTGCCTCTCTCAAATCTCAGGCAATGGCTAACCATTCTCATATACCAGGACTAAATGTTTCCAACAGAGGTGAACATGCTGGTATCTCTAACGCAAGTGCAGCTATAAGAGAAAAGGGGACACACTAACCCAGTCACAGGGAAAGCTAGCGAGCATTGGGCAAGGAAGAAATACAATTGGCAAAGAAAAAGTGAAACAAGGATTAACCTATTCGACAACACATCAATACTAATTGGAAGGAGCTGCCATTTGTCCCACAACAACACGCAAGAGCAAAAAAGAATCCTGTGGACTGGGTATTTAGTTTTGCACTTAAGATGTCTGTACCCCATATTGGAGTACCTGGGTTCCAAGCCTCCTGTGTCCAGCTAATGCAGATCCTGGGGGTTGGGCAGAGTGATGACTGCTGAAGCAGTTGGGTTCCTACCACCCACATGGCAGACTTGGATTGGGTTCCCAGCTCCTGGCTTCAGCCAAGGCCTGGCCATTGCAAGCATTTGGGGATTGAACCCAACCAGATATCCGTCTCTCTCTCTCTGCCTTTCTCCCTCTCACAGAAATAAACATTCAAATGATGCTGTCTGTGGTAGTGAAGGGACAGGGAAAAGACCTGCTCAGATATTACCTGTGGAGGAACTACAGTCACCACTTTTCTAGCAAGAGATCCATGAGAACGGCACAAACTTTGCAGGGGTAGAAACTGTACATGGGGAAAATGCATAAACGGACAAGATGGATGTACAAGCAAGCCCTACAACATGGCATTTTCTTTTTATCACAGTAAAAACCACAACAGTAATAGGTGCTGGAAATTAAACTTGGCCATGTGTTGAACTACAACAGCCAAGAAAAGGCCGATGACCAAATACCACCTAAAGCCAAGAAACATTGGTTCTGGAACGCTGTTGAGTTAAAAACAGGCTACAATACACCCAGAGAAAGATGATCTCCTTTAAGATGATCCATGGACAAACACATCTTCTTTCTCATGTTTTCTCTGAACCCAGCCCACCCCACCCTACCCCGCCAGCCACCACCCGGAAAGCAACACATGGGCACACAGCGAGGGTTACATGCTGTTTTCTGTGTGGTGAGATGACACTACTTTCTCTCATGCTGGGCTTTCCAGAGCTTTTGTGAATGAGGCTCTACTAGGTGGGTAACTTGGAGAAGTTACGGACGGAGTGTGATAACATCGGGTCCAGGTAGGCTCAGCCACTTAGGAAATTACTGTGGGCAGCTGGGCACTTGGCAAAGGAAAGATGGATTTCAACAAGGCCTTCAGTTATCTTGAAAGCTGCATACGGGAACCAGCTCTCAGGGATCAGCAGCCCTAGGTCAGATCCTCTCAAAAATCCTGAGCCTACAGCCCGCTCAAAGCAGGCCTGGCCATGAGCAAGAAATGTGCTTCACAAAACCTCTCTTCCACCACGAGCCAAACAGGCAGCTGAGTGCCAGCCCCCTGCACACAAGCCCTGCCACCCCGCTGCCTGGAATCTGTGCCCTGGCCTTGGATACAGCAGACGGTCCCTCCTCTGGTGACAGCAGCGGAGAGGCAAAGCAAACTCGTGGGAATGAAAGCAGAAAAGCCAACCAAAGTCTCCCCACGTGCAATTCTGCCATGGTCAAGTCCAGTTTCACCTGGAGGCTGCTGATGGTGGCCCTGGTCATGTGGTGACCCGAGGGGCCACTAGGGGGCGCTCTAGGAGTTACCGGGTTTCTATTCCGCACCAGCAAAGCAGACTGCAAGTTCCAACCTTCCCTGGAGGGTGCGGGCTCCCAGGTTCAGCCCTGCTTTTGCTTTTAATTAGATATAGAAACAGGACCTTTCTTTTTCTGGAAATGCGAGCATAAAGGGATTTCTATTAGAGATTTGTGTGTGGCGCTCACAATTGGTAAGTTAGAGAACAGTTTTTTTTTTTTTTCTGTCCTATTTCACTTTCCTAACCCATCACCAAAGCCGCCTCCCCCGAATACCAGGGCTCTGTGATCGGCCTTTTACTCCCATAAGCGGCTGCAATCCTTTGTGGAAGGAGGCAGGATATAAACAGTCATTTAAAACACTTTTTAAAGCGCACAAGCCTACTCAGCTATTCATGTTTCTCCTGGGTTTGGGATGAGCTCAGCCTGACATATTTCACAGGGCACCTCCCACCACACGGACAGCGCTGGGTAGGGGCTGGGGGCAGACCCCACAGGACACACACCCACAGGGTCTCTGCCCTGTGCAGTGTTTGTCCACAGCTTCTTCCACACGTGTGAACCGGGCTGATGCTCTTCAGGTCCCTGCCTCAGTCTCCTCTTCTCTCCAAACCACAGCCTTGACCTCGATGACAGCCAAGGTACCCCCATTCTCTCGGTATTTATTCGCTCACTGCTAGTCCAGGCTCCGAGCTCCTCTGAGACAGCCCAGGAAGGGTCACACCACGATTTAATCTTAAACTGGGGAGTCAGGCTCTTAGGCTTTTGGAATGAAACAGGCTCTCCCCTGGACCCATCCTCACTGCTCACCTAAGCAACTAGTCACTTTCTCTGCTCTGATTGAAGAACGGATGCTTGCCAAAGATGCCTGAGAACATACCCAAGAGACGTCTTCCCGCCTTGAATGCTGGCACGGGGAGGGGTGTGTGTGTGTGTGTGTGTGTGTGTGTGTTTGTCTTCTCCGGGACTGCAAATGTTCCCACTGGGGAGCCAGGGGCCAGGGCCTCCCACCACCCTTTCCTTGAAAGCCCTGGCTGCCAATGTTTTGAAAACAGCAGATTATCTTTAAAGAAGCAGCAACAACAAAAACCCTTTGTTTCTTCTACCATGACTGATTCATTTGTTGTACACTGGGGGTGGGATGGGGGGAGGAGAGGCCCGCAGAGCAGACAAATGTTTCCTATCAAAGGCAAGTATTTTGATAATCAGAGAGATTTGCAACCAGCCTGGTAACCTACTTAGCGGGAGAATTCAACAGGGGGGCCCTGCTGGACTCTTCCTGACTCTATGGACTTTCCTGTCCGTTAACCCCTGGGGCCAGAAATCAGGCGCAACTGTGAAAATATAGTTCAGAGGTGCGTGAAGCTGATGTCCCTGCAGTAGAAGATGCCAGTCCACCCCTAGGTCTACGAAAGTCAAAGGAAACTATAGGGGAGTGGGTAAGTGTGCTGCATGCCAGTGAAGATGCCTGAATCAGAGGGAAAAAGAGCTCACGTGCATAACATTAAGAGACCAGGGGCCTGCCATGGGGGCCTGGTGTTTGGCTTAGCAGTCAAAACACCCATGGGGACGCCGGCATCCTATGTTGGAGCACCTGGGGTTGACAGCCAGCTCCGCTTCGGACTCCAGCTTCCTGCCAATGCAGCCCCTGGGAGGCAGTGGTGAGATGGCTCAAGTGATTGGATTCGTGCCACTCACGTGAGAGGGGGGAGTTGGACTGAGATCCTGGCTCCCAGCTTTGGCTTTGACTCAGCCCTGGACATTGAGGCAACCGGGGAGTGAACCTGTGCATGGGCGTTCTCTGCCTCTCAAGTAAATCAATAAAAACGAAAATGTAAGCAAATAAAGATGGAAAGAATACTTATCAAATTCTTGGTAAAGATGTACCCCTGCAGAGGGAAGAAGCCTAATTTGTGGAGAGGTAGATCCCAAAAGGGCTTTAGTTTATACATGGAATAGTCTACAATTCTAGTATTAAAATGAGAAAAAAATCCATGCATAGTTTTTTCATAATATGTTATGTCCCACAAACTTTTTATTTTAGAGATTTATGTATTTATTTGAAAGTCAGAGTTACGCAGAGAAAGGACAGGCAGAGAGACAGAGAGAAAAAGAGAGAGAGAGAGGTCTTCCATCTGATGGTTCACTCCCCGATTGGCCACGACGGCTTCACTGATCCAAAGCCAGGAGCCAGGAGCTTCTTCCGGGTCTCCCACGTGGGTGCAGGGGCCCAAGGACTTGGACCGTATTCTAATGCTTTCCCAGGCCATAGCAAAGAGCAGGATCAGAAGTGGAGCAGCCGGGACTAGAACCAGCACCCATATGGGACGCCGGCACTTCAGGCCAGGGCTTTAACCTGCTACGCCACAGCTCAGGCCTCCACAAACTTTTTAAAGACCCCTGCTATGCATGAATTTTTAAAAAAATGTACTAAAACAAACTTAGATTTTTTTTAAAAAAGATTTATTTTATTTATTTGAAAGGCAGAGGGAGGGAGGGAGGGAAGGAGGGGAGGAGAGAGAGAGAGAGAGAGAGAGAGAGAGAGAGAGAGAGATCTTCCATCTGCTCGTTCATTTCCCAAATGGCCACAATAGCCAGGACAGGGCCAGGCTGAAGCCAGGAGCCAGGAACTCCATCCGGGTTTCCAATGTAGGTTCGGGGACCCAGGCACTGGGGTCATCCTCCGCTGCTTTCCCAGGTGCATTAGCGCGGAGCTGGATGGAAAGCGGGGGAGCCTGAACGGGAACCAGGCGCTCTGCTATGGGACGCTGGCATCCGCAAGCAGGCAGCGGCTTTATCTGCTGCGCCACAGCCAGCCCCTACGTGTAGCTTTTAATTCTGTTTTCCATGACTTTTGAATTCAGATGTGCTTTCACGCTGGACACAGAGGGGAAAACCAAAACACTGAAGGCAGGTGCGGCCACATATCAGCAGTGGCCACTTTGTGGTGGTAGCTACACGGGTGACCCAACTTCTACTTTAGTCTTTTCTCTAACTTTGACTCCTTCCTCACCCCAAGTAAAAACAAACAAACAAACAAACTAGCCCATCAGCCAGCCTTTGTCCTCACCTGGTCTCCTGGACTCCCACCATGAAAGAATTCAGAAGAGGCCCCAGGCAATGCACAGAAAGCAAGGGTGGCTGTGAGTTCCCACTCTTGGTCTTCCTTGTTCCCCAGGGGCCATGCTTTGGGGGGACAAGCTTCTCTTAGTTTCCACTGACTCATGCACATCGCCCGCCCACCTGGGCAGCCGGCCTGGGCTGGCTGAGCCGAGGACGCAGGCAGAAACAGCAGCGCCTCTCTCTCCCTGCCCAGGAGGGCCATCCACTGCACCCACCCACAGACAAAGCAGGGAATGCCGGGAGAAGCGGTTCAGCTGGCAAAGGGAAAACAAATCCATGTATTGGGACCGAGGCTTGGCGGCTGCATCTAAAACAGACACCTCATTGTGCTCGCTTTTAAAAGGAGCCCTTAGGAAGCGGGGCCTGCGCCGGCTGACAGTTCAATCGCCAGGGCCCCGTGTATTTACACGAATGCCTTCCAGCCATCTGGGTGGATTCCCGCAGTACTTCTGTTTCACAGAGACCAGCGCTGGTGACAACGTCGAAGCCGTGGACGCCGGAAAGGCAGCCACTGCGTGAGATCGGGTCGCATGTATAAGAACCAGAGCTTTTAGACCTGCAGCAGTTAGCACACTCCTTCTGCACACAAGCTTTCTGGGTTTCACTCTTTAATGGGCAAATACAATAGATCAACACACACACTCACACATACACACAGGCACACTCTCGTCTCGGGAAGGCTTTCTAGTCATTAAATCCAGCGTGTTCCTATGAGTGCTTTTAGCCATCAGGCCCCAAGAGCTGGGCAGCTCTCGGAGTCTTTTTGAAAGCTAGGAAAGCAGCACGCTGTCAGGCCCCAGCAAAGCCTAAACCCTTCCAAATTCAGACAGGAAACACCTGGAACTCTATGCCCGCCCCCCCCCCCAACGCACTTTACATTTCAAAACAGATGATTCTGAATTGTTCATAAATATTTGTCTTGTTTCAATAAAACACTCTTCAACCAGTTTCATAAACCCTCGGGTTCAGAAGGCTAAACTGTCCACGCTACCAGTCGTGCACATTCTTTTAACATTGCATATATTTATGTGGACAATATCCTGGAAACATAAAACCCAAAGGCAGGCAGTTAATAGCATCATAAGGGAATTTCAGCTTTGGGGCGGGGTAGAGGGATGACAACTCTCTCCTTCCATAAATAAAGCCAAAAATCATACTTGTTTTCCAAAAAAAAAAAAAAAAAAAAAACCACCCAGAACTGAAACATAAATTCAACTCACGCTTCCCTAACTTGCCTATTCTAGTAAATAAGACACACAAATCCTTCTGGGGACTTCGATGATTAAACTTCTACCTGCAGGGCAGAGTCATGCGAAAGGCCTTTTAGCTAATCAGATCCTTATATTTGAACCTGGAGATGCCTTTAAGACGTTTTAAAAAGCAACTTTTGGACAGTAAAATAAAAATGAGCTCAGATTATATGTAGAACCAGAGTTTTTTTTCAAGGTGCTTTTCTTTCTAGTGTCGTCCGGATTTTCTGCCATGCCTGTGCGTGGGTACCGCCTTCCCTTTCCCCCTAATGTCTACTCTGCTGACCAGGAAGAGGAGAGGAGGCAGGAGCCGAGCCCAGGGAGAAGATGAAGTAGTCTCGGAGATGGGGGAGAAACAAGAGCCTTCCCGGGCTCTGAGCTGGGGCCTCAACCCCGCCGCCTGCCAGGGCTCCCCGACTCCAACCCCCGCCGCCCCCTCCACCTCTGAGGTCAAGAGAACACCAGGCAAGCCAGGGTGACGCAGAGGTCCATGGGAAAGTGGGTCATGCGAATGTAAACTTCTAAGCACCATTCGAAGACAGGAGGGCGAGCTGCTGTGTGTCTCCTTTTTCCAAACAGTTCTAATGAAAGATTCTGCAATTGGCCGTAAAACACTGACTCTGCTCCATCCGAGCACCGGCCCTGGTTAATGAAGTTGGGGTGGGCGGTGATAAGAGATTTCAGAGAAGTCCTTCGGAACCATAAAAGGCAGTCGTTAGAGGTAATGATAAACTAATTCTGAATACAGAGGGCAGAAGATGCTCAGCCTCGCGTTAACAATTAACACACTGGACCCTGGCCAGTGAAGAAGTTGTTTAACCAGAACTCCGGAGAAGTGAACCTGTTAACATTCACACATTCCTAACCATAGCCACTGTTTTTCTCCCTCTACACAAACTGAACAGCAATCAGTTTTCACCTTCCGCGGCTGTAAACAAGGACATTTGACATGGAGGTCCTGAACTGAGACTCCCTGGGTGGAGCTTGTGCAATTTGCTAGCATTCTTGCATCTACCGAAAACAATCAGCCAAAGAGAGACTTCTTTCCCTTGCACTAGACTGAAATGGACTGACCAGCGGCTGAATGCTGATTGGTAATAGCTTAGCGTGTTGTTCTGGGATGTTTCGTGACTCCTGAAACTGGACACATGCAACTTCTAGGCCTGCTGATGAGAGAATATATTCAAAAGATAGGACTGAAGAAAGAACTCCTGTTTCTAGAGACAAATCTTCCAGAACCTTCTTGTTGGTAAACTCACAGGCAGGCCAGCCAGATGGCTTTAAGGGTCAGGCAAGCACTGTCAAACACAAGAGAAGCATGTGGGGGCACTGCTCTAACCTTAGGAACAATGCATTTGAAGAGGGTGATTAGTAACGCAAATGCAAAATCACCTTTGCTTGGGGTAAGCAAGATAAATAAAGGACACTTAGAAGCACTGCTGTTGTCTTTGATCGTGTCCAAAGGCAGATTAAAAAAAAAAAAGATTGAAAAGCTGAGTCTCCTTGGTAGGAGGTCTGGCGTCTGTTTATTTTACTTAGTTCAATGCTAGAATCCATGCATTAAAGGTTTGGGATGACCTTCATTGGGCCGGGCCTCAGGCAAATGGTTGATGTAGGCAAATGGACTATCTTGTGTAATCTGGACATGTGTGTTACAACAGAACAGGGCTCTATCAAGATTGGGACTGTAGAGAGGTTGGAGGACCAGCTGGGGGAAGGGCTTTGATGCTTACGGTTTACTTAGGTCTTTCTGAGACACGTCCTCTGGCCTATGGGAATACGGAGTCCACAAATACACTTACATTTTTTACGTTTCCAGTGAACAGCGCACCTAGGAAATTTCAGTCAACAGGTCTGAATCTTCGGGGGTCTGATCCTTTGACTGGCTTTCCTGCTGGACCAGCACTCACTCTCTGAATCCCGAGGGTGACCTATCGAAGCTGGCTGGGCGGCAGAAATGAACACGCTCCTTAGCTAAGCTTGGAGAGTTGTGTGATCCAACAGTAAGGACGAGTACCCACAAAGGCTCACCCCGTTCCAAGCACAAGTGCAGATATTTCACCGCCATGATCTCATTGAACCCTGGACTACTCTGCAAGGGAAATAGTACTCATAAACCCATTTCACAGATGAGGAAAGCAGTTCAAGTAGTAGCAACGTGAGAAAGCAGAAGATGCTACGTGTAGAGGGAGTACATCCGATTGTAGAGCAAGATCCGCTTTATACTATCTTCCAACATGAATGATGTGAAACCCCCTCTCCTCCCAACACACACACACACACACGCACACACACACAGTTTACTCTGAGCCCCAAAGGGCTTCCAAGGATACAAAAGTCTGGGTGTTCTTTTCTGGCCAGGTTGTTCGCTGAGCCTCCTTTTCCACTGAAACTCAGTTCTGCTGAAGTGCCTAGAAATAAATGGGCTTCCCTCTCGTCCCCAAAACATGCCCATAAGGAAGTGATCTCACCTAACATTACTGAATCTCCATTTGAACAAGTCACTCCACCCAATACTTGTAAAAGATGAATTTCCACGGGGTATATCCAGACCACAGGCTCCATGAGAAATCAGCTCGAAGCTCCAACACGGGACATCCCAGATTTTTCCTTTCTGAAAGCACAGCTCGGGGAAAACTGTTGCATCAGCTGTCTTTTAAGTCTTAAATCACGACTTAAAGCTAGAATTGGTTACCTACAACTGTGAGAAACGTTTTCGCCTGGATTTCAATCAGGTATTAATTTGTTTGAACATACAGACTGTGAGGAGTGGGGAGAAAGTTTTTCAGAATGGATGTCCATAGGAGAAAGCCCATGTACAACACCCCTAGAAAATGCTGCAAAGCTTTAACCTCTGTTAATTTCTTATGGATCCTTACAGATAAAAGCAGGTGCCAGTGTATGTGTATCACTTGAAGAAATAACTCACGTAAGTACTTGCAACAAAGCTTCTGGAAGGTCTAATTAAGCACTGGTAGGATCTCTACTCATTTAGTAGGGCTTGCTCCTGCATAGAGGCATTGTCACTCATTTACCGTCTAGCTTGCTTTGGTTTGCGAGGAATCGATGCATGCTCTAGTGTGTTTTCCATGGCACAATGGTAAAGGTAGTGCCCGTGCCTGCCTGTATGTGTATGTATGTACTATATATATCTTTGCATACTCCTTCGTGATTACATGCACAATGTACATTATGGAATTTGTGAGCCAGACAGAATGTGCATTTTAATTTTAATAGATATTGCCAAAAGCTGTACCAATTTAAACTCCCACCTACAGTTTATGAGTGTGTTTATGTCAACACACTCATCAATGTTGCATGTTGTCAGACTACTACATCCTCACCAACATCATTCCAGTCTGCATTTTCTTAATTATGAATGAAATGGAGTACCTTTTCATATATTTATTAATGATATTATTGGCTCATTTTTCTATCAGGTGGTTTGTCTTTTTCTTGACATGGAGGAGCCTGCTGGGAAAGTAGAAAACCAACCCTCAATCTGCTCTTGCTTAGGATTTCTTCTAATTTCATATTTTTTGCCACATGTTAAGTTTTAGATTTTGTATTGCCAAATGATCAATCCTTTTCTTTATGGCTCTGGGTAGGCTGGATACAAAATCGCTTTGGAGCTAGACCTATAAATAGGCACCCATGAAAAATGTAAAACCAACCCTGGCCAAAATTATCCTCAAGTTCTGACATTTAAAACAAACACTCCAGAAAAGGTCTATACTTGTTACAGGACAAAGAGTTCTGGACACATGCCCAAACCTTCCAGAGCAGAACTCTGCAAATCCATTTATGGTCTCGATCTGGTGCTAGTTGTGTTCCTCTGCCTGCAGACCTGGGCTCTGAGAATTCATTAAGGTCAAAGGCAACGCTACGAACAATGGGCAACAAGTTCAAGTCGTGGAGCTGAGTGGCTTCCACAGGTGCACTGCGGTTCTGGGGGCTCTACCGACAGTCCTGGTTTCTAGGATGCCAGGACTTGTCGGGGAAAAGATAAAGTACTCTCACTTGATTTCCTATTGCAGAACCATTCGTAGGCTCCTCTAGGGGTTTGCTGAAGCCGTCCAAACATCTGAATGGTGTGTGTGTGTGTCTAGCCTGTCTGTGGCAGCCACACACGGGAGGATGGAAACTGTGAGAGAGTGGAAAGGTCTAGGCGTAAACTCTGCATCTTCCACTTCGAGCTCTGTGGCTTTGGCTCAGGTACCTTCTTTGATTCTTACTTTCCCCACCTGTAAACGAAGCTGAGAACTGTACTACCTTTCAGGGTTATGGAAGCAATAACAGCAGACATGTAGATCCAAAAGGCAAGGACTTGGGCTATGGGAAAAATTTAATAAATGGTACTTGTCATGGCTAGGTGAAATAATTCACATGTGACTAACTTTTTGTGACATCATAATGCAAACTCAAACAATCACTGTTTCCTTTAAAACTATAATCCTGGTTTGCCAAGGATTTTTCTCAACAGGTCTTCTTTCTAAACAGAACTCTCAACTAAAAGATGGCATAAAATGCTAAGTTATTAAAACTCTTGGCTTATAGCAAACCAGATCTTAGATCAACTATCTCAAGCCTTCAATACCACAGCTAAGAAAACTCTTCAGAAGGCCAGAAAAGTGAGACACATGCATAATGGGATACTTATAAAACCACAGGGAGAAAACCAGAGAGTATTTGTAGAATCCGTAGCTATGGCAATGAAAATATTCAATGCGCCATTTAATTGAATCCATATCTGTAACTTACACACCTGCTTGGAAAACAGCTTCATATTCACAAGCAAGATGATGTAGTCTGTGCAATGTACCTGGGACATGCTTTTCATGGATCAAAATATTTACCAGCGTCCAAATTATAAATGGGTTAAGACAAAGACAGGTGCTCTCGCATACAGAAGTGGAATACATTTCTTTGATATGGGATATTATATAGATAGACAACTCTAAGTATTAGACTTTAGGTGAAAGCAAAAAAAAATCAATAATAGAAGATGAAAATCGTATGGCTATTCTCAAAAAATTAAGAATAGAATTATCATATGATCCAGCAATTCCATTCCTGGATATACAAGCCCCCAAAACTGTAAGAGACATTGAAGAGATACTTGTATACCCACATTCATAGAGGCATGAACTCACCACAGTCATCAAGGGGTGAATGGACACACAAAATGTGGTCTATCACGCAATGCAGGATTCCTCAGCACATTCTGACACACAGCACACTGTGGGCGAGCCCTGAGGACACTCTGCTAAGTGAAATACGGTGGGTACCAAAGACAAACACTGCACGACTCCACTTGGGAGGTAGGTAGATGGGTCCCATTCATAGAAACCTGGTGGTTCGAGGCGGGGGAGGGGAAACAGGGAATTGGCATTTGATGGAATTGGAGCTCCACTCTGAGAAGATGAGAAGGTTCTGGAGAGGGTCTGCAGCGAAGTCTATGCAATGACAAGGATGTATCCAATGCCAATGAATTGCACACTTCAAAATGGAGAAGAAGATCGACTTCTGTTACATGTGGCCTTATGCAACTTTTCAGAAACTAACATAAAAAAAAGAGTGAGGTACACGGATTGTCTTCATCCGTTCACACCACTTCAGCAAACACCATCGAGTATGTGGCTTACAAAGGACAGAAACTTACGTCCCATGGTTCTGCATTATGGGAAGTGCCAGGCACTGGCAGATGCCACGTCTGGAGGGGTTCTGCTTTCTGGTACACAGGCTGCACAAGGCAGCTCTCTGGGGCTGCTTTTCCAAGGACAACAATCCCATTCCTGAGGGCGGAGTCCTCCTGAGCTCCTCCCCTCCTCAGAGCCCTACTCCCAACACTGTCGCCATGGTGACTGGGTTTCTGCAACGCTTACATAACGTGGGTCCCAGCAGTAAACAGAGGTCACCCGTGGGGTAAGCCCAGCTGACGTGCAGAGAGGGTGTAGGGGGGACTACAAGGAAAATAACATCAGTGGGACTGACAGCCCTGGAGCTGTGACCATGCCCAGGTCCAAAATCAGGCGAGTACATCCTGCAGGATGGGTCTTGGGAGGTACAGAGAATTCAGAGGACTTCCAGCTAGCCCCAGACAACCTCACAGGAAGGATACCAGCTCCAACCCTGCTTTCCTCCCTCCTCTGATCTCCCACAGGGCTGTCACTGGCCCACTTACCAAGGACCCAGGGAACCCTGTAACTGGTTGGTGGAGCCCCCCTGGGCTGAGAGGAGAGTGGGAAAGAAGTGAATGGGCGTGCTGAGCAACTGGATCCAGCAAAATCTACCAGCACCAGAACACGGAGGATGGCAAAGCATGCTAAGGAGCAAACCAGGGGGCAGGAGGTCCACCACAGGGAGAGGCCACCACAAAGATCATTGCCCACCAGCCAATGCAGAGTGGAGCCTCTAGGGGACACGCAGCCAACTGCTAAGAGTGGCATCTTACGGGCTGGATGGGGGAAGTCAGAAGGGATTGATTGCAGAATGAACTATCAGGTGCTGATTAGTTCCCAAAGGAGAATGCTCCTGCTATGTGGCTTGGGTCTGTGTTTCAAGGGCTCATGTGTTGGAAGCTTGGCTCCCAGTGAGGCCCTGGTAGAGGTGATGGAAACTTGAAGAGTCTTTAGGTCATGCCCTCTGAAAGCATCATGATTCTCATGCACCCTGAGGGAGTACTTGAGAGAGGGCTATTATAAAAGCCGGAGCCTGCCTCCTGGATCCTTCTCTGGCTCCCTAACTAGTGATGTGATCCGTTCATCCTGCACAGGTTTCTCCCACCCTGATGTCATCCTCTGGGAGGCCTCACTGGGGCCAAGAAGAAGCCAGCCCCAGGTGGTGAACTCTCAGAACTCTGAGCTACATAAACCTCTTTTCTTCATAACATTTCTTGCCTCAGGTATTTCATTATAGTACAGAAAACAGATGACTACATGCATACACATGGACACCCACAAAATGCCAAACAGAAGGTGTGATTCTCTGTAGAAAAAGTAATATCTGAGTGAGGGACTTAAGGCATGTTAGGAAAGAGTATGGGTCATCACAAGTAAGTTAAAACCATGACCACAAAAACAGGACAGCTCCGTAAACGTGGATAGGAAGAGGTGGCGGACTAGTGCTGAGACGCAAGGGCTTTGTGCCAACTTCACGCCAGTGCCACACAGCGGGACAGCGTCCAGCCCTCCCGTGTCAGACAGTGGCCACTGCTTTCTGGAAGCTTCTTTCATTTGAGAACAAACAGTTGCAATGGGCAGAAAGGGAGCAGAAGAAGGCTTTTCTTTTTTTTTTTTTCTTTTTTTTTTTTTCTTGACAGGCAGAGTGGACAGTGAGAGAGAGAGACAGAGAGAAAGGTCTTCCTTTGCCATTGGTTCACCCTCCAATGGCTGCCGTGGATGGCGCGCTGCAGCCGGCGCACCGCGCCCATCTGATGGCAGGAGCCAGGTGCCAGGTGCTTTTTCCTGGTCTCCCATGGGGTGCAGGGCCCAAGCACCTGGGCCATCCTCCACTGCACTCCTGGGCCACAGCAGAGAGCTGGCCTGGAAGAGGGGCAACCGGGACAGAATCCGGCGCCCCGACCGGGACTAGAACCCCGTGTGCCGGCGCCGCAAGGCGGAGGATCAGCCTGTTGAGCCACGGCGCCGGCCCAGAAGAAGGCTTTTCTTCTTGAGCATGTTTATGGAGACCAGGACGCAGGATCCAGAGCGCCCTGCCTAAGGACCTGGGGCCTGGGAAGGAAGTGACCAGGTCTACAAAGCAGTGGCGGCAGCCTGGGGCTCTGGGCTGCAAACCAGGATGGAGAGCTACTGCGTGCACACGGTCCCGAGAGAGGGTCTGTTGCTTCCTCTTCTCCAGGGTGTTTCTCTCACCACTTGAACTCTGTGTAAAGCGGGAAACCCTTGGACTTGAAGGGCTGACTTCCACCTGAGTGTGTAATCTTGCAAAAAGGAAGACATGGCAAGACACCATCGTACTTTCTAATAATCAAGGTGGTAAACGCACACAGGAATTTGGGACACTTGGTCAGGATCTAGCTCACAGGCCTTGAAAAACAAAATACAGGTTTAACGCAGGTAAGGAAGGAAACGCAAAATTTGTTTCTCCTAAAGACATTTAAAAAGTCAGTCTTTTTAAAGCCTTAGAAACTTATAGTGACATGTATCACCAACCAGCAGTCTGAAGGGAAACAGAGAGATTGCCAAGTTCACTCTGATTAACAAATTAGCCCTTCTACAAGGATCAAGTTCAGAAAAAGCAGTGACCTCTGAAAGCAGGCTTTGACCTCCGAGGGCCATTCGCCCTGCGCTGCTTGTGCCGCAAGCAGCATGGTCAGGTGAGCCTTGGAGATCAGAAAAGCCCTTTATTAAAAATGAAAGAGGACTTGGTCTCTCTGGCTGCTTTGATGTGAGATCAGCAATTTCTAATACAAAGATTTTTTTTTTTCCTGAGACAGGGCTCCAGAACAGAAATCTATAGTTAGAAGGGTATGTATTCACCGGCAAGCTCCAGTTTAATTAATTTCGATTTATAAAGGAATAGCAAAGGTTAGCGACATTGCTACTGGGCATGCAAATTAAAAGTGAACATAATCCTACTTTACATTTTGGGAAAGTTGCCAGAGGGTCTCAGGAGGTGAGACACACCACAGAGGGGTGCAGAAGGGTGTGAGATTGGAGAAAAGCAGTTTCCTTTTTTTTTTTTTTAAAGAGGTATCTATTTGAAAGGCAGAGTAACAGAGAGAAAGAGTGGGGGAGACAGAAAGATCTTCTAGTCACTGGCTCATCCCCCAAATGGCTGTAACGGCTGGGCTGAGCCAGGCTGAAGAACTCTATCAGGGTCTCTTAGGAGAGAGGCAGGAGCCCAAGCACTTGGGCCATCATCCACTGTTTTCCCAGGTGCATTAGCAGGAGCTGGATTGGGAGTGGAACAGCTGGGACTCGAACCTATATCCATGTGGGATGTTGGCTCTGCAAGAGACAGCTTACTTAACCCGCTGCACCAGGAGGCTAGCCCAAAGTTTCCTCTTTAAATTTTGCTCCCTACAGCAGGATCAAAATGTATGGGTGGGTGTGAACAGAGAGGTTTTTTAAAGAAAACTTTTTGGGCGACTTCATGATCTTAATGTATTAAAAGCAGAGCACAATAAATTAGCCTCCATTAATTTTATGTACCACTTGTATCAGCACTTATAATGGTGGGCTTTTTGGAGGGCTTCCTTGCTCCAAGTTACAATGCTGTTAACATCTTTTTGTAAGAGGCAGGGGAACATCTTGTCTTAGGATCACATGTCAGGTTCTGAGGAGCTGAAGCCCACTGAAGACCTCTCGGGCATGCTTTGCAGGCAGGGCTCCGAAACTTTTGTTTGCCCTGATTTGGGACAGGGAAGAGGACTGTGACTGGGGTCGGTTATAGGCATTCACCCAGTGGCTGAGTCTCTTTCATGCTGATAAAGCTGGCCGAGTGTGTGACAACCCAGAGACATCACTGAATCCGCAGTGGCGGCTGGAGAGCCCGCCTCCAGCCGACTGTGGCTATTTCTGAGGTTCAAGGTCTGCTTCCCCATGCCCGAGTTCACTCATAGTGAGCCGCCCTCTCCCCTGGTCTCCAGATGTCTCCCACCTCTCGCCTTACACACTGAAGCAGGTTGCTCCAGATCCTGGCCCTGCTGTCAGTCATCGCATCCTGCCCTGGTCCTTCAGAGTGCTTAGCTCTGGGTCTTGGCGATGGGTTTACTTCACTCTCTGCCGTTTCTCGTCTGGACTGGGAGATCGCTAGGAGCAGGGATGTGACAGTGTCCTGCTGAAGACCCGGGTGGACTCCTGGGTCCTTATCCCAGCTCCACTGTGCACTGTTGTGTGACAGCAGCCAGTTACTGAGCCTTCATTTTATGTGGTGGCTGAGTGAATAGTAACTACTTCCTTTTCATGTTAAAGATCTAAAGTAGGGAAAAAAAGAAGATCTAAAGTAGGGGGGTGGACACTGTGGTGTAGCGGGTAAAGCCACTGGCTGCAGTGCCAGCATCCCATATGGGCGCCGGTTTGAGTCCCAGCTGCTCCACTTCCAATCCAGCTCTCTGCTGGGGCCTGAGAAAGCAGTGGAAGATGGCCCAGGTCCTTGGGCCCCTGCTTCCACATGGGAGACCCAGAAGAAGCTCCTAACTCCTGGCTCCTGGCTTTGGATTGGCCCAGTTCCAGCCCACTGCAGCCAACTGGGGAGTGAACCAATGGATGGAAGCCTTCTCTCTCTCTCTCTCTTTCTATAACTCTTTCAAATAGATAAATAAATCTTTTTTTATAAAAAGATCAAATGTAGGGTGAGTATTTTGCTACTGGTGAAGATGCTGGTTACCATACTGGCATCCCACATCAAAGATCAAGAGTTCGATACCTGGTTCCTGCTCCTGCACCCAGCTTCTTGCGAATGCAGACTTGGGGAGGCAGTGGTGATGACCCAAGTAACTGAGTCCCAAGCACCCACGTGGGAGACCTGGATTGAGTTCCTGGCTTCAGCCAGTTCAGCCCAGCCCTGGCCATTGCAGGTATTCTGGGAAAGAACCAGCAAATGGGTGTTTTTTCTCTCTCTCCTTCTCTCTCCCCATCTCTGTATCTGTTTGTCAGTCTGACTCTTCTCTTCCCCTCTCTCTGCCTCTCAAATAGATTATTTTGAATAAATGAAATCAAATGTGATGATGCAAGTAAAACATTGAACATGACCCCTGGTACTCAGTAAGCACTTCATACATGCGCACCGCTATGATTCTACCACTGTGTATTTAATGCCAGTCCCATCCTTGTACTGACACGTGCAGTCACTGTAGTGGATTGTAAGAGAACCAGAGCACTGGACGTCTGTGCGCACTCACAGACAAGGAGCAGGGATGATCTCCGCCTCACTCCGAGCTGCATCTCACGGGGCCCAGCCCACAGCATCACCTCTGGCCAGTCTTTCCCGACTTCTCTCTTTCACTTCAATATTATGCAAGGAATAATGGACTGCTGCAGCAGTCCTGAAATGATGTTTGATTATGTACTAGGACCTACAGATGATGTGATGCGGAGAATGTACACAGGAGTCCTCCAGTCCTGTCTCCTAAATATCTGGGGCCTCAACTTTCGCTTCTGTGAAATGGGAATACTATAAATGGTACTGAACAATGGCAGTGAAATGGAAAGAGGTGATGTGGGAGGAAGCTTTGCACAGAGCTTGGCATTAAGGGAGAGGAGGGGAGGAGAGGAGAGGGGAGGGGAGGGAGGGGAGTGGAGGGGAGGAAAGAAAATCAAAAAAAAGAAAAGAAGGTTCCATTACCTGCTTCATGATCCTTCTCAGAGAATGTGAACCAATGAAAGATTTTTAAGGCCATGAGCTATACTTGACCCTGGATGTCCTCAATTCCATGTCGAGAATCCATCAGAAACAGCTGTTTTGTTCTCAGGGTACAGGGCACTGGGAATGCTGAGACCCTTGAATTTGCAGTGGATGTCATGTAAGGTAATTCTTTCTAAAAATTTCCAGATTCTTTCCTGACACGATATGGAGAATCCCACACTGCACCTGTGCCAGTCTCTTTCTGTAAGCCTGGCTACTTCCAATCCCAAATCTAGGTCAGGAGAGAAAAAAACAACACAAAAACCATAGCTTCTGCGCGTTTCTTAGAATCCGCAGGTCCACGAGGAGAGCTGCTCTGGGGAAAGTGGCTGTCTTTCTCTGAGCTATTCAGGGAGGTCCAATTATGAAAGAATCTGCCCACTCCTGCATCTGCCAGCACTCCGGCTGACGGGGCTCGGCAGTGCTACCAGGACACGAGGAATCCCAAATCACCCCCTCCATGTCACGTCTCAGACCACCCGGGAAGACCACTTGACCTGCAAACCAAGCGATGGTAACAAACCTCCATTTCCTGACACTGGACAAAACACGGACCTCAGGGAACTCTTCTCCCGGGCTGGGCAGACATAGCACACTCCACTCATGAGGCCTCCTTGTGGCCCCAGCCGGAAGCTATGTCCACAATAAACCTGGACAAATCTCTCCAGCACTCGAGCTGGGAGGTCACGGTCGGAGGGCGGCGGGCTTGGAGGTCAAGGGCTGCCCATCACACACAGAGGCCGAGGGCCAGATCACGGCTTGTTAAATGGCCATGGTTGCCTCGGGTCTCTGCAGAGAAACAGGTATTTTAGCTCAAGAAACAGGTATTTTGAGCAGCCGGCCTCAAAACCCTGCCAATGAAGCTTTAAACGCCCCGCTGTGCTGGGGAGGCCAAAGCACCTCGTGGCCCTTTCCGGGGCCAGCAGAAGCCTGCAGAGGAGTCGGAAGGCTGCCACGATGGAGCAACACCATCCCCGTGCGAAGGGGCAGCAATTGTCAGCGTGGATTCCACACACGGAGAGCTAGATAGGAGTGCTCCACTCAGAGAGGAGTGCTCCAGCAAGAGAAGGTGGCCCACTCTTGACCCCAGCGAGAACACAGACTCTGGGTCAAACCATCAATTACAAACAGCTGACTCAGACAGCGGGTCGTCACTTCCATGCAATTATGAGCGATGCGGACGACTGCAGATTTCGCTGATTTGAACGTTAAGTGCCATTCTTCTCTACCTCTGGCTGCATTCTTAGTGATATTCCTGGCGTAATGGGTCTACGTAGCGAGGACACAAAATGGAACCATAAACCATTCAAAAAAAAAAAAAAAAATAGGCTGGCGCCACGGCTCACTAGGCTAATCCTCCTCTTTGCGGCGCCAGCACACCGGGTTCCAGTCCCAGTTGGGGCACTGGATTCTGTCCTGGTTGCCCCTCTTCCAGGCCAGCTCTCTGCTGTGGCCAGGGAGTGCACTCCATGGGAGACCAGGAGAAGCACCTGGCTCCTGCCATCGGATCAGTGCAGTGCGCCGACCGCGGCGGCCATTGGAGGGTGAACCAACAGCAAAAGGAAGACCTTTCTCTCTGTCTCTCTCTCTCTCTCTCTCACTATCCACTCTGCCTGTCAAAATATATATATATAGTCAAAATATATATATATATATATATTTTGGAGAGGGGTGATTTGGGATTCCTCATGTTCTGGTAGCACTGCTGAGCCCCTTGTCAAAAAAAAAAAAATATATATATATATATATATATATATATATAGGCTGGTTAAACAGTACGCACTAGAATGAGGGATCGGGGAAGCATGTTGCAGCTTGCACATCATTGGACGCTGAGATCTGTGCATTGGTGCCTTTTGGAGGGGAGGGAGAGGGGAGTGGCCATAAGAAAAAGTGGACTTTTTTTACATATAAATGGGGAAAAAGAGAAAACCCAGGTGACCCCGTCCACAGGAGCACCTAACCCAAATGGCGAGAGCACTTGCTGATCCCCTGTGTTCACCAACAGAACTTGGCCTTTAGAAAACTGACACTGATAACAATAGCTAAGAGGCTTTGCTCATGTCTCCAATACTAGGGCCATGGAGCAAAAGATTTGGACAGGGGCCTCTGTGGGAAGGGATCTTCCACAGCGCCTTTCCATAGCAGTTGGTTTTGTTCATTATCCTCCTCAACGGCCTAAGAAACAGCAAGAGCTCGGAGGTCTGGCTTCTTGTTTAGTGCCTGGGAGCCATGACCCTGCCATTCACACATCCCTGGGTCGCTCAAGGCATTCAGACAAAGCAGAGTGCAGGCAGGGCTCAGACAGGGCCCCTGGCCGGGCTGCCAGTAGGCAAAGCGGGGTGTCTATGTTGTGTGCCTGTCCCCACACATGGTCCCCATCCCTCCCCAGTGCTTTGCACACGTAGCACTAGGAACATCTACTGCCAGCTCTGGGGCTGCCTCTGCCTCACTGCTCCCCAGCAGAGCCCAGAGACTCCATTCCCAATGCAAGGCAATGAATTCTGACTTTCCATCACCACAAAACACGTTATGAAGCAGAGGAGCCTGTGGGGACAGAGAAACAGGAGAGGAAGAAACAGAAAGGTGGAGTTTGTACTTAAGAGGAGGCAAACAGCTGCATAGGAGAATAAGAAACCTTTACCAGAATGCTAAGGTCTAACTACACCTTGATTGACTTACTCATTAGTCTCCTCAAAGAAACAAAGACCAAAACCCAGAACAAAAACGGGAGGTGGGGAGTGAAAGGGAGAAAGTAAGAAATGAGTAACTGGGCCCAGCGTCATCTTTCATTAGGGAACTTGAGATATTTGTTGGGGACTGGCGCTGTGGAGTTGTAGGTTGGGCTTCCTCCACCTGCAGCTCTGGCATCCCATATGGGTGCCAGGTCGAGTCCCGGCTGCTCTACTTCCGATCCATGCTAGTGTGCCTGGGAAAGCAGTGGAAAATGGCCCAAGTCCCTGAGCCCCTTCGCCTGCATGGGAGACCGGGAAAAAGCTCCTGGCTCCTGGTTTTGGATCTGCCCAACTCCAGCCATTGTGGCCATTTGGGGAGTTTACCAGCAGATGGCAGATCTTTGTCTCTGTCTGTCTCTCTCTTTGTGGCTCTGCCTCTCAAAAAATAAATAAATCTTTAAAAAAGAAGGTAAGTGCTCTTATCTCTGACAAAAAGATATTGGCTGGTGATTATTCTTTTAGCAAAGCATCCTAGCTGCTTTCCTAGCTGGCAATAGGCTAAAATTCAAGTGCAGTCACCCCTCCTATGGGGGAAAGGGCTGATTCCAAGACCCTCTACGGCTACCAAAACTCAGCCATCCGAGTCCCTTATAGAACATGGCATAGTGTTTATGACAGCCCACTGCTGTGGTTTGGATCTTAGAACATAGGTCTGTGTGTTGGGGGCTTGGTCCCTGGGGTGTAGTGCTGGGAGGCAGATGCACACCTTAGGAGGTGGGGTTTGGGGCCGGCGGTGTGGCGTAGTGGGTGAAGCTGATGCCTGCACTGCCGGCATCTCACATGGGTTCCGGTTTGAGTCCTGGCTGCTCCACTTCTGATGTGGCTCTCTGCTGTGGCCTGGGAAAGAGTGGATGGCTCAAGGACCCCTGCACCCACGTGGGAGACCAGGAGGAAGCTCCTGGCTCCTGGATTAGGATCAGCACAGCTCTGGCCGTTGTGGCCACTTGGGAAGTGAACCAGATGACAGAAGACCTCTCTCTGCCTCTCCTCTCTTTGTGTAAATCTGACTTTCAAATAAACAAATAAATCTTTAAAAAAAAAATAAAGAGGTGGGGCTTAGTGGGAGGCTTTTAGGTCAACAGGAGGCATTGCCCTTGAATGGGAGCAAGGTGGTTCTTTTGGGCCACAGTTAGTTCTCCTGGGAGGATGTGATCAAAGGCTAGGCCTAGCTCCTTCCAGCCTCTCCCTGGCTTCCTGTTTCGAGATGTGATCACTTCCTGTCACAAGTGCTCCCACCATCTGCCATGAGGCCCTCACCAGAGCCTGTGCCACACTGTTTGGATTTGACATCTCCAAACTGTGAGCAAAATAATCTCTTCTCTTTAGAAAGTTGGCCTGCCTTAGGAATTTTCTTATAATGATATAAAAGTGATACACACATTTTCTTGCATATTTTAAATCACTTCTAGGTCATTTATCATACCTAATACAATGCAAAAGCTATGTACATAGTTGGTAAAGTGCACTGTTTGGGGAATAATGACAACAAAAGATGTTTGTAGAGGTTCAATACAGATGCAATCATGGTAGGTCTACCTACATTGTGCATACACATCAGTGACAGTGCAGTGTTCTAGAAAATACTTTCAACTGGGAATTGATTACATCCACAGATGCAAAACTCAAGAGGTACTGAGGGCCAACCATAGGAAGAAAGATGAAGGCAATTTGATTTGCACTAATATCCTATGTGCGGGAAAACTAGGAAAAAACAATAACTATAAGTAAAACCAAGACATACAGCTGCAGATCTGTGAATTCCAGAGCTCAGTGTGGGTTTCTGACAAGTACAACAAAAGAATCTGACTCAGTAACTCTTCCAGAAGAGCAGGAAGTCACTGTCCTTCCCAGAAATTCTGTGTGACCTCACAACACTTATGTTACACCCACTATCTGCTCTTCACAACCCAGGACAGCAAAATGCATGCTGTGAAGTTTCATAAATTGTGAATACTCACACAGGAGGAAGTTTTAATTAACTGCAAGGTAAGAATTGCTGGTATACTATCTCAAAAGCTGTCCAGGACCTGCAGTGAGTTAACCAGCAAGTAAAAATGAAAGCTTGTGTTTGTTCCCAGATTCCTGCTAACGCAGACCCTGGGAGGCGGAGATGACGACGCAGGCAGCTAGTTCCTGCCCATGCAGGAGACCTGGATTGAGTTCTCAGCTGCTGGCTTTGATCGAGCCCAGTCCAGGCTTTGTGGGCATTCAGGGAATGAACCAATGAGAGGAAGCTCTCTGTCTCTCTGCCTAGCAAATAAATAAATCAATGAATAAAAATGTGTATCTTTGCTTTTTCCAGCCACTCCTATAAGGAGACACGGGGGTTATGATCATGAACCAGGCTGGGTTAAGTCTAGGTTCTTTCTCTTCACTACATTGGGCAACTATTATATCTCTCTGTGCCTCAGTCTCCTATCTGCAAACACAGCAGAGGGACAGCACTTTCCTTGCGGGGTTGCTGTACCAATTATAAGTGTTAATGTACAGCCAGCCCTCGGAACAACGCCTGGAACATTGAAGCAACTCTGTGAATGTTAGCTGCCATCATCATCGTCATCGTCACCGTCTTCGTCACCATCACCATCACCATCACTGTCACCATCAGCAGCAGCACCATGATTTTACTTCTTACCCATTCACTGAATTGCGATTCCTTACACTTCTCATAACCACCCCCAAACCCCAAAGCAAAGCCACATAACACAGATTCCCTCTTCCCTGAGGGTCAAATTTTGGTCTTGCTGCAGTGGTTCTGGTAAACTGAATTCCCCATCAGGCTGAAGTGAACTCTGGCGTGCAAGAACAATGACCACAAAGATGTCTAGAAAAGTCTGGTTATTTTACTGAGCACAGTGTAGACACTTTTTATGACTTAACACTCATGCAATAAAAATTAAGTGGTTACATAAGACCACTACTCAATGACAAAACCATGACTATGTATGGGTTCACTACAAAATCTGTCACAGAAATGACGTTACTTTAGAGCTAGTGTTTAACATGAATAACCTCAACATTAATGGCAACATATTCAAGTTTTATGAAAACCAAGGCAATTCTTGCTATCTTGGGAATTAAAGAGAAAAATCAAAGTAACCATTAAAGTGGTCTTATAAAAAGTCCATGTACCTGGTTGTGCTAAATCTGGGGCAAATATAAGAACCAAACAGGCTGCAAAATTGTAAATGTCATTCATAGCTGAATGTAGTCTCTTAAATTGTGGTGAGAACAATATAGATCAAATGTTATTCTTTTTTTGTAAAGTTAATTTAAACCAGAAGCCTTGAATTTATTTCTTAGGGAGAGGATGAGGGAAATCTTTGAATTAAGGGCCATTTCCTATACACCTAAAAACATCATCAATCAACACTCTGAATTTCTCGGAAAGATATCATCATTAATTCATTCACTTCACTGATGTATCAACAGACAATTCTTTTGTTACTTTGACACATTATGATGAAGAAGAAATAAAGGATAAAGCTTTGAAGAAAAGAAAGCCAAGAAATGGAAAAGATTATTACTGGACTATCAAAGATTATTACTGGACTGTTATCTTAAGATAACAGATTCTGTCCTTAACAGTGTTTGGTAATGAACTATCTTGTTTGGTATGAGCCGAACCTTGCCTTTTCTCGTGGCTTCTCTATAATGCCATTGCTTGCATTTTTCCCACGCATGATCTCTGATATTACCATTTTTGCTGTGTTGCACTTGAGGGTGTCCTGGGTGTGATCCTATCACTCTGTTCTAGCCTGGTTGTACGGGCTGACCTTCCTGCCTGCTCAAGTCACTGTCCCATGCTGCCAAAGCTGCATTCTCACTTAGAGAGAGAGCCTTGCTCCAGGCACCTCTTCTTCATTTAGGAATGTGCAAGGGACTTCCTTCTTGGGCCAGAGCTAAATACATCTCAAGACCTGTGTACAGCCTACCAAATTCTCAATGCCACACATAGGAAATAATATACATTTGCTCACTGAGTCCAATCGGTCTGATATGTAAGTGCTGGTTTTGGTGATACTTTAGGTGCCCCCTCAGAATGTAGGCAGGGATGTGAAGGAGGGACGAAAGCAGCAGTCACAACTCAGATTCTACTAATTGCTGAACTTATGGGAAAGAAGGGGGTGCAGTATTTCCAGACAGTCTCAGTTTTCAAATAAAGCCAGAAACCCAGACTTTATGTAAAAATCTCCTGATTTGTACATGTTGCCAACGAATTCCAGGCATTTTTAAACACAGTGCTAATCCAACAAGACACTTCTCTTGGGCCATATGCAACCCATGGGCTACAAGCTGTGAAGATGATTCCCAGAAACAGGTGAGGAAACATGAATAATAACTCCCATTATTACAGATTTGCAAAGGACCAACAAGAAATGGTGCCTGCTGTACGCCAGGCACTGTGCTGACCGCTTCGGCCATGTCCACTCACACAATGACTGGGACAGCAGGACCCCTCTTGCCGGATGAAGAATGTGCTTAGAAAACACCTTGTCTCAGCTCTCACTGCCAGGCACTAGCGGGATTGAAACTCGGGTCTGTGTGACTTCAAACCCCACTGCTTTCCCCTAAAGCACCTAGAAACAAGAAGACACCAAACGGACCTCGCAGGAAGGGCTTGAGCGGTTTTTGGGAAATAATGAGGCAGCGTGGTGGATGCCCAGTTACTTGTTGGGGTATACACAGCCACACTTCTTGCTTTGAGAGTCAGTGGTTCAACGTCAAAATGCAAAAAGTGAGAAATAGGAGCGGGCCTTTGTTGCAGTGGTTAACACACCACTTGCGATGCCTACAACCCAAATCGGACTGTCTGGGCCTGAGTCCCAGCTCCAGGTCAGATTCCAGCTGCCTGCTACTGTGCACCTGGGAAACCGTGGTGACAGTTGCCAGCTTTGAACCGGCCCAGCCCTTGTCTTTGCAGGCATTTAGACAATGAATCAATGGAAGGAAGGGAGGAAGAAAGAAGGAAGGGAGGGAGGGAGGGGAGGAAGGAGGGAGGGAGGGATGGAGGGAGGGAGGGAGCTAGGTAGGTCTCTATCTGCCTATCAACCTCTCCTACACACACACACACACACACACACACACACAAGCAAAAACCAAAGCTCAAGTAGTTGAGTGCCTTCCACCTGCCACCCATGTGGAAGACCTGGATGCATTCCTGGCTCTCAGCTTTGGCCTGGCCTCCCCTCAGCAGTGGTGGGCATCTGGGGAGTGAACCAGTAGATGGAAGATTGCTCACTCGCTCTCTCTCTCTTTTTCTCTTTCTCTGCCTTTCAAATAACATTTTAGACACATGAGAAATAATCAGACATTCAGCCACATTTCAAAGGTATGATTCAGCCTTTCACATGATGCCTGCTGGCTGGTGGGCCATTGGGCAGAAGAATCTAGAAATCCGGGAACTAAATGTACCTGGCAAGCAAAACTGCCCTTCAAGAATAACTTGCAAAAGCAAAACCAGAAACTCTTTTTTAGGCGACTTTAACTCAGCAGATTCTCCTTATGTCCATGGGCTTCACATTTAACAAGTTAATTTTAATCTGATTACTTCAACATCAAAGTGAGAAAAAAAAAAGGTTCAACATCAAATGGGTCAGAAGTAAAGCCTTTTAGAGAAGTCTAATAACCAAGGCTAGCAATCTCTCGTCATTAAATTAACTTAATCAAGTTTCCAAATTCTTTAATGCTGATATTTGGCAAAAATTAAAACAAAAGTGACCGAATCCGAAATTAATGCACATTTGTAATATCTGTTTGCCTTCATTTCACTTGACAATGGAGCCCTGCGACAGGTACCACGTTCTTACAACTTCCTCTTACTTAACCTTTGCAAAACCATACTCTGTTGACAGCGCTGTAGAATCACAGGAGTTTTGAATCACATGCCAATCTAATCCTTACTGTCAACTCCAAACGCAGTAATTGTGAAAGCATCTATCCAGAGCACACTGGGACATGAAAGGATACTTCTTTTACTAAAAAACGAAACAAAAGACAAAGCTAAGCCTGGAGTGATGGGGGGCTGTCTTCTGGTGTTGCTGATGTAACAGGAGTGCCCATAGGAACCGTCCAGGTAACACACTCTGTAGCAAGGAAGCCAGGAGAGCGGAAGCCAGAGACATCAGCCGTGGGTACTGTGGCGCCTTCACCCCTGAATACTATACTCATTTCCTCTCCTCTGTGTGCAGGTCACCTCCCCACTGAGTTTCAGATAGACAAGAGAAAGAGGTTTGACACCCAATGACCACCTCTTCCAAGCACACATGATCGCCACCCTCCAGACACCCTCCCACACTCACCTTGATTTTCTGCCCTAGCATTGACACTGCCTGACATCTTAGATAAGCGTCATCATTTTCTATTTTTTAAATTTATTCACCTACTAAAACAGCAGGTCCATGAGGGCTGCACCTCTGTCTCTTTGGACATTTCTGGGTCCCCAGCATCTAAGAATGAATTGATAGATGCTTTTGAATAAGCCAATTAATACGCAACCAAACAAATCATAGCTTATTATTAAAAGATGTATTTATTTATTTGCAAGGCAGAGTTACACAGAGGCAGAGGCAGAGAGAGGTTGGTTGGTCTTCCATCCTTCCATCCGCTTGTTCACTCCCCAACAGGCCGCAATGGCTGGAGCTGTACTGGTCCGAAGCCAGCAGCCAGGAGCCAGGAGCTTCTTCCAGGTCTCCCATGCGGGTGCAGGGGCAAAAGGGCTTGCGCTATCTTCTATTGCTTTCCCAGGCCATAGCAGAGAGCTGGATAGAAAGTGGAACAGCCGGGACTTGAACCACTGTCCATATAGGAGGATGCTAGCACCACAGGAGGCGGCTTTACCCACTACACCACAGTGCCATCCCTGACAAATCAAAGATTGCTAACTTGATCAAATACACACACACACACACACACAAGAATGTAAAAGCAGGGCTCTGGCTCATCCTAGTCTCTCCTGTAGCTCCTGAATACCAAGGGCAGTGCCAGGCACGCAGCCAGGACGGGCTGAATCAGTGGGTGAACGTGCGACACTGCTTTATGCTGAAGTTGGGCTCACTGCACTGTCTAGGCTGCAGTTTTCTCCCACGTTCAGTCAAGATTCCCCCGGAGATGGATCCATGATGAAATATCGCTCAGCCTTTAAGTGGGAGAAGCGGATCTGATCACTTCCAACAATGCGGCTAAATCTGGAGGACATTAGGCCAAGTGCAATAAGCTAGCACAGAAAGACAAATGCTGTGTGATCTCATTTACATGTAGACTCTAATACAGTTGAGTCCCAGATGTAGACGGAAGAATGGTTACCAGAGGTGAGGAAGTGGGGAGGGAGGCAGGGAACGAGGTGCTGTTGGTCAAAGGGTAAAACGTTTCCAACAGACCAACGAATACCTTTGACATCTATCGCACGGCAGTCAACCGTGATGTGCTATGTATTTTAAAATCACTAAGACAGTACGTCTTATGAAAAATGATGAGGAAGCAAAGTGATGGATGTGCTAATTAGCATTGTCTCATCACTGCCACATTTGTACATGTATCTCAAAACATCCCATTGTACCCCATTAACCTACACAATCACAGTTTGTCAATAAAAGTTTCACAAAGACTCCAATGGGGGTTACATTCTGTTTCTCCTCTTTGGGACTTGGAACACCATGGTATCTTTGGAGGTGAACTCTGCTGCCAGCTAACCCCATCTTTAACGTGTTGGTTTTTATCATTTTTACTCTTGGAAAGGGTTCTGGTAAAAGGAGTAGACTCATTTCAGTTGCCTCCTGGGATGGGATGGTTGCAGAACGGAAGCTGCAGGTGGGAACCAAGGAAAAACACTGAGCAGAGCTCAGGAGGGTCAGCGAACCATGGGTCAAGATGGCCAGTAGCTGGTGTGACTCTGCGGTTCACTCTCGTGGTCCACTGAATGATGTCTGTGGAAAGTGTGGCATGGTTAAATGAAGCTGGGGTTGACTCCCAGCACTGGCTCCTACCTCCAGCTTCCTGCTAAGGCAGACCCTGGGAGGCACAGTGATGCCTCAAGCAGTTGGGTTCCTGCAACCACGAGGGAACACCTGGACTGTGTTCCTGGCCCCCAGCTTTTGCCTGGACCAATCCCAGCCATCTGGGAGAGAGAAACACCATATGGGAACTCTATCTTGCTCTTCCTCTCTGTCTCTCCAATTAATAATGAAATAAAGACTGAACATAGAATCAGGGGACTCTAAGCCTTGCCTGGCAGCACTACCTCTCTTATCTTTTTAATGATTTATTTATTTATTTGGAAGGCAGAGTTACAGAGAGGCAGAGGCAGAGATAGATACAGAGAGAGAGAGAGAAAGAGAGAGAGAGGTATCTTCCATCCCCTTGGTTCAGTCCCCAGATGGCCACAATGGCTGGAGCTGTGCCGAAGCCAGGAGCCAGGAGCTTCTTCTGGGTCTCCTACATGGGTGCAGGGGCCCAAGGACTTGGGCCATCTTCTGCTTTCCCAGGCCATAGCAGAGAGCTGGGTGGGAAGTGGAGCGGCTGGGACTTGAACCAGCACCCATATGGGATGCCGGCGCTGCAGGCAGTGGCTTTACCTGCCATACCATAGCACCGACCCCTGCCTCTCTCTCTTAGATTCACGCTTTGCTGCACTTTTTAACAGATTTCCTATTCTTCTCTTCACATCTTGCAGGTAACACCTCTTGACACTGATGATTCTTGGTCACTTTATGGGAGTAGGGTCAGGGCAGAGCACAGATGCCCTTTCTGTCCTTCTAAACCCGGGCAATTTCCTGGCCAGCATAAAGGACTTCCGGTTTAGTGTATGTGCTGCTGAAGCGAGCACAGGACTTCCGGTTTATAAAGGACTGAGAAAGCCATCCTTGCCCCGTGAGTGCAGCAGATTGCATTAGCGCTCACTCTGTCTCTGCCAGCCCTTCCTGTGGGGAGATACTTCCCTGCCCTGGTGACGTCAGAATCGGTCCCATCATTTGCTCGGGAAATGTGCCTGTTCCTTCTGCATGGGAGGTTAAGGACCATCAGCTGGCCTGCCAAGCTGTATTTGCTTTTTTTCTTGTTATTTTTCATTTCAGTTTTGAAGATATATTTATTTGGGCTGCTGTTGTGGCAAGTAGTGGGTAAAAGTCACCGCCTGCAACACCAGCACTCCACAAGGTGTTGGTTCTGGTTCTGGTTGCTCTACTTCCATTTAAGCTCCCTGCTGAGGGCCTGGGAAAAGCAACGTAAAATGGCTCAAGTCCTTGGGCTTCTGCCACCCACACGGAAGACTTGGATGAAGCTCCTGGCTCCTGGCTTTGGCCTGGCCCAGTCCTGGTGATTGGGGGCACTTGGAGAGTGAATCAGGAGCCTGGAACTCCATCCTGGTCTCCCATGGAGGTGGCAGGCGCCCAAGCACTTGAGCCATCATCTACTGCTTTCCCTGGGTGCAGCAGCAGGGAGCTGGATCGGAGGTGGAGCAGCTGCAACTCGAACAGCCACTCCAGTACGTGATGTTGGCATTGCAAGCGGCAGCTGAAACCCACTGCACTGAAACACAGATCCTTTTTCCCTGTCTCGGAGCCAGCACTGACCCTGGGTACAGCCGGGGTTCTGGAGGGCTGATGCCAAGGAACAGAGCTGACCAAGATGCAAATATAACCAGAACAAGAAATAAACACTGCTTGCTAAAAGCATCTGACGTTTTCAAATGGTGTTTGTTACTGCAGTAGGACTTGGGCTAAGCAGTGCGAGGCACTGACATTCACTTCTTTATGCTGCTTCATATGCCGATTCCTTATCACGACATGTAAATTAGTACTCTGTAATGTCTGCACCAAGTTTGCCTTTCCCTATGTGTGAATGGAGACAACTGGAGCCTTGGTAATGGAAACCCAGTAACTGCAAAGGCCACGATCACTCAGCCAAGCCACAGACTGTCTGTGCTCCTATCCCCACTCCCAAGGCTTAAAGGAAGTTTAAAGAGTAAGGCCTGGGGCCTGGCGCTATGGCACAGCACATCAAAGGCCCGGCCTGCAACTCCAGCATCTCATATGGACACCAATTTGAGTCCCTGCTGTTCCTCCTCCGATCCAGCTCTCTGCTATGGCTTGGGAAAGCAGTAGAAGACGGCCCATGTCCTTGGGCTCCTGTGCCCACGTGGGAGACCTGGAAGAAGTTCCTGGCTCCTGGCTTCAGATCAGCCCAGCTCTGGCCACTGCAGCCATTTGGGGAGTGAACCAGTGGATGGAAGATCTCTGTGACTCTTTCAAATAAATAAAAATAATTTTTTAAATTTCTTTTTTAAAAGAATAAGGCCAACTGGGGAATGAACCAGTGGATGGAAGACCTCTCTACCTCTCTCTGTAACTCTTTCAAATAAATCTATTTCTTTTAATTGTTTAAAAAAGAGGAAGGCCTTAGCTAAAATCTAAACAGACACCTATCTGCAGGGGTGGCTTTCTGGGGTGAGAGTGTCTTGTGAAAGTTTCACCTGACAATTCACATGGGGCGACGGCAGTGTGAAAAAAACAAGTCAAGTTCCAAATAGGTCCATAATTAGAGTAATTGCATGCTTATAACCTGCATTTCCTAAACGGTCATTCTCTAGTTCTCTGTTGTTACACAAGGTGTAGACATGGCACATAATGTGCACCTTCAAGGTGACTGCAGAATAGTATTTATGATGCACCCACCTGTGTGGGTCACTGCACAAACAAGCAGAGCAGACTCAGCCGTGGCCCGAGATAACTCGGCTTAGGATTTCACTGCCGGTACAGGGAGAACTTACAAGGTTATAGATCTGGGGTTTCTCCATAATTATGTATTATGTAACTTTGCTATAAAAGGAAAACAGGACCTAGTCAGATCCCTCCAGTATGCGCGCACACACACACATATATTTATATTTAATAAATGTGATGCGACACAACAACAATCAAAAATCCCAAGGAACAGAATTTTTAGCATCTTTTGAACTTTCTTTGGGCCCCGATGTTTGCTCCTGATAATAGACAGCAAGGCGTGGGCAGCACCCTGCATAGGAAGCCATTTCTAACACATCTTGCCATCTGCTACCTTTGAAGAGCCCAGCCACCAACTCTGTATCCCAGAGACACTGGAAGTTTCACCCCATGGAACTGGTTAATAAAACATCACGGGCAGCATCCTGGTGCCAGTGCCTCGTTCCACATTCAGCTCGCCTGCCAGGGAAGTAGACAGGATGAGAGTGAAAGGGAGGTTCCCACGACAGGCTCCCCAGCAGTAAACCGTGTGGTGGCCCAGGGCCCGCATCCCTTCTGCCAGGACAGACACTCTGAGGATGTGGCTTCGCTGGTATGACAGGTATGTGTGTCATTTGGTAGCATCTGTTTCACCACTGAGAAAAATAAGTAGAGACGCATCAGAAATCTCTGCCCCTTTGCAGAGAGTTCCAGCTGCTTCCAATCCTGAGCGCTGAGAACTTATTTTAAGAGACAAAGCCTTCTTTAAACCAATATCCATAATTTAGAGACTGGAGGGAGAGCCCCGTGTCTAGAATGCCACACGTGTTCTTCAGCTGTCCTCGTCCTTATGTCCCCCGTGGTGGCAGGTCCCTACACAAGGGGAACAGGTTTTCCACATGCAGGAGCCATTACGTCAGAGACAAGAAAGGCAGGGACCCCTAGGGAAGTGTGGCCGAATGGCCCTCCTTCTGCTGGGCGCTGGGGGTAGCAGGGGTGGGGTCTCGATTGCTCCAGCAGATGTTCTGTTTGCAAAGCCAGCTGCGTCCAGGGCCACTGGCTGGTACGCAGACCAATAACTGAAGCAGAGAGTACCAGGGCAGTACATCTCCCCAGGCCCTCAGCAGAAAAGCAAGCATGGGGCCTGCCACAGCTCAGGGTGCTCTGCTCTGGCTCTGTGCCGTCAATGCCTATCAGCCTCACGTGCAGTGGGCTGGGATCACGTGTCCCTGCTCTGGCCAGCAGAATGTGGCCACTTGTGCAGCTGGCCCCTGAAAACGTCCCCTGTTGGATCCTCAGCTCCTTTCCAAGTGGACAGATTCAGAAGCCGGAGCTGTAAGACTTGAGAAGCCCAGCTCCTGAAAGGCTGCAGTGAACACAGTCCCCACTCGCCTCTGCTGACCCTCACACGTGGCCCTCGACGTGAACTTGGACCAAGATGAACTGTGTTCAGCCTCTGAAGGTTCAGGGCTGTTCATTCCAACAGTTAGTCCAGTCTAACCCAGTGATCGATTTGCTCTACTCAACCAGATGGCTTAACCCTGAGATGCTGAACTGTCTCATATTTGGATTGTGCTGATACATGGCATCAAAACACCTCAGGCAATGGCCTCAATGTCCCACCTTCTGTGGAACTGGGACGGTGCTAGTTAGTAAATGGCCAAGAAATCCCAACAAGTTTCTTCTCTAAGAAATGAGAGAGAGAGGCCTTGCTTCCAGGTACCATGGTCACTGTCAGCACTCAAGTGGTTCTGCTAGCAGGAATCTCTGGACCAATATGATTTTTTAAAAAGATTTATTTGAAAGCCAGAGTTACAGAGAGACAGCGATAAAGTAGAGATAGAAAGATTTTCCATCCACTCGTTCGCTCCCCAAATGGCCACAACATCCGGGTCTGGGCCAGGCTGAAGCCAGGAGCCTGGAACACCATCTGGGTCTCCCACATGGATAGCGGGGGCTCAAGCACTTGAGCCATCTTCTGCTGCTTTCCCAGGCACATTAGCAGGGAGCTGGATTGGAAGTGCAGCAGCCAAGACTGAAACAGCACCCATATGGGATGTGGTGTTGCAGGCCAACTGCACCACACCCAGGTCCCTGGACCAATATGATCCTTCAGTGCTCTATCAAATCTCGAGAGGGCCTGTCTGTGAGCACACTTACAGCTGGAAATGCAAACCGGAGCACTAGCTGATGGGCTGCAGCGCCCAAGGGTGCAAGCCACTCTAACTTCCCACCTTTGTTTTACCCGTCAGACTTCTAGGAGTCTTGCATCTGGTTTCCAGCAGCCACCCAGGACCACTCTAATTGCTTTTGAATGAAAAACAGAGACTTTTAATTTTCCTGCAGGGAACACGCACACACACTACACACGCTTCAAGTACGATGTGGCTGTCTCGTTTTCTGTAAATACCGTACTTTTTTTTCCCCCCTTCACTGGCAAAGAAGAGCCTTTTCAAATCAAAATAATACTCCTAAAAAAGGAAATGTAGGGTTTTTTTTTCTTTTTTCTTTTTTTTTTTTTTTTTTTTTTGTGAAGGTTGGCAAAGTGAGCTTAGCCAGAGCACCAGGGACTCCAATTACACGTATTTACCTGATGTGCTGTTATAGGACACATAATTCAAAAATTGCAGACTGCTTTTTATGCTGGGCACTGTGCATTTAAAAAATGTATTTATTATGTTGAGCTCTTTCTGTTGTGGTTTCTTGCAGACTCCACCTTCAAACTAGTTTCCTGGCCTTTCCTTACATGAGGCGGTTAAGTCAGCCCTCAGCAATACAGAGCACTTATGAGTTTTGCAGGCCTTTTTTTTTTTTTTGCATTTATTTTTCTCCTGTATACAACGTTTGATTTTTCATCTGGTTTTAATCTTATCCAAGGATGTAGGTAGAGGAAAATTCTGAGGCCTGGCAATTAGGCCTTCATGGCAGCCCGGCTCAGGCACATGGGATGCCTGCTCATCAGTGAGTTGGGGGCTTTCCTCCTCCATGGGCATCTCACAGTGTCTCTTTTGTTCCGTAAGCTAGACGCTTACGGAAGAAGTGCCCCGGCCAATGTGCTTTCCTGTAGCAAGGCATATTCTCCCAAGGAACGTTGTTTGGGACGCCCAGATCCCTTGTCAGAGGGCCTGGGTTTGGGTCCTGGCTCCACTCCGGATTCCAGCTTCCTGCTAGCATGCACCTGGGGAGGCAGTGGTGATGGCCCAAGTACTTGGATTCCTTCTACTCGGATTGAGTTCCTGGCTTCTGGCTTCAGCTCGGTCCAGCCCTAGCTGTTGCAGGCATTTGGGGAGTGAACCAGCACATGGGAGATCTCTGTCATCTGTCTATTTTTTGATAAATCACATGAATTTATATTTTTAAAAATATAAGCAAACAAAATTTATTAGATCAGGGCCATTGCCTCACATTTGACTTATTAAATAAGTTTTCATATTACAAGACACTGTCTTTTTTTTTTTTTTTAATTGTAAGATTTATTTATTTATATATATATATATTTTTTATAACGCTTTTAAAGAATATAAATTTCCAAAATACAGCTTATAGAATGTCTTAATGACTTCACTTTTTGAAAAAGTTTTATCTAAAAGATTTAAACACACACACACACACACACACACACGCACACAGAGAGAGGGAGGGTGGGAGGGACAGAGAAAGGGTGAGAGGAAGGGAGACCTTCTTTCCTCTGCTATACTCTCCAAATGGCCACATCAGCACAGGCTGAACCTGGCTGAAGCCAGGAGCCAGGAACTCAATCCGGGTCTCCCAAGTGGATGGCAGGGACCCAAGCAATTGATCCATCACCTGCTGCCCCCCTGGCTGGATAGGAAGTGGAGTAGCAGGGATTTTAACCGATGTCTGATATGGGATGCCAGAGTCCCAAGTGACAGATCGACCCACCACCCACACCAGCTCCATGACTTAGTTTTGCATGACAAAATCCTGTTCAGGGAAGAAGACTGGCTTGAAATATTTTCAAGCAACGGACGTTCTGGATGCTTACAGAAGTCAAAAGGGAGCATCACTTAAGCACGAGGCGATGGGGGTTAAAAACAACCACAGAGTCTTTGCTGTTCCTCTCACTAAAGGTGGAGGCTACTTCATCATTGCAAACCCAGGCCAGCCTCGCAACTAACGCTGACCAACAGAAAGCTAGAGAGGTGAGAAGCAGGGACTTCCGCTTGAGGTCACAATGACCTTGCAGCAGCTCCATGAGCCTTGAATCCACCATCTGCGGAAGCCTGCATGAGTCTCTCTGAGCATGAAAGGTCACACAGAGAGATGGGCCCAGCCAACATCCATCCCCAGCCAGGCTCGCGAGAGACGATATCCTGGACAATTCGGCCACTATTGCCATTATAGGAGTGAGTTCTTGTAAGACCAGCAGAAAACCAGCCGGGTTAACCTCCAGCACCGTGAGCACCAATAAACCACAAACTTGGAGATGGTTTATCACCCAGCAATCATAACTGAAACCAAAGGAAAAATATGACATAGTATTTATTCCTGATGGGAATATCTATACAGTCCCAAGTGTCAGATAGACCTAGAAATAAGTCTTTTAAAGGCATCAGGAAGTGGTTAAATTGTAGTTAGCACAAGTACACTTTTATAGGAGGAATGGAAAAATGTGGAAATGCCGCATGGATGCAGATTTAAGGCTCAGATTCAAGCTTCTTGTGACATACATAATTCAAGAAGCTCCTGACAACTTAAGAGAAAAGTGAGGATGGAGACAGGTGCTGTGGCACAGTGGCTTAAACCACAGCTTGGGACACTCGCATCCCATAGCAGAGTGCCTGGGATCGAGTCCTGCCTCTGCTTCTAAGTCAACCTTCTGCAAATGAGCACCTTGGGAGGCATCAGGTGATGGCTTAAGTATTTGGGTCCCTGCTACCGATGTGCAAGACTCAGACAGAGGTCTTAGCTCCCGCTTAAACCTGGCTCAGTCCTGGCTGTTACAGGCATTGGGAAATAAACCAGCAGAAAGAAGATCTCTCTCTCTCTCTTTCTCTCTCTCTCTCTCTCTCTCTCTCTCTGTTACTCAGTCTTGCAAATAAATAAATAATAAATAATTTATAAATAATATAAATAATAAAGGGGGAGTACACTTCGAAAAACCAGCTGAATAAAAAAAGTAGCTCTCATGAGATGACAAAGGTACAGCTGTTAAATTTGTCAGGGAAATTTTAATGATACTTTCACAAGATATGACAGCAAAAGGGCAGTATTTCTAATTTTCATATTATTTTACATAGAATTCATCTGAGATCTTGAATATGTATCACTGAAAAAATTCTGAGTTGACATTTGATCTTTTCATCTTCAGAAGTTTCCATATTTAGCTTGATCTTGCCCAAAACACACATGCATCACTTGTATTTGAATTTTCTCCTTGAGGAAATGGGGCCTGTATATTTGGGCACAGGTGGTATTTTATAAAATGATAAAACCCATAAGTATAATAATTGGGAACTGCAGTTTGGAAAACAAATTATTCTAAGGAAGTATGAAAGCTGATATATATTTTTCAATATTAAGAATTCTTATCCAATTATTTTTATTTTTTTAAGATTTACTTATGTATTTGAAAGGCAGAGTCACGGGGTGGAGGGAGAGAGAGAGGGAAGTCTTTCATTCACTGGTTTAATTCTCAAATAGCTGCTGGGCAGATTTGAAGCCAGGAGCTTCCTCCAGGTCTCCCACGCGGGTGCAGAGGCGCAAGCACTTGGGCCATCTTCTGCTGATTTCCCAGACCATAGCAGAGAGCTGGATAGGAAGTGGAGCGGCGGGGACTCAAAATGCTGCCCAAATGGGATGCCGACACTGTAGGCTGCGGCTTTACCTGCTACACCACAGGGCTGGCCTCCCAATTCTTAAAATACACTGTACCATTACCAGTGACAATAGGAATGAAACAGTCTACTCTAACATATATTAAGCATCTTGAAAAGCAAAGAATTTTAGAGAACTTGCAGAGATCTTGTAATTCCATTTACAGAGGTTAACACGGAATTTGAGTTGAATGTCAGCAAAAGAAGTTTCCCCAACCTCATGAAAATATGCTCTAAATGGCTTTTCAGTCTTCTCAGTATGACTCAGACATGGTATATGTATTTTTAAAACCTTCTGAAAAACCTAAGATGAAAAATGTTTTTCTTGTATCAAAGTCACAAATGTCACTGTAGAAAATATGGAAAATTTAAGGCCGTGAAGAAAATAAAATTTCTCCTACTCTCATCACTCAAATATGCCTGATACAGCTAGTTATTTCTGGAGCACCTGCTGTAGGTCAGACAGTGGGCTAAGTTCTAGACATTCATCTCATCCACCTGTGCCTATCCATTATGTTTCATAACCACTCACTGCGAACGGGGAAACTGAGGCAGAAAGTTGGTCCAACAACCGAAAGGGGAGGAGCTGGATCTTTGGGCTTAGGACTCTAACCTCCCCGTCACTAACCACCCTGCTGCTACAGGACTGGTATCCTGCTGCTTCCTTCCAGTCCTTTTCTCTAGGTTATGTAATGATACACATTGTATCTGCTACATATTACATGTGATATACACTGTATGTGACACACATTTTATATATGATATACTGAGGTGGGACTCGTATTATTTTTTTGAGGGATCCAATAACCACATAGCAAAAATCTGACCTTTGCCCCAAAGCCTTTCAAGTGTCCCCAATCCACTTTAATTTCTCCTAAGCGGCTAATTGAGCAATTTCAAGCATTCAGTTTGTGTTCAGCTCGATGCATTTCACAGGCCACTGAGTGCAGGGACCAACTTTCTTTCTTTTCTTTTTCTTAAGATTTATTTGAAAGTCAGAGTTACACAAAGAGAGGAGGAGAGGCAGAGAGAGAGGTCTTCCATCCGCTGGTTCACTCCCCAGTTGGCTTCAACGGCCAGAGCTGCACCAATCTGAAGCCAGGAGCCAGGAGCTTCTTCCAAGACTCCCATGTGGGTGCAGGAGCCCAAGGACTTGGGCCATCTTCCACTGCTTTCTCGGGCCACAGCAGAGAGCTGGATCAGAATTGGACAGCCGAGACTCAAACCATCACCCATAAAGAATGCTAGCACTGCAGGCAGCGGCTTTACTCACTGTGCCACAGTGCCGGCCCCTCAGCTTTCAACTTTCTGATATGACCAACCTTTTGGCTAGAACTAGGAACATTTGGGTGCTTGACATACCTTCAGCAGAGTGGAAAGCTAACAGGTACTATCTGACTTAACTAATTTTCAGAAAAATGTTTGGAAATATTCTAGACTCCAGGCTACTGATGAAAGTGATGTTTTTAGAAGCTAAAGTAACAAGGAGAAAGAAATAGAAGAAAAGAGCAATCTGGAGTTTGTCTCTAGAAGGAACTACCGCTGGGGTCAGCCCTGGGACAGGTCTTCATAGTTTTATAAATGAACTTTGGTGGCATTACTAAACAACTACGAGCCAGAGTGATGCAAGGCACAAGAGAAATCACAGAAACCTGGGGCCAGCGCTGTGGTGCAGCGGGTAAAGCCACTGCCTGCAGTGCCGGCATCCTATATGGGCACCCGTTTGAGTCCTGGCTGCTCCTTTTCCAATCCAGCTCTCTTCTATGGCCTGGGAAAGCAGCAGAAGATGGCCCAAGTTTTTAGGCCCCTGCACCCACATGGGAGACCTGGAAGAATCTCCTGGCTCCTGGCTTCAGATCAGCACAGCTCCGGCCAGTAGAGCTCTGGTCATTGCAGCCACCTGGGGAGTGAACCAGTGGATGGAAAACCTCTCTCTCTCTCTCTCTCTCTCTCTCTCTCTCTCTCTCTGCCTCTCCTCTCTGTGTAACTCTGACTTTCCAGTAAATAAATAGATCTTTTTAAAAAAGGAAGGAGAAATCTTACACAGGTATCTCTGGATGAGCAGACAGCTGCCAGTAAGCCGTGCCTAGGGAGGAACACAAGGACGGATTTGTGTGGGCTCAGCCACTACGAGCAATGGCCCTGTGACCACGCTACCCTGGGGTTCAGTCCTGGAGCAGCCCCCCTATCTCAGTGGCCCTGCGGCAGCTGGCATTTCTAGGTTTGTAGGGTGTAAGAGACGCTCTTGTAGCAGGTGCACTGTGAAGCACACACAGGCACATGGACTGTACACACAGCTCTGTACAGTTATGTGAAATGTCATCTCCACGGGCCCTTCAGGAGCACCAAGCATCCCAAACCGGAGTGTGCTACAGCGAGTGATACTTTCCTAGGTGTGCTACCAGCGTCTGGCCATTCTGGGCACACCCCGCTCTATTTTGGGCTTTCTATTTCAACCAGATAAATGCAAACACTTGCCCTAAATTCACAGAGAGCTTTCAGAAGGGGACTATGACATCCAGGGAGAAACTCCAAGGTCCAGTCCTGTTTCTGATCTCAAGCATCCCCAGCAGAGGTGTGCTGAGACAAATGACATCCAGAACAGAGAAGGGACCACAGATCCCACTCCTGCAGGCCAGCAAGTGCCAGCACAGAGGCCAGCCCATGGCTTCTTCCATCAGCTGCCGCAGAACTAGAAATTTTTAAAAATCATATTTATCTATCTCTTTAAATGAGAAGGAGAGAGACAGAGAGTTCCCATCCACTGGTTCACTCCTCAGTTGTCTGCAACAGCTAGGACTGGGCCAGGCTGAAGCCAGCAGCTGGGAACTCACTCTGGATCTTTCACGTGGGTGTCAAGAACCCAAATTCTTGAGTTATCACCTGCTGACTCCCAGAGTGCATGTTAGCAGGAAGCTGGAATCAGGAGTGGAACTGGGACCTGAACCCAGGCACTCTGATAGGAGATCCTGGCTCCTGGCTTCGGATCGGCACAGTTCTGGCTGGTGCGGCCAATCGGGGAGTGAACCAGCGGATAGAAGATCTCTCTCGCTCTGCCTCTCTTTCTCTCTCTGTGTAACTCTGCCTTTCAAATAAATAAATAAGTATTTAAAAAATTTTATTCCTGCATGCTTACAAAGGAAGAGTTCATTCTTCATGCTTGCAGTGCTCTTTATAGCAACATACAGGGATACTTCCAAAAGTGAGCGGAAAATGGAATTAAAGGAAAGTCTATTTTGCTGCAAAGTTTTTTCTTTTTTCTTTCCTTTTTTTTTGAACTCCATCCATAATAGGCATTTTTCTATGAACCTGAAGAACTCTCATGTGTATATTCATATTTTTTTTGACAGGCAGAGTTAGACAGTGAGAGAGAGAGACAGAGAGAAAGGTCTTCCTTTTTCTGTTGGTTCACCCCTCAAATGGCTGCTACACCAGTGCACTGGGCTGATCTGAAGCCAGGAGCCAGGTGCTTCCTCCTGGTCTCCCATGTGGGTGCAGGGCCCAAGCACTTGGGCCATCCTCTGCTGCCTTCCCGGGCCACAGCAGAGAGCTGGACTGGAAGAGGAGCAACCGGGATAGGACCGGCGCCCGAACCAGGACTAGAACCCAGGGTGCCGGTGCTGCAGGCGGAGGATTAGCCAAATGAGCCATGGCGCCGGCCTATATTCATATATTTTGATACTCACTAGAGTTTCTAATAGATAAAGGATTCTGTATTTCCTTTAGGCTTTTGCCTCTTCCACAGTAAATTTCCAGGGAAAGATCTGGATGCAGCTGGCACTGATAGATGCCTCAGGAATATTTTATAAAACCAGACCAGTTGGCAGGTACCACAGCTCACTTGGCTAATCTTCCGCCTGCGGCGCCTGCACACCGGGATCTACTCCTGGTTTGGGCGCCGGATTCTGTCATGGTTGCTCCTCTTCCAGTCCAGCTCTCTGCTGTGGCCAGGGAGTGCCGTGGAGAATGGCCCAAGTGCCACCCACGTGGGAGACCCGGATTAAGTTTCTGGCTTCAGGCTTCAGCCTAGCCCAGCCCCTGCTGTTGTGTGTATTTGTGTAAATACCAATAAAAAACCAGTAAATGGGAGTGGATGCCATGGACTAGAAACTGTGCAGTCTATGTCGGCGAGACTCCTTGGATCTTTATGTCTTGGCCATGGCCACACTGAGATAAAGACTGTGTTCCCTCCTGGGTGCTGAGTGTGTGCAGTTTGCTGGGCACTGGGACAGCATCATTTCTACACCATAGTAGAAGGGCAGCCCTGCAGGGGGAAGGGAAGTCAGCCACTGTTTGAAAAAGCCCAAGATGAAGGCTGATCAGCATCCAGTTCTACCACTCCAGGGATCACCAGAAAGTAAGCCCTGCCCACAGGGCTGTGTGCGGGCAGTGACCTCACTATTCCCCTAGCATCTAGATTAAGGCCCAAAGACACTCAACATCTGCTGACTAAATGAGCCAATCAATACATGAATCACACTGGGCCAAACTCAATGCATGAAACTTAGCTTCTGTCGTTACACCTGCTGTGATTCTAGTCTGAGACCCAAGGAGGGAACTAAACAAACCATGGGCATGGTGCTTTATTATCTTTAAACCAACAGCACTGGAGAGTAAGGAGCAGTGGGAGACAGGACAGAATGAAGAAAATGTCACCTCCACCACTGCCCCAAATGATGGTCATTCTCTTTACAATAAGCTTCAAATCACTTGAAGGCAGTTTTTCAATGGACCAACAGTTGTCTGTCCTTAGACCATAGAAATAACTATAACCAGATAAACCCATCATCATGCTTGTGCCATACCGGTTCCCTAGTGAGGAAATGGCTTTCCTTGTAATCCTTTTCCCAGCCATGGGATTTCAGTAAAGCTCAGATTTCAAGGTTTTCAAAAGATGTCATTCAGACTGCTTCCCGCCGCTTCCACATTAATAGTTGCTGTGAAACACGTCGAAAACTCTGCTGAGAATGGTTCTCGCATTTGCTCATGCACAAAATGAGTACAGGTGATAGTTAAAGGTGGGTGTCTTTGGGCTGAAGCTGAGCAATGACTTCACCAAACTGTATAAACCGGAAGGCAAAACGTGCTTCGGCCGACGCATGCTTGGAGCTGTCGTAATTTACAAATGAGTGGATGAGTTTTTATTACACGGTGTGCAAGCACATGCAGAGATAAACTTGGTCTACGAAGAGCCTGACCCAGTGGCTGGGAGGTGGGGGGAGAGCTTCCAGGTCTGGCTCTGTTCCTTACAACAGGCTTTTTGGGTTTCCACGCACCCAGGTTTTGGCCTTCGAAAGGCACCAACCCATCCTGAATCAAAGAAGCAAGCCAGGACGTGCAAAGAGGAACGCAGAATTCCTTCTGCCCCGCTCCAGACAATAGCCCAAGTGAGGAATCTGCAGCTCTTGAATGGTTTCCACAATTCATCATCCTAGGATAGAAGAGAGAAACCTCCCACAACCTCTCCCTGAACGAACTTGGGACAGAGGTTGACTCACTTCATGGCTGCGGTTTTGCAGAGTCAAAGCTCAGAGTCTTAATGGCAATAGCAATGTTTTTTTCCCCCTTGAAGCTTATAAGCCTTTTGTGATGAAGAAAAACGCAATGCTTAACAATGTCAGTAAGTGACGCTGGTGCCAACGATACCACCTGGAGCCTGGCTTATCGCGTGGGTGCCTCTGACACCATCCCAAAGAGAAAGACAGGAGTCTCAGGTGCAGAGGAAATCCTGGGAAAGAACCTGTGACTCGAAAAGCCTTAGAGAAGTGAAGGAACTTCAAACATCCCATGGAAAAGAGAATTACAAGTTTATTTTAATGCAAAGGATTTTCGAAATGCATGCATGCTTTCTTTTTGTAACAGGCATGTTCCACGAACTTTTTGAAGATCTCTCATGCATGGATTTCAAAATGTTCTTGCACCCAACTGAAGCTATTTTTGTAGAATTCTGTTTTCTGAAGTCCTGACATATGGCTTAGTGACCAGCGAGTGGGTGGAGGGAGGGTCTTGCTCAAAGAGACTTCTCTGAACTTCTGGCCCAGCCACAAGACTCCATCTGCTCTCTGCTCACAGGCCAGAGGGAGGAGGCTGGACTGAGCGATAGTCCCGCGGAGGAAGCTGGACACCTCCGAGAGAGGCTGAGAGCCAGCCTGAAGGAGCTGTCCCGGGGGGCTTTCAGTGGGCTTAGTGCCTCCTTCCCTGGCACCATAAAAAGGGCGAAGGGAGGTTTTCGGCTGCTGCCGAAGCTGTGAGTCTGTGGCCCACGCAGACCAGCCTGGATCAGACCAGGGCCAGAGCCAGCCCTGAGCTTGATTCTATTTACTTTTGGCAAGTCCCAGCTTCCTGGTCCTAAGGCGGGGGTGGGGAGGGGGAAGGGAGGAGTTAAAAGTCTCATAAAAAGGTTCCAAAGGCTTCTTGGACACCAAAGAGCTCTTACAAAACTACATTTTGATGAGCTGCATGTAAATGAATCAGGAACATGTGGCTCTCATTTCCTTCCCAATACACAGGGGTTTCGGAACCGGGAGGTGAGGCCGTGCTCGCCAAGGGGTAGATGTGAAAACAGAGGAAGCTTCAGACATTCGCTAGACCTGATGAAGTCTGGGACCACACCCCTGGCTCTCCTTCTTAGAGTCCAGGGACCAAAGATAGACGATGGCGAGCAGGGAAAAGCTCTGTGTACCCAAGCCTGACAAGCAGCTGGGGGCTACGGCCTTCTCTGTTGATGTTGGAGGACTTGGAATTTTTCAGTAACCGGCCCCCAAATACTAAGACCTTGTGCTGACTGCTGGGAATTACAAAGCTGAATACGTAAAAAATTTTACATCTCCGCGATTCCACCAAAGGGAAGGCAGGCGGCAGTTCCCCGAGAGGTAGGTGCTGACTTTGCCAAAGCAAAAAAGGGATCCGGCTCCTGAGCACCCACTAATTTGAGGCTCTCCTCACACTCTTCCCATGGGGACTTCATCCTGGGCTGTGGGCCCCAAAGGGAGTGGGCAGACATCCCCTGATGGCTGAATGTCCTGGACCCTGGCCTCCGCCTTGTTTTTAAAAGATTTACTTATTTATTTTAAAGGCAGACTTACAGAGAGAGAAGGACAACTAGAGAGAGAAAGATCTTCCATCCACTGATTCACTCCCCAGATGGCTGTGATGGCCAGGCCAAAGCCAGGAGCCAAGGGCTTCCTCCGGGTCTCCCATGTGGTTGTAGGGGCCTAAGGACTTAGGCCATTTTCTGCTACTTTCCCAAGCCCATTATCAGGGAGCTGGATAAGAAGTGGAGCAGCTGGGACTCGAACAGGTGCCCATACAGGATGCCAGTGTCCCAGTCAGCGGCTTCACCCATTAAACCACAATGCAGGCCCTAACCTTTGCCTTTTCACACAAGCAGTCTGCTAAGCTGATGAATTATGGGGGCAATAAAGAAGCTAGGAGTGAATGAGGTTTCATAATAGGTTCAATTATGCAACACCTGGTTTAGCTAAAACTCACGCAGACTCTTTCAATTGTGCATGCCAGAAAGTCGGTGCATACGAGTCAAGGAAAGAGATTCTCCCCAAAGCAGAAAAACAGACAAGAAACAGGAATGCAGGTGCCAGGAAGGATGACCTACGTTGAACTGAAAAATGGGCCAGAGTGACCAGGGTGGACAGTGACAAAGCTGGTGGGAGAAGAGCTTTATAAAATGAGCCAGAAGAGAGAGAAAATGGTATGGAAAAAGGTACCTGCCCCAAGCGACACACAAAGCTGGCTGTCACGGGAACATCACGCATCACAGGAGCCCTTGTCCTTTGATGGGTCAAATGTTGGTGGCATATCTCTTCTCGCCTCTGAACACAACCACAATCACTTTCTGTTGATAATAATGTTACGCTTAATCATGCACTTAAACATTTCCTTCCTGAAAGCCAAAGCGATTCCATTATCTTCCCTTTAATTGCAGAATAAGGGGTGCTCTGTTCCTGAGGTCCAGGAGCTGCTCGTACAACAATGGTGAATGCAGTGGCAGTGCACGACGTCAATTTTCATGATTACTATTAATTAGGGCTCTGTCAAATGGACAGAATGGGCTCTTTTCTTCTTTTCTTCTCTGTCAGCCAGCAAAGGGCACTGGACCCGAGAGAGGCTGTGTGGCAGGAAGGAGGGTGAGGGAACCAGCCCCGGCTGCTAGAGACTTGGGTGCAAAGTCCAACCCTGCAAGCCCAAAGCCCAAGTCGTTTGTCACAGACAAGCAGGTTCACTCCTGTATAAGGGTCAGGGGAGAGCAAGTAGACAACGATGCATGGGAACACAACTGGGACTTGGCAACAACGCTTCCTAGATCACCCAACCTTTCATACTGGGTTTCTACTTCGAGATGGATGGAAATGTCTGGAGGAGAAACCGGGCCTGGGAGTCCCCAGAAGTGGACATAGAGAAATTTAGGGTGTGCATTTAAATACACCAGAGGTGTCATAGGCATGTGTGGCACATTCTGTACAAAACTGCCCTCTTTGGAGGCCAAGTGCCAGGGTAGAGCCATCCCTGCGGTTCTGTGGCTGATTTCCTGGTGTCTAGGGCATCATAAGTGTTTCCAGTCGTCCCAGCCCAAATGACACGTCTCAGCAAAGCTGCGGTATCCATGGGTAGCTTGCTGGCCTGAGGAACACCTGTAAGGACCCTTGCAGCATTTCCTATTTAGAAAACAACCAGGAAGTCTGACCTGCCTCCATGCCAGTTCCCCTCTGACGCCACACCCTGCTGGCTTAAGGGAGAGGAGAGTGATCCAATTTGCATACTATTTTAACACTGGTGCCCAATGCAGCTGTTTTACTAAAAGTATCACTGGGTGTTTAACTGAGTTAGCATCAGTTCTTCCTTTTATTTTTCTTTCTTTCTGATATCAAATCATATAAAGCTAATGGAACAATCTCGCTGGATCACTGGTCCTCAAAGTGAGCTCCTGGTACTAGCAGCGGTGTCTAGGCACCGTTGGAGATGCAGAATCTCCGGCCCCCATCTCAGACTGACTGAAGCAGAGATTCTGGGGTGCGGCCCAGGGTCTGTATTTTAAGAAGCCCTTCAGTGATTGGGCTTCATACACGTGAGAATGAATGTGCTAGGCACGTGCAGAGTTCTCCAAACAACTGATACCTGGGCCCATTCTCCACCACTGAGATCAGAAATCTCTGGAGGTGGGGCCTCGGCCTGGACCCCCACCCCACCCCGCCTTGACTTACAAGTTCCCCCGCTGATTCTACCGTAAGGCCACAGTTGAGAGCCTGTGCTGTCTGCTGCAGCTTCACGCCAAAGCCCACGCAGCGGGCATTTCCATGACTGCAAATGCTGGCCCCAGAGCCACGGTGGCTTTTGACCTGCGCACTGCGGTGTCCACTCAAGGGTGCCCTGGCCTAATGTCAGGTTTGGGAATTATAAAGAAAGACAAGTGCTAAGGATCAGGGCAAGGACAGAATGAATAAACTAACATTGGAACAAAAAGAAAAAGAAAAATCCAGGTCTGCTTCAGCAATCAGCAGGTTTGTTGGGAGGAGAGACAGCAACAGTCTAGAGTGTTTCTGCCCCGTGGAAAGCAGAGGGCTGTCGGATGTTCTTCTTTTTAAAGTTGGTAATGTTACCATCATAAAGAAAACCTGTAAAGCAGAACAGGACTGAAGATGGCACCGGGCATCCTCTGGGAACCCTTAGCACAGGCACAGCACAAATCGTAATGTCATTCACTTGATTCAAGTGCAACATCGCCCAGAAGGGCAAGCCAGTCAGCCTTGCATGCGAGGTTCACCTGGCTACTACTTTGTGAGGGGGCTGGATGTGGCCCGCAGGGTTTGGGCACCTGAGCACAGACAGGTGACAATCCCATCTCTCCACACGCCACTCACGGTGGAAGGCCCTGGACCAGCGGTCAGGAATGCCAGTCAGCACTGTGGAATGCCATGCTCTGTTTGGGCTCTGTTTCTTCACCTGGAAACAGGGACACCTTCCTCACTGCAGGTTAAGCCATCACTTGCGACGCCAGCATCCCTTTTTGGAGCACTGGTTCAGGTCTCGGCTGCTCTACTTCTGATCCAGCTGCCTGCAGATGTGCCTTGGAGGCAGCAGATAATGGCCTAAGTCAATGGGTCCCTGCTTGCTCATGTGGGAGACCCAGATAGAGTTCCTGGCTTCTGGCTTCAGACTGGCCCAGTCCCAGCTGTTGTGGCCATTTGGGGTGTGAATCAGCAGATGGGAGATCTCTTTCTCTCTCTGTGACTCTTCCCCTTCTCTCTGTCTCTCTGCCTTTCAAATAAAATCAATCTTAAAAAAAGAAAAAACATGGTCAAGCAGGGTATGACACGCTTGAAAAAAGAACAAATGATTCATAGCCGCATACAAAAGGAACAGAATTTTGTGCATTTTATTTAACAAATTTAGGCCACAAAATATTTGTAAGTTAAATCTCTTCTATATACCATGATCATATATTCCTGGTAGCCTGAGGCAAATCCTTGCTAGAAATGTTTTTGCATAGCTTTTAAAAATGATATTCATTCAAGTATTTAAGAAGTAAACTGGTGAATGGGAGATAGCTCTCATTCTCTCTCTCTCTGTCTCTCTCTCTTTCTTGCTCTCCCTTGCTCTAAATTTTTTGTTTTCCAAATAAAATAAAAATTAAAATAAAAAAAATCCTCAGTTTCTGCATTTTAAAAATGGGAACAGTGATTTACTTACTATGGGGCTACTAAAAAGGATTATAAGGAATATTGTTTATCCTATTTAACTCAGTGTAAGAGAATGTCTTAATTCCAGGAAGTCTTTTAAAAAAACAGATTTATATATTTTATTTGAAACTCAGAGTTACAGGAAAAACAGGAAAGACACAGGAAGAAGTCTTGCATCCACTTGTACACTTCCCAGATGGCCACGGTGGCCAGGGCTGAGCCAGACCGAAATCAGGAGCTTCATCTGGGTCTCCCATGTGGGTTCAGGGCCACAAGAACTTAAGCCATCTTCCACTGCTTCTCAGAGGCTGTTAGCAGGGAGCTGGATTGGAAGTGGAGCAGCTGGGACGCGAACCGGTGTCCATGTGGGCTGCTGGTGTTGCAGGCGTCTTAATCATCCGTGCCACATGGCCAGCCTCCAGAAACAGTCTTTAAAATGCACCAGCAGGGGAGGACTATGCCCCAACCTCAGGACAGTCCTTACATACACAGGGAGGAAAGGGGTGGGACGGGCCAGGACTAGACTAGACTAGTCTAGAACTACTACCTTAAAACACTTCTACGCACGATGCTGCAATGCCAACACTGTCCAGGAAATGCTCACATCCATGCTTTAGACACTCTTGATTGAACTTGAACTTGAATGTTTAAGCTATCAGATGGAAAATAAATAAATAAAACTAAGGAAAGTAAGCACATCAACAAAACAAGCAGACATCAAATCTTTCGACATGCTCACTCTTGTCCAAAATAAACACAAAATCAAACTATATAGAAATCTGGTGTTTCAATGATTTTTTCCAAAGCCATGGTACTGCCAACTTTTCAGTTGAGGTTTTTAATTTTGTCCCTTGTATTTGCTGCTACTGAAGGAAATGTTTGTAATTATTTAGAGATGGAAACGGCAGTCAGCAGGGGTAAAAGGACACACTGTCTCAGATGTGCTCTGGAATATTTCCACGCAGCCAGAAGCAGGGCAGGGAACAAAGGGAGACGCAGCACCAACCAGGATTCGTGTTCAGTGTCAGCCACGGCTCCGGGCGTTCCACTTTCCTTCGTCTACACTGGAAACCCGAGGACATAAGTATTTTCCCACTTCTAGTATTAGGAACCCACAGAGAAAAATCCTGAATGTGGTACCACCTCCATGCAGCAGACTAAGCCTGTGGCCCTGCATGTCACTTGGTCCTAGCAGCCGGGACTATTTTTTCCTTATTGTACCTGTAAGGATCCCGAGGACAGAGAAGGTTAGGCACTCTCAAGGCACAAGGCTAGGGCACGGCTCAGCTGAGAGAGCCACCCTCGTCCATGTGCTCTGTTGCTGAAGGTGGCTCAGTCCCCTTCCTGGCCTCTCCCTCCCTGTGCACAGCCCAAAGGCAAACACCACTCACTGGAGCATGCTCACGCTCCCCCTGCCTTCCCTGTCCCCTCCTCTGTCCCCTGGTTCTCAATCCCCATACGGCCTCAGTTTCCTACCTGAACGGAGCTCGTGGATTTCTTGTGTGAATTAAAGGGGTAAGTGTGTGTAGCAGGGGGCATCAAACAATTCATGGAACAATGGAATTCAAAGGTTATTTTTGGTGCAAAAATACCCCTAACTGTTTCCATCACACACATTTTTTGAAGACCTGCGTATATGCAAGGATTTCAAAAACTTTTTGCACCGAAATAAACAAATCTTCTAATTCCATTTTCCCCACACCTCCCTTCATGTTTACCTACATATCTAGCTAGCTTTGAGAAGTCCCTGGCTTGCAGTGTTACATAAATAACCACTATTATATTTTTTATACTCAAAACTTTCCCCATTGTAAGTAAATCACTGGTCCCATTTTTAAAATGCAGAAACTGAGGATTTATTTTAATTTTATTTGGAAAGCAAAAATTTAGAGCAAAGGAGAGAGAGAGATAGAGATAGAAAGAGAGAGAGAGAGAGAGAGAGAGAGAGAGCTATCTTAATGCCTAACTGACTGGACAATAATTGGATCTAGGAAGCAGATTCACAGAGGAGTTAGTTATTCCACTTATGCTTCACAACTCTGTGAAATTAGGGTATCTGCTCCCCCAGAGAAGTACACAATACAAACAGCAGATATTTATGATGTGTGTGAGGAGCACTTGTGTGTGTGTGTGTGTGTGTGTGTGTAGCACTTGTGTGTGTGAGCATATGTATAACAGTGTTCAAAAGAATGTTCAGTCTTTGCAACTGGATTCCGAACGTGAAAAAGACGATGCAGAACACCACTGATCAGGCAGTCTCTGCCTTAGTGGGTTCCAACTGGACCCTACCTAGACATTTGCTTATGGATTTTCTGCCCAAGGAACATGGATGCTATTGCTTGGAAGAAGTATGCTTACTAAACTGCTTAGAATGTGAAAACAGTCAAGTAAGGCATAAGGAAAACAGATCTTCAGAATGAGGTCAATGTTTCCATTAGAGGATAAACAGAGAGTGATCCAACACGGCACAGTTGCTCCGTGTGATTCATGCATGCACAGTCTACTGAGATTGACTGTGAAACACACAGTAACAAGCAAGACCTACCACGTGCTCACCACTGCGGCCTGATTCTCTCCTGGTTGGAGAAGGATCAGCTGATCCTATGTCCAAAAGGATTATCTGAGAGTCAGAGACACAGAGACAGGTGGACAAGGTGAGGTCCCATCTACTAGTCCACTTCTCAGCTGAGCAAGGCCAGAGCGAGGAGCTGGGAACTCAATCCACGTCTCCCCCTACTCCAACTACTAGAGCCGTTACTGCAGACTCCTAGAGTTCGCATTAGCAGGGAGCTGAAGCCGGGAACTGAAACTGGGGACTAAAGCCAGGCACTCCATCGTGGGATGGTAATGTCCACTGTGACACCAAACACCTGCCCTTCCTATCGTTTACAGAGGGCAAAATTCCCAAGTAAAGTAGAATAATGAAGAGCTAAGGCAGAGACTACCAGGAAGGGAGTGTTTTTGAAAAAAATGTAAATCGATGGACACAACCACCTCATTCCTCTGATTCTCCGAGAGAACTATTACCCGCACTTCGCAGATGAGAAAACTGAAGATCAGCCAACCGAACCAACCCGGAGCAGGACTTGAATTCAGGCCCTTGGCAGCCACAGTTCACTTTCTCAGCACAACTTCAGAACATACAGGCCCATGTCGATGCAGGCTGGCGTGGTGAGCAAAGGCGATGGGGAGGTGAGAGTACGGACTGGGGTGATGAGAGATGCTGGAACACGCGTGGCACGCACTGGGTAAGAGAGCTCCTCCTGGCGACAGCAAGGCTCCAGGACAACACGGATGAGCAAGAGGGTGGCTGAGGACCAAGGAGCCTGCAACCGCATGCAGATGTCTCGCTGGCAACTGCAGGTGCAAAGCAGGGGCCAGGGAGGCTTGGGAGTCCGGACCTTGCCAGCAGACAGCTGCTGTCTGAAGACAAAGATGCAGCTTGGAGGCGGAGATCTCCAGTGCCAAGGACTGCACCTGCAGAGTGGCCGCCACCTGGCAGGAGCTAGCACGGGTGGTGAGGGACATGCATTCTAACAGTTTCCTGTATACCTACACGGTCCCATCTGCATGCAGATCCCAGCTGCGGAGCATCCTAGCTCTATTACATAGGCCAAGTTACAAAACTTCCTTGTGCTTCCTTTGACTCAAATATAATACAAGGACAAGAAGGTTTATAACAATACGATCTTAGCATTGAGTTTCTCTTTAAGATTTATTTGTTTATTTGAAAGGCAGAGTGACAGAGAGAGGAGGGAGAGAGAGGGAGAGAGAGGGAGAGAGAGGGAGAGAATCTATCCACTGGTTCACTTCCCAAACATCCATGACAGCCTGTGTTAGTCCAGGACAAAGCCAGGAGCCAGGAACTCTAAGTGGGTCTCACCTATGGGTGATAGAAACCCAAATACGTGGATCATCATCTGTTGTCTCCCAGGCACATCTGCAGAAAGCTGGATTGGAAGGGTGGGGTAGCCAGGACTTAAACCAGGTACTGCGACATGGGATGCAGGCACCTGTGAGGAGTAATCCACACCCCCCTCACGGACACACCCCCTCAGTGCTAAGAGCCATGCCGGACACCCAGTTCTTGGTGAGTGTGTGTCTGCTGCTGCATGTTGTCATCATCACCCCTGTTCCCACAGCATGGTCTGCAGCACTGTTTGAAATAGTGCAAGATTAGCAATGAGCTCTACCATGCATTCGTGGGGAAATGACTAAATAACTCTCAAGGTCATGGATTGTCACGGATCAGTTTTAAAAACTTGGGGTGCAGCTGGAAGAGCTTCCAAGACTGCTGTGGTTTGAATGGCCCCTCTAAAATTCAGGGTGAAATTCAGTTGCCTTGGTAACCTTTTGGGCAAGAGGGCACCACCCCAACACAGGCCATTATTGAGAGGGTGGGTCCGTGGCCTTGGGCAGAGGCTCCTGCTAAAACAATGAGTTCATCTGATATCTCTGTCCCGCTTGAGCTCACTTCCCCTTCTGATGCGTTACTACTCAGCGTGAAGGCCTTCTGCGAATGCCAGTGCCTTATGGCAAGAAAGAAAACATTTTTTCTTTCTTTTTCAAAATTTTTATTATATAAAGGGAACAAAACACAGAGATTTCATATGTATAATCCTAAGACGATAACCATACTTTCCTCCCTCAATCTCCCTCCTGCATGCCTTCTTTTCCTTTTTTTTTTTTTTTTTTGAGAAATAAAACTTGTTTTTCTTTGTAATGTACCCGTCTGTGGTGTTCTGTTTTAGCAACAGAGACACTAAGTCAAAGACGTAAAGGTAAGGGAAATAAATGAGATAAATTCCAGAACTGCCATCCCTACTCACAGTAGCAAGCGATGTCTCCCATACAAACACCACCAGTGCCTCAGGAACACAGTGGAAGGAGTCTTGGCAGACCCCTGTGTGCTAGGGAGACCAGTACGCTGGACGGGAGCATTTTGCGAGGCCACGCGTGTGGCGAGGCCTGAGTCAAAGCCCTAAGCAGTACAGAAAGGACCAGATTCCAACAGGCTGACTGGCTGTCGCCTGTTTTAATCGCCAGACAAAGCATGCGAGTTGCAGAGGGAAAAGAAAAATTAAACATGTCTGTTTTCGCTTTCCAGAGGCAATTAGGGATTTATAGCCAATGTGTTGTTATTTTTTGAATCAGAGCCAGTCATTATATATTTTTTTCATTCAAAGAAGATGACTATAACATAACCATTGACATTTTTAAGAAATATTTTGGAGCCACCACTTTAGTTCCCTAGAAGAAGTACTCGCGACTAAAACTCAGCCGCGTCACTCGGGACGCAGAGACAATTTGAGCGCGAGGTCCTGGGGAAACTCTCCGGAAGGAAAACTCTTATTCTCGGAGCAGAACAACACAACAAAACAGCTGCAGGGGCGATGAAGATGCAGAGCCAGACTCTGAGGCCACAAACCCACCGGGAGAACCAAATTTGCAGAGGCTGCTACAGTCCAGGATGTTTAGAGAGAGCTCAACTCTCTACAGTCATTAAACCATTCCCGCTGATACTTCGTGAACAGCATTGCTCTCTCTGGCAGAGCCTTCCCTTGTCTTCAGCTTTGCTCCAGTATGACGACCTCCAAGTCCCTCTGCCTGAGTCTGAATCAACAGTGTGTACCAAGCACTAGTCTCTGGGAAGATAAAATGGACAGCAAAGAGCATAGCAGATTTACTTGACGGGAGATGGGAAGACTTTAGAAAAGATCTAAGGGTGAAAGGGAAGAGTTCATGGTAACCTTGGTTTTCTGTTTCTGCATTGAAAGCAACTATTGTGTAACCTGTATCAAGATAAAAACAACAGGCTTCAACCCAAGACCGTCATAGCAGGTAGACATACGTCTTCCTTCCATATCCTCGATCATATTCTAATTCACACATAGATTCAAGCATATGTCAGGCACTGAATGTATGCAGGGACCGTGCTAATCACCAAAGACAGTGATTCTGAAACAGCAGTGACTACAAAATATGCTCAAGAAGGGATGAGAGGAAACTTCCAGAAATGATCCTCATTCCTCCGTCTTCTTCCCTAACCCCACTGCTGACGGAGAAATCCTCTTACCGTCCAATGTCCTCATCTCTAAACTGGGCCTAACAGCCACAAACTCACACTCTTCTCTTTGACATTTTCAGAGTGGCTTAAGTACGAAGGAAATTTCAAATACAATAAGCAAGACGCATAACCCATGAAACTTTCTCATGTAAGAAAAAAATCTGAACAAAAAAGTTGACTTAGCCAAAAGTGGTTTGGCACGAATAATATAAAACATACACAAAACAGCACGGTATTATTTTTATAATAAAAGAAATATATTAAAATATAATACATATGTAGTAATCTAAAGAATAATGTAATTTTGCCCTTTTTCTCTGTGGGCAAATAAAATACAATTTCCTACATAGAGTTATCAAGATTTACATAAATATTTTCAAAAAGTGACTGCAGCTATCTGAATAAAGCAGTTCTTTCAATCAATCTTGTTTTTTAAAGATTTATTTTGAAAGGCAGAGTAACACAGAGACAGGAAGAGACAAAGAGATCTTCCATTGTTGATTCATTCCCCAAATGGCAGCAACAGTGAGGTCTGGGCCAGGATGAAGCCCGGAGCTTGGAACCCCATCCAGGGCTCTCACATGGGTGGCAGGGCCACAGGGACTGAGGCCATCCTCCACTGACTTCCTAGGTGCGTTAGTAAGGAGTTGGATCAGAAGCAGAGCAGCTGGGACTCCAACTGGTGCTTCAATGTGGGATGCTGGCATTGCAAGCTGCAACTCATCCCACTGTCTCACAATGTCAGTCTTTACTGAGGGCTTTGGGGTGCGGGTATCCTTAGCTTGGTGCTAGGGTGCTTGGTACTAAGGATAGACAATTTACAGCGGGTAACACATTAATCATCCTACAAATACCCCCTTATCCATGGAGATACTCTGCTTTCCAAGACCTCTCAATGCATGCTGAAACCAAAGATAATATCAAACCCTTTGTATGTTTTTTCCCATGCACACATCCCTATGATAAAGTTTCATTTATAAATTAGGCACTGCAAGAGATCAACACAGAGAGACAGAACAATTACAATATAAACATACTGTAAAAAAAAAGTTATGGGAATCTGACTTCTTTCTCTTGCAAAATATCTTAAACTCTCTCCTTTTTCACTTCAAGAAAGTCCTTTATGGCTTCTCTTGGGCATGTCCAAGTTTCCTGCATCACTACTCTTGTGCCCTGGGGCCATTATTAGGTAACAGCAGCGTCACTTGAACATGAATGAGCACTGTGATATTGTGGCACTGGATCTGGTAACCTCGCCACCTGCCATGTGATTAGTGAGGGGGTAGTGTATACACAGTGGATACGCCAAAGGGTTGATTCACATGCCAGGCTGGACAACGCTGTACACACAGTGTAAGATTCCATTAGGCTGCTCAGAATGGTGCCCGATTTAAATTATATCAACTGTTTACTTCTGGAGCTTCACATTTAATGCTTTTGGACTACAGTTGGCTGCAGGTCATTGAAGCTGCAGAATGTTGAACCACAGATGGGGAACCACTGTATTGCTAGGTAAGGACAACTACTCAGTACTTGGAGATGATTTCATGTCAGCAATCAAAAGCAGCCCTGACAAAATGCCATCTAAGGAGCTCTTTGAAGGACATCAAGGTGAAGCAGTGACAGCAAGCCAGGAGCTCTGGTCCCCTCTAGCCCAAGAGTCTTCCCCACTTGTCTTACTCAAGAATGCTGGAGGCAGCAACTCAAGGGCCCCATCACGGTTGAACCCGAGCTGTGAGCACCTGGTAAGCAGCCTTCCCTCCCCTCCTCTGCACTCTGCATCTGCCCGGCTCCTCTTCCCACCCCCTCCACAGTGGTCCTGGGATTGTCCCTTGCCCTGCTTCCTCCAATGACTGTGGTTTCCCCATGGTGAGGATGCCAGCCACGGGGATGCAGACGAAGGGAGGATTGGCTGTGCAGCTGGACTCTAAGTTGATCACTACTTGTGCCGGCCCCTTTCCCTACCTGCCAGCTGCTCACAAGCTAACCATCAGGAGCCTGACTTGTCCTTGCCTTTCACAAGGCAAACAGCCAGAATCTGAGCTCCTGAACTCACAGACCAGCTCAGGCATGGGAAGCCAGCTGCTTTCGAAAAAAGAAACAACACAAGTATTCTTTACTTTGTAAGATCTTTTCCATTTCCGGTGAGAAACAATGCACTGCGTTAGAGACAACAGCTGCTTCGAGTTAATAAAAATCTGAATTATCTTTGCTTGGAACCTGATCACTAGTTTTATGTTATGAAGCTGGATTTCTGTGACTATTTCTCATCTTATGATTTGAATTCTTCAGTCTTGCGGTGGTAATAAAATTCAGAGTGTGGTTTTTCTTTATTCCCAATTTAGGTTAATAATGATAAGTTTTAAGTCCAAGGCCTCATATGACAAACTACGTAATCAAACTAATGGTTGTAAATAATGCAAAAGTAATGACAAGTCTGGAATGTTCTTGGCATTTTTAACCAATTAATCTCACTAAGCTGTTTTCTTCCATTTAGTGTTTGAATGTCTAATGGTTAACATTGCATTTCTGAAGAGTATTTCAAGATATGGGAGACTGTTACAAGGTTTCAAAAAGACATGCAATTAAATAAAGTTTTAAAGCATCATTCCAAATCATTTCAGTAACTCTGTAATCAGTAAGTTTTAAAACATTAAACTATTTATGGGGCCTGTGTTGGGGCATAGCAAGTTAAGTCTCTGCTTAGACATCTCTTAGCAGAGCAATGGTCCGAGTCCTAGCTGCTTCGATTTTCATCCAGATCGCCGCTAATCTTCCTGGAAAGGCAGTGGATGATGGCTCAACACGTAGGAGGCTTGGATGGAGTTCCTGGCTCCTGGCTTTGGCCTGGCCCAGTCCTGGCTGCTACAGACATTTGGGGAGTGAATCGGCAGATGGAAAATTTCTCTTTTTCTGTCTCTTCTTCCCTCTCTGTCATTCGGTCTTTCAAATAAACAAGAAAAATAAGCTTTTTTTTTTAAGGTGATCTTGTGTCTTACAGACACAGAGAGAGATGAAAAAAAAAATAAGAGTAAGTTAAACAGTATGACTTCAATTTTCTTTCTATGCATAAAAAAGAAAGAGCCAAAACACATCAAGTGATTATGTCTAGATGGAAAGTTTGTCACTATTTTTTCTGTATGTTTTATAAAACAGAAATGCATTCGTTTTACAGTTTGCAAATATATTTATAAATATAATACATTTTTGAAAAAATCAAATATACAAGTCTTGTTTTTAAATATAGTTCTCTGTAGTATTATCAGTTATGTTCATACAATAAAAATAAAATCCTTGGCTAGGTGTCCACTAAGGGGGGAAATCTGCTTGGATATGTCAGAGTCCAATAATCTCAGGAGCCAACATGGAAACCCAGCAGGCAGATAATTAAAAATTTTTTAAAAAGGCTAATATGAAGTATTATTTTAAATGTCCTAATTTTTGTATATATAGTGTGATAGTTCCTGCTAAAGTTATCATTGTATGGTTTCAAAATATTCTGAAAATTAATTTTTCTTAATCTAACACCCTCAATTATGTTTATTATCTAACAGGGTAAACTCTAGGGGATATACTCCATTAAAACAGAAATACAGGCAGAGTTTGGTAAATTAAGTGATTCATCCCTCCTTGGCCGTTTGCAGAGGCACACCCAGCCACCATGACACAGGAGTGTGCACCTGCAAACTCTCTTAGTGCCTCCTTGTCCTGTCCAGCTTCCCTCCATCCAGCAGGGTGCTTGGTCCCTGACAACCTGATAAATGAGAAGGAGGTGGCTCCAAGCCTTTCCAGAATCCTTTCCAACGAAAACACAGCTGGTTCTCTGGACCCCTTGCAAATGTAAATGGCAGAGAGGGGTAAGCGCAAGAATTTCATTGCCTAAATATAATGTATACGCTTTACAATAACCTCTTTAATGGAGCACTCTGATAAGCCTGGGAGCTGGTCATTGACCAGGAACAGCTGAGATCTCCAGTGCTGAACAGCCTGTAAATGAAGATCACAGGTGCTGCCGACAGGGGCTGCTCTGCTGGGCGGGCTGCCAGGCGCTCCAAGCTTACCCACAGTTGTGCATGGAGCTGAGTATGTCACTACTTTCAGAGCTCAAAGGAAGAGGGGTCAGTGTTGCGGAGCAGAAGGGTGAGTTGTCACTTGCAATGCAGGCATCCCATATCACAGTGCTGCTTCAAGTCCCAGCTACTTGCTTCCAATCCAGCTTCCTGCTAATGCACCTGGGAAAGCAGCAGAAGATGATCCAGATGCTTGGGTCCTGCCACCCATTGGGAGACCCAGATGGAGTTCCTGGCTCATTGCTTTTAGCTTCAGCTTGGCTCAGCCCTGGTTGTTGTGGTCATTTGGGGAGTAAACCAATGGGTGGAAGATCTCTCCCTCTCCCCATCTCCTATTCCCCCATCTCCTCTCTGCCTCCCTCTCCCTCTCTCTCTCGAACAAATAAACAAATGAATCATAAAAAAAATACTCAAGCAGCCTGCACTATGGCATAGTGGGTAAAAGCCTCTGCCTGTAGTGCCAGCATCCCGTATGGGCGCCCATTCGAGTCCTGGCTGTTCCTCTTCTGATCCAGCTCTGTTATGGCCTGGGAAAGCAGTAAAAGATGGCCCAAGTCCTTGGGCCCTTGCACCTCTATGGGAGACCTAGTTAAAGCTCCTGGCTTCTGGCTTCAGACTGGCGCAACTCCAGCCATTGTGGCCATCTGGGGAGAGTGAACCAGTGGATGGAAGACCTCTCTCTCTCTCCCTCTCTCTCTGCCTCTCGGTAACTCTGACTCTCAAATAAATAAATCTGTAACAAAAAATACTCAAGAGAAACATTACAGCAGTGTTGAGTCTGGGGTTCAACCCCCTAGTAACACTTAGGAATTCCCAGCAACCAATACACTTAGGCAGCCACAACCAAACGCAGCCAGGCAGTGGGGCTGGGGGCTGGGGCCATGGTTCTCTGGCTTCCAGTCCTTCAGTGAGTTTGGAATTAACATCAAGCCAGTTTGACAACATCATTCCCAACCTGAAGGTTTAAGCAAGGAACAGTTACTCAAAACTGTCTTTTAAAATATACAATTTCCCAGTTTCAGCCTAGCCATGTGTTGGATTTTATGCTCTTTTGTTTCCAGTGCTTTTTTATGGGGAAGGGGAGGAAGAATGGGAACCCCTTGTGACAATGGTGTTAACAAAGATCAGGTTCTGGCATTCAGCAAGGTCTAGTATACAAACACGTTGACACAGGAATCCAGAAGAAAGCCCCTGGAGCTTGTCTCAGGAGCTTACGTTAAGGGCTGCTCCCTGGTGTGAAAGCGTCTCACACACTCGCTCTCATCTCCCTTTGAAACAGGATTCAGCTCTGCCTGATCGGAACACACTGCCTTCCCTGCACGCCAAATCTTCTAGTTACAGCATGTGGTCCTACCTTGCCACTTATCTCAGGAAGAGACTGTGAATTTAGATGAGATATTAATTAAATAAGAATATTAACTAGAGAGATGGATGGCAGAAGAACTGATGGTGGTATTGGAATAACTGAAATTTGACCAGGGCTGAGGATATATTTACAGTACAAAGCAAAAAGCCTAAAAACTAGAAAACATCTCACCCCATTCTCTTATTTCTTCCTTAGGGTCAGTCTTTACAGAGACTGGCATTGTGATGCTGCGGGTTAAGCTGTTGCCTGTGATGCTAGCATCCCATATCAGAGTGCTGGTCTAATTCCCTGCTGGTCTACTTCTGGTCCAGCTTCCTGCTGATGCACCTGAGAAAGTGGTGGACAATGGCTCAAGTACATGAGTCCCTGCAACCCACCAGGGAGATCTGAATGGAGTTCCTGACTCCTGGCTTCAGCCCTGGCTGTTGTAGGTATTTGGGGAGTGAAACAGTGGATGGGAGACACCCCCCCTCCCATAACTCAGTCTTTTGAATAAATCAATCTTAAAGAAAAACACAATATTTACCTTCATGCAGCACGTGGAGGCAGACAGTTCATATACAAATCATGTGTGATATTTTCTGTCAGGGCGGAAGTAGCCCCACCATGCCCACTGCCCCTAACATGGTCTAATCAGTATGCACAATGTTAAAACTTCCATTGTTGGCAGGGATGATGCTGGACCTCCCATTGCAAGGTTTCCTCCAGTGTCCCAACTTAAAACTCTTTTACAATGTTTCCCCATTCTTTTCCTGAAAGTTCTCCTCTCCTGAGCTTTTTTGTTAAAAAAAAAAAATATATTTATATATTTGAAAGAGTTACGGGGTGGGGGGAGATCTTTCATCCACAGGTTCACTTCCCAAATGGCCGAAATGACCAGGGCTGAGCCAGGCTGAATCCAGGAGCCAGGAGCTTCATTCAGGTCTCCCACATGGGTGGCAGGGGCCCAAACACTTGAGCCATCTTCTGCTGCTTTCCCAGGCCATTAGCAGGGAGCTGGATCAGAGTGAAACAGCTGGGATGCGAACCGGAGGCTTCACACACTACACCACAATGCCAGCTCCCCTCTCCTCTGCTTTTGCAATGGAGTCTGATGGCATTTTTGTCAGTCCTTGTTTTTTTGGACATGGCCAGGCACACACAGAAGGAACCCAGAGCACATCACCCAACCAGGGCATGCACAGAAAGAAAATCTAACAAGTGGAACCAAAGGAACCAGACCCACTCTGAAACAGACTACACCAGAGCCCTTTCAGGAGCTGGAGATCCGCTGAGCGAGAAAATTTGGAATTAAAAGTTTCTCTTATGACTGGCCTGATTCCAAGCCCCTCCAATCAGAACTGGATCACCAGTGTTTCTGCATACTAGCTTCCCACCTGTCTTTACCTAATCCAGAAAATGTTCCCTCGACACCCAGCAGGAGGCAGATTGAGTCATGGTCTACTGCCTCCTGCTGGCCAGAAAGAAAGCCTGTCTCTTCTCCAAGACTGGCATCCTGGTTGTATTTGGGTGCAATACGCAACAGATTTTCCTCACTTGGTAGGAGGCACATCCCCGAGTCTGGGTAAAGGATCTCAAGGTAAGTGACAATCTACAGGGATGCACAAGAGTTCAGTCCAACAAGGCTTAAAATCGTTTCCCTCAAGACCTTTTGTTCTTAAAGCCTCAAGAGAAGCGAGACATTTTGTAGAGTCCTCTTTTGTGTGCCAAGAGCTGGGCGAGGCAAGTTCCACAAGCCAAAGGCGATTGTCACAAAAATCATATAGCTTTAGTATTATTAGTGTCCCCCTCTCCATGATTGTCTTGGGAACACAAATCTCTGGAGCCCAGTTTTTATGCACAGATAGAAAGCAGGATGCCCCACAAAGAAACCCCGCATCCCTGCATGCACTATAGGAGTGGGGAAACGTGTAAACCTATGTGAGCAATGGTGGGTCAGACACACTTTGTCTCTCAACTGGAAACACCCAGGCTTCTCATTCACAGGAGTTTAACTCACCTTCGTGACTCCCGTCCACTGGATCTGCCCCTTGCCTCACTGCCGTGCGAAGGAAATGGCCTTGGGCAGATGCATCGCTTTGCATCAGATTGTGCGGCGATGGACACTGCGCATGTGCACACGAGATTTCTGTGTTTGTGCACCAGGGGCTGGGTTCACTCGCAAGCCACTGGCCATGGTCTACATTAGGAGCAAGATTCCTTAGTAACAAAAGCTTCTGGGCTCCTGGTAACCGCCAATAAGAGCCATGGCTCATGTTTATGAGGTGGGTTTGGCACATTTGTACATTTCAATGTGCTTGTTATGTCCTCATAGTGCATCCCAGAGAGAAGTGGGGGAGACAGCAGGCCGTTTACCTCTGTAAACAGCGGGGAAAGCCATTTGTAAAGTAACTGGATTCACTGATTTCATATATATATATATATATATATATATATATATATATATATGTATGTATATCTGTATAGCATCACCATGTAAAGGGCTTCAGGCAAACAACATACTGATTTTCTCACCTACAGTTAGGAACTGCACATGTCACACTCTTCTTCTGGATGGCTGAATAGAAATATCTATTGGGGCCAGTGCTGTGGTGTAGTGGGTAAAGCTGCCGCCTGCGGTACCAGCATCCCATTTGGGTGCCGGTTCGAGTTCCGGCTGCTTCACTTCCGATCCACTCTCTGCTGTGTCCTGGGAAAGTAGTAGAAGATGGCCCAATCCTTGGGCCCCTGCACCTGCGTGGGAGACCTGGAAGAAGCTCCTGGTTCCTGGCTTAGGATTGGTGCAGCTCTGGCCGCTGCAGCCATCTGGGGAGTGAACCAGCAGATGGACAACCTCTCTCTCTCTCTCTCTCTCTCTCTCTCTCTCTCTCTCTGTAGCTCTGCCTTTCAAATAAATAAATAAATCTTTAAAGAAAAAAAAAAGATGTATTGACTGTGATCTGAAATGCTAGCTCTGCAAATGGTTAATCACTGTCTTTCCATTTGCCAACCGGCTTCGTGGAGCTGCTTTTAACAGAAGCGGCAAGTGTTGGGAAAGCTGTCAACCTTTCTGCTAGCCGTGCTTACCCAATCCGACAAGCTCCCAGGCCATGCGGCTTTTCTTCCCTTCTTGATAACCGCTATGACCCAGTTACATTTTTGTCCAGCAGCAAGCACAGAACAAGCGCCCCAGCTCTGATTCCTTAGCATTGAGAGGGGCGGGCGGTGGGGAGTGGGGAAGGGTGTGAGGTTGTTGCACTCCCTGGGGACAGCCAGTGTGCAGAGGCCTGGAGCCGGTGTGTGGAGACCCAGAGATGGGGGGGGGGGGAGTAGAGTCAGGATGTGCGGGTCCAGAGCAAGGGTTTAGAGATCTAGAACTTCCCGGGCAGGGAACGTTGTTTCTGTTCACCAGTGGAAACGTGGCATCTCAGTGTAACCTAAACACTTGGGCGCCGGGCTGTGAGTGCTGTCTTCTCAGCACCTGCCGTTGCCAGTACGTTCACTTGCAAGCACACAGATGTTACCTGAGAACCGCTGACCTGAGCTACTGTCATGACCTAATGAGCTTCCCACGAGGCACACAGGGACAGGAAGCCGCAGTCAACCTAAGGCAGATGCCTGGGCCAACTGCGTCCCCATTTGCTGGGGCCGGTGTTTGCCAAGTTTCGGCTGAAACCCACAGGATGCTCCATCTCCATTCCTAGGCCAGTAAACTTGAAAATAAAAAAATAATAATAATAATTCTCTTTCCTCATTTCTTGCTGTCATTACAAAAATAATCCCAACTTGGGACAGGAACCATCGCAAAGAGACCTGAATCATCTTCGATGCTGGAGAAGTTGTTTGATGGAAACTCAGGAATGCACGTGAGCTGGCTGAATTTCCAGAAGGCAGATGTGCCCCCAAACCGCACTGCCAACATGTACTGGAGCCCTATAATTTTGCTCAAAAACTATCTTTCACCCAGAGTGGATTTCTAATCTCTAAAGACCTCAGGGTGTCTCCACTCACAGAGAAGGGCACCAGGACACGCGAGGGCTCCCTCCCAGCTGCTACTCTCTAGGAGGAGCTAACAGAGCCTAAGTGCGTTAACATCACACAGACATTAGACCCAAGGAGGACTTTATTGTAATCCCCAGGGTCAAAACTAATACAAGACGCCAAGGAGGAGGATGCAAGGTAGAGGGGGTGTGGGTAGAAAATGCTGCAGAAGATGGGTTTGGAGGCATTTTCCCTGTAAGAACAAGTGACCTCAGAGACCCCTGGTGTTGGGAGGTGTTTCATTAGATTGAAGTTAGACACAGTTTGCAGAGTCCTGTACACTACAGCAAAACATGCTATTACCGAGGCCTCAATTTGCTCCTGGAGAACCTGTGTTACAAAACCGCGTTCTGAGGCCACTAACTGTACGTACACACAGCGCTCAGGCATGTGCGGTGCGTACCATCTGCTTTTCCGTCTCATGCAGCTGCTTCTGAAGTTTACCGAGCTGGGGACAGAATGGATGCACACAGCCTGCTCCCAAATCAAAGCCTGACGAGACAGTGCACAGACTCAGCATTAGCTATTTTTTCCCCTCCTTTTTAATCTGGGAAGAGGGGAAGAGAATTCTTTACCCAAAGGGTTCCAAGGCACATCTTTCAGTTATGCCTTACTTTAAGAACCAACCATATCTTCTTAAATGATGCTGTCCACACATAACATTTCTAAGTGGAATACAGGTTTTCAGATGGTCTGCTGTAATTATCTAATCAGCTCCTGAAACTTTCCAAATTATATCTTCTATTAGAAAAAAATAAGTGGATGCACCGGATCAATTGAAAGCAATATTTAGCGGAAAGCCCAGCAGACTTGCAGAAACACTAAAATCCTGTATTAAAAATGTGTCGCTAGGGGCTAGCACTGTGGCTTAGCTGGTAAAGCCGCTGCCTGCAATGCCGGCATCCCATATGGGCACTGCTTTGAGTCCTGGCTGCTCCATTTCCGATTCAGCTCTCTGCTATGGCCTGGTGAAGCAGTAGAAGATGGTCCAAGTCTTTGGGCCCCTGCACCCATGTGGGAGACCCGGAAGAAGCTCCTGGTTCCTGGCTTTGGATTGGCCAAGTCTCGCCATTGTAGCCATTTGGGGAGTGAACCAGTGGATGGAAGATTTGTCTCTCTCTCTCTCTCTTTCTCTCTCTGCCTCTCTGTAACTCTGCCTTTCAAATAAATAAATAAATCTTTAAAAAAAAAAAAGAATCTGGTAGTTTAGACAAAGTGGACACCTGTCACGGAGGAGAAAGCTTTCCCAACTCACTTGGACACTTGGATATTAAGTAGCCAATGCCTTAATCTCCCCACTTCTGATCTGTATGAGGAGGATTTAGGAAGAAGACTTCTAAATGATGCTATGGATATCAAAGTGATCCCCATGCCCCACCCCCCAAAAATGTAACTATAAAATCTGAAAACAAATACCAGGGACAACTGTAACCAGGGATAAAAGTTCAACATTATGGCCTGGGTTCCTAAAGCTTAAAAATTTCTCAAGGGTTTAAAGCAAAACTGCTGATTAACAGATTTTATCAATTCTACTCAAGCAGAACAAGCATTGAAACTGCTTCCAATTAAAAGTTCAATGAATATGAAAGAAAGAAAAAAAGTCCCCTGAAGTACATATGGGCAAGTGCTCCCATCTGCTGGTTCACTCCCAAAATGCCTGGCAGCGACGGGAGTGAGGGAGGGGGATGGCTGGGCCAGGGCAGAGCCACGAATTGGACACTCCATCCAGGCAATCCACGTCTTCCATGTGGTGGCAGGGACCCAGGTCCTTGAGCCATCACCCACTGTCCCCCGCCCCTGGCCATGGTCTGCATTAGCAGGAATGCTGGAGCCAGGAGCTGGAATCGAACCCAGGTGCTCTGATTTGGGACACAGGCACCTTAACCACCAGGACAAATACCAGCCCAGCGACAGCTTAGCCTTTTACACTTCAGCCACTCCTGTCTTCCCTCCAGTGTTAACACTGAGCCTCTGCGGTGTCAGGTGCTGTACCAAGGCAGCAGAGCCCCGAAGAGGAGGGGGTGGCATCCTTGCCTTCAAGGGAGCACTTGTGTTTATGCTCCAATGATGGGGACAGACGAATCAAGAAAACTAAACGATTATTAACGATGGAAATCCTGATGCATAAAAAGACACTAAATTAGGAGCTCGGACTAATCAATAAAATTAAATAATAATTACCAGTTGAAAACCTAACACATGCAAGACACAAAATATAAGAGCTAATGAGAATTAAGAATGGCCTGGAGGGAACAACAGGTGCAGAAGCAGTCAATCTTCCTGGAGGGAAACCAGGCAGGCTGTGTTTGACAGGTAACCTTCAGCTGCAGGGTCCCTGGGGAGGAGACACATGAGGACAGCAGGCAAAGAAGAAACGGCTGCTGGTGCCAAGCCACAAACCACAAACCACCTCAGTGATCACATCTGGAAAATGGTGCAGATTCTCACTACCCTGCCCAGCTGCCCCGAGCTACTCGGGACAAAGGCCAGGAACGCCTGTCATCAAGGTTATTTCAAGGTGACAAACCTTACACATGAATAAGTGCCTTCATTATTTTTCTTCCCTTGCAAAAGCAGGCGGCTTTGGTTGCTCCCAAAATAGACATTTGCTGCTGTCTTATGTTCCCTAGTGCGCTGCTGAAGCAGTGAAATCAAAACTCGTTTCCACGTGAGATACCTGGCCATGCGATGGGCTGTGTCTCCCAGCCAGGGGCTGAGAGCCACTCCCCTACGGAACTACGGGAAACGTGTGCCCTTAGTGATCGACAGAATGTCTCCCCCGTGCCACCTTTCAGAGGGTTAGCCAAGAGAGACAGGCTGCGGGCAGGCTGGAGATTCCTGGCAACTCACTCGATACTGTAGCACGTGGCAGGGAAGGCATTTGCTGGCCGACTACCGGCCCCTGTTTGTGGCATACTCTTTTTATAGCCCTAACCCCCGATGCTTTCAATGTTGACTACACAATTACACGCGAGTTAAATGGCCAGCCACAGCACTAAAAGGATACTAAAATCCTGTGATTCAAACAAGTGACAGGCATGTTTGAGGGCAAGCACAGAGGCCCGAGTGTGTGTGCTGAAAGGGTTTCTATTTGATTAGGGAGAGCCAGACCTGCAGTTTTAAGAAGAGGTTTGCTGGGGCCAGCGCCGTGGTGCAGTGGGTTAAGCTGCCGCCAATGATGCTGGCACTCCACGGTGGAGCACCAGGTTGAGTCCTGGCTATTGTGCTTCAGACTCGACACCCTCCTAGTTTGCCTGGGACAGCAGCGGAAGATGGGCCCCTGCCACTCACATGGGGTACCCGGATGGAGGTCCAGGTTCTCTGCTTTGGCCTAGCCCAGTCCCAGTCATTGGCCATATAGGGAGTCAACCAAGGAATGGAAGACATCTCTCTCTCTGTCTCTCTCTTCTCTGTCACTTTGCCTTTCTAGTAAATAAAGTAAATCATTTAAAACAACAGTGGGGGAACAACTATATAACAGATTAAAAATGAATAAAAATCCCAGCCGCTATAGAGAAAAAAATTTAAAAAAAAAAAGAGATTTGCCTTAAAAGAGGGGAATGGTAATTGAAATGATAACCTCCGGTGGAACTTGTGTTCAGCCTTTGTCTTCTCAGAATGTAGATATCATTATTCCTATTTTGCAGATGAGAAAACTGAAGTGCTGTGACATAGAGTAACTTGTCCAGTGCGTGTGCTGCAGTTAAAACCGGAATCAAGCTCCTCTGTTTGCAGACCACAGGCCCCCTTTCTTCCCCACATTGCTGCGCCTGGTTCATCCTGTTCGATTCTTCTGTTTTTTGATTAGTCAGATTTCTGGGCCTCCCTAAAGCGGAGCAGGAGGAGCCTGGCGAATGTTGTATGAAAGGAAGCCTGCGTGTCTGTATGCAAACAGCCTCAGGTGAGCAGGAGGACAGGCAGGGTAAGGATCTTCAGTACTGGGGCCGGGGGCGGGGGCGCGGCAGGTGCACCGCATGCCTGCCCAACAGTACATGCTCCCTGCCTCTTGTGTGTCACATTCTTTGGCATCTACACCACAATTTCCACTGCCAAAATGCCTTTCCCCTCTTCTCTGCTCTCTCCTGAAGCCAGCGGCTCCTCAGTGAAGCATCTCAGAAGGGCCAACCCCCTCCAACACACACACTAGGACACACATCCTTGTGCTGTGCCCCAAGGCCCATTGTGCTCAGGGCTGCTGTGACACTCAGCTCTGGGAGACCCCGCAGTCACCACTGTGTCACTTTGGTCATCTGTTAAACACTGTGCCTCGACTTCCTCACCTGTAAATGGTGGTGACAGTCTTAAGGCAGGAAGAAGCAGAGGGTGAGAAGACACTGACACCTAGGAAGGGCTAATATGGTGCCATTTAGGCACCTTTATACTTTCTGTTCCCTCTTCCCTGGCTTTTGCTCCCTAGCACTTACGACCTAGCAGACACAGCATATGTCATTGTGCGCACTGCCCGGCGCTCCCTCCTACTGGGATGGAAGCAACAGGAGAACAGGCTCACTTGCTTCTCTGTGCTCTACAGGTGCCGAGGAGAGCAAGTGGCACACAGCAGAGAGAGGACCTCAAGGGTTTCTCAAGCAGATGAAGGAACGAATGAGCATCCAAATTAACACCTACACCGCAGCAGCAATGACCGTGACATTAGCCCACAGGTTCGTTTTCTGGTGAAACTACGTTCAGCAGAGAATGGACCTCCTGTTAGAAATCTATCACTCCAATTGCCTGGCTGCCTACATTCAGGTTTCCTTAAAGGCTGCCTTTTGATGGATCTGAGGATGGGAGGCTTCCCGTCTCCCATGAGCACCACAGGTAGCCAAAGGAGCCTCCAGGCTTGGGACAGTGGGATCAGGTTTCCATCAGCACAGGGAGGAGGAGAAGGGAAAAGGTGCCCAGGCAAGAAGACCCCATGTCCCTTAACCCTCCATGGACTCTTGCATTCTAAGAGGTTTCTACACCATCTCTTAGGGTACTAGCTTTATTCTCGCCTTTAATATCCTATTTAACAAATGGGATATGTTTCTGTCTGCTCCCATCTATCTTCCTGTGGGCAGAAGAAAAAACACTCTGGTTTCTATTATCACCATAATTACCTGTCCAGTGTAGAAGAATACCCAAGTTAAAAGTCACTATTATAGGTTGTCCAAGGTAGAGCTTCAAGATGCAGTTTAATGCAGGTGCATTTTAACTCTGGTTTTCCTCATTCAACAACATACCCACAAGCTTAGCCACACTGCAAAATGTGTATGCTGTGTGTTCTTCCACAAGCTAACCACTCTGGAATGCTCTTATTTCCTCTATTTTTAAAAGCTCTTTGTGTCTCTTTCTTCCCTCAATATGCAGTGGTGAAAAAAAAGTGACTTATCACCTGCCATGGTGCTGCTATCCAGTCTTCCCACCATAAATCGTGCCTCTGTGACAAAACGCTTATCTTAAAAAGTAGATAGCATCAACCACTACTGCTTTTTATGTCAATGTCCTCTCATTTCAGAAGGTCTCTGTTTTCATTATAAATCCTTAAACATATTGGTGGAAGACACGTACAGACCAAATGCCTTCAGAGAGGGCAATTCGACTGCAGCCGCATTCTCACTTCCAAAGCAAGGGCAAAATCCTTGAGTAAATGGATCCTACAGGGGCTGGGAAGAAGCGCACATTTCAAAGACCAAAGCCATTTGGTTGAAGTCAGCTCTGGAGGGCCACACGCCTTTTCAATCAAAGCCACAGCTGCCTGGGTGAGAGTCCCGGCCAGGCACAGGAGCCCTGGGCCTCTCCGCCTTTATCCCACCTGTGCAGGCGGCCCTCAGCTCCCCAGCAGGCCTGCTGCGAGAGTTAACCTCTGCATTGGCTGCTCAGAGCTCAAAGAGCAAATAGGGCTGCATCTGCGGCCCGAGCTCTGTAGCTCTGTTTTGAACGACAGGAATGTACTTTCCCCACCCTCAAGATTCTCAGGCTGGTGCAAGACAGAGGAGAGAACAGAAGGTGGGGGTCAGGTTTGGAGGGGGGGACCTTCCTAGGAAATTTTGTACTTAACTGGAGCAAGGGATAAGATGATAGTGTTCAGGAGATTAATTAAATTTGAAGCAACAGATTTTTTTTTTTTTATTTTTTGAACACAGGCTCCTATCTCTTTTCTTCTTTTAAATAATATTTATTTTAACTTGCTTGAAAGGCAGAGTTTTACACACGCATGCACACACACACACACAGAGATAGAAAGAGAAATATTCCATCTGATGATTCACTCCCCAAATGCCTATAAGAGCCAGGGCTAGGCCAGGCTGAAGCCAGGAGCCAGCAACTCCATCCAGGTCTCCCTGGGAGAGGGTGGCAGAGACCCAAGCACTTGAGTCATCATTTGCTGCCTCCCAGAATGCATTAGCAGGAAACTGGATGCGACGAAGAATAGCGGAGACGACTCAGGTATGGTCTGCGGGTACCCTAAGCAGCAGCTTAGCCCAATGCGCCAAACACCTGACCTAGCCAAGATTCTTGACTCATATACAAAGCATCTTAAAAATCATTTCATTTAACATCTTCCCTTCACAGAAAAGTAAGCTGGAGTGTAGAGCCAGCAGTAAGGTCGCCAAAGTCATTCTCTTTCCAAACTCAATAAAAAAAACAATTCATAAAAACCAAACCTCAAATCTATATGCTCACTCTTATGTATTTTCTGAGTTTAGGGCTATTTAATGTGTGCTCACTTAGTTTTCTTCCTCCATCTCTTATCCTTCTTTCAGATTTTAATAAGCCCTTCCAAAGCATCGACATTCATGTGGTCGAAGCGCTCGTTGATAACTCAGCCGTGTGGAAATCTAATGCCACAGTTAGACTCTAGTAGACTCTAGTTGAGTGCTGCAAAAATTCATCACAACACATAGAAATATCAGGAGCTCCCAGAGGTTCCTTTGAGTGTATGCCTTTCTCGTGGGCTTCAAACCCTTGCACGGGTCTCAGAGACCAGAGAACCAAGCTATCTGGTGATCTCTGTGAAACTCCAATAAATCACACTGTACATTCCGGCTGTCAACATGGACGAGACCTCAACCAGTTAGTTCCGTCCTGGTTGCATGCACACCTCAGTCACTGCAGGCGGCTCCCCAAAGGAGCAGAATTGTTCCAAAGCAGCAACCAATCTGGGACCGACAGAAACAATCACAGCCGCCCAGGAGGAGCTGGGCCCGGAGTCCACCCTGCATTTGGGAAACCTGGACAGAAGCATCACCTGGATTTCCATGGTTCAGCGGGAAACTTGTGAAAACTTCAAGAGTTTTGCAGAGATAAGTCCTGGGGCATTTAGGCTGGAGACCTGAGATAAAGTAAGAAAGTAGCCCACAGGGGCGGTGTATTTGAAACTCTTGTTTTGTGTTCAACAGTGTTCCCTGCCTGCAGTGTCTTATCTCAGAGCCCAGGGCAAGATACACAACTCGGCTGTTGATAGTTGGCTGGAAACCAGTGGTGGCTTCCGGAATCCAGGTATCCATCCCGCAGGCCTCCCTGAAATTCTAAGGTGACCTCTCGGGCACGACAGGAAGTCTGAGCAGATCACAGCCAGGCAAGGTGTGCAGAGCTGTCGGCTGCTAGGGAGGGATGCAGTATACGGCCACGAGGCGTCCTGGAACCACGTGCTCTCAGAGCACAGCAAGTGACAACCAGGGAAAGCCGTGTCTGGGAGGATGAAGAGGGAAAGTGAGAAATAAAGCCACAAAGCCAAAGCCCTGTTCCAGAAGCAGAACGTCCTAACAGAGGTAAACAAGCAGCCTACCAGCTCTTTTCAACCAGCTGCCATCTGTTTTTTTTTTTTTTTTAAATAAAGTTCTATTGGAAGATATCCATGTTCATCTTGACCAGCCGTACTTTTTTTTAAAAATGAGGTTTTATCAGCACAGCACCGTGTTTGTTTGCTGACCATCTACGGATGCTTCTGGGCTACCACTGGCAGAGTTGAGTAGTTGCTGTCTGGCCCCCAGAGCCGAAATTATCTTCTAGCCCTTTCCAAAAAACTTATTAACCCCTGTCATATGAAGTTACCTCAATAGTAAACGAAAAGTGTCACAGATGACCTTCATTCTTCCAAAACCTACAAAAACCCCTCAAAAATACTTTACAAAGCTTTAAAAAATAGCCCAAGTGAACTTATACAGTTATATAAAATTGGCCACCCGTGAGGATCCTTGCACACTCAGCTCCAGACCGTAAACCACACGGTAACACCTTAGAAGCATCTTTTCACAGCAAAGGTAGAGCGGAGTTTCCAGCCCACTCAAGATAGAAGCTGTTCACTTCAGCCTTGCCACAGACACAAGCAGGAGCCTGCAGCTAGAGTCTTAGTAGATCCTTAGGACACGAGTGGCCAGCGGGAGGCAAGGAGATCTGAAATTAAAAGGGCAAAGACCCCCATTCTAACATCACAGAGGACAGCAGTTGTCAGGATTAATGAACCGGCGCTAGCCCTGTCCGCTGCTTGACACTCAGCCTACAAAGGGAAACAAACATCAAACGATCATTACCTTCCAAGGCTAAAGGCTGCCCTCTAAGTACACTCTAACCCTCTCACTCCCAGCCTCTTGACTGCTAATCTCGCCATCAAGGAAAGCTGCCCCGGAGAGGAGCACTTTGAGAGCTAATGCTGTCCAAAGCCTCTAAGCCAGACTGAGGGCTGCTCATCAAGGCACAGTGGGCTTGGAGAGCTGAGAAGTCCTTTCCAGCCACCCCCACCCCCCGAAACTCCTTTAAAAACAGAAATGAAGTCAGTGTGTGCAACTCCAACAAGCAGATTTATTGCTGCAAAACAGCCCAAAGGCAGAAACCAATACTGACTCAACCCAGCAGACAGAAAGGTGATTTTGAAAACAAATTCAATTCCCTCCCCATTCCAACCCCCAGTCTGGGGCAGTTTGGTCCCGTGCTAAACAATCACTTCATTTACAGCACGTACCGTTGGGGCACGCTGTCAAAGGCACGAAGTTCTAGACCTCTCAGCTCACCAAGGATGTCACAGCTTGGAAACGTGGCACAAGAAAGCAAGGTTGTTTTGTTTTGTTTCTGAAGCCAGAGTGAACAAGTTAAGCAGAAAATCTCCAACGTCTGAAGCGCTGCATCTGTCTCACAAGAACTAGCACTTCTGTAATTCAACGTGCTCAAAAAGCAAGGGGCATAAAGGGCATTAGGCCTTACTTAGAGAGAAGAGCACGGCCAACTCTTGCATGAACTCAGAACTACATGGCAAGCACGCCATGTGTGCTGCTGGCACGTCACAGACCCCGCTGTAAAACTCACATCCCTAGAAGGGTGTGGAGACCCCAGCTTCAAGGCTGGTGTTGGGGCTCAGAAATGGATGCCCCAGTATGTGATGCTTAGACTGCTGAGCCTAGGCAACAGCCTCTGGGTCTCTCCCACCTTCTCTGCAACCCCTGCCCCTCCCCCTACTTGGATCCCCTTTCCCTCCCAAAGGACAGAGAGGGGCATTTTCTCAACAGGGCTTTACCTCCTTAAACACTGCACCTGCCAAAAACTGAACACAACTGCCTTCACACTGAAATCTCCTTCACTAAGGAGGATGAGACGAAGGCAAACAGCACCCCTAGAGCCCAGAGCTCTATCTCAGGCCATTGTAGGGCCTTGAGGTGGGGGGTCCCTTCATCTCCACTGGAAATCACTTACCGCTCCTCTAAATAGCCCGCACCTCCATTCCCCATATTTTGTGTGGCATGCATGCTTGTGTGCATTAATAATTTTGCCTTTCTTCCTATTAATCTGTCTCCCATTGGCTTGTTTTAGCAGACTCAATGATAATGCCAGTGGTTTGGGGACAGGATAGATGCAGCACCCACTCAATAAAGCCTCTCCTGACCTGACATGTATCTATCTCCAGCTTCAAATCAATCAGGAGCTGCAAGCCAACTGCAAAAGACCTCCTGGCTGGCACTATGGCATAGCGGGTAAAGTTACCACCTGCAGTGCTGGCATCCCATATGGGCATTGGTTCGAGTCCTGGCTGCTCTACTTCTGATCCAGCTCTCTGCTATGGCCTGGGAAAGCAGAGGAAGATTGCCCAGGCCCTTGGGCACCTGCACCCACGTGGGAGACCTGGAAGAAGCTCCTGGCTTCTGGCTTCGGATTAGTACAGCTCTGGCCATTGTGGCCACCTGGGGAATGAACTAGTGGATGGAAGACCTCTCTCTCTCTGCCTCTACCTCTCTGTAACTCTGTCTTTCAAATAATAAATAAATAAACCTTTAAAAAAGACCCCCTGCTGCCCTGTTATGGGGCTGCCCCAACCTGTTGCACATGCCTAGAATAGTTCAAAGTGACCCACATGTGATCTGATTGGGTGGTAGTAAAGGACAACACCACAATTTTGAGCATTTCATATGGAAAAATAACGACAACAAAAAGCAAAACAGCACCCGTGCCAAACACTGAGCGAGCCGTGTGCAAACTGAAGTGTTGTGTGCCCAGGGGGAGCAGCCAAGCTGCAGGTCAGGTGGAGACCCAAGTGCTGTGTGCCAAGGGGGAACTGCCACACCTCTGCAACCCCATCAAGGCACCTGTTCTGCTTCCTTTAGGGAGCAGTCAGTGGGAATGCTATCTCTTTGTGCTGTAGCAAAAGTCCCCCAATAAATCTTGTCTAGGTTGCACAGGGGCCTCTTATCAATTTCTCTTTGCAAGTGAGCCAAATAACCTGGAGTGGGCAAGAGTTTTGGCAGACTCATTACTGAGTGCTCAGAGTCAGACCTAGGTCTCCTTTCCAAGCACAGGTGCAGCTCCAGGAAGCACTGCTCAGCAAGAGGTCATTCCTAGCATGTTCATATCATCTCTTCCTCCCGCAAACAACACAGTGTCCTTCTCAAGTACAAACTCAAGACGTGGTGGTCAAATGGCACAGAAAATTCATTACTAAGCTTGCTAATGTTTGCAGTTGGGACAAAGGGATGATGTGCTTTTAAAAGATAAAGTGCTAAGGCTGGCATTGTGGCACAGGGGTTAAGCCACCACTTGGGATGCTTGCATCCCATATCGAGGCACTGGTTCAAGCCCCGGCTACTCTGCTTCTGATCAAACCTCCTGCTAATGAGCCTGGGAGGCAGCAGATAATGGTTTAAGTACTTGGGTCTCATTCTCCCCTGTGGGAGACCAGGATGGAGTTCTGGATCTCAGCTTTAGTCTGGCTCTGTCTCCCTGTTGCAGGCATTGGGGGAATGAAGCAGTAGATGGAAGATGCTTCTCTCTCTCCCTCTCCCTCTCTCTCTCCCTCTCTCTCTCTCTCTCTCTCTCTCACACACACACACACACACACACACACACAGAGAGAGAGAGAGAGAGAGAGAGAGAGAGAGAGAGAGAGAGAGAGTCTGCCTTTCAAACAAAGGAAGCTTCAAAGAAGATAAAGTGCTCATGGAAGCCTATGAACTTTAAAGGGAAAAGTGCAGAAGGAGAAAGGTATTGGGAAGACCCTGCCAAGCTTCCTGATGTGCCTAATGAAATAGTCAAGCTTTAGCCCATTTTGGCTGTGCTTGGTTGAACTCACAGACTAAATGCACTTGTTGATAGAAACCAATACCTATTTATCCTGTGTGCTACACAAGTGGGACTCCACAGAATTGTTGTCTTGTTAGTGTGGGTTACTATACATTTAGAGTGACAGCTCTGGGAGCTATAAATAAAGAAATCAGAGTCCTAGAGACACGTGAAGTCTCCAGAGAAAGAATCGTGCAACCTAAAGGTATAAAAATAAATTCAAACTAAGCCAGGCACAACACACATTCTCCAGTTAGCGTCAATGCCTCTATGAATACAGATTGCAAGGTTGTCAAAACCCTCATTTTTGCTGACCTCAATCTGCAATGTGATGTGATGTTTTGGACCATGAGTAAATGTATACTTTTCTTCATGGCATCACTCACTCACGCATGGACTTTGCAATCATTCTAGCAAGGGTCCACTTTCATTCACTCACTCTAGCAAAGAGGGTTTCCCCACTTTCAAACCCCAATCGAGAGCCCAGCTAACAAAACACATTTCCAAAAGTACTCACACAGCAAATGGCAGCCAGAGGCCCACGGGACCAACCCTCGGGATGAGAGACTACGGTGCGATGGACTGTCTGCTGGGAGTGATCTCTGTGGAAATTTCGGCTAATGCTTCCCTTCCTTATTTATTCTATGGGTTCTGAACTGAAAATATGCACATAAACCCTCTGCGTAGCCAGAGCTGGACCTGTTTATGGCGACTGGGATCACAAAGAAGATAACAGGAGCCCTGGGCCCGGGGGGAGCCTAGGCCAGGTGCACCGTGAGCCATACCTACCTTCCCTTTCCTCTGTCTGTCCCCCAGGCAGGACACTACAGGGAACAGGGCAATGGGCTCCCTTGTTCCTTTGGCTTCTTGCTGAGTTCAGCCCCTGGGGCACACGGGAGGAGACACAAGGGAGGGAGGAAAAGTGAGACCCCAGCTCCCTCTTGCTGGGGTCCCCTGTACCCCTTGAGACTGGTCACTGTCAGGGCAGCCCTCTCCAAAGGACACCTTCTGAGTTCCAAGAACTCCTCCCTCCCCTCTGCTTCCAGCTGAAGGCCAGTCCCAGCACTGCGACCAGCCCAGGTTGCTGCCCCATGCCTGGTGCTTCCCCGGTACCAGGAGGCAACAGCCCATGAGCAGACTCACAGCTTGGGTTTGTGAACCATGTTTGATCAGAGGGCACCCTTGTTCCCTTAGATGGTGTCTATGGTGGCTTTTGCTTTAGAGCATCGGAGCTGACTAGAAGAACCATATGCTGAATGGCACAAGCAGCTGACAAATAGGGGCCGGCACTGGGGCACCGCAGGTTAAGCTGACAGCTAAAAAGCCGGTCTCCCATATGAGCGCTCCTTCCAGTTACCCCTGCTCTGTTTCCAATCTGGCTTCCTGTTAATGTGCCCAGGAAATCAGTGGAAGATGGCCCAAGTGCTTGGGCCCCTGACAGAGTTCCAGGCTCCTGGCTTTGGCTCCTCCTGGTCATAGTGGCCATTCAAGGAGTGAACTAGAAACACTTCTCTCTGTTGCTCTAAGTTTCAAACAAACAAATGAATAAATAAATAATCTCTTTAAAAGGTGAACATATTTGCCATCACAGTCTTTACCAAGAAAAGTGTGCCAACCCCTGCCCAACAGCCTTCCCATCCACTAGAAAACAGTCTTTGTAGGAACCTCTCCTGATTTATCATCTCTCAAGTGCGCCATCTGTTTACTCCTAGGATCCTGAGTGCTACTTTCCTCAACTCCTCAATACGGCACCTTTAGTTACTACCGTTATTCTCACTACGTATGCGACAGGAGAATGGCAGATTTCTTTGGTTGGAAAAATTTAAATGAAAGGGAAAGGGGGTAAGAATGAGTTACAAAGAAAAGGAAAAAGAAAACCTGCCACAATGGGTATATGGAGAGGGAGAAGGAGAGAGGGAAATGGAGAGAGAGAGAGGGAGAGAGAGGTTGATCTTATGGGTAAGGTGTTGAAATCTGTCAATTTTGCTTCCTTCTTATCAAGCTGACAGATTCACAGCAGCCAAGAATGGAAGTCTGCCGTGGAGACTGATGGAGAACCTCACTTCCTTGCTGTTTCCTTGGACATGAGAAATGTTAACACTCAGCGGACAGGGCTTTACTACAAGTCCTTCTCCACGGCTGGGCTCTGTGAAAAGTTCTAAGGGACTTGGTATAAAGGAGAACACCATGATTAAACAGAGTGTCCTTAGCCAGCCCCAACACCCTGGGCTTAGACTCGGTAATATCTGTAGTCGGACATTGTCCAAAGCACATTCATTCTGGAAAGATCCTTGATGTGGACTGAATGCTGGTGTCTCCTTGACATTCCTGTGTTGGGATCTAATTCCCAATGGGATGCTATTAAGAGGCGGGGCCTTTGGCAGGCAATGAAGTCTTGGGGGCTCTGCCTTAGTACCCTTGTAAAAAAGGTTCCAGAGTGCTGATTGGCCCTTCCACCTTGGGAGGGAGTGCAGCAACGGGCCTCAGTCTTTGAAGCAGTGAGCCCCTACCAGACCCTGGCCCTACAGCACTTTGGTCACAGGCTTCCAGCTTCCAGAGCTATGAGAGCAAATCTTCGCTATTCCTGACGGTCAAAGGCATTTTGTTTTGACAGCCTGAATGGACTGGGCCGATCCCACTCTGTGCGGTCAGAGATAATAATAAACAATTCATCAACAAAAGCCACCAGTCATTTAGCGTGTCAGATGTGCCAAGGCCGGCACAAACATTGTGTGCATTTTCACTGACTGATTCCAACAAGTGTCTTTTTCAAGTACTCCTGGGACCTCTGGTTTTTTGGATGAATACATGGGGGTGAACAGGTGCTGAGAATGAGGCCAAATCTGTCAGCATCCAAGCCTACACATTAACCAGTTTTTCTGAATGCGGAGCGCTGAACACTGACCCCATCCCACACAAAGAGGGTCCCCTAGTTCTTGAGAAGTAAGAAGGCTGCCAGTGAGGATCTGACCTTAATAAGGGCTCAACTCAGGAGTTACTGCATAAACCATGGAGTTCCCAGTGTTGTAAAAGCATTAACATAGCCCCAACCCTGAACAGGCAGGCTGTTTGCTCCGTGGGATCTATCCTGCTGGGTTTGGTGTGTGCGTGTGTGGCTGTGTTTATAACATAACATTTACACGGTGCTCCTGCAGACCTATACAGAAAGTTATACATTTCACACCAGACTGAGGGAACAATTTCCAGATGAACCCAACCACATAAGGAAGTCCCCAGGCCACCAGCTGGCATTTTCTGTGTTATCAGCACCTCAACCCCTTGAGTCTTTAGATTCTGTGAAGTGCCCCTTTGGATGTCTGTCTGTCCAGCTGGAAAACTGAAAGCTCATTTTAGGATCAAATCAACTTTGACTGTGGGAGAGCTTTGTCTAGGACCCTGCAAAGAGCTTAGGATTTGTTAACAGAGGGTTTGTGGGTGGGTCTGAAGAGTCTGGAGCATACAGAGTGCCAGACAGGGAAGAGGAGACCTCTGAGAGGACTTGAATCTGATCCTTGTGAGGCTCTTTCTCTTCCAGACCACACAGCATCCCTGAGATGAGAGCATGCAGCCCCTGCCCAGCCTCACACAATGGCCCCATCTGAGGCCGAGAAAACACGAAGGCCCTGCCCTCATTCTCCCCGCCTACAAGCCTGGAGCATTCTCCGAGGGTCCACATTAGCATTACACCTGACTTAGCACCAACTCAAAGTGGCCCCGTGATGTCACCAGGCCTGTTTCCTACACAGTGGGATAGGACACAAGAAGGGAGCTGGATTGGACCCATCCAAGTAGCTTGGTTTCTCAAGTGACTCAGGGAGACAGGTGTTGTGGAACAGACACTTTAAATGCCCACATCCCAAATCCAGGGCATCCCATATCCAAGTGTCTGCTTGAGTCCTGGCTGCTCGGCTTCCAGTCCAGCTCCTGGCTAATGTGCCTGGGAGGCAGTGGACAATGGTTCAAGTCCCTGGGCCCCTGTCACCCATGTGGGAGATCTGGACAGAGTTCCTGGCTCCTGGCTTTAGCCTGGTCCAGTCCTACATGTGTAGCCATTTGGGAAATGAACCAGCAGATGGACAATTTCCTTCTGTCTCTCTCGTGCTCTCTCTCCCTCCCCCCTACTTCTGTCACTTCCTGACAACAAGGCCTGCCCTCGGCCTGCATCACCTGTGAGGCAAATCTCTGACATCTAACCTAAGACCCAAGGTAGGTCTTTTATTTAATCTTGGCTTCAGATTCAGCCCACAAAAAAATGTCTACTGGCTTCTTCCTATACCTCATAAGACACCTGTGGCTGTGTCACTCTCTAGAAATCACTATCTTGTTACACTGTGATTGTTGCAGAGTTGTGGTTTGGATCCTATCTTGCTTTATACAAATAAAATCTCCCTCAAACTCATTGTGAAATACAAGACAGCGGCCTTGTTGGCGTCTTCGTCAACACTTGAATGTCATGTGGCATACAAGACCAGCCACAGGTTTCGCTTCAGAAAAAAATGCTCTTTGTGGGTGGAGGGACACATTTTGGGGTTTTCGGTTTATTCAAGTACACATTTTCAAGGTTCAGACGTACTCCTTGGAACACAAAAGCAGACCTACACAGTAAGCAAATGCTCTGGGATTCTCAGGGAAAGAATTGCCTGTGGGTTGCTTTCCCTGCCTGCTGAGTCCGCAAAGGGAACGGATAGTTCGCTCAGGACGTTTTCCAATCCTCCCCACATTTTGAAGCAAGCACACTGAACATGTGCGTGCCATGGCCATATCTCCTTAAATGCTAGAACATCACAGCGTCACTGATCAACATCCAGCGATGCTGAGTAAATGTGACCATGCATTTGGAAGAGATACCTTCCGATAAGGAGCCTTGGAATTGATGTGATTATATTTGCGTGTAGGCATGAATGTGCACTCATCTAGTTATATGTATTTCAACTGTTTCTAAAAATTTATTTTTTCATTTATTTGAGAGTCAGAGAGAGAGAGCTCCCATCTGATGGTTCAGTCCTCAAAAGCCTGCAATGGCTGAAACTTTGGGCCAGGCCAAAGCTAAGAGCTGGCAACTCAATCCAGTGTTCCCACAGGCATGGCAGGAACTCAGTTATTCCCAGAGTGTGCATTAGCAGGAATGGAGCCCAGACTCAGATCCAGGCACGCCAGAAAGTGATGCAGACATTTCTAGTAGCATCCGAACCACTAGGCCAATCACCTGTCCCATTATTATATTATTTTTTTCTTGAACATAAAGAAATGTGTGCTTATTGTGGAAAATAAAATTGTGACATAAGTTGTATAGTATATATTCTACCTCTTGGAGTCTAAGTCAGCACTACAGGAAAAATGTCCAGAGATATTATTATAGTACTGTCTGTGGGTCCGAAAAATGTAGACTACTTCAAGGATATATCAGTATGTGTGTTGCTGAGTAAGCTGGGGTCACGTCTGTGTGATGAAATATGTGCATTTATTAAAACTAATAAACATCCCTGGAGGCATGAGCATGACACAGCATTAGACGAAGTGTGTCAGAACTTGGTGACAGTGGTGCTGCATGTAATAAAGACCATGACTGGGACCGGTGCTGTGGCATAGCCAGTAAAATCGCCACCTGCAGTGCTGGCATCCCATATGGGCACCAGTTCGAGTCCCGGCTGCTCCACTCCTGATCCAGCTCTCTGCTATGGCCTGCAGTAGAAGATGGCCCAGATCTTTGGGCCCCTGCACCTGTGTGGGAGACCCAGAAGAAGCTCCTGGCTCCTGGCTTCAGATCGGTTCAGCTCTGGCCGTTGTGGCCAATTGGGGAGTGAACCAGCAGAGGTAAGACCCCTCTCTCTGCCTCTCCTCTCTCTGTAACTCTGACTTTCAAATAAATAAACAAACCTTAAAAAAAAAAAAGACCACGACCACAGGATGAAATGAGAAAGCTGACAGCTCGTGTGCATGCGTGCACTTCTATTTTGTATGGAGAAGGTTACCGAGGGCCATGTGCCCACCTGGACAGTGCTTGCCTCTGGGTCTGGGAAGAAAGAAAGGAGAAGGAAGTGATTTTCAAGCTTCTATTGTTTCAATGGAGATGGCAACTCCGTAAGACAAGATAATCAGGGGGTGGTATATTGAAGGAAAGGTTACCAATGTATGTTTATATATATTTTTTTTCAAAAAGGGCTCAGAATCAACCCCCTCTACACTCGAAGACAGGGCACTGCTGGCAGCGTGATGCGTGCAAACCACATTATTCCAGGTACCTATACAAAGATAACTTTTTTACAAATAGATGTATACTTCATATGTATATATTCAGCTGGTTACCTGTTGTAAAATGGTTGTTGCGTTCATGTGTGCACACACAGTGCTTTGGAACACACCTGTCCACTTCAGGAGGCTGCAGCATCTTTCAGCTGCTGTGGGGTCTGCCTGAGTGGAAAGAGACATGACGACAAGCAGCCAGGTATGGAGCTGGATCTGGTCACCTTCAGTTACCAGTTGTTTTCACCCACCCAACTTACAAGATAGGGGCCATCATCCTCATTTTTCTGAGCAGAAAACCAAGGTCCAGAGAAGTTAAGTTACTTGCCTGAGACTATCCAGCTGATGGCACCAAACCCATGAAGCTGGCACGCCCCTGTCCACTACACATCCCTGCTCAAAACTGTGATGGTGGGAGGGCTGTATGGAAGTAAGTTCTCCATACATAAGCACGCCTGTGCACCGTGCAATAACCATACTAGCTAGAACAGATTCAGGCTAGCGGTAGAAATTCTCAGCACTGCTTTGCAGACCGTCACCACAGGACCACGTGGACAAAGTCACCTTGACACCCCAAACTAGCCCACCTGTGCTGCTGAGCACCCTGCCCTTTCTAGCTGAGTGTCGAGCCAGTGACACTCTGCAAGGGACAACTTGTCAGCCAGGGGCTTCTCCTCCCCATGAGCAACTCCAGCACCCAAACACAAAATTTAGCAACAGGAAGTGAGAAAACCCCACCAGTAAAACGGGGCTATGGGACAGGGTGGCCTCCAGGCTCTAACTCACCTGAGACCACAGCCCTTTACTGCAATGATGATCTCACTAATTTGTGATGGAACAAGTGGTCCCACATTAAACACGGTTGGTGGAAACCCCATGACTGGCTTATTAAACATACAACAACTCATCTCTAATCTCCAAAACCAGAGACATTCAGCAATATGCCTATCCCCACTCTCAGTCAAAAATGGCATTTTGGTTCCCTTAGAATCTAAAAGACCTCAAGTTCTAGCTTTGTCTCCTAGGTGGCCTGAAGCATTAAACCACCAGCAATTAGCCACGGCAGTTGGCAGTTCCTTTCTCTCTGAAAAGCCCAGAACATTCCCTCTGTCTGCCTTGGTATATCAGAGGAGGAAAAAAAATGAGCAGAAAGCACAGGCCACGTATAGCCCAAGAGTTGTGCCTCAAGTTGTGCGTGGGAGCCAAGAGCCTTGTTACAGAAGCGTCTTCCAGGATCCCTACCTAACTGCAGGTGCCACCAAGGGTCAGGTTAGGAAGGGAAAAAAGGAGGAAGAGAACAACAACAAAACTTTCACCCAAGAAACAGGACAACAGACAAGCCCCTTTCATATTGGAACTGAACTTGAACCTTAAAAACGTGTTTTGCCCAAACAGGAAAATGGCTACATTTCCTGCATAAGTGATCAACTTTTCCTTCTTCACAGGGTGCTCCACTTACTGGTAAATGAGTATAAATATGCATATGTTGTGAATAGGAAAATAAATGAAAAACTGACTTAGAAAAAAAAGTATCACTAGTAAAGCCAATTTCCTCTAGCATTATTCTGTAGATTACAGTGTGATTAGTAGGATGTCCTTAAACAACAGTATTCCATTGTCCCTTCTCTAAAATAAACACAGAAACTACATTGCATTCTATTGTTAATATGTTCATTCTTAGTAGGTTATGAAGCTGAGCAAAATGCTAAATTAAATGGACTCAAAGTTAATGAAATGAGTGTACTTCAAAAAGTTTGTGGAAATGAGATTAAAAATGTTTTGACACAAAAATATTTTGAAACCCATGCATAATTTTTTCATTATACATTTTTTCCCATGAACGTTTCAAATACCTCTCCTACATGCTAACAGAAGCAGCTAATTATCAGAGAGCTTTATAATTGAGATAATTCACCAAAAAAAGTCCATTTGAATGAATTATGCCATCCTACACCCCAAAGGAAAGATAAATTGCAATGTTCTTATCTTCTTTTAGAGTCTTCCACCAAATTACATTTCTTTTTTCAAAATATGCTATTTTAATGTGAGTCCAGATAGAAGAACATTTCAGCTTAAAGTTGATTTCTAGATACTCTGTTAACTCTAAACAAGCTACTTTCCTTTCTTGGCTGAAGCAGTTAAAGGAAAAATTAAGAGCATTGCTCTACATCACTCTTACCATTACAAAGGTCTGGAATTCACATTTTAAAAATTTCTGCTAGCAAACATTATGAGAATACATGCCCAGGATGTCTATTAGGAAGTAAGCTTTTGATCATTTCATTTATATTAAGATTTACATCCTGTTTGCCTCAGTATTGCTTCTACAAGGACAACTACCTACTTTCAAATTGTCTACCTCTCCCAGTATTTCAACAGAGAACAGGGTCTCAGGCATTGTGGCAGAAAAATAATAGGACAAAGGTAAAACAAGCCTGTTTCCTGGGATGGGCACTGAACACCATCTTGCTCACTCAATACCTCTGGGCTGCGGCCTGCTGGGAGGAAGCCAGGAAGGCCTTTTCCAAGGCCTCTGCTTCAGACTTACAGTTGCATTCCCCTCCAGAGAAGCCCTCTCAAAGTCCCATCATGGTTTATCACTCCACTGAGAATTTGGTTTAATGAAGCAACAGTGGCAAAGGAATTATTTCCTGAAACATGTCCATGGCCAAATGGTGACTGAATTCTCACAGAAGAAAATGGTACGCTCAAAACAGACACGGGTGAAGGCATCCTTCCCAATGGGGTTGCTATTGATTTGATATTGCGAACGCTGGCTCTGACAAGACAAGATTAAAGTCAACGATGAAAGGCAGGACAAAGGGGACCGATGTTAAATATTTTCCAAAATGGTGGCAGAGTCCCCAGCTTCGTAGGCAACCAGCACAATGGCGAAAGGAAGTGAAGTGAGTTGACCAGAGATAAAACAGTCTCCTAAATCTTAGTGCTGTACAGGACTGAGAAACACGTTTATTTCAAATATAAAGATTGGAATTCATAAATGCGGCACTCTTTTTGTTTAAAGTTTAGATTTTTTTTTTTTTGACAGGCAGAGTGGACAGTGAGAGAGAGAGACAGAGAGAAAGGTCTTCCTTTTGCCGTTGGTTCACCCTCCAATGGCCGCCGCGGACGGCGCGCTGCGGCCAGCGCACCGCGCTCATCCAATGGCAGGAGCCAGGTGCCAGGTGCTTTTCCTGGTCTCCCCATGGGGTGCAGGACCCAAGCACCTGGGCCATCCTCCACTGTACTCCCGGGGCACAGCAGAGGGCTGGCCTGGAAGAGGGGCAACCGGGACAGAATCCGGCGCCCCGACCGGGACTAGAACCCGGTGTGCCGGCGCCGCAAGGCGGAGGATTAGCCTGTTGAGCCACGGCGCCGGCTAAAGTTTAGATTTAAAATCCAATGTGGTCCACCACAAACTGAACTCCTGATTTTCTTAGGATGCCATTAGATTTATCTTTTTTTATTTTGAAAGCAAAAATAATCAGGGTTTCCTCATGATTTCTCTCTGGCAAACCCATTCACTCCCTTGCCTCCAAATAAAGGAGCACCACTGGGAATTCTTGCTGGCGCAGGGAGAGAGCTCTATTTTAACCCGTTGCTATTCCCGTGCAAGCAGCTACCAGATTTCACCTGTGTGTGCAGGAGGTGTTGTCAAAGTATCAAATGTCCCCAAGGCCGCATGACATTATCACCTGCCCCCAATGCTGCTAATGTTAGATTGCCTGTGGTTCTTCCCTCTGCAGTTGATCGGGTGACTTGAGAATCTATTCCTGAGTCATGAACCAAATATTTACTAATTGGAGACTCCGCTCCAGGCATGGTGCTAGGAGTTAGGAATTCAGCAGGTACAGAGCTCAACGGCTGTGCCACAGCTCTCAGGAGCAGCCAGTCAAGCAGAGCATTTCCTGAGTCTGTCCTGAACAAACTGTACAATAGGTTCCAAAGGATGCTACCTGTGCGTAGCCAGGGGACTTCCCAACCAAATCGGACGGCATCCCCACCAAACTCCAGGCTGGTTCCCAGCTGCTCAAGGAGAGAAGAAATTATCCTGCACAGCCAGGTTCCACATCCACAGACCATGCAGGCTTCCGGCTGCCTCTGTGGTCAAGTTCACTCTGACACAAGGGACCATAGGTTAATGCCACCCAGCAGCTGGTAATGTGCAGAGCTCATGAACCTGGCCTCAGGCAAGAAGTTCATCTGTGAGAAGTTGACAAGGAGAGGAGCTCGCTCTGGCAAATACTGGGTTACTTTTATATTCCAGTATCGAATCTGACTCCACTCTTTTGGCAGCAGGCTTGGACTTCGGGCAGACTCCGAAAAAGACCATCAATTGGCAACACAGAAGACATGGCTCTGTCTTCCAAAGCAGGATGTGATCAAACTGGGGGTGGGGGGAGGCTGTTGCTGCTCTGCAGGGAGCCACCAAATCTACTCCGTGGGTAGCAACCAGCATCAAAAGAAAGAGAATGAAACACAAGTATCCAGCTACATGCATGCAGTGAGGATAAATTTCTCCCTTGCAACCGGCCCCCATTTTGACACAACATTTGCCAGACCTACTCCCATCTGTGTGTGCTGGACTGGGTTGTGCATGATACATATTTCTGGCTAAGGGTCAGCCAGACCCTTAAAGAGGTTTGCAAAAATGCTCTTTTGAAGAATCATCCAGCCCGGGGAATTGTCTGAGCAGCACTTAAATCCACGTTTGGGTTGTGTCTATCAACAAACATCTATGCAGGAAAAGCCTACAACTGCGATGCCGTGGGATAGGATGCCTTTCCAAAGACTTATACAAATAGACAATAAAACTTTGTTTACCAAAGAGGAATTCCCCAATTTCTGGGTGTCCAGCTTTGGACACTGATATTTACCTTTTTGCCTCGAAATTCTTGAACAGTGACGGAATTCTTCCTCTCTGTTAGTGGATTCTAATCTCTAAAGGCCCCTTCTGTTCCCAACCAAGCAAATCAAAGGAACTTCATGGCAATCATCTTAGCCTGGGGCAGCAGGAGACAAGAGGAGCCAGGGAGCACCTGCCATCATTTTTTGGGGGTGGGAGTGCGCTCCTACGTGACATTAGTGCAGGTAGCTCTGGGCTCTGCTGTTAAGATCCTTGATCGGCAGGATGAGCAAGTTGTTCCACTGGCAAGCTGCAGACCACCTGGTACATCTAGGGGACAGACTCAATGTGGGGCTTACTGTTCAAAACACCAGTTTTTTTTTTTTTTAAAGAAATGCACTTTAAGGGCAACATACAGAAATTGAACTTATCTTAAGCATAGAGTCAAGTGCCACACAAAGACATTTCAAAGACACAGCACATACATGACAGTGGTTGTAACGGAGCAGAAAATTCCTATTGCCTATGGCCACCGTAGCACCACGCATTACATCCATGTTTGTAGCCCTGTGGTGTAAACAAACCTGCCTGGTTTGCCGGCCATATAAAAGTAAACACTTACACTTATGGAGAGAATGCAATACTGGATAATGACAACAGCACCTGTGTGACGGGACATGCTTTCCTCATGCTACAGCCACAACTTACTTATGAAAACAAACATTTACTGCAGAACAGTGAGGCGCGTGACGCAGGCACCAGCTTCATCTAGCTCGTGTTTATGATGTCCCTTGGTTGTATCAAGGGGTCACACAGAGCACCAGCTGTGTAAGGACACACTAATTTGTCCACACAGCAATGACATAGGGTAACACTGCAGCTCTCAGGATGCATCCTTGTCATTAAGCATCTTGTGGCCGTAGATCTTGACGCATTTCCACAGTACAAACACACTTGCAAACCACTACCCCACAAAAGAACAGAGTGGGAGCAGTCCCTTAAGAGCCTTCTCACCTGGCTCCCAGTCACCATCCTGACATCTCTTCCCACAGGAAGAAAGCAAGCCTCGGGCCGGCGCTGTGGCATAGAGAGTAAAGCCCCAGCCTGAAGTGCTGGCATCCCATATGGGCACCAGTTCGAGTCCCAGCTGCCCCACTCCTGATCCAGCTCTCTGCTATGGCCCGGGAAAGCAGTAGAAGATGGCCCAGATCTTTGGGCCCCTGCACCCGCGTGGGAGACCCAGAAGAAGCTCCTGGCTCCTGGTTCCAGATCGGCGCAGCTCTGGCCATTACAGCCAATTGGGGAGTGAACCAGGGGATGGAAGACCTCTCTCTTTCTCTCTCTGTGTAACTCTTTAAAATAAATAAATAAAAAGAAATAAAAAGAAAGCAAGCCTCAAGGCGCAGTCTTCAGCAAGGAAAGTATCTAGTTTAACTCTGTGAACTCTCCGTTTTTATTGCATTTATTTTTACTGTTGGCTTCTATTTATAGCATGTGAAAATGGCTGTCCACTCAGTCATGACATACAGTTTCCTTTCAACATTAAGAAAAACAAAAGAATGTGGCTGTAAGAAAAAATGTCAAGTATCCAGCAAAACAGGTGGTGCATTTAAAACAAAAGCGGAGCAGGTGGTACACGACTGACTGGCCGGGTGTTCGGATCAGTGTATCCCTCCCTGTGATGTTCCCTGATGACAGTGGGCTCTACCCCCTGCCCTGTGATGCAGCACAAGGACGAATTCCCCACCTCGCACAACCTTCACACAGTTTAACGGGCAGTCTTCCCTGCAGCTGACCCCTTTGCTATTTTTATATCCTCTGGCTCAAGATGGCAAAAAAGCTGATTCAGAACAAAAAGAAGTACATCTTTCAACCTCTACTACGTTTTAAAAGATCATTTAGAAAGGTGAACAATTACAGCAAAAGGCTGAAGACACCTCCTTATGCCTTTAGTATTCGAAACAATTAGCACTTGATATGGACCTAACTTGGAAACTCAAAGAGGAAAGTTATCATTTCAACAGAAACAGCAATTTCTTATCCTCTTCTCTCTATATCCGTGCAATTCCTGGGATGTTCTGTGAAATGTAGTAGGTGAGATCCTGGGCATTCCACCGGTAAAATTTACTTAACATAGCCAGTAAACTAAGCTGTGGATGGGCTTTACCAATAATTCAGTCTCATTGTCAGAACAAAGATTTCCTTGTCACCGAGTCACGTGATACCACCCACTCAGCGGATTCTCCTTTCGTTGCTTACCAAGTATAAACCTAGTTTATTAAATACAGGCTGTATGCAAAACAAGTTAAAATGCCGTCCAATTTATCTGGGCTCTCCAGCGGGTAACTCCTACAAAACAAAGGCAAAAATCCCACAAGCTGTGAACATGAAGCCTGCCAAGAGCTCTGCACTCAGGCACTCGTATTCCTTCACAGATGACGCACGAGGGGACTGCAGAATGCTCGTGGAAAATGGCAGTCAAAGAGGAGTTGACTTTGGTGCAGAACTTTTTTGGAACCCATGCATGCACAGCTTTTTCACAATGGTCAATGCATTATCCATGAATGTCTGAACAACCCTCCTACAGTCATTTTTTTAAATGTACAGTCACACATACCAGCTCTTTATCGCTAAGCAATCTAAAAAGGCTTAGACACAGTGACGTAAAGGCCAATACACAGTGACTTAAAGACTGTGGCTGATAAAGGTGTGCTTTAGAACCTGATGGAAACACAAATACCAAAGGAAAGGTAATGTTTCTTTGAAAGAGATTCCACCAAACGCAGGGTCCTGTATCTCTCTACTCTCAGTCATCTCTCTGGGTATCAGGATGCTGAGTGATTATAAACTTCAACAACTTTGTTACTATATCGCTAGTCCTTTAAAAGAAAAGGTGGGGGGGCAGATTTTTCTAGTTTTCAAAAACTGACTTTTAATAACCATAGAAATTTAAGAGGTTGCTTCATTGAGAGTATTAAGAAGTTTCAAGATTTCCGTAAGAATATGATGACTTTTTTTCATTTTTACTTGATTGCTTCTCTTCTACATTTCTTTTAGCATCAGCAATTCTAGTCCAAGTCCCCACACATGTTAATATTATGTCACCGAAGGTTCTTCCAAGCATAGTGATTCAGATAGTTCCAAGAATGAGACAAAGCATTAGAAGCCCAGTAACAATGCTGCAACAAAATCAAACTTAATCCTAATGTACTTGAACTTCTCCCATTCCACTTAAGCTAGAGTTTAGAACAAGTCATCAAAATATTATGTCTTCCATATTCAATTTCCGTATCTCATCAGATTCCAGCACGTAAGCCCCTGTATTCGTGCCTGAATGATCAAACTGATTTAGTTTTTCATCAAGATAATGTTTAGTATCAGTAAGGACTTTCAGTTTCATCTTTAGGCTTCATTGTATTTTTAAAATTTTTCTACACTGATGTATTGCACTAATATCAAGATATGAAAATATTACTATAAAAAGAAATTAAGTATAACTTTCCATCTTAAAGGAAGATTTTGTTAAAGAAAGAGAAAAATTCCAATACTCATGAGTCAATGTAAAAAGAGAAACCTTAAATCTGTCCTGGCACTTTAAAAATAGCTGATATTGAATGTACAATTGCTTGACTTTATTTTTAGAACACTTAAGTCAGCACATGTGCAATGAATTACTATGTTGTTCACACTAAGACGTAAATTAAGAATTACTCCTGATTGATCAATTATTGTGATTTATAGGGCCTTAGGAAGTGGCAGCTCTTACTCAATCCAGATTCAAAGGGTCACTAATTTCAAAAAGAAGTCTAAAACAAATTAAAATGGTCTATTCACGACTGCGATTTCAGGTTCATGAAACCATGGCACAGAGCCATCCGCAGAGCACGGGAGTGCAGGAAGGCCCCTGCAGCCGGGTCTCTAAAGCCCTACAGGAAACGGCAGAGCTAACCACCTGGTGAGCGTTTATTCTGTGGCCAAATTTACAGTATTCCAACACATGCACTATTTTCTGTATTATGACAACCTTATAATATGTGTAACTCTGTCCGTATTTTACAGAAGAAAGCCAAGGTAAGTGATGATGGGAGCTTGCTCAAGGTCATGAAGCTAGCAGATGGTAGACCTGGAATTCAAAAGCTGGTCTGATTCCAGAGACCAGAGCTCCCTAACCACCACAACGTACAGACTGACTGCCCTGGAAATTGGCCTAGTGTCACTTACCCTCCTCCACACGCAGGGCCAAGGAGCACATATGAGCCATGTATGTGTTTTGATCCACCTTGCACTGTGGAGTAACTTCATGCACACCCAAATGAACGTTCTTGCTAATTGTTTCTTTCCTGTTGGTATCCTAAGGACTCACACCACAGGAAGACTTTTCAACTGGCCACAACCAGAAGGGGGGTCTATAGAAGTCATACCTCTCCCACCTTTCAAAACCAACACAACTATCTGTTGGATGTGGTTTGCATACATCTGGTTACTGAATTTGCAAACCATCCTGTGTGGAAACACATTTCCTAGCAAAGATCCTTCTATGAAAGGAACAAAAAACTGTCTTTGATGAGTGACTTTCATGATTATCCATTTTACCCCATCTCAGTGTCTCTCCAGATACAAAACTAAACACATGTGGCTCATTTTTAAGAGACTGGAATTTTTCTTTCGGGGATGGGGGTTTGGCTGGGAAATCAAACACTTGCAGGCTTTAAGTTCTCCAGAGCCCCAAGAGCTGTCATATGGCCCGGGGGCCTCATTGGAAGAAAGACACAATGGAAAATGGAAAGCAAGAGACTCCAAAGGGCCAGAAAGGCAGCAGGGAGCGCCACCCTTGCAACCAAAGGGCTGGGACCCAGACCCTCTGCTGTCCAAGTGCCTATCAAAACAGACCAGGACAGGACGAAAGCTGGAGGGCTCCAGGGAGCAGCGTGGCGGACAAAGGCCACACAGCTGCAGGCCGCTCTAAGGCTCAGGGGACTCATTAAGCCTCATTAGACGAAATCGAGCCGCTGGCTGCTACCCACCCGGGCACTCCAAGTTCCCAGGGAAAGTGGCATCTCTGCACATCAGTGTCTCTGTGCCTGCAGCTGCTCCTCTGCCCCTGAGGCTTCCTATTTGCAATTCTCACTGACAATACCTGATCAGCTTCCAGACTGCCGATCTACTTCCCGCATTGAAGGGTGCCCCGAGCTGTCTCCCGGAAACCTAAAGGGTACACACATGGCCCAGTGTGCCATTTCAGTTGGACCACCCCAAACTCACCTTCCAAACTTGATTTTTTTTAAAAAAGCTGCTTGCTCTTTTTGTCTTGTATTTATAGCAATGAAAATGAATTTCTTAAAAAAAAAGTCATTATTCCCAAAACCCCATGTTTAAAGGTGTCTAGATATCACATGAAAAGATGACATAATTAAAAATGCATTTTATCTGTATTGTTGTTAATGGTTTCTTATGTTCTGCTATCTCAGGAAATTAGGCAAGGTTTTTTTTTTTTTTTTGTCCTTATCTTCACTCAAAAAATTTAGAAGGGGCATCAGTTGCTTCTGATTTACTTTTTTATTTTAAAATGGTTTGTGGATGATCTAATTAAATTTTATTATTATTATTATTAAGGGATGTCTATGAGGGAGATATAAAAATTCTGTGGAGGGGCAGTGGTTGAAACGTCACTTGGGACACCAGCATCCCACACTGGAGTGGCTGGGTTCAAGTTCTGGCTCCACTTCCAATCCCATTAGCTTCCTACTAATGTGCACTCTGGGAGGCAGCAGCTGAAGGTTCCAACAGTGAAGTCTCTGCCACCCACATAGGAGGCCCAGATTGAGTTCTGGGTTCCTGGCTTTGGCCAGGTCTAACCCTGACTGTTACAGTCCTGTAGAGAATGAACTAGCAAACAGAAGGTCTGTCATTCTAATGAATAATACATGGGAGACAATGACAACAGCAACTTCAGTGCAACCAGAAGCGCTCTAAAAGTCCAGTGTTCACGTTAGGTGAATGCTGGTTAACACGGACAGAGACTAGGAGAGATGCCCTGCTGAGGCAAGGCGGCCAGAGGGCAGAGTTGCAGGGCCACAGACACTGCTACATGCCCACGTCCGCGCCCCTTGCTACGCACGAGCTTTTAGAGATGAGGCGTGATTTTTAAAAGGAAATATCCAAGCAGCAGGCAGCTTCGTAGTATCTAAAAATTCAAAGGGAATTTCTAACTCACCAAGATTCTCATCTTAAGTATTTGGGGGATTAAGAAAAATCACTCACCTTGGATAAGTCCTGTGTTACAGAAATGTAACTTTAAATATTCACAGTCCCTCATCATCCCAGCATGGAAATTAACAGTAACTATGTAGCTATAAAATGTTCATTAGCTCAGATTTTTTTCTTATGCACAGATTAACATATATATATATATATAACAGATATGCCTTATAAGCAACTTGTATCATGCTATATGTGTTATTTTTTTTTTTAGATTCTATTTATTTGAAAGGCAGAGTGACAGAGAGAGGGAAGCACACAAGTGTGCATGGGCACATGTGCGTGTACGCGCGCGCGCGCGCACACACACACACACACACAGATCTTCTATCTGCTGGTCTATTCCCCAAGTGCCTGCAACAGCCAAGGCTGGGCCAGGGTAAAGACAGGACCCAGGAATTCCATTCGAGTTTCCCACTTACGCGGCAGGGGCCCAAGTACTTGGGCCATCATCCGTTGCCTTCCCGACGTATTAACAGGGAGCTGCATTAGAAGCAGAGCAGCTGGGACTCAAACTGGTGCTCCAATGTGATATTCACAAGCGGGGGTTAATCTGCTGTGCTATCATGCAGGCCCCATGGTCTATTCTTTACCTGTTTGTATGTCTGTCTGAGTGGTGTGGATGTTACAAATATGCTCACTGAGATCTAGTTTTGAAAGCAAAATAAGAACTAAGTTGGTAATCTTCAGTGCCATCTAAAATAATCACAATAAATATAACAAAGTCTATACTTCAGTGCAACAAGCTATGCACCATCATTTGAAAGAAATCACTACCCGATGCTGGTTATTCAAAAGGTACCTGTGGAGTCACGAAGGAACGTTTGGTTTTAATTGGTCACACTGTTAATTCTGGAAAGGCTCTCTGAAAGAGTTTAGCTTTCTTAATAATCCTGTAGCACAGGATTAACAATAATCCTGAAGCAGCAGCACATGTTTTGCTGGAACAGATAATACAAAAAAGACAGTTCTCAGAAATATGCTGCTCACCACTTTATTTAGCTTCAGTATGATGCTCTCACGTCCTGTACAAAGACTTGAATTTGAAGTAATGGTTTTCCCCATTTGTTTTTCACTGCAAAGCTCTTTAATCCACATTTCTTCCCAGATCTACCCAGATAGCAAGGCAAGTAGGGAAGACAGGAGGTAAACACTTTCCCCACCGGAGAGATGAGGAAATAGACGCTCGATATTCAGGATGCTAAGACCACAGAGTGAGTGGCAGGGTATGGACTTAAACCCAGGTCTCTGGATTGAATCTCAGGGCTCATTCTACCCCATCCTGTCCCTTCTAAAGTTACTGGCTGCATTTTAGGAAACAAAACAACCCCGATGGGGCCTTCTATTGCTCATGGAAGAGAAGGGACATGATGCTATAAAGGGTTAAAAAAGCAAAGTTTAAGTGCTATAATAGTATTGGGGGCATTTTTAGTAAACTGAGAAAGAAAAAAAGAAAGCTTTAGTCCAGAAAGGTGAAAAATTAATACAATTTTTAGGTTTAAAATTTGCTTCAGGGACAAGGATGTGGCACAGCAGTTATGTTGCCACTGGGGATGCCCACAGCCCAAACTGGAGCACTTTGTGAAGTCCTGCTACTCCACTTCCAACCTGGCTTTCTGCTGAAGTTCACCCTCGGGGGCAGCAGGTGATGGCTCAAGTACTTGGGTCCCCGTCACCCACATGGAAGACCAGACTGACTTCCAAGCTCTTGGCTTCTACCTGGTCCAGCCCGGACTACTGCGGGCTTTTGAGGAGTGAATCTACCTTGTTCTTTCTCTGTCTCTCTGCTTTCACATGCACTGAAAATAAATTTTTAAAAATGCCTTTAAAAATTCATTTCAATTGGGAATTAGGCTACAACTTGTTTCTCGATGAAATTACAAGTGAATTGGTAGTTAAACATATGCTTTCATTTAATTATTCATATGGCTTCTTGTTTTAAGGACTTAGCAGGAATAAAAGCGTATATATTAATGTGCATACATAAGTTTTGATACAGCTTGAGGTATAGGTGTTGGGGGAGATGGCTGAGTAAATTATTCATGTGGGAGAGAATGTGTATGTGCGTGCATATGTGAATTATCTATCATGTCCATCAAGCACAACTGATTCAGCACCTTATGGTGGATATGTGAATAAACAATATTCAATTAAAGCCCAGATACAAGGAAATTGACTGGTTAAGGTCTTGACAGCCATACTGGATCACAGCATCCCCAAATTAAACAATACCAAATGTATGACCCTGCACTTATGTGTGACCATGGGCTGATGAGTCATCTATCCATTGAGATGTCTGATTTAAAGGGAACAAGTAGGTTGTAGGAGGATCATTGCCATAATATAAAATTAGATGTCAGGTATGGAAACCCCCAAGTTTTACAAGAAGGGGAGGATACCTCCTAGGGGATCACTCTTCTGCCCAGTGTGCACACAGCAAACATCACTGGTCATCATTGCGCTCATCCCCATTCAACCCAGGGCTGGCCTCAGCATTCTTCCACAGCACAATCCAGGGTGATGTCACCGCCAACCAAGTGAAACTGGGAATGCCATGGAGGATGAAGCCCTCGTCTCTGCCTCTGGAAATGGGAGAGCTGGAGTCCATTACTAGCAATGGGTCTCTAAGGTCTTCTTATTTGCAGCTCACAAAGAAATCTTCGCAACACAGAATCATACTGCATCTCTTTCATTATAACACAGAGTTGAGTAATCAAGGCAACAGTTAGAGGTTTCAAAGTAACACAAATAAGTGGACAGCTGACACTGAGTTCTTCTCACTCCTGAGCTGAATGTGGTCAGTGGGATCAGCCACCGAGCAGAGGAGCAGAACAGCCCTGTGTGTTTATTTTTAATGGAACTGAAAAATGAAGTGTGTGTGTCTGAGCCTGTTCAGGAAGAAGTTTCCTGCATATCGTTATACAAGACAAACTGAACTTTCCTCACTCTTATAATGAAAAGAAAAAAAAATATAATTTCAAAATTACTTGGTGGCCTATATTTTTCCTCAAAATCAACCCAAAACTTATGAAAATATTTCAAAGATTTTTCGTTAGTAATTTCTAATCATTGAGAATGTGTAAACGAAGATCAGAGGCTCAATTGAAAGGAGAGAAGGACACTGATGATTGTTTCAAAAGGGACTCTACCAGGAGTTGTAAATCATTAAAGAGGAGTGAGAAGCTTCGGCAGGTGGACTTGGGCTGAGACTGTAGGTACTGACAGAGAATGATGGCAACACATCAAAAGGCTTGACAGGGCTTGAAAGCTGGAAAGAGCTCTGTATGGCCAATGTGAATTACCAAATTATAAAAATCTCTGAGTCCATACTGATACAACCAGTAAGAGAGACAGGCAGGCAGTAAAGAAGACTTTCCTATGGAGGAAAGTCAATTAAAAATGCATAATGAACGGAGATTTTTTAAAAGATGACCATTGGTTAACCATCACAATAATAACAGATTTAATTGAAAACCATCAATGGATGCTAAAACCAGTGTAAGATCATTTGAGGAGTGGCAGGACATGTACACAGCTGTCACTATCTCCCTGCAAGATAATTGCTAGTTATTAAGAAGACAATTGCAAGCGTATTGTGGAGAAACAGATACAACTTTTACCAAGGGGTTGAAGCTAACATCACCAACCTGTGTTGGACATACTAGCATCACCTGAGTTCTGAACTTACACACCCAGAAAGACTCCCTTATCACTCCTGCCCAAGAGCAAGTGAGCTGGATGCATCCATGAGGAAGCCTCAAACAAGTGCTCGCCAGGAGACATTCGACAGACGACTCTGTTCTTTAAGAGCAGCAGTGGCATGGAAGATAAACTCAGAAACTGTTATAAAGTAAAGGAAACTCAAGACATACGAAAACTGAATAAAGCCCAATTTTCTTTTGTTATAAAAGACATCACAGGAATGACTGGTGAAATCTGAATGAATCCTGTAGATTGGACCACAGCATGATCCCAATGTTAACTTTCTGATTTAGATAACTGTACTCTATCAAGGTAAGATAATAGCCTATACCTCAAAAAATACTCCTGATGTATGTAGGGGTAGAGAGGAAGGCAAAAAAATGGATATAGAAAATGGAGTAGATATTAATAATCCGGATAAAAAGCAAAAAGGGTTATTTCTGTAAGTCTGAAATTATGTCAAAATTAAAAGTGAAAAGGGAAAAAGGTGAATGTTGTATTCTTTTAAAAAATCATAACACTCTATGAGATTAATTCACAGGCTGTTCTGTGGTCTCACAACGTGATGTTATCCCTCCCCCCCCCCCCCCAATCAGAACAAGCACGGAATCTCACTTTACTCTACTGAGTAGCCTGGCTCTCAGGTGAGGGATGGCACTCCTAATCCTCTCTAGTCAACCTGCAACCCAACCTGTTAGCAATGACGGGCCAACTAAACCAAGAGCAAACAGAAAGAGGGAAGGCCTGGTTCACACAGAAGCCTCCGAGCTCCCACGGCTTCCATGACCATACCCCTCAGTCTTCAACAGGAACACCTGTGAGATGAAGGCATATTTACAGAAGGCTGCACCAAAGGCTGCTTCCTGTGGACAGAGAGGGGGCTTAACCCTTACTTTCACTGCACCCAGAGAACCAAGTTTCTTGTCTCAGAGCAGAACAGCATTTAACCCACACAATGACTGTGGGGATTCCTTTACCACCAGAGGTGAGCCTAGTACAACACAACACACTCCAGCCTACCTGGATTAAAACAAACACATATTTGTGGCCTCTCCAAGTCCTCAGGAATCTCGGTGGAGCTCCATCACTTGGGCTGTTAACCTACATGAGAACCATGCTAAACAAAAGTTGATTAAGAGAGAAAGAACAGGTAGCATCAGCCTGAGAGTGAACTTGTTGGCCTCTTAGTAGTCCTTGATTTCCCTTGGCTTTTGTTTGAGTGAGCCTTTTGCCAAATGACACATTCATAGAAGCAGCCCAGTGCTCCCTAGGTCACTCAACTGAGGTGCCTAGACATTCAGGGAGATGAGAAGATCCCACAGGGCACCTGCTAGAGGGATTTTGGGGGGTAATATTGGGTATCCAGGATTTTTTCAATATTTGCTGTCTCCAAAGTAACTTAACAGTGGACTTGGATAGGATTTCAGGGGTCTAGAATGGTCGCTGGAGCCCTCAGAGAAAGTTGCTATATTTGTGAAGAAATCTGCTGAAGTTTATTAACCCACCTATCTGTGGGCACTGGGAAGATTCTTCCAAAGGTTGAAAATTGTCCAAAAGAACAAAACAGTGTTTGTTTAAGAAATCTGGTAGTGTTGGGGTGGGTGCTGTGGCATAGCGGCATCCCATATGGTCACCAGTTCGAGTCCAGGCTGCTCCACTTCCAATGCGGCTCTCTGCTATGGCCTGGGAAAGCAGCAGAAGATTGGCCCCAGTGCTTGGGCCCCTGCACCCACATGGGAGACCCAGAAGCTCCAAGATCCTGGCTTTGGATCGGCATAGCTCAGGCCATTGTGGCCATTTGGGGAGTCAACCAGCGGATGGAGACTTCTCTCTCTCTCTCTGCCTCTGCCTCTCTGTAACTCTGGCTTTTAAATAAATAAATAAATCTTTAAAAAAAAAAGAAAGTAAAGAAAGCCAGTAGTATTAAGGGTATTAAGGTATAGGGGCCCTGACAGTCTTTAAAAGACAGCTCAGGAAGCAGGCTCAGAGTCATGGGCTTATTGTGAAGGAGTAATAACAGGTACTTGGGAGAAATTAAATTTAGGTTTCCAAAGAGGCATTGAGTATATTCAATCAAAGGTGGGGTCAGAAGTTATAGGAAGTGCCTGGGGCAGCTCACAGGAAAGGAGGTACAGGGAAGACATAAAAACGCCAGCAGCAAACACTGAGCATGTGGGAACCTCCCGGATCTCAGCAGCAGACGTGGGGTAGGATGGGTTTGATAAGTCTGTCCCTCCAGATTCAAGGCAGATGGGAACACTGGAACCCAGTGGAGAGTTTGGGCTCCTGCAGGCATGTGGCTGGTGGGGGCAGCAGGCACTTAGTCTAAGAGGGCTCCAGGATGGCTTCCTTATCAGGGTGGGAGCACCCGGGCAGGGAACCCAGTTGATGGCTGTCACTTAGGCAGTCAGGCAGGTAGACAAGAATGTCGACAACTCTGTCCCTAAGCAAGTCAAGGCTCATCTTGAGGGTTTGGAACAAGACAGGTCTCCTTGGTGCCTCCATCACTGCTCAGAGGGAAGTTTAGAACTCTTAGTGGCATCTTTCACTGTCACAAAGATCGAGGTATGCACCAGAGATGACCTTAGTCCTGAGATGCAGAATCCCAAGTAATAAAGAATGACACCTCTTCCAGCATAGCCTTCTCACATCTCACCAGACGTTCATGCAGGTAAAAGAACAAAACCATGGCTACCATATCTACGAGAGCGGAGATAACTCTGTTTCAGAGGTGGCAGATTCATAGGAATTCTTATTATTGGTTTTGATTAACATGTAATACTTTCACATTTTTGTGGGGGCACAGTGCAGTATTTCAATGCGTGTATACAGCATTAACTGATCAAAGGAGCAAGTCGCCATTTCCATCTCCCTATCTTTTATGATAGAGCATTCCTGTTCCTGTCTCCTAGCTCTCCGTGGTGATAATATTGTGAACTGCATGAACTTGTCCCACTGTGCTTCAGAACACCACAACTTACTACTTCTGTTGCGATAGCCATTACCCAACCCTCTCCTCTCCCTCACCCTCCCCTTCCCAGCCTCTGATCAACTAAGCTAAGATCAACTTTGTTCTAACTTCCACATATAAGAAAGATATAGTATTCGTTTTTCTGTGTCCGACTTATTTCACTTACCATAATCATCTCCAGTTCTGCCCATTTTGCAGCAAATGTCAGGATTTTGCTGCTTTTTATGTCTGAATAATATTCCGTTGTGTTTGTATGCTGCAGTTTCTTTACCCATGCATTCAAGGATGGACACCAGACTGATTTCACATCCTGGCTATGGTGACTAGTGCCATGATGGATATGGGAGTACAGGTATTTCTGTCACATGCTGACTTTGATTCCTTCAGCTATCTATCCAGAAGTGGGATAGCTGGGTCATACAGTAGATCTATTTTTAGTTTTTGCAGGAACTTTCGCACTGTTCTCCAGAATGGCTGCACTCATTTGCATTCCCACCAATATCTCTGCCTTTTCTTGTTCTTTTTTGCATTTTGCATAATAGCCATTCGAACTAGAAATGATGCCCTCATTGTGATTTTGTTTGGCATTTTCCTAATGGCTAATGATATTGAGCACTTTTTCCATATTTATGTTGGTCATTTTTAATCCTTTTGAGAGATGTTTATTCAGGTCTTTTGCCCAATTAACTGTTTTACATGTAAATATATGATTTTTTTCAATTATGCCATTTATTGATGATAGAATCATACTGTAAAAACAAAAGAACAACCTTTGGAATAGAGTAGTTTGCTTGCTAAACAGAAAATGTCTTTGAACTATGACATGCAAAACCTAACATGTCAAATGTCTTATTAAGAAGCCCTTGGATTTGTATAAGGACATGTCAGAAGTGATTTTTACATGTTCCACTCCATGTGACATAAGCAATTGTTGTGTTTGTGTGTATTTAATGACTGTATCCTGGAATGATAAACCATATTTTAGTTGAGATTCCTGGAACAGGTTTGCTCATATAGGAATGTATGAAAGGAAAGAGTTGTTTTGGTCATTAGAGGGACACTTATCTTTCGCTATAAATTAAGGTGACAGCTGCTGAGTACAAATGGCCCATTCAAATATATTTTTTTGGTAAAGCTTCTTTTTTTTGTCTCTAGTGCCTTAATTCCTTCCCTCTGATTTTTAGGGAAAAACGGAGTTACAGGTAAAACTGCTGTTGGAGGAGGTTGGTGGCACACATTTTACCCAATGATTGAGTTGTCTGAATGTCAGTGGACTTGGAAGCGAATTCCTGGCCTGGGTTTCACATGGAACATTTGGGCTTTAGAACGTCATCCCAAGTTCCAGTCAACTGCTTTGTGGTGGTTGAACTTTTCAGAACTGCTGGTCTAGGGTGACGTTTAAGCTTTCCAGCATTGCTCCAATTCCATTTGGAAGTGTTTTGTCCAAGCTTGCAGGAACCAGAACTGTTTTTCCTTTGTTCTCAAATTTTATCTACACAAGATGTCTCAAGGCTCAAAGAGTCAGTCATCTTTGGCCATCTCACTCTCGGGGCAGCTTTGGCAGAGACAGTCGCTCCGTAACGGCTGGAGTATGGAACAGTGTATAGCCTCGGCTGCTCTTTTTGCCAGTTCTGGTAAACAACATCCCAAGTGTTCTCCACAGCTTTCCAGAGGTTCCATGCTACTAGGAGAGGGCTCATTTGTGCAAGTCCAGAATTCCAAAAGGAGGAGAGAGATCAGGATATGGGACCGCTTCATTTGGTTCCCCCGATTCTTCAAGGTTTTCTATTGTTTATGACTTCAAGTTCAAGCCCACGTTTTAAAAATAGCTGTGTAAAGTCTCCTTTGCTTTCCCATTTCATGATAAATCACTCTCACCTGTTAAGCTTTCTTCCACAGTGCTGTTCCCACATTCCAAATTCCAATGTGGAACAGATGAAGTTTCGCTATTCCTGTTTTCTGGAGTTGAGTGTGAATTAATACGAAGTTCATTTCTATCCTTACAAAGTCTCCTGGTGGCATTAGCAATCCAGGGTAAGAACCAACTTGTTGATTAACTGAAGTGCTATCATGAGTGGTTCAGAGCGAGGAGCCTTATAGGATGAGTGGTCCTATGTTAGTCAGCTTTGTTACTACAATAAAATACCCACGACATTGGACTTCCTAAAGAGAAAAGGCCTATTGGCTCATGCTGTTGGAGTCAAGTCCACGGGTGTGGCCTCTTAGGAGGATGGCAGGTGGCAATGGCAGAGCATGGGGAGGAAGAATGGCATGGTGAACCAGGAAGCAGATGCAGCGGCTGAGCCCAGTCCAGCTTGCCAAGATCACCCTGGCCTAAAGATCTCCCACCAAGCCCCTCCTTCCCTCCCCCCCATTAAGTTCCCACCTTCCTTGTATTGAAGTCCTACATGACTTCAAGAGGCCAAATCACTCAAACCACAGCAGTTACAGTAGCCTGAGTTTCCACCAAAAGCCTTGCACTCACTCTTCTCCATGGAACTTCCTTCACCAAGAGGATAGCTGTTCTGCATTCCAGCAATTTCCCGCATCAGTTGCCCCGCTGGAATTTCCAAACGGTTCTTGTTAATTTTGCCACCTTCCAAACTGTCCCTTCCAGGCGGGAGGTTTTATTTCCAGGGGCAGGTGGTGCCAAGCCAAATTCCAGTGAGAGAGGTTTCAGGAGAGTTGTTTCACGGGTGCCACGGGGCTCACCCTTGCTTCTCTGCCATTTTATTGCGGCTGCTCCTCTGGTTCCTTAAAACTCCCATGGAGCCAAAGCCCACGAGCCTTCCCCGTCTTGTCTCCCATGACGCAGGTACTAGGGGACTCCAATCTGCTCCAGCACCACCCCTTGGTCCCGAGCTTCCCCACGGGCAGGGTTGCCTGGAAACTGCCATTGGGCTGGGCAGCTGGTTGCAGGAGGCCCCCACAAGTGCTGGGGGCCACGCTTGCCCAGGCTGGGAGCATCCGGATGGGGAGGTTGGGGAGGAGAGGAGGGTCGCTCAGCCACCTGCCTCCAGGGAAGGCCCCTCCAGGTGTCGCTCCTGCCTCTGACATCACAAAGCGGGTTTATGTAATTTAATTACACACAGAGGGTACTCTCATGGTCACCGCAGACAACAGGCAGAGACAAGCTGAGAACCCATAGATGGATGAGTGGCGCACGCAGACAACAGAATAGCATTCAGCCTCAAAAAAGGGAAGTACCGGTTACATGCTACGATGTGCAGGAACTAGGGCATTTTTCATTAGCCCGCTTATAAGTCAAACTCTGGAGCCAGAACGAAAAAACGTTTGCCAGGAGTGGGGGTGGGGAGGCCGTCAGCATTCCACGGGCATAGAGTTTCAGCTGGGGAACGTGATGAAGGCCCGGAGAACGATGACTAGGATGGCTGCACACCACTGACAATGACCTAATGGCCCGGCACTAGAAAATGGCGACAAAACGGTCAGTTTTATGCTATGTATGGGTACCCCTTGTATGTTTCGCCATACACATCCATGCATTCCACACACGCCCAGGAGGGCAACTCCTGTATACATCAAAGGAGGGCTGGACCTTCGTGCGTCTGAACCGAACCCCGACTGCTCACCACTGTGGAAAACGGCCACGCGGAGGTCGATGCCAGTCACGGTGCCTCGGTCCCCAGCCCATCGTCCCGTACCCGGAAGCGTTCTCAGTGCGCATGTCACAAAAGTCTCACAGTGGCACCTGACGGCGCCTACGCGGTGGCTTCTGACGTCACGGAGCCTGAGCATTTACAGCAGGAGCCTTTTGCAAGAACTGAAGTTCTGGGGGTGCAGATCTGGTAGTAGTTTGCTTGCTCCCCTAAATAAGGGAGCCCTTTGGCAGGAAGCCAGAAAGCCTCTGACTCTCAGTAGTGATAGAACACGCACGCACACACGTAAAAGAATCAAATTCATGCCGCCTGGTAATAAACTCAGACACAGAGCACATCTCTTCAGTCATGGGAATCTCTGTATCGCGTCAAAAGAGATTAGACTATGACAGCTGAGGGCACAGGGTATCCATCCCAATTATCCCTGTGTCCTTTCTCCATTGAGACCCTTCTTCTTTGCATCTCAACACTGGGGCATGATTAATCTTTTACATACTGTCCAAAAGGGGAATGTGACTTACCAGAAACCAGACTGAACATTTCAAACACAGATCATCCTTTGCCAAGAGAAAATCCTGCCCAGCTGTAGATTTCTCATTTGCAAAACATAAGCGCAATGAAATTCCATTACTTAGAGAAACTGGCTGTTCCACCAAACCCTTGGCAACAGAGGCTGTACTTATCTTTTTGAACAATAGTCTCAGAAAATGTATTCATTCTCAAAAAAAAAAAAAAGATAAATGCATCTGGGCCCTATTGAAAGCGCTCTCACTCATGATAATTCTTGCTAGGGGAAAAGACACTCCCCCGACCTGGGAAGTAGAAAGACTGACCCTACAGCACACAGCAGAAAGAACTCCAAGTTCAAGAACTCTTCAAAGAGTCCAAGGCAATGTAATGATATTAATAATGTCCTTAAAACCAAAGCAAGCATCCTTTTAACATGCAGCTTCCCGCACTGCATCTCCCACCCCCCACCCCCATCAGAGGAGAGATCCTTACACCCTGACTCCTACAATTCATTTTCCCAGGAGATTTTAACTGTGCTTTTTCTTTTCTTCTTCTTTTTTTTTTTTCCCGAGGACATAAATTATCCTGAAGCACACGGCACTGCACGTTACGGAATTCATCCAGATGGGCTTGGAAAAGCCAGTCCGTTCTCTGCCTTCCTGAAACTCCGTTCCCCCAGGAGAAGTATGGGCCACATTCCACAAGGGGCGCGAGCTTCGCCTCGGGCTCAGTGCACCGTCGCGGCTTTCTCATTCAATCCAGAGTTTGAAGTGGCCCATGAGAACACTGACGCTATGCAAATGCGTGTGGAACAGCAAACCCCATGGGGAACTGTGCTGTTTTTCTCCTTTCCTGCTGAGTGCACTCCACCACGGCCAGGGTGAGTTTCTTGTGGGATCTAGCAAATCATCCTGGATTTCCATATTTACCTTTTCCTGAACAGGAAAGGCAACCAATGAAGCCATGGATGTACCCATCAAAAAGTAATCAAAATGGTCAGAAACACCCGCATAAAAATAGTCATTCATATCACACTGTGTGATAAGAGTCCATACTAGGTAACAGCAAATAACTCTGTCCCTTTCAGCAACTTGGAACAGCCTAGACCATGGCACAATCCTATTCCAGGGTATTCTATGCCTGGTGGGGCTGAGCAATCTACTTCTCCCCACCCCAGGGATATTTATAAACCTAGTATATGAAAGCTTGAAATATGAGTAAACAATGGAAAATGAAGGGTCAATGACAACAGGAGTGAATCCTAATATTAACCTTCGCCCGCACATCCCTGGACAACCAAGGTATACAACTGACACCAGGTAGAGAAGACAGAAGAGAGCCCCATGCATTTGTAGAAATAATTGTGTGCCATGAGTCCTCAAGACAGGGGAATGCCGCCGAAGCTGACACCATGTACCCTGGTAACCAACCAACGCGAAGCGTCACAATTTGTACAACAGAGATTGCTCATCTGGTTCTAACTAACACACAACCCTCCGATGGTTTTTGCACAAAGCTATAACTGAAGCATACAAAACAGATGCAAGTCCGCATGAAAGAAGCCAAATTGTGAACATGCCACTCATAATCCAGCTTCTCTATATTTAACAAAAACTTAACACCAAGGCAGTCAACACTCTGTCTGGTCCCACACAATGGGCGAAAGCGAGCCTCCTGCCCAACCATCTACCCCTTCAGGCCTCCCTCCCCCAACACACGTCCAGCTTTGAGCTTGACCAAGACGGGATGGCATTCCACCTATTAAAAGACACGGGCCGGTGTTCACATACCTCAATAATCCTGTCGTGAATTTGCAGGCCTCCTTCTTTGGCTGCGGGCCCACTGTCAACTATTTTGGACACAAAGATTCCTTCACTGGATGATCCATCTTGGGTGTCCTTTGGGTTAAAAAAACACATACATGACCATTAGGCACTAAGTCGGACATAAGAACAAAGCTCATTCTCTTGAAACAGTCATTCCCTCTTGCTCTATCATAAGTGGCAAGAGGGTAATTGTTTCTCCTAATTTGGTTTAAACTAAAATTAATACATACATGTAGTAAAATATTTCAAACCATGCAACAGACATAAAATGATGAGTCCTTGCCATCCCTAACCCAACCAGCCTTCTTTGCCCAGATAACATCTATATGAGTGTAGGCATCCTTTCTAAAATATTTCAATGCATCACCTTGCTAAATATGTATTTGCTCCTGTTTTATGATCAAACATAGGACTATGCTGTTTCCACTCTTAGGTCCTTGTGTCCCTCATTTAACTCTAGAATTATAGTAGATCTTTCACTATCAATCCCCACGTGTCTATCCTACTTCTTCAAGTGGCTGAATCCCAGCATATGGATAACTGGCATTGTTTCCAGTTGTTGCTTCTAGAGACAATGGTGAGATAATACACTCCTACTTGCATTTTGAAATGTCTTTGCTACTATGTATCTAGGGCAAATGCCTAGCAATGGAACTACTGGGCCAAAGGATATGTACATTTGATAGATAGTGAGTGACAGACTGCCTGCAGAGAGTCTGTACTGATAGTTTATCAGTCAAGGTTGTTTCTCCTCATCCTGAATTGCACAGTGAATTGTTAGGCTTCTTGATATCTAATCATCTGATTCTAAAAACATGCACTGAAGTATATTTTTTTTCATTCTGATTTGTATCAGAAAAGCTCGCCACCACTATCCCAGTCCTAATACATTCTGATCTCCTACCAGTCTTCTGGAATTCCTTTAGATGTTGAATTAAACAACAGGATGGAAACTTTCTGGGAAAGAAGACAGCTCCTTCCTTTCCTTAAAAATCAAAAGGCTCCCACAAGCTCATAAAAAGCCCTCACAGCTTTCCATAAGCGTCTTCCTAAGCAGCTCTGTGACAAATCCTCTCCAAGTCTGAAGATTAAACTTCTAGTGATTAACAGATGGATTTATAAATCGAATGGCACAAGCATGCGTTGTTTCCAAACAAAATCATTTCAAGAGTAGGTTCAGAATGTGCCACAAAACTCCAGAATCTACCACCATAGTAAAGTCCTTGCCATTATGCCCTAAAAACTCTGTTTCAATTATACTAATTCAGCATAGACATATACAAAAATGCCATTGTTAAAAAAATAACTATACAATCAACATTTTCCTCTTCAGGCAGGAAAAACAAAACAGAGTCTTCTATGTTCTCAAGAGGGAAAGGCAAGACTCTGAAGCAGGATCCGTCCGTCCCCAAGCAATGCAACAGCAGCAACTGGGGTTGGGAAAATGCACATTCCTCGGCCTGTCTGTCCTTCTCCCTCCCTCTCTGCTCCCCCAAATACAGAATCACACTAAAATACTACATGATTCATCAAAGGAAACCAAAATCACAACCCAAAAAGAGCATTAAGTGTTTTTCCCAACATTTATCCCCACATGACAAAGATATGTCTCTCGTTGCCATCTGGATTCCATCAGCATTCTCTCCAGAGCAGGGCCAGCAGCACTGTGGGTGCTGTGTTAGATCAGCTAGCCTCAAAGGGCATCCCTGCTCTGCATCACTGTGTTTTGCACGGGCCTACTGTGTCCTAACCTTTTACCGTCTGATGATCTGTCTGCCTCCTTTCTCTCTCACAGGAGAGTGGCCCACAAATGCACCCATCTAGGGGCATGCCAGAAGCTCTCTGTGTGGATTCCTCAAATGTAAGTACAAAGTTGTGCAATGCGTCTATGTACTGGGAGCATGCTATGCACCAAGCACACTATGACTGCTCTAATGTGCTTCATTTAATCTTTACAACTATGGTAAGTGGGGAGTGTCACTATTAGCCATTCCACAGATAAAAAAACAGATCAACAGAGGTCAAGTAAGGTACCGTGGTCGTGGTCTCATATCTACAGGGCAGTATGGTTTGGTTTCACATGGAGTTGAAGTTGATTCTCTTGATCTGCATATGCCATGTCTCCCAGTGAGAAAACTCTAAATACACATGGATCCAGAACCCAGCACTTCAGGCTATGGAACATTCCACTAGAGGAATCTGAAGTGTGTCTCAGTGGACCACAAAGGATTTACGAGCCAGCTTGGGTTCCCTAAGAGGTGCTGTCAATATATCAAATGCAAAGAGATCTGTGTTTATTCTGATTTAACCACTTTACGTTTCTTGGCTGGGGAGGAAGAAGGAGATAACGGGATAGGGTTTTGGCTTTGGTTTGTTTTTCAAAACATATTGTACATAAGTAATCATAGTAAGGGAACATTAGAAAGTTCAAGTAAAAGTCAGAGAGAAACAGGCACAACCCAACACCAAAATTTAGGTTAAAGTAGGGGCAGACAGAACACAAGAAACAAACGACAAAAAAGAAACAAACAAACAAAAAACCCGAAAACACAAAATCAAAGAAAACCAGATCAAGTCCACTCTGAACAGCTAGATTTTCCTCTTAAAAGACACCCCTCTTTATTCTTAGTTTGTTTGGCTCCTCTCCTCGCACATTTTCAGTTAGAGCTATTCATCAAGGTGAACTAACATGACTTGGGATTTATTCTGCTTTGCTGGCTTGAGTCAAAGAAAAATGAAAGGGACTGTTCTCATCCCAGGGGCACCTGACAATAAAGTACACTTGCCAAGGGCTTAAGGGAAGGGTCTGATACACAGGACTGGCTGCTGTCTCTTTAGGGATCTGCGAATTAGTGAATGAATGATGTGATTTTGCTGAGAGCATTAATGTACTGCATCACACAATGAAAAGCCCATGTCAGAACCCCCCAGCTGGGCTATTTCACAAACCAACCAAGCATCTAGCACAGGAATTCTTTGGAAAACACACACATCATTTGTACTGCGTTCTACTTCCAGTAACTCACAATGTTGTGCGCTGTTGCTCATCTTGGCTTTTTGTGTGTACTTAATGACCTGCCAGATTTTCCAGGCAACAGTACAGAATACATTGAGGTTTCATTATGCTGTTTCTGCTAATCAGGCTGAGTTGTTTCTTTTGTGTGTGTATTTTTTTTTTAACACTGTGGCGAATACATGCATTTGGAAGTAAAGTTTCTTCTGGGGCCGAGTATGCATTTCTTACAAAAAGATCATATGAACTGAGAACACTTGGGAAAACTACAAAATCAGATCTGGCTTATACATCACCTCCCTCTGCACAGCCAGCACCTTCTCACCTTAGGAGCCGGCTCAGTGTCTCCTCCTCTCCTTCCTGACTACCTGAGCTAACGGGGCCCTTTGCTTCTTGGTACCTTCCTTAAGCCACTTTCCCAATTCATCACACTTCCCCCAGTCTACAGAGATCAGGTTTACTTGTTTCTCGTCTGATGTCCTCTCCGCTCTAGGACAAACCTCAGTGACCACAGGGACCCAAGTCTTTCTGGCCTCTACTGGACTTCTAAGCTCCTAGCAAATAGCCTCATTTATTGAACAAGCAAATTAGATTTTCCTTCCCTTTCCTTTCACTGTTTTCCTTTGAAGCAATCGAGGATATGGTCAGCAAAAGCAAAAGGCAAGGGATTCGAAAGTCCCTTGGAACAAGGGTGAGATCCTGAGCCGCACCCTGCAGTCAGTTCACAGGATCCTTCAGCAGGCACTGTTCTTGCAGTTAAGCTGACAGATTTGAATCTGTCTGCTTCGAGGAGGGGCTGATGAAGAACAGGGTGGGCAAAAAGCTAGACGACCTGCAAAGGAGGCCTTTGCCCCCGACTAAAGAAGGTGATCACAGAGAGGACCCCAGGACTGGACTTCTGGCCAGGCCACCCCACCCCAGAGGAGTGTGGCTGGGTGCTTTGTTTTGGCTGCTCCTCCATCACCTGCCTTTACTAAGTCCAGTCGCTACACTGTCAGAAATGCAGCCTCAAAGCCAAACAGCGGGAAGTGGCCATTGCATTAGCAGGATAATGCTGTTTTAGGAGACCAAAACACAACAGAAATATCTGAGTGTGAAAATCTCAGCTGAACAATCTACTCTTGAATTACAGAGATCAGAATGAAGTGATCAAGGGCTCCAAATGCACCCCCCCCCACTTTAACCTCTCTTGCAGCTACACCAGGGAGAGGGAAAATGCACTTTAGTAATTAACATACCACGCACGGCCGGCCACCAATGATATTGAATCCCAGGGAGCCGGAGTCCCGATGCAGCACAAGAGTCAGGCTTTTGGTCTCTTCACCCTGCAAGGAAGAAATGGATCCAAATCTTCATTCACAAACAGCAAATAGATGGTAGGAATTTCCTAAGTGGGCTCGGGGCTACGGAGGTAATGGCTACAAATCTTCAGGTTTGTGGCAAATTTAAGCAGGGGGACATTCGGGACCCAGTCTGAAATTCAAGGCTCCAGATAGTGTCCAGCCTTGGATCGACCACGTAAGGATGTCTGGAGAGGGCCCCACATATGCCTCAGGAGCAGTTTCTATGAGTGACACTGTGGCGTGCAAAGGCACCCCCCTCACCCCCCGTCCCCCCTGCAACTAGGCCAGCAAACGCCCGCTGTCTACACGGCCACCTTCTGTCTGTCTCAACCGTTCTCAACGGCAGCATTCATGGCATGTCACGGAAGGCTTTGGAGTGCATGCATGGTCCATCAATGGTCATCTCTGTTTGGGAGGACTTAGAGGGGCGGGGGTGTGCATGAAAAGTCAGATGCAAACATGGGGGGAAAACAGAAAATCCAGCGTCTTACTGAAAAGGGGGAGGGGGTGTTCTCACAAAGTCATTACTGTGCAATCCATATGAAACGCAGAGCTGTTTGACACAAAACACTCTGTTTAAGGCTGGTAAGTGGGAAACCCTTTAAATCAAACAAGTAGAAGTCACCCAGGCAGTCACACAGGCATAACATTCAACCGTGTGAGGGGGTGCAGACGTCAGGGCACCTCAAGTAAGACAGGAATAAAAATAGATTGATCCGCGATGTGAAAACTATCACTTAGCATTCTTTGGTATAAACATTAAACTCACTGATACACCTCTGCAAAGTTCCCAGTTACAAATACGATACCCAGAACTTCACATGTACTATGAACTTGCATTCGCTTCTCTGGCTTGTTCAGTTTAAACATGGCACTTATTGTAAATACGGTATTCTTGAAAGGGGGAAAGAGAGAGAGAGAGAGAGAGAGAGAGAGAGAGAGAGATTATGATCGAGATCTACTATCTGCCAGTTCATTCCATAAATGACTACAATAATCAGGGCTAAGTCAGGCCAGAGCCAGGAGCCAGGAATTCCACCTGCGTCTCCCACTGGGATGGTAGGGGCCTAAGGACTTGGGCCATTTTCTGTTCCTCCCAGGTATGTTAGCAGGGAGTCAGATTGGAAGCGGAGCAGCTGGGACCCAACAAACCAGTTGCAGGCAGCAGCTTAACCTGCTGTGTCACAATGCAGGCCTTTATTTTTTTCTTTTTTATGTTTTTCAATAAACAGCAGCCATCCCAAAAAATCAAACAGTGCTATCAATCTTAATAACTAATTGGGGTACTACAAAGGCAATTACTTTCACTGCTGCAACAGAGTAAAAAGTTCAGAATGAGTCTTGAGATCTGAGGATGCTGACTCGCAAATGAAAGAGTTTATATCTTTCTGCTTTGGACACTGAAAGTCTTAGTAAGTCCATTTCACGCTCTGCTACCTTATAGAGATAAAAAAGACATACATGGGAGCTGGAGCGAGTTATCTTACATGTCATACATGCCTGGCTCTCACAACTTATCGGTGATCAAAACTTCGCTGTTCCATAGTAATCCGAGGGAGATGGTTTCAGTTTGATAATCTCAAATGATATAGAAAGAAGAACGCACAATCAGATGAACACAAAATTGAGCTGAAAATCTGTGATAACTTCTTATTCAAAAAAAAGAAAAAAATAAAATGGTTCTTACTACACTACATTAACAACAGTAGCAGCTAACATTTATCGGCTGATTGCTCTGTTCTAAAAGCTATACAGTATTTAAATGTTTTGCTTCATCTAATCCTTTTTTTTTTTTTTGACAGGCAGAGTGGACAGTGAGAGAGAGAAAAAGAGAGAAAGGTCTTCCTTTGCCGTTGGGTCACCCTCCAATGTCCGCCGCGGCATGCGCGCTGCGGCCGGCGCACTGCGCTGATCCCATGGCAGGAGCCAGGTGCTTATCCTAGTCTCCCACAGGGTGCAGGGCCCAAGCACTTGGGCCATCCTCCACTGCACTCCTGGGCCACAGCAGAGAGCTGGCCTAGAAGAGGGGCAACCGGGACAGAATCCGGTACCCCGGCCAGGACTAGAACCCGGTGTGCTGGTGCTGCAAGGTGGAGGATTAGCCTATTGAACCGCGGCGCTGGCCCATCCAATTCATCTTACAAATGGGTACTATATCCTCGTGATACAGGTGGGGACACTGAGGGAGAGTGATTACAGAAAACTGTCCCATGTCGAAGAGAAGGAAAAAAAATCAAGCTGAGATTCAGACCCGTGCTCTCCAATTCTAGGCCCTAATCACGCTTCTCCACTATTCCCTTTCAGTGTAGAATATACAAAATACTCCCATGTAAACTAGCAGTATCATAGTCCTCACCCTAGAGGGCTCGACGTTGAAGTTCCAAGAAGAAAGTCATTCAGGTATGGTTACTCGGGAAGCCAACATCTGAACAAAAGTTCAAAGACCCAACCTCATGAAGACATCTAGGTCCAGCTTTCGGCCTCAAGGATCTCTCTAGGTGGGGACAAATGAGACCATCCTTGAAACAGCATTCCTCAGCCACTACTAGCTTGCACAGAAGGTTCTGGAACAACCCAGTTGATGTACGTTTCCTTGCCAGAGGCAATTGCGGGGGAGGGTGGGAAACAAGACAGGGGTTCTTATTTTCTACAAGCATCTTGAACTTGTCCGCTGTGCAGGAGGAGACGTTGGCTCTAGGCTGCAGGGACTGTTTTGGAGCTGATCTACAGCGATAAAGCAACATGCAGAAGATTCTCCACAGGAAGCTGGGAAGGATCAAGTGTGAGAAAAGTTGAGGATGAGCTGAGCTCCTTGCATTTCTCCAGCTCATTGCCAAAGGTCAAACACAAACACGCCGAACTTAACTGTGGCTTTCCCTCTCCACGGTCCTGCCCCCGAACAACCTTAACAACTTCGGCTTAATTTCTAATTTTTCAGAAGAAATATGAATAGAGAGTTGAAGCACTACAATCACACCACATGCGATTTGTTGGTATTGACTTCTGTTTAAACACTTGGCCTGCTCCCAGGCTCAAAACGTTTCCCGTTAGAGCATATTTAAATGATCATTTAATTATATCCTACCAAATGAACAAATGGGATAAGGACCAAGGCTCTCATCAATGTTGCTTTCCCGACTGCTAACGCTGCCTTAACAGTGGTGTCTTTGAGTGGAAGGAAATTTTATCCAATACTGGTTCTTTGGGGGTAGTTTGCCATAACACGTGCTTCATAATTTTCTCAATATAAACACCTGATAAACAGCTGCTTTTGAAATAGGCATGCAGCAGCCCAACTGGTCTAGGACTGGGTAGTTAGAGTTTTTGAAATTTAAACATCCAGGGGCAGGCTTTGGTACCAAGTTAATGCATTGCTTGGGATGCCTACATCCATATCAAGTGCTTGGGTTCAAGTCTCAGCTCCACTTCTAACCCAGCTTCCTACTAACGCGTACCCTGGGAGACAGCAGGTGATGGCTCCAAGTATTTGGGCCCCTGTCACCTCCATGGGGCATTTAGATTGAGTTCTGGATTCCTGGCTTTGGTTTGGCCTGTCCCTGACTGTTGTGGCCATGAGGGAGGAGGAGCATGAATCAGTGGGTGAAAGATCTCTGTCTTCCTCTTGCTCTCACTCTCTTTCAGATACAACAAAAACAAAGTAATAATTTTTTAAAAAATGGACATCCAATGACCCAAACTGAAGCATTTTCTTCCCTAAATCAGAAAGGAAGCAAAGGCTACAACAGCTAAGTCCTGCTCCCAGGAAGCGGGGCGCTCTGCCTGGCCAAGCCCTCCCCAGCTTTGTCACCTGTGGGGCAAACACAAGCCCCCTTGCCACCCTGCAAGCCCTCATTTTACTCATCAGCTGTGGCCTCCTCCTGGGATCTTAGCCCAGAGTTATTCCCCAGAGGCAGGAGCCCTTTACACACAGTGTCCACCCTTGAAAATAGTCAGAGGACAGAAGTCCAGAGAGTCCATCCCTCAGCAGCAACACAGGGCTCACTCTGAAACGTGAATCTTCGAGTTAAAGTCTCTTTCATTTTTTTTTCCCAAGAGCAATCACTTCAAATGTCTAAAGTTCATTCCTTCAGGAATTTTTCTGAAAAAAGCACAAAAACCCTGCAGGTGTGGTAGGCACTTAATCCATGGCCAATAAACGCTGGATAAATCTGCACTCTAATTTCATCCCAACAACTGTCGTAGCTGTTGCCAGAGCATACTCCCATTTTAGGGATGCAGCAATCAAGGCTTAGAGGAGATTAGAAGATCCCATCCTATCAAAGTCCCGTAAGAGGGGCCAGCATGGGCCACACTGGGTTAAGCCACTGCCTGTGATGTTGGCATCCCATACAAGTGCTGGGTGGGGACCAGGATGGAGTTCGAGGCTCCCGGCTTTGGCCTGGTACAGCTCTGGCCTTGGAGACTATTTGGAGAGTGCACCAGCCACCTCCCTTTCTCTGGGTAACTGTTTCAAATAAATAAATCAAAATAAATAAATCTTTAAAAAAAAAAAAGTCCCTCAACAACAGGGCCAAGGGTGCACATGAACCCCAATATTGCCAATTCCAGGGTCTGAATACTAACCACACCCAACAAACTCACTCTATTCAGGAGCCTGGAGCCTGCCCACCGACCCTAGTCCTGCACCCAGCCCTAACCCATGCCTGTCGACGTCACCCCCTCCTGATCCACCTGCAGCAAGGACATGGGCATGTGAAAACAGCGAGCTGACAGCAACACTCTAGGTGTAGTCTTTCTGCTCAGGATTCAACTCTGCACTCACCACCCTCCCAAGAGCTGGGGCTGCTGTAGGGCCCACTCTCAGACACACAGAGGCTGCACGGGGTCTCTGCCCGCTTAGGTCCCTGTAATTATACACAGGGAACGGGTGAGAAAGATGGCCACGCAGGTCCATCTGGTAGTTATTTTCTTTACAAGACTAATCATTATGTTACACCACTTCCCCCTTCTTATTGGAACCGCTTTGTTAAGACACCATTAGTCAAAGGGAGACAGTGGCTAAGCCACGACTAAACAGCTCGGGTGAGCAAAGCACAGAAAGATTGTGCTGTGTTTTCAAAGGCAGAGTTGGGATCTGAGGCCCTGGCTTGTAGCTATTCAGCTTTACACTTGCACCACAGTGCCTGACCCCTGGAAAGGAAGACAGCAAGGAACCCAGACACTAGGAAGGTTTCACACGGCTCCTCCCATGAGCTACGCTTATAATTTCTAGGACAAAAGTGAAAGAAATGAGGCACTTTCCATGCAAGACGCCGTCTCTTTATTCCTTTGTATTTAGTTCATCTGAATTTCCTTTATAGTCAGAATCTGTTTGGTTTGATACTTTGTGTGCTCCACAGTGGACCTTTGAAAGTGGAAATTAGGGCATGGGGTGAAGATCTGTCTTCACTATGGACCAGAGGCCAACAGATAAGCCAACAAGGAGCCACGAGAGGAGGCTGGGTAAGTGGTTTGACTTTTTTGAGCGTCTTGATTTTTTTAGTCTGTAACATGGAGGGTAGGTAACAGGTGATGGGCAGGACTGTCTACCTTATAGGGCCCCTCTGAGGATTAACTACATTCATGCCACACGGCGCTCTGCACACACAGTGCTCTCATATGTAATGAGACTTCAGAGGGAACTCTGCCCCAACAAATCACGCTTTTCTCTCGTTTTGGTAGCAGTATCTGAGCTTGAAGTCAGGTGACACCGGGTTCAAGTCCCAGCTCTACCCTTCGACTCCAGCTTCTGTCTTGAATTTAGCTCTATTATAATGTTTTAATTAAGTGATTTACTTATTTGAGAGGCAGAGACAGAAGGAGTGAGTTCCATCTGACAGTTCTCTCCCCAAATGCTCACAATCATGGGGGGTAGACTGAGGCCAAAGCTGGGAGTTGGGAACTCAGACTACATGTCCCATGTGGGTGGCAGGGACCCAATTATTCAAGCCATCACCACGGCCTCCCAGGGTCTGCATTAATAGAAACTTTAAATCAGGACCCAGAACTGAGATTCAAACACAGCACTCCAATGTGGGATGTGGGTACCTTTTGTAAAAAAGAAAATGATTTGAAAAGCTGAGTGACAGAGAAGGAGAGTCATAGAGAGACACAGAGAGAGAGAGATCTTCAACCTACTGGTTCACTCCCCGATTGCCTACAATAGCTGGGGTTCGGCCAGGCTGAAGCCAGGAGCCTGGAATTCCATCCCAGTCTCCCTCAAGGGTGGCAGGGACCCAAGCACTTTGGCCATCATGGGCTGCTTTCCGAGGTGCATTGGTAAGGAGCTGGGTCTGAAACAGAACAGTCAGGGCTCGAACTGGTGCTGTATTATGGGATGCACAGCCTAACCTGCTCTGCCAGCCCTGAACATCTTAACCTGGTGTCTTAATCCCTAGGTCAAATGCCCACCCCTATAACACTTTATTTGTCCCTCTCAATATAATAAAAAAGTGTACCTAATGACTAAATTGGAGAAACTAATGTGTATAAACACGAAGCACGCTGAGATGTATGACATCTAGTGGAACTCAATGAATATTATTTCCTTTCTTTTTAAGTTCCTTGGACCGCAACCCCAATGCATAATTGCTTATAAATAGATTCTTACTCAATAAATATTTTTCCAGAGAGGCCAGCAATCATTTCTGAACAGAGAAAGATCCAACTCATAGATAGATTAGAACAGAATGCCCCATTCAAATCATCAAGTTATGCTCATTTAATCCAGTGTAGCTGAGTTCCATGTTTGTAAACCAAATCCCAATTTTCTTTACCAATCACTGAAATGGAATAGAAAATTCAGCCTACAGTTCTAATGGCTGAGGCCAGGCGCACTGTGGAGTGGCCATTCGCTGAAGCTTTTCAGACACACAAAATATATGGGACAGTGAACACTCTACAGATACTTTTCAGAGTGGTCAGAGCACCTGCGTATCTGGAACACCTTGTGATCCAACTGTCTATTCAACCTGGTTATCTCCAGGGCTGAAGTGGGCAAAACAGTGTCTGGGATTTGGGGCTTTCTATAACTGTCTCTGGGTGGGTCTAGTTGAAGAAAAATAAAGTTTGCTTCCCCAAAACCTGGAAACAATTTGGTTAAGGCAGGCGGCGGGGGTGGGAGGGTGTCACAGAAATATCCATGCTTTCGTTTAACACACGCCTTCTCTGGATGAGCAACATGCAAAGTTTTTTTTTTTTTTTTTTTTTTGACAGGCAGAATTAGACACAGAGAGAGACAGAGAGAAAGGTCTTCTTTCTGTTGGCTCACCCCCCAAATGGCCACTAAGGCCAGCGCGCTGCGGCCAGCACACCATGCCAATCCAAATCTAGGAGCCAGGTGCTTCCTCCCGGTCTCCCACGTGGGTGCAGGGCCCAAGCACTTGGGCCATCCTCCACTGCCCTCCCAGGCCACACAGAGAGCTGGACTGGAAGAGGAGCAACCGGGACAGAATCTGGCACCACAACCGGGACTAGAACCCGGGGTGCCGGCACCGCAGGCGGAGGATTAGCCTAGTGAGCTGCAGTGCGGCCCCAGCCAACACAAGCCTTCTCTGGGTGAGCAACATGAAAAATTTTGATAGCTGATGCAGATAGCCCTTTCAATCTAGAATTCATTCACCAAACAATACATTCCCAAGAGCAGCCAGTGCCCATGGCAATGGAACTGTGCCTGGGACACAGCCCTGACAAGGCAGCCTCCTCCGATTATTTAGTTACAGCTGTGACAAATGCTATGCAGGGGGGGTCGAATGTGACAGGGAGTGTCAGGGCAGCAGGCATAGTCTGTGAGGTCACAGAGTTCACCTGGCTTCCTGATGGAGGTGATGCTGGAGGTGAGAGGGGAGGGACAGAAAGAAACATTATCTGGTGAAGAGAAAACCATACACGTGGACAGAAAGACTGTGGGCGAGGGGGTGGGGTGGGTAACTGGTAAGTTAGTGACGAGCACATGTAAAGACTGTGCCAGGTAGGGAACAGAGCAAGTACAGGGTTCAGAGGCACAAAGGAGCTCAGGAAACCCTCAGAGACTAGTGAAGCCAGGAAGAACTAATACAGGGAAGAAGACTGGGGGAAAGGGCCGGCGCTGTGGCGCAGCTGGTTAAAGTCCTGGCCTGAAGTGCCAGCATCCCATATGGGCACTGGTTCTAGTCCTGGCTGCTCCTCTTCCGATCCAGCTCTATGCTCTGGCCTGGGAAAGCAGAAGAAGATGGCTCAAGTGCTCGGGCCCTGCACCCGCATGGGAGACTGGGAGAAAGCACCTGGCTCCTGGCTTCGGATCGGTGCAGCTCCAGCCATTGCAGCCATCTGGGTTTGAATCATCGGATGGAAGACCTTTCTCTCTCTCTCTCTCTCTCTCTCTCTCTACCTCTACCTCTTCCTCTACCTCTCTACCTCTCTCTGTAACTTTATCTTTCAAATAAATAAAATAAATCTTTAAAAAAAGAAGAATGGGGCAGAGGAAGCCCACCAGAGCACAGCAGGACTTGGTAGCCACCTAGAGAAACAGGAAGCGCAGAGCTTTAAGAGAAGGCAGCAGCAGCAGGTTTGCATTTCTAAGACATCACTTCTAGTGTTAGGTAAAGAATGAAATGAGGGGCCTTCATTGTGGCTCAGTGGGCTAATGCCCTGGTCTGAAGTGCCGGCATCCCATAGGGGTGGTGGTTCAAGACCCAGCTGCTCCACTTCCGATCCAGCTCTCTGCTATGGCCTGGGAAAGCACCCAATCTTGCATGGGAGACATGGAAGAAGCTCCTGGCTCCTGGCTTCAGATCGGTGCAGCTCCAGCTGTTGTGGCCAATTGGGGAGCAATTGGAGAGTGAACCAGAGGATGGAAAACCTCTCCCTCTCTCTCTCTCACTGCTTTTCTCTCTGTGTAACTCTGACTTGCAAATAAATAAATCAATCTTTTTTTTAAAAAAAAAAAAAAGAATGAAATGAAGGCGAGCAGGAAGATGAGCAGAGGGAACAGGTGTGGTTTGGGCAAGGGATGGTGGTGCCTGAGACCAAGGCTCCAGAGAACATTCTGCAACTGTGCTGGTGTTTCTGATGACTGCGACTTAGGACGTGTCACTAGCAACTAGAAGGTAGGTAGAGGCTGAGGGTGTTGCTGAAAATCCTACGATGCAGAGAACAACCACGCCCTCCACCCTAACAGCACCACGGACAACCAAGGCTCACTCGGTCCCAAATGTTAACAGTCTGAGATTGAGAAACCCTGGTTTAGACCAAAGCGACCACTGGAATGACTTATGGATCTATGACTAGATTCAAGGAGGTAACCTCCCCAGGAGGTCATGACCAGCTGGATAGGAGGGTCAAAGACCAGAAGGTGTTGAGGAGGGGTCTTAAGTTTCTCAATAATCCCAAGGGAAGGAACATCTGGGATTTCTCCTTGCCCGGAAAGCAAAAGAAAGGCTTTGTCTGGAATGCTTTTCCTCTTGGAATCAGGTGCGTAAACCAGGGAGGGAAACTGAGGCAGGGCGCAATACTCTTTAAGTTACTCAATGTAGCCTCACCAAGTCTATGGCAACCCAGACAGACACGGCCTCCGTGAGGTCAGCCATGCCTCTGTGGGCCTCGGACACCTGTCATGGCATCCAAGACCACTGTCCTGGTCTCACAATGTTTAGGAAGGGCTGTTTAGACAACAACCAGAGAAAGTGTGGAGAAGTCCAACACCCGTTTGGTCCACCTAGTAACCCAAAGGACAGTGTGGCCTGGGAGCTCCCTGGAAATGCAGAATCTCAGGCCCCAGCCTCCAGCGGATCAGCACCTCTAGGGGTGAGACTGGGAGAGCTGGGTGTTGACAGCTTCCCAGTGGTTCCCATCATGCTGAGGTTACAGCTCTCACTTAGAACAAAAGAAACCATCTATGCGGGTACAGCACTGACAAACCCTAAGCACTCTGTGCAGCAGGTGTCAAAAAAAATTGAAATCAAAGCTAATGTAAAGAAAGCCGCACCATTCACGAAATGAGTTCTAGGCTGTTGAAGAGCTCGTACTGAAAACCTCCTGCGTGCTTCTTATCAGATTCAGCTCGTAACAGAGAAGCACATATTAAGGCTCATAACAAAATAAAACAAAAGCGTTGTGCATGAGAGTTTCCAGGCCATATAAATCCGTCTGCCTTTTGCAAGAGGATAAACAGTGCCCAGCAGGGGCAGAGAGTGGGCCCAATGAAATAAACAAGTTCTTAAACAGCTTCCAGTGGTAGGGGTTTTACAGCTGATGCAGGAAAACACAAAAGTTCTCAGCAAGGGCCAGCGAGGGTTAACTTCAGGGCAGGATGTGTGTGTGTGTGGGGGGGGGGGGGGTGTCTCAGCAGAGGCCAGTAGGGGTGTGAGGCCGGAGAACCAGTCCTGGCTGTCCCTGAGGTCCCCGAAAGTCCCGAGCAAGGCTCCAACTCCAGAATGAGTTTCTCTGGAGGCTCAAAATCACCATCTTGTCCGTGGCTTAACACCCTTGATGATCCCCCCCCCACTCACCAAGCAGAACTTCAAAACACATCTACAGTGTTGATTCAAGTGTCACATTTTTTGATTTTGAGAGAGCGTTTACCCAAACACTCCAGAAAGAAAACAGAAAGGCAAGAAGAAATAATAAACCAGCTCCACAACTTGCATGATGTATCAACTCTAAGGGAGTGAATGGCTTGTTTATAAATAAGCGTCACTTAGAACGATGCAGGAAGTCCAGATGACAGCATAAACAGGAGAAACGCAAGGACTCCTCTGCCCCAACCCTGGCGCCTGATGGAGGAGCACGCTTCGCCCTCTGTTTTGGTGCCTCTAGGCTCACACCAGTCTTTTGTGCGCCTGTGCGGTCCTGGGTGAGCTGAGGAGCTGTAAATATTTGCCCTCCGCTCAGGACTGGCCAGCTGCTGAGGCTGAAGCTCACACACAGGGCAGGGGCCAGGAAGGGGGGAAGTCAGGAAACTCGCAGACAGGGTGTGCCTGTAGGAAAGGCCGGGGGCTGGGAGAGGCCAGGGGGAGGCAAAGCAGAAACAAGCCCCCGGGGGGCTCTCTCCCATGCTATCTGTAGCAGGCGACCACCATGGCAGCAGCCTGGATGGTGTCGCTCCCCAGGACAGCAGAAGCACCCAGCTGCTGAAAATCAGGCTAACCATCAAGGACACCAGTGGTTCTCAATTTAGGCGATGCTGCCTCCCAGCAAAACGCTTGCAACAGCTGGAGCCATTTCTGATGGTCACCCTTTGGGAGGCATGGAGCGGGCAGAGGCCAGAGATGCTGCTCCGTATCCTAGATGCCCAGACTAGTTATCTGCCCAAAATGTCAATACGACTCGGAGGTACCATCCGAATCCTGCCCTTACTCCCTGAGTCACCGCTTGACCCCAAACAAGTTACATAATAGCTCGTCTGGAAGGATTAAACAGACAAGGCAAATGAAGTGCTCCCACAGTCACTGGCGCATAATAAACACTCAATAATCTGTGTCCCTAGTCACCTTGAGAGGCCACCCGATGGTGGCTGAGAGCTTGGGCTGGAGCGAGGGGTTCAAATCCCAGCCCTGGCACCCAACAGCTGCCCCTCAGTGAGTCTCCACTTACAACATGAGAAGTGTCCCACCCCATTAAGTGGCCTTCAGAGGAAGGGACAGGAGAGCTTAGCCCAGAGCCCAGAGCTAGATGCTTACTAGGCGTGGCTGTCACACCAACTCCCAGGACAAGGGGCTGGCTCAGACAGACGGAGACGTTAACAGTACTTGCAGGTCGCATTGGTGAGGGGTCACTCTCTTCTAGGCCCAGTGCCAGGCTCTCCCTGAAGGCTGACAACAACCTTTCAAGCTCAGGCGCCCCCGAGGTGAGGCCAGCCACAAGGTCACCCAGCTGGGTTAGCAAAAAAAAATAAAAAGATGGAAAAGCAGCTCCAACTCCAGAGGACTCCCAAGATCACTTTATACTTGCTGGGGGAGGGGACGGATTCTTCCTGCAGTCCCCAGATGGCAACCTCGGAGGGCGGCTGGCTGTGTCTGACTCTGTGTGTGTGTGTGTGTGTGTGCGCGCGCGCGTGTCACGTCTCCAGAGACGGCTGTTTCCAACTGGAGAGAGGTTAAGCGGCGCGCTCAAGGTCAGCCAGCTGGCTGGCAGCAGCGCCCACGTCTGGAGGCAACTCTCCCTCCAGAGACCTCGCTCCATCTCTGGCATCCTTCTTCGCTTAACGACTCTACCCCGGCTGTGGAATCCCCGAGGGTGCGCGGATCCGGTTCGCCCTGTCACTCACTGTTTCCTCCTCTGTGTCACGTCTACATGGGCTGTGTGGTTCCCTGCTTGGAAGAGCGTGGGCGGCTTCTCCAGGACCTCTCGGTAACCAGCAGCGCCTCTGCACACAATACTGGTTCTGGGGCTGCCTCCTTCCCCCACACTTGGCTGCGGGCGCCTCGGGCTGTCTGGTTGTGACTCTGCTTCCCCCCGAGCGTCTGGCCATTAGGGATCACCCTTCCCACACCCAGGCTCAGTGACCTGCGTGTAGTGACACAGTTGGCAAGCGTCGGAAAGAGACGCGGAGCCAAGGATGCTCCCGGGAAGCTCCTGGCACCCCGGGACCCAAAGGCAGGGGGCGGGGCGGGCCGGGCGGCGGGCGCCTACCTTGCCACCGGGCGGCGCGGCCACGCAGCGGCTGAGCGAGTCGAGGCGCGCGCTGTACTCGGTGAACTTCTTCTGGTAACGCAGCGCGGTCATCTGCAGCTCCAACTGCGCCGCGGCCAGCTGCGCCACCAGCGACTTCTCGCGCTTGCCCGCGCGCAGCGCCTCCTTCTTGAGCGCCTTGTGCAGCGCGCCCAGGCGGGCCTGCAACGCGCCGTTGTGCGCCCTCAGGGCCCGCGCGCAGCAGTGGCCGCCCGCGCGCTGCTCGCCCCGCGTCAGGGGCAGCCCGCAGCCTTCCTGGCAGCGGCCCACGGGCCGCGCGTCGCACGCGTCGCGCATGTGCGCCTCCACGTCGCGCCGCAGCAGCACCTGGCCGCAGCCTGCGTGGCGGCAGCGCGCGGGCGCGAAGTCGCAGTGCTGGAGGTGCTCGGGCAGCCGCTGCAGCTGCACCACCCGGCCGCAGCCGCGCGCCGCGTGCGCGCACTTGATGTCCAGCTTGAGGATGAGGCGCTTGAGGGGCAGGACGTGGTTGAGCTCCTTGGCTGACAGGCGGCCGCGGCAGCGCGCCGGGCAGCTACCTTCCTGTACCACCCAGGGCAGCACGCAGCCGGCGCAGAAGACGTGGCCGCACGGCGTGGTCAGCGGGTCCTCCAGGACCTTATGGCACAGGGCGCACTTCAGGTCCGGGTCCACGTCGCCGTCGAAGCGGTCCAGCTCGAAGCCCATGGTGGTGGCCGGGCCGGGGGTCGCCGCCGGGCGGGCGGACGGCTGCCCCCTCCCTCCCTGCCTCCCTGCGAGGCGGCCCAGACACGCCGGCTGCGCCGCCCGCCCGCTCGCCTGCTCGCTCTCCCCGGACTGAGCCTAATTGCTCCAGACTTCCTCGGAAAATGCCCGAGGAACAGGACTCCTCCGGCCGTATTTGCGCGAGTGCGAGCGCACGCACATCCCGGCTTGGCGGCCTCCCGCCCGCACCCGGCCCGGGAGAGGAGCCCGGTGGCCAGGACACGTTGGGAGTTGGGGGAGTGGGGACCCTGGGGCTTGGCGAGGAGGCCTGACGCCCTCGGGACCCCTGCTTGTACCCTCCAGGGGCCTCGTCTTCCGCTCTCTCGGAATTTTTAGCACAGGAGTCCCTGCTTCAGCCGTGAAGCCCTCCCTTAGTTCGGCGCTGCAGTGGCCTCCTGTGCCCACACAGCCGTCGCTGGATCGACCCCTTCCCAAGCGGATCAAGGCTTTTGGCTCCCAGCCTCCTCCCCTTCGCCTGTGGCTTTCTGGAGCAGCAGCACAGCCAGGGGCCCGCTATCCCAGCATTTACGGCCTTTATTTATTTATTTCATCCCAGGGAAAGTTACAGAGCCTGCCAGTTGTCCCTGCTGCGACTTCAGTTTCGGCCAGAGTCTCTGCAGCCCCTGGGACCGGGCTGGCGGAGGTTTCCAGGACCGGAGAGAACCTGCAGGCAGTGAATTTGCGGGGCCTTGGCTGCCGGTCCGCTCTCGGGGTGGGAGAGGCCAACGTGCTGGCTCCAGCCACTTCACCCAACAGGTCCCAAGGCGTCTGTGCCGCGTTCAGAGTGGCAGGCTTTGTGCTGGGCGCTACTGAATCTGTCTCCTTAAAAATCTTCCGTGGTGAGAGAGCTCCATTTGCAAACGCCCACCCCCCACCCCGCCCTACAGTGAGCGCTGCAGAAATCTAGAATTTGGAGAATCCCTGCAACCTCAGCTGAGTTCCTTCAGTCCTCCTCGTCGTCGTCGTCGTTGGTTCTTCCTTGTCCCCTTTGTCATCTCTTCGTTTTCCCAGGCTGAGAGATGCCCCTCCCCACCAAATCTTCCAGTAGGGTCCTGTAGATGAGTGTTTTAAACATTCTAAACGTGGTTGCGCCAGAATTCGGACGCAGAATTCGGAGAGTCTGTACATGGAAGGAGCTTCCAAGCAACGCTGCTGCTGTTGCTGGCCCGTGAATTTCTGCCTGACTGGAAATTCCTGGCCCACGGTGGGTCTGGACTTTCTTCTACTCTGGGGTAGCTTTTCAAGCTGTATAGGGAACCTGACTGGTTAGTCTTCAGCGACACTTGTGCATGTTGAAAGAGCACTTTGGGGATTTGAACCTAGGTGGAAAGTTCATAGCATCACCCAGGGCTGAAGGCTGAAGGCTGAAGGGAGCTTTCTTTTTGTTTAACCTCCAAGGCGGTAGGCATCCCAGAAACACACTAGAGACCGCGTTGGTGAGCACAAACTCAGCCTATGGAATTCTCATCTGGAATTCGCTGCCGGTTTCTGAACGAAGGTGGAAGACGCAAGCTCAGTGTTCAGCAAAACTCTGGACCCCAGAAAGTGGGATTATAGCGTGCACTCTGTCTAATTGCTTTTACTTCTCTCCTGCATAAGCCTCATGACCTGCGCTGTTAAGCTGCTTCATTGGACTGGAAAAATTGCCTTGATGTCCAAAAGAGGCGCTTGTTTTGAGGTGACCTTTGCAGTTGTCACTCGCCAGATTTTTCAGTGCATGGTTAAGGTCACTGGCCAGTGTTCTTTAATCCGTGCTGGTGGCATTGGTTGGCTATTGTGGTAGACTTTCTTTCTGGTTTAATGAATCAGTGTATGTCTTTGATAAGATCCCACCTGGGTGGAATGTTACTGGCCATTGTTCAGCTAAGCCTGTGCCAAGGACTCCTCTATCGGCATATTTATGAAGCTACTCACAGGGACTCACATCATGGGTAAGAAACACATTCTTTCAACAGAGGTGTGTGGGCTTGTCAGTTTCACAGGGTGGGCTAGTGTCAACAGGGTAATAAGCTTCAAACCAAACTGGTTTTGAGAAACAGGGAAAGCGCTGTAATACCCCATAAACGGGAAATTAGTGCTTGCTTGGGGTGGACGCTTCTCTCCAGGGCTGTCCCACCCCACCCCCCAGAGGCTGATTGAGAGGCTGTTGATGAAATGCTACAGCTGAGGCCACAGAGACGCAGGAGCCTACATCGGATTGGCCTCGTGCAAAAGGCGAGTCTGTCTGAGCCACTCCTTATTGGTTAATTTTAGCATCAGAATTCTTAGACGTCAGCAAAAAAAAAAAAAAAAATCCTAGAATGTCAGAGCTGGCGGGATCATGCATGTATTATTTAGTCTTTGAGTTGATCAGACAAGGAGGGGCATTGCAAGCCAAAAGCATTCAGACAGGAGGGTTCAAGGCACAGTTTCTCAGCCTTGGCACAGCTGATGTTTTCACTGGGATACTCCTTTGTTGTTGGAGTGGTGTTCTGAGTGGATGGGTGTTTAGCAGCAGCTATGGTTGTTAGCTGCTTGCTACAATAACAATAGCTCCATCTACTCCATCTCCTACCCCACCCCACCCCACCCCAGCCGCGCCCCGCCTCAACTCACAGCTGTGGCCAGGAGACATTGTCACAGTCCTGTAGGAACAAAATGGACCCAAAGTGAGAACCAAGATTTAGGACAGCCATCTGTTCACTGTCAAACTCAGGCAATGCTGGCAGCCCGCAGCCTCTGCTGGCTGTGGGGTCAGCTGGAAGAGCAGTCCAGGGATATGAGACTGACAGTTGAAGTATCAAGCTGATTCCTTATTACCTGAAGAAAAACTGTAGGAAGTATTTAAGCCATCACCTGTTGCTTCCAGAGTGTGTATTAGCAGGCTTCGGGGCTTGGAAGTAGATCCAGGCCCTGACTTAGGCACTCTGATAGGAACAGCAGGTGTTCCAAGCGGTATCTGAACCACTGCAGCAAATACCCAATCCAGAAATTATATTTCTATATACACCACATCCTACCCTGATTTTATGTTTTAAATTTATTTTAAAGACTTTATTATTTATTTGAAAGGCAGGGAAGAGAATGAGAGAGCGAGAGAGAAAGAGAGAAAGAGAGAGTGAGAGAAGAGAGAGAGAGAATCTCCCATCCACAGGTTAACTCCCAAATGACTCAACAGCCAGAATTGGGCTATGCTGAAGCCAGGAGCCAGGAGCTCCACCCTGGTCTCCCACATGGGTGACAGGGGCTCAAGTACTTGAGCCATCTTCTGCTTCTGCTGTCTTCCCAAGCACATTAGCAGGAAGCTGGATTAGAAGAGGAGTAGCTAGGACTGGAAGGCTTTGCAAGCAGTGGCTTAACCCACGGCGCCACAACGGTGGCCCCACAATCTGATTTTGAACTCTGTTTTTGCTGTCCTTTCTGTCAGCATAATTAACCAGAAGACGATGACAATGCATACTATGTTTTTGAACTCATAGTAGGTGTCAAGCCTTGCACTCAGCTCGTGGCCTTCATAACCTTGTTATTGTTGACAGCACATGGGGCAGTAGGTGTGTTGTTAGGCCCATTTCACAGATGAAGAGCCTGAGGTGTACACAGCAGAGTTCCAGATCCTTCACCCTTAACCTTTGTGAGCCTTATGCTCCCTCCTCCATGACCCCTAACTCAGGAGGCGTCACCTTGCAAATGAAGCAGCCAATCGCACACCTCCTTCTTCGCCGATCTCCTGTGCTGTCTCTGTGTCCATCTTTAGCAGCCCCTGGTATCCACGTAATTCTGGGTTTGGTACTAGTGAAAGCAAAAAAGTCAAGGTGTTTGTGGGTATTCCTTTCTCCACTGGCTTCTCCGGGCTTCACTGTTTGTAATCCACTTGCTGTCACAACACCATACAGTTAGACTAACAACCTTTTTTAAAAAAACTCCTTTATCAAATACAAGTCCTGCCAGAAGATAGCAAGGGGATCATACCCAGTCCAATGAGGTCACAGTCACTGACATTGCTGGCTTCTTAACATGCCCAGTGTCAGCCATTCTGGGAGCCTCAGAGCCTTGCTCAGCCTTGCATTGGAGGGTAAGGGACAGAGTAAGTGAACTTTTGATCCCGGAGATGTGTAAAGACTTGGATAAGTTAGGAAGAATGGGAAGATTTGGCAATGTGTGCAAGTTATGGACTGCAAATCAGACATCCTTGCCTATTTCCCCAGATACAATCAGCTCCCACAGCCCCATGCCCAGGCCCTTGTGTCACCCTGATCATGGCACAAAGTGTCTTAATTTATTCCATGACTGTTTATTTAGCACATACTGTGTGCTAGGAAAGGGTTGTTCTCAACCTGGGGCTATACAGGTGAACAAGATGCCAGGCTAGGCAGAGGTGAGTCTCAGTAAAGACATCCTAAGTGAGGTAACTATGAAATGTGGTAAGTTCTCTAAAGCCATGCCACTCAAAGTGTGGTCCAGCGCTGACCAAGTGTAGACATAACCCGGGAACTGGTTGGACATTCAGAGTCTTTGGGCCCACCCTGGCCCTACTGAACCAGAATCTGCATTTTAACAAGATCCCATAGTAACCTGTGTGCACTTAAAATCTGATAAACAATGCCCTAAATACCATAACAGAAGCTGATGTATTGGAGAGAAATTCAAGGTGGCCATTTCACACAGGGCAGTCTGGGGGCGAGGGGGTGTATTGTTGCTTGAAGAATGAGAACGAACAGCAGCAGCTGGGAGAAGATTCCAGATAGAACAACAGGAAGGGCCTAGGTCCAGAAGGAGGCAAGCATTTGGTCTGTTTGAGCTCCACTAAGTAAGACTAGAACTTGGGGCAGAAGGAACAAGGATAGACCAGAGCCAAAGGAGGGTAGAGAAATAGGAAAGAGCCAAACACACAGGGCCTTGTTGCAGAGTGGCGCTGGAGCATTTGGGGCAGTGGAGAGCACACTTGATCCACATCTGGTTTCCATGCCATGTTCTTCACGTCCTCATGGAAAACAAGATCACGTCTGCATTCCATCCCACAAGCGTAACACTTACCAGGGACTTCATGATGTCGAGCAAGTAACTATTCCTTGCTTCTAGGGTCCTAAGCTTTGACTGGTGTTACCAGTATGAGGTCTGTGTATCATAGGGTGGGTTAAAGAGCCCTCTGTGTCCTCTTCAGAATTTATATATTCGTTTAGAACAAAATCCATCCTGAACTCTGCACAACCAACTCCCTTATAAACAACTGGATCCCTACTTGATGTGGCTTGTCAGACTTTGTACTGAAACTCTGTGTGTGTGTGTGTGTGTGTGTGTGTGTGCACGTGCATGTGTGCAAACATATATGTCTATGAACACACTAGGGGACCTTGAAAAGTCTGTGAAAAATGGGATTAAAAGATAGCTTATTCATGCACAATGTTTTCATGCATTTCCATGAATGTCTTGAAGATCCCTTGTATGCATGCATTTCAAAAATTTTTGCACCAAATTTACCTTTCATCATCATTCTCCATGAACTTTTTGAAGTCCTTTTGTATATTTGTGCATACGCACATGCAAGGGAAAAAAGATTTAAGTTTAACTGGATAACACAGAACATTTAAATAGCCATAGAATGAAGAAGCTAGAAATTTACTTCTACCTCGAGCTAAAAAGAGAAAGAAAAAAAATTGTAGTTAGCATCTTCTTGTACTTTCAACCTTAGGGCTTGGCTTCTGGGCTTACTTCATGGGCCAAGAATCAGCCATTGCAGGGCAGAACACAATGGAGACAGAAAAATGGGGGAAGGAGAAAGAAGCCCAAATGATTGCCCCTAACTTGGTTGTTCTTTATGGAGCTCTTCTGCACTCTCCACTCAACTTCTTTCTCTTGGATCTCCACAGTGAGCCCTAAATATAGGGCAGAAAATTTGTGAGAAGTGGTCCTTTATGCAGAAAAGTCGTTTCATGAATATTAATAGAGTACTACCAACAGATGTTGCTTTGTATCTAGTAGGAGGGCTAAAGTCAGAAATCCACAGTAGCAAGTGTTGGCAATGTTGTGGGCGAATTGAAACTCTCAAGCATTGCTTTTGGAATTCCAAATTGGCACACCTGCTTCGGAAGGTAATTTGACAATTTCTCAGAAAGGTACACACTGAGTGACTGTATAACCCAGTAATTCTACTGCTACAGGTATACTCAAGGTACCTGAAAACATCTGCCCACCCCAACACTTACACATGAATATTCACAGAAGCATTATTACATGACAGCCAAAGAGTTAGACCAACCCAAACCTCCATCAACTGATGGAATACAAGCCGAACACAGTATAGCAAACACAATACCATTCAGAAATGCCACACATTGTATACTTCTATTTATGTGGAATAGGAAAGAAATTACACTAATGCTAGAAGCTGGGGGGAGGGAGAAGTGGGACTGATTGCTCATGAGTAAGGGGTTTTTTTTTTTGAGGTGACAGAAATGTTTTAAAATTAATTGTGTTGATGGTTACATAACTTGGAAAATATACTACTAAAACACTGAATTGTACTCAAAGGGCAGATTTTTGTAACTTGTGAATTATATATCTATACAACTATTAATAAGAATATAAAAATATTGATAGGGTTGTGTCACAAGTAAAAATCTATGCTACACAGATGCAAGTGTCTGTACATAACCTATTTGTTTTCAAAGTTTGACTAATGTAGGGCTTATTTTCTTCTTCATGCCAAAGGTAATATCTTTAAAGGTTATTTAATTGGAATGCATAAGTACTCTTTTAGCCTGCAAATTTCTGAAATCCAATTGAAAGTGAGTCAGGGATTAAAAAAGAAAAGAATAAGCCTATACCTCTGAAAAATCCAGAGAGTGACAGTGGCTTCAGGCATAGCTGGATCTAGGTGCTCATAGGTGCTCGTTAGCAATCTTCTCTGCTTCCTCTGGATTAATTCCTTTGTCTAACAAGCTCTCCCCACATTGTTACTCAGGCCACCCCTGCAGCCCATGTTTGCACCTCCCTAATTTATCAATCCTGGAACACATAACATCATTTTCCTAATAGTGTCAAGAAATGTCCAAGGCATGGCTCAGGCCTACCTTAGGTCACCTGCTCATTCCCAAACTAGACAGTGAGGTCAGACTCACCCAGCACACAAGAAAGGAAGTTAAGATCCACTGGAGGTGCCAGCGCTGTAGTGTAGTGGGTAAAGCTGCTGCCTGCATGCTGGCATCCCATATGGGCGCTGGTGTGAGTCCTGGCTGCTCCTCTTCTGATCCAGCTCTCTGTGCTATGGACTGGGAAAGCAGTAGAAGATGGCCCAAGTCCCTGGGCCCCTGCACTCACATGGGAGACCCAGAGGAAGCTCCAGGCTCCTGGCTTCAGATTGGTGCAGCTCTGGCCATTGCAGCCATCTGGGGGAGTGAACCAGAGGATGGAAGACCTCTCTCTCTCTCTCTCTCTCTGTCTCTGCCTCTCTGTTCAAATAAATAAATCTTAAAAAAAAAAGATCCTTGGGGCGGATCCAGCATTGTGGCACAGTGGGTTAAGCCACTGCTTACAATGTTGCATCCTGACCCAGCCCTGACCAAAGTGGCCATATGGAGAATGAACCAGCAGAAGGAAGATCTCTCTCTGTCTCTGTCTCTCTCTCTCTCTCTCTGCCACTCTTTCAAGTAAATAAATAAACCTTTAAAAAGAATTCAGATTCTTTGGGAAATCAGAGAGAGAAGCCAAGAAGGCAAAATCTTATTACAGATTCATCACTAATCTAAAGGAGGAAAAAAAGTTATCTGTGAAATATATGCACAACTGTTACCTTGGACTGAGTTTCACAAATACCTATCAGCTCCCTAACCATGACCAGTTATATCCAGACTTGAGCAATCACCTGTGTAGAGGAAAACCACACATAATAAGTCAGTGTGAAGCTCTTTTCAATAAGACCATTTAATTACAATATGCTCAAATTCAAAATGCAGCCACAATGACTCTTATGCAGGCATTGAGCCTCTTCCTTCGGCTGAGTCACAGTTCCTACAGCGGAGTGGGACAGGCGTCTGTCATGTGGGTTCGCTCTGCATCCCTGGGCTGGACTGTGGCTTCCAGGGGACATTCAGTAAATATGGCGTGTGGTTTTACCATTCATCTGAGTACTTAGGGCTCAAACGTCTTTTCCAGGTTTCTAAAACCTCAATGACACTTGTGTGTTCTGAAGTTGAAAAGGTCAAGAAATGGGATTAAAGAGTAAGACCTACGATTGCATGGATTCTTCGATTAAAAATAATAAAATGGGGCCAGCACTGTGGCGCAGCAGGTTAATTTTCTGCCTGTGGCACCAGCATTCCATATGGGAGCCGGTTTATGTCCCAGCTGTTCCACTTCCAATCCAGCTCTCTGCTATGGCCTGGGAAAACAGCAAAAGATGGCCCAAGTCCTTGGGCCCCTGCACCTGTGTGGGAGACCTGGAAGAAGCTCCTGCTTCCTGGCTTCAGATCGGCTCAGCTACGGCTGTTGCGGCCATTTAGGGAGTGAACCAGAGGATGGAAGACCTCTCTCTCTGTCTCTCCCTCTCGCTGTCTGTAACTCTACTTCTCGAATAAATAAAATCTTTTAAAAAAAATACAAGTCAGTCATCACAGATTCAGGGGAAGGTTTACATCATAAAAAGAATTGATGATATACAGCAGAATCCCAGCACTGATTCCATTAATAAATAGGAAATTTCTAAGTGGAAAGTCTGCTTTTCCAATACTTAAGTGTCACTTTGTGGCATATGAAATAAATAAGCTCTTTAAAGTCCTTACAGTTCAAGCCTGTGATGTAGGAACTCATTAATTTTAATTTTTCTCCTGGCACCTTCTCCTTCACTCTCGTTTACTCAGTGTGTAAAATTATGATAATAATAATCTGCGCTTACCTGGCATATGGTAATAATTGCTAATTAACTAATTTTTATATGCAGAAACCCGTGAAGACATTACATAGGTGCTAAGTATAATTATTTTAGGCTGCTGGTGATCCAGCTTTCTGTTTTCAAGTGAGCTGGTCACACTCTGATGTTTTCCCTCCACAGGGATGGAATATTACAAACCACTTCCATGTATCATCGCGGTGCTGACTTGACCAGTAAAATCCTGCCATATGACTGCACTTTCTCTTATATCAAAAGTCCCAAATCACCAGAGTTGTGTTTGGTGTCATCCATACTGGATTTATTTATTTTTTATTTTATTCTATTTTTTTTTATTTGAGAGGCAGACAAGCAGAGAGAGGGACAGTCAGAGTTGTCATGTACTGGTTTTTTGAGGTGGATTTGTTCTGAGAGGAGGAGCGTGGTGAGGGTAAGAGGCGTGGAGTCACCACACAGATTCCAGGAGCCGAGTAAAAGCAAATGCCCACAATGGCCAGGACTAGGCTGAGCATGAGACCCAGAGTTGGGCAACCAATCTAGATGTCCCACCTGAATGGCAGAGACCCAACTATGAACCTCCCAGGGCACATATAAGCAGGACACTGGAGTCAGGATCCAGAGCCAGGTGCACCGTGCTGATCTGAAGGCAGGAGCCTGGTGCTTCTCCTGGTCTCTCATGGTTTACAGGGCCCAAGCACTTGGGCCATCCTCCACTGCACTCCTGGGCCACAGCAGAGAGCTGGCCTGGAAGAGGGGCAACCAGGACAGAATCCGGTGCCCCGACCAGAACTAGAACCCGGTGTGCCGGCGGCGCCGCAAGGTGAAGGATTAGCCTATTGAGCCACGGCGCCGGCCTAAGTGAGGATCTCTTAATAGCAAATGTAAACCTCTTTGTCGTTGGCATCAACAAACAGCGATCTGAACACAGGTGATTTAGCACTGTAGCTTTCAAAACCAGTGATTTCCAGAGCATCTTCATGCATAGCACACAATTGCTTTCACTTAGATACCATTTGATTGTACGAAAACAGAGCCTTGCCCCCTTTTATTTCTTGCCATTTCTTTTCATCAGTTTACAATGAATGAATAATGTCTGTTCTAATATGGCTTCAGGCAGAAGATTCTTGAGATATCAGCCAAGCAAGAGAACTGTGACATCGCTGTTCTTTGAAATCGTGTCCTGCAATAGTGGTTTTGGTGCCCAGATCAAGCACACACTTGGCAAGGAAGCAGCTAAAACAAAACATTAACAAAAATCATTCTACAACAGCTTGGGGTTTCTAGGATAATGGTTTGTTATACCCAAAAAACAAAATCACTTTACCCTTTCATTCTATGTTTGTGGCTGCCCAGGAGCAGAGAAAAAAATATTTCACAAAGCTGGCTATGAGCTGCTTTCTACAGGGACAAAAACTGATGGTGGAAAAACTTCAGCCGTGGTAATATGTCTCTATACAGGTAAAATGGAAAATGTGTCCAAATGCTGGCATGCCGTCTGTAATTTTGGCAAATAGCACACTTGGTCTTGACGGAGTATAAAGAGCCTTAGAAGTGGAATCCAGAAAGATGAAAGAACTTAGAACAGTGAGTCAGTTTGTCATTGGTGGGAGTCTGCAGTAACTTATAATTTATCTGTGGGTTGTGTAAGCACACAGATGAAGATAAAGCTGGAATCAGAGAGCTCACACTGGTTTTCTGTATTCTAGAATGACAAGGTTTCGGATAGTTCTTTAAACTGTTGGAGATGATGAAAGTGTGTTGTGAGCCTTTGTAATATATGCTTTTTATTTTTAATTATTTTTTTTCCAGAAGGGCAGTACCTGACTCGTCAGAGACAACCACGTTTGAATGAAGCCTGGGTAGGAGCAGGTGTGCTCTAAGAATTGCATACAACTCCAGAGGCCAGAATAAGCCTACGAGTGCCTTTCCAAAGACTCAGAAGTTCCACATCACGTGTCTCAGCTGGGAGTGGTGTGTTTTCTTCTCTGCAGAAATCACCCACGAGTGCTATATATATATATATATATATATATATATATATATATGATTTTTCTACATTTTTTGATGAGGCAAAATTGCTGAACTTGAAACCATCAAGGTCATTAGAATGAGATAGATATTATAGACTTCATAATTAATAGAAAAGCAATCAATGATTGGTCAACAAAAAGAGTAGAGTATTAGAAAAACTTGTGTTCATATCTTGGTTCCCCCACTCACTGGTTGTAATCACTGTTTTGCCATCCATAAAAGGGATTTGGTACTGCTACCTACATAGAGTTGGTAGGGAGCAAGTGTGCTAACACAACATTAGGAAACACACATAAAGTCCTGCACTGGGCACATACTGGCCTGGAAACCACTGAGGCTAAATGAGTGGGTATAAGTAGTGAGTGGCCATTGGTTTAGCAGCCAAGACATCCCTGTTCCATATCAGAGCACCTGGGTTTGATAATCGGTTCCTAATTCCTGCCTGCTGCTAATGCAGACCCTGGGAGACAGCAGTGATGAGCGGAGTGGTTGGACTCTTGCCACCCACTGGAAGACCTGGGCTGAATTCCTGCCTCCCAGTCTCTGGGGAGTGAACCAGTGGAGCGAAGCTCTACCTCTCTGCCCCTCAAATAAAATAAATAAATTTAAAAAGGGGTGAGGGGGTAGCGGGGGGCATAAACATTTTAGTGAACCAGTATTGCCTATAAAAAGAGACCATGTTAGAGCTCCATGTGAGTGAACCATCTTTCTTGTGAATTCCTGAGCAGCATTTGTCTTTCAAGGCCAAGGACCATGCTTTAAATACAACGTCAAAGGAACTTTGTAGGAACCTAATAATTGAGGTTGCCAGTCAAGAGGTCTTCACTCCTGGAAGCTCATTTGAAACAAATGAAAGCAATAGCTGTGTATGTCTTTTGTTCTTAGGGAGCAGTGGCAGAAACTAGGGAGCTGTTTGAGGAAAATCATATGTTTCTGTCTTATTCTCTGTGTCTCCAAGTTTGAACACTGGTTCAAGAAAGACCCATGGCCTAGCTGACTGAGAAAGAGAAAGTTCGGTGGCTTTCTCCGGCTTCCCAGGGCACGGAGACTCCAGCTCGGAGCAGTCTGCTATTCAAAGGCCTCGTGCAGCACCACAGGGCGTATTGGAGACAGCAACCGACTGCATCATATTATACACCTGGCATAATTATACCATGGGCTTTTGTCTCGCTTGGAGCCAGTCCGTCTCCAAACACATCCCCGCTTCCTTGCTTTGCTTCTGCCAGCCACTGGGGTTGCCCACTCATTACATCTGGGACTCGTGGAGGCTGCACCCTTTCTTGAGTTGCGTAAGCCCAGCATCGCACAGTGGAGAACCAGAACAGCTCTGTGTGGGGGGAATGAGGAGCGATGGGCACTCCAGTGCAGAAAGAAAATGCGAAAAGCAGCAGGACAAGGGCCAGCAGGGGCTGAATCCACTCCCCTGTGTGGACAAGGGTGAGAGAGATGGCTTCCCAGCTTCTTTGTCTTTTTAAAAAATTACTATTAACGCAGCTGCTTTCCCTCAGTTCCTAAAAGGAGAGCTTCCCCCACGCATTCACTTCATTTCTTCACCACCATCTGCACTCAAACCATCACCTTTCTTGTCTGGATGACGATATTTTCCAAAGCAACCTGCCCATACATATCCCAGTGTGACCCGTTTTATTCTACATGCCGATGCCACTATGATCTTTTTAAAGTGGGAAAAATGGCCCAGAACCTCCCGTGCTAAAGCTGTTTAATAGCTTTCCATTTCTTGTAAGACAAGAATTGGAATCCTGTGCTTCACCTCGAAGGCTAAGCATGGTGATCTCACTCTGCCTCTCTGGCCAGTTTCATTTCCTTCGTTCTCCCCATTCTGCACTCCTGCAATTGAAGACAGCATCATTTGTCCCCATGGTTCCCTTGCCCAATTTTCCTTGTATTTTTGGAAAAAAAGCTTAGCTTTCCTTGCTCTTATAATGTCCTTCTAAGAAATGCATTTCCAGTTTTCTAAGTCATGGTCAAGGGGATACAAGCAGGAGTGATGGACACAAGTGTTTCAAAAGGTTCATGGAGGGGCCTGTGCTATGGCTTAGTGGTTTAACAGCAGCATTGACATCCCATATGGACACCAGTTCGAGTCCTGGTTGCTCCACTCCTTGCTAATGCACCTGGGAAAGCAGTAGAGGATGGTACAAGTGCTTGGGGCCCTGTCCTCGTGTGAAAGAGTCCCAGATGAAGCTCCTGGCTTCTGGCTTCAGCCTGGCCTAACCCTTGCTGTTCAGCCATCTGGGGAGTGAATCAGTGGATGGAAGATCTCTGACTCTCCCTCTCTGTGACTCTGACTTTCAAATAAATGGACAGATCTTAAAAAAAAAAAGGTTCATGGCAAAATGGAATTAGAAGATGAGTTGATTTTGGTGCAATAAAATTTGAAACCAAACATATTCTTTTCATAATAGGTATTTTCCACAAACTTTTCAGTGATCTCTCATATGCATGGATGTCAACATTTTTGCAGCAAGAGAAATTTATCTTTGAATTCTATTTTCCATGAATACTTGAATGCACTCTTACACAGCTTCCATGTTCTTCCTTAAAAGGAAATAGGCCCATCCTCTCCATTTCTACCCTCCCCTTTCAACTTGCCAGCACACCCACCATACACACTGGATCAGGAAGGAGTCCAACCAGCAGCCTGCAGGCCAACACTTGCTGTTTATGGAAATAAAGTTTTATTGGCACATAGTCACACACATTCAATCAGGTCCTGTGTGTGGCTACCATCCCATTACAGTGTTAGAGCTGAGAAGTAGCAACAGAGCCAAGTATTTCCACCCTGGTCCTTTACAGAAAGATTTGCCAACCTCTTTTGTAGGGGATGCAGAGCAAGAAGAGAGAAGGAGCCCGAGTTATGGTACTGTTGAGCTGGCCGGGTCTGCCAATCAGCCTATTTGGGAGGCCAAACGTGAAAAAGGTGCATTTTGTTTAAGTCTCTGTGTTTCGGCTCCTATTGAAGTCAGCTCTTCCGCTCTGGCATTCTCAGCGTTGTAGGGACAAGAATTCTTTGTTTAATGGAACCGTGCACTGTAGGACGCATCCCTAGCATCTCCCCACTGGATGCTAACAGCATCCCTTCCCTCACAGTGACACTGAAAATGTCTCTAGACACTGTCGAGTCTTCACACAGGGACAAAAATCACAGCTGATTGAGAATCGCTGTGTTAGAGTTACCCAGCCAGGCCAGGGCCCCTCTCTCCCTAAACATGTCATGTCCTCAACCCCAACACCAGACGCTCAGGCTTGATGAGCATTTTAGGGAATGCTCTTACCCTCCTCCCTTCCTTCCTCCCACTTCACGGTCCTGTGTCAGTTTCAGCGTCACCTCCTCTGGCAGCCTGCACGGCCCCTCCCGCTGAGTCACCAGGGGCCATTGCCTGTAATCGCCTAGATAGCAGAATTGTGATGACTGATTGTTGCACACCGAGTACTAAGAGCACTCCGTGCGTGGCTATTGATCTGGTTACTAAAGTGACAAGGCAGTGTAGAGGGGGCAAGCCGAGACTAATAACGGTAGAAGAGACAAACCCGGGTCTCCCCATGGTCTTGATAGTGGGGAGAGGGGCTCATGTTGCTGATGAGAGAATGAATGCGAAGCAACCCAGGAGAAACAGGGTTTCCTGGCTTCTCACATACCCAGGGGCCTGCCTTGTCCACAGCAGCTAGAACATCTGGGAAAGTTAGCACACTCCTGCGTTTCGGGGCAACATATGGATTTGTGCTTTGCCTTTGTCTTTGAAATTGTTTGCTTTTCATCCCTGCACTGTGCAGGCAAAGTTGTATGTGATATGATTTATGAACCCAGTGCTACCCTCTTCTGAGCCATGAGCCCCGTGATCACGTCGTAAATGCACATGCAGATAAGGACGGGCCTGCCTGCCTCAGCTCCTCCCATCATCTGCAGAGAGAGGTAAACACACAGATGGGTAGAAGGGCTTCGGTAGGAGGGGCAGAAGGACAGATGCATGTGGTCTACTTAGTTTCTTTATATTCCTCTTGCTGTCTCCCTAATCTGTGAGGCTTTATCTTCAGTGTCAGTCTCCCGGCTTCTGAACCTGCAAAGCCAGCACTTGTTTTTCAAGACCCTTAGAGTACTGCTCTCTGCCTTTCTTTATAGGATATGCAACAGGTGTGTGTGTGTGTGTGTGTGTGTGTGTGTTTGTATGATATGTGTATCACGTGTGTTAATGGTAGCATGGAATATTTTACTAACATACAAAGAACATGTGACATTTAAGACTTATTTCTACCAGTTAACGGGATGACTATTGAACATTACATAATTTCTCTAAAATTTAGTGTCTTCATTTTTTAATAAAGGTTAATGGGGTTAATAATGTTTACCTCAAAATTATGTTGTGTGAGTGGCACATAGGAGATATTCAATGAATATTAGTAATTTCTTTTTTAAAAATATTTATTTATTTATTTGAAAGTCAGAGTTACACACAGAGAGAAGGAGAGGCAGAGAGAGAGAGGTCTTCCATGCGCTGGTTCACTCCCTAATTGGCTGCAACGGCGGGAGCTGTGCCAATCCGAAACCAGGAGCCAGGAGATTCCTTCAGGTCTCCCATGTGGGTGCAGGGGCCCAAGCATTAAGGCCATCTTCTACTGCTTTCCCAGGCCAGAGAGCTGGATCCGAAGCGGAGCAGCCGGGACTTGAACCAGTGCCCATATGGGATGCCAGCACTGCAGGCGGCAGCTTTACCCACTAAGCCACAGCACCAGCCCCAGTATTAGTAATTTCTGTGGTCCATTCACCCTGCCTTTCCTGAGACAGGTCCCATTCTCAAGGTGGCCAGGTGAGGAAGGGGAAAGAGCTAACCAAACCATAAGGGACTTCACCATTTGAGGTAGCCCTAGCAGATACTGCAAGAATACATTCTAGAGAAGCATATGAGGTGAGCAGTACCTTGCATCCTGATCCTACTTTTTCTACAGAGCTTGGCTATATGCCCCTAGGCACACTGAAACAGCAGGTGCAACACCACCCCCTTATGAATTCCCTGTGGAAAGCACTATGTTAAGCTCAGTCGATTTTGCACAGAAGCTGCGGACATTTGGCCCAGCTTCACAGCCAGGCCTCTCCCACCCCCGTCTTTGCTAAAGTTGTGTGGCGTGGTAGATGCAAGGTGGGCATAGCCTTGGAGTGAGGAGAGACACGGAAAGATTGTGAAGTCACACCACAGTGAAGGTGGGGCTGCGCAGGCAGGAATAAGAGGCAAGTGTCAAAGCAGCTCAAGCTATGAGTTATCAAACTGAGCAGAAATCATCACCCAGGAATCTTGTTCCTGGTTAGGTACAATACTCATTAACAGCTATCTTTTTTTAAAAATGTGTTTATTTATTTCAGAGGCAGAGTTATAGACAGAGAGAGGTAGAGACAGAGAGAGAGGTCTTCCATCTGCTGGTTCACTCCCCAAATGGCTGCAGTGGCCAGGCTGAGCAGATCCGAAGCCAGGAGCCGGGAGCTTCTTCCTGGTTACCCATGTGGGCGCAGGGTACCAAGCACTTGGGCCATCTTCCACTGCCTTCCCAGACCATTAGTAGAGAGCTGGATCAGAAGAGGAGCAGCCAGGACACAAACTAGCACCCAGGTGGGATTCCTGTGCCACAGGCAGAGGCTTAACCTACTATGCCACAGTGCCAGCCCCTTTACTGCACACTTCCACTCTGCCCAACACTCAGCACCAGAGATGCAACTTACTGCATTCAGTCCTCACAGCAACCCTGATGTGGTAGACACCGGTGTCCCAATTTGACAGATGAGGGAGATGAGAACTGTACTTGCTCAAGGTATCTTGCAGATCTGTGAGCGTCTAAGCAGCATTTCAAACTCATGCACGCTAACACTGGAACCTGAACATGTGTGCCATGTGGTAGGGTCCCAAGGATGACCCGTAGTGAGAAGACTAAAGATTTCTGGAATAAAGGATGCTAGCAGTTGCCCGAAATCAGTTCTCCCTGTGCATAGGATGGTGATACAGCTGTGGAATAGCTGTCCTGCCAGGCAGGCACAACACTTACGGCGCTCTGTATTGGGGTACACTGTGTAAGTCAAGTTCACTAATGGGGTGGGACTGTAGGTGATATGTGATGCTTCAGGCCCAACTTTTATTTTATTTGTTTAAGAGAGAGAAGGAACACATTCCCACCCACTGTTTTATCCCCCAAATGCCTACAACAGCTGGGGCTGGGCCAGGCTGAATATGGATCTTCTATGTGGGTGGCAGAGAGCCACCTACTTGAGCTGTCACCTGCTGCCTTCCAAGGTGCACATTAGCAGTAAAGCGGAATCAAGAGCAGAGCTGGGATAGAACCCATGTGCACCAGTGTAAGATGCAAGTATTCCAACTGGAGTCTTAACCATCAACTCAAATGCCTACTACGGGACCAATGCTTTTATGAGCCAACCATGCGTCATCCATGTACTTTTCCGCCTTGCATAAGCTGGATTCCCAAGACAAGCAGCCATTCAAGAATGGCTGAATTTGGAGACGGCAGGAGCCCAAGCGAGGAGTGAGCTTTCATTGCGATTGCGCCATTCTGAGTTTTGGGATTTATTTTATCCTAATATTGCCCTCTTGCTGGTCTAAGTAGTGAAAAGTCTCCAGACACCTCAAGTTCTTGGAAAATGAAGCCCAGAGCTCCATAAAACCAAATTCATAACTCTGGGACAAAATTAATTCAAACATGCCATATTAGACACGGCTATGGTTTCAAACTGCTCAGGTTCTCTCCTCTGCCCTTCAAATAAAGCAAAATGACTCTTTGACAGGGAAAATGTAAAAAGACAGCTGACGGTGCAAACCATGTCTCAACTCTGACAAGTGTTCTGATTGTTAGATTATTTCAGTCTAATAATGGAAACAGAGAATGAAGTGTTTACTTAAAAAAAAAAAAAAGCATCGTTAAGTCCTTTTTCTGTTGGCCTGGAATTGTTTCTCCATATTTTCTTCCATGACACTTCAGTCAGTGGAGAATCTGGCTTTCTGGGCCAGCTGGGGTTTTATGCATTTTCCAGGTGGTTGCAACCCAGAGTCATGGACATGTGCAAGGTGCCACAGAGCTGTTGAGAAGGCAGGTTCTCCTCCTTCAGCTCCAGGTTGCTCTCTGCTGCCCGCCGCCTCCCCTCTCACCAGCCAAACCTCACAGAAAGGAGGGAGGTCTGTTTTAACCTTCAGATTAACTCCCCTGTTGATTACTCCTTAACCAAGACATTTGAAAAATTTGGAAATTTGTTTTTCATACCTCAAATCCCCAAAAGCATAAAGGTAGAGAATAACATTTACCAAGTTGCTGTCTGTTGCGTATTCACAAGCATTGGGAAACAAACTCAGTGCTTTCTGATCTTGACTTTGCACTTGAGAGGGGGAAGGGAGAATGCAAGGAATTACAATGCAGAAGTCGGCTTTGTGGTGAACCCACACCCCATGTGGAATCCCTTGGTTGGGTTCTGGCTGCTCCACTTCCCAGCTGCTTGGTAATGCACCTGGGAGGGGAGGCAGGGGATAATGGCTCAAATACTTGGGTACTGCCACCCATGTGGGAGACTTGAACTGAGTTCCCTGCTTCCACCTGTGGCCAGCCAGTGATCTAGCAGCTGTGAGTCTTGCCTGTTCTCTCTGCATGTCAAATAAATATAAGTAAATAAAAAATGTATTTTCACAATGCAGAAGCAGCACCTGGCTGCAGCCCCCCTGTGGCTCTGGCTTTGTGCTTTTCTTTGCAGGCTCAGAACAGAGACAATAGGGAGGATATAAGCCTAATTACTCCTTGTGTCACTCACTCACAGGCTGTCCTGGGGGCTGGGCTTGATTTAAGGTTTTTGACTCATTGTCACAACTGCAGTTTCCAGGCGCTGTCACACCCACGCAGAATTGTGGGGTCAGATTGCATGTTGAAAAGCTACAGATATTTCACTCTGCTCAGTACCCTTATCCTACAAGCTTAGAAGTGGGGTTGTGGGGGCTGGCGCCCTGGCACACTAGGCTAATCCTCTGCCTGCGGCACTGGCATCCCATATGGGTGCCAGTTCTAGTCCTGGTTGCTCCTCTTCCAGTCCACTCTCTGCTGTGGCCTTGGAAGGCAGTGGAGGATGGCCCAGGTGTTTGGGCCCTGCACCTGCATGGGAGACCAGGAGGAAGCACCTGGCTCCTGGCTTTGGATTGGCACACCACAGCTCTGTCTGTTGCGGTCATTTGGGGGTGAACCAGTGGAGGGAGGACCTTTCTCTCTGTCTCTCTCACTGTCTGTAAGTCTGTAATTCTACCTGTCAAATAAATAAATAAAAATCTAAAAAAAAAAAAAAGAAATGGGTTTGTAACTAAACTTCTAAATTTGTTTCTTATGGATCTCACATTCAAAGCTCCCTTGTCTAGGCCCCTGAATTCTCACCGTTGGTCCAAAGCCACCACAATGTCACCTATTTTGCTGTTTAGATTCTTGAGGTGGGTGCCGGCACCTGCAGTGCTGGCATCTCATATGGTCGCCTGGTTGCTTCTCTTCCGATGCAGCTCTCTGCTATGGCCTGGGAAAGCACTAGAGGATGTCCCAGTCCTTAGGCGAGACTCAGAAGAAGCTCCTGGCTCCTGGCTTCGGATCGGTGCAGCTCTGGCCATTGTGGCCAACTGGGGAGTGAACCAGTGGATGTACCACCCCCACCTCTCCTTCTCTCTCTGTGTAACTCTGACTTTCAAGTAAATAAATAAATCTTTTTTTAAAAAAAGATTCCTTAGATGGGCCCCTACCATAGGTAGCTATCTCCATTTCTCTGCTTTCCTCTGTTTCAGTTTTTTTCTTTAAGATTTATTTCTTTGCTTTGAAAGTCAGACTTACAGAGGAAGGAGAGAGAGAGAGAGAGAGAGAGAGAGAGAAATATTCAATCCACTGGTTCACTGCCCAGATGGCTGCCACTGACAGTAGCCAGTGGGGGCCAGGCCAAAGCCAGGAGCCAACAGCTTTATCCAGATCACTCACGTGGGTGCCAGGGGCCCCAACTTGGGCAATCCTCTGCTGCTTTTCCCAGGCTTTTAGCAGGGATCTGGATGGGAAGTAGAGCAGCCAGGACACTAACTGGCAGCTTAACCTGCTGCCCTACAAGACCTTCCCCTCTAGTCCCACTTTTTCTAGAATAGGCATTTGATCTCTTTATTTTGACTTTTTCATTTTGGGGGTCATCCTGCAACAGCCGCACCCCCACCCCCACTCTCCAGTACTCCTAAGTTGGCACACAAGGGCCTCTCACTAAAGGGAAGGCAACTCTCATGTTGCCTGGTGGGACAGTGGGGGTTTTGGGCGCTCACGTACAGTCAGTGTATTTCAGAGACAAGAGTGCTCTCCGAGCACGGCTGTTGTGACTTCCTCTGGGACAGACACTGTGATTTTGGTTTTTCCTCTGAGACGTTGCAAACCCCTGTTTTCGGTCCAACTCACTGATCATATGTCTTGGATCAAGAGATGGGCATGGGACCCAGGCCTGGACCAACAGTGTATTTGGGGCACAGGATTAGTATAAATGTGAGAGTGCAATGAGAAGATATGCATGAATTTTTCTGGCACTACCAGATTGGGGAATTTTTTTTAAAGATTTATTTATTTATTTGGAAGGCAGAGTTACAGAGAGGCAGAGGCAGAGAGAGAGAGAGAGAGAGAGAGAGAGAGAGAGAAGTCTTCCATCTGCTTGTTCACTCCCTAAATGGCCACAATAGCCGAGCTGAGCCGATCTGAAGCCAGGAGCCCCAAGCTTCTTCTGGATCTCCCATATGGACACAGGGGCCCAAGGACTTGGGCCATCTTCCACTGCTTTCCCAGGCCACAGCAGAGAGCTGGATTGGAAGTGGAGCAGCCAGGTCTCAAAACAGTGCCCATATGGATTATTGACATGGCAGGCAGCAGCTTTACCGGCCTAGCACTGACCCCTGGAGAATCTTCTTTAACAGTGAGTTTAACAGAAGAATGTGAATTTCTTTCTGTTGGGCTGGCCTGGAATGAAGCTAACAGAGAGGAAAAGAGGGCCAAACAATGATGAATGACTGAGTCCTGGTGAGGTACAAAATCTCCTGGATCTATCTGTGCCTGAAGGCATGTGGAGTTCTGGTCTTAGGGTGTGAATTGATTTCCTTTTTTTTTTTTTTTTTGGCTTAAGATGACTTGATTGGGATTTTGTCATGGTCACCGAAAGGGTTAATACAATAAAGCTAATATAACTCTACTAATTGATTTTTTTAAAGATTTATTTTATTTATTTGAAAGACAGAGTAACAGAGAGAGGTAGAGACAGAGAGAGAGGTCCTCCAATCCGCTGGCTCACTTCCCCAGTTGGCCACACGGTTGGAGCTGCGCCGATCTAAAGCCAGGAGCCAGGAGCTTCTTCTGGGTCTCCCACGTGGGTGCAGGGGCCCAAGGACTTGGGCCATCTTCTACTGCTTTCCCGGGCCATGGCAGAGAGCTAGATTGGAAGAGGAACAGCCAGCACCCATATGGGATGCCGGCGCTTCAGACCAGGGCTTTAACCCGCTGCGCTACAGCACCGGCCCCTAATTGATTTTCAACATATGGGTCACAGAGACACTTGAAATAGCTAAGGCTCACTGGACTCCTTTTAGTTTTTCTACATTGCCTCATTCACTTACATGACTTCAAATATTCTTTGTATTGTAGTGGCTCTAAAATGTATGTAGGCTACCCAAATTTCTCTTCAGTACCCCAGCCTATCTGAATTGGTTCCTCATGTGTTTCCTAGCTGTGTTAGAGTTCTCCAGAGAAACTGAACCCATTTCTATATATAGAAGCTTCTTTATTTCTGGTCGAGTTATGTCCTGATAAACCCCTTGGAAGTTAAAAGCATCATTAGTCAAGCATACATTGACTACACCTAACTTTTTTTTAATATTTATTTGAAAGTCCAGAGTTACACAAAGAGAGAAGGAGAAGCAGAAAGAGAGCAAGAGAGAGAGAGAGAGAGGTCCTCCCTGCTGGTTCACTTTCCCACCAGTTGGCCGCAATGTCTGGAGCTGTGTCGATCCAAAGCCAGGAGCCAGGAGATTCCTTTAGGTCTCCCATGCGGGCTCAGGGGCCCAAGGACTTGGGTCATCTTGTACTGCTTTCCCAGCCCATAGCAAAGAGCTGGATCAGAAGTAGAGCAGCTGGGACTTGAACTGGTGCCCACATGGGATGCCGGCACTGCAGGCAGCGGCTTTATCCGCTAAGCCACAGTGCCAGTCCCTACTGCCCCTAACTTAATGGACAACATAGCTTAGCAATGCAGTGCTCTGTAGAGCCTTGGTGTTCCCCTCATGACCACAGAGCTAAGTGGACACTGTCATCGCTGCTGCTGCTACCTGACATCATGAGAAAGGATCACAGCTTATATGGCCAGCTCAGGAAAACAACAAAATAAAAAATTTGAAATATGTTTTCTGCAGAACGAATACTATTTTGTACCATTGCTAAGCTGAAAATTTGTAAATATAACCATCACGAGTTGGGTTGTCTGGATGAAGATATGGAAGAAAGGATTTATTATGTGAATTGATTCATGCAATTATGTAGGCCCGAAGACCCAGGCTAATACTTTCTGTAAGCTGGAGAATTGGGAATGCCAATGGTTCAACCTTCCATTCAAGGCTGAAGACCCAAGGACGTGGGGGTTATGGTGTCTGAAGAACCAGAGTCCAAAGGCCTGAGGACCCAGTGTCAAATGGCAGGAGAAGTTGGATGCCCCTGCTTCCGAGCAGAGAGCAGATTTGTTTTCGGACTGCCTTTTCCTTCTATGCAGGCCCTGAATGGATTGAGTGCTGCCTGTGCACTCCGGTGAGAGAAGATCTTCTGTTCTCTGTCTACTCGTTCAAATCTGACCTCTTTCAGAAACTCCCTCATCAACACACTCAGAAATAATGCTTTAGCAGCTCTGTGGGCATCCCTTAACCCAGTCGTGTTGACTCTTACAATGAATTATCATACTAGGGTGCTCAGGGACATCTTATGTGATACATTCCTGAAACTCAGCACTTGATCTCCCCCCACAGATGAATTCTTTCCACGGTCACTCCTCGGTCAGTACTGGCCATCATCATCTATTCTACCATTCAAGACAGAAACTGGAGGGACAGCAGTCACCCCTCCTTCTCTTTGTATCATACATTCTAGCCACCAGAATGTCCCATCTGCCCTCCCCACCCTGGGATGTTCTTGAACTCAGCAGAATTCCTGCCCTCTCTACTGCCTCCCACCAAGATCAAGGGCCTCCAGTCCTCTCCAGGTGCATAAGAGTAGCTCCAGACTCTTACAGTCAATTCCCAGTTTATTCTCTGCACTGCCACCCTTGAAACATTTTGTGTCACATTGGGTGAAGAATTCACTCCCCCTGTGGGCTAAGGGTCCTGGATGCTCTGGGCCCATTTGCATTTCCAACATCATTCTAACAACTTGTTTGTCACAAGTGTCTCGATAGATTGCCAGGAATAAAAAGAAAGAGGGCCTTTTGTACAGATGACATCTTTTTTGGAGATGGAAACCACATGAGTGAAATGCAAATGATGGAGAAGACAATTGTCTCCCAAACCACGCAAGGGCATGCAAGTATGAGTGGCACCTCTCTTAAAAAGGGCATAGGAGTGGGGACTGGAATAAAGTGAGGAAAGGAGGTTGAAGGGCACATTTCCAAGTTACAATCAAAAGGATCAGAGTTTTTGGTTTTTTTCTAGTGATTTTTTCCCCAAAGAAAACTTTTATTTAAGGACACAAACTTCATCCATTTCACAAGTACAACTCTAGGAATACAGTGATTCTTCCCACCCTATCCGCCTTCCCACCCACTCTCTCCTTCCTTTCCCATCCCCAGTCCTGTTCTCTACCAAGATCCATTTTCAATTAACTTTATACACAGAAGTGTCCTAAGTTAAGAGTTCAACAATTTGCATAAAAAGACAACAAAACTGTTCCTCAACAGTGGGGACAAGGGTTATTCAAAGTCATTGCATCTTGAAGTCAATTTCACCTCTCCCCCCTTTTTTAGAAACTTGATTAACTTCAAAGAAGCACCCAAGAATGATACATCTTTTGCAAGCCCTCATATATAATTAAAATATAACTCTTTGAGGACAGAAGTCTTGCATGGGAAGTTAGTGCACAGTGACTCTTGTTAATTTAACAATTAACATTATTTTGTATGACATCAGTGATCACCCGAGGCTCTTGACATGAATTGCCTAGGCTATAGAAGCCTTTTGAATCCACAAACTCCGTCAGTATTTTAGACAAGACCATAAGCAAAGTGGAAGTTCTCTCGTCCTTTCAGGGAAAAGTACCTCCTTTTTGATGACTTCTTTCCAGTAGGGTCTCACCTACCGAGGTCCTTCATGTAGGACATTTTTTGCCATAGTGTCTTGGTTTTCTATGCCTGAAATGCTCTCATGGGCTTTTCAGTCAGACCAGAATGCCTTAAGGGCTGATACTGAGGTCAGAGTGCTATTTAAAGCAATTATCATTCTATGAGTCTGCTGTGTGGACTGCTTCCCATGTTGGAGCATTCACTCCTTTTTAATTTTATTATTATTGCCAGACACTAAAACCTATCCATATGATCATTTTAATACTTAAGCTGGATGGTATTTATACCACCCAACCTAAGGGATTTGGGATCCCATGGCAAGTTTTTTAAAGTGTATCCTTAGAAGTAAGTCCATAGGAATATATGCAGAACTATACAGCTTTACATTTACAAACTTCATATATTTCATAATTACAACTTTGGAACATGGTGATTCTTCCCACAGTGCCTGCTCTCCCATCCATATTCCCAACCCGCTTCCTCCTCCCTCTCTTATTCCGATTTATTTTTTTACTGAGATCTATTTCAATTAGCTTTATAAACATATGTTTAATTCTATGTTAAGAGTTCAATAAGTAGTATTAAAAAAAACTGTTTTTCAACAGTCAAGACAAGCGCATTCAAGTCAATGCTTCTCAAAGTGTCAATTTCACGTCTACAGATTTCCTTTCAGTTATCACAGATCAGGGAGAGAATATGGTACTTGCCCCTTTGGGACTGGTTATTTCACTAAGTATGATGTTTTCCAGATTCATCCATTTTGTTGTAAATGACCTGATTTCTTTTTTTTTTTTTACTGCTGTGTAGTATTCTATACTGTACATATCCCACAACCTCTTTATCCAGTGTTCAGTTGACAGTGTTGATTCCATTTCTTAGCTATTGTGAATTGAGCTGCAATAGACATGGGAGTGTAGATAACTTTTTCATATGCTGATTTCACTATTCTTGGGTAAATTCCCAGAAGTGGGATGGCTGGGTCATATGGTATCTCTATGTTCAGATTTCTTTCTTTCTTTCTTTTTTTCTTTTTTCTTTTGACAGGCAGAGTGGATAGAGAGAGAGAGAGACAGAAAGGCCTTCCTTTTTTCCATTGGTTCACCCCCCCCAATGGCCACTGTGGCCGGTGCGCTGCAGCTGGTGCACTGCGCTGATCTGAAGCCAGGAGCCAGGTGCTTCTCCTGGTCTCCCATGTGGGTGCAGGGACCAAGCATTTGGGCCATCCTCCACTGCAATCCTGGGCCACAGCAGAGAGCTGTACAGGAAGAAGAGCGACTGGGACAGAATCCAGCGCCCTGACAGGGACTGGAATCTGGGGTGCTGGTGCCACAGGCGGAGGATTAGCTTATTGAGCCACAGCGCTGGCCCTTCTTTCTTTCTGGTTTTCTTTTTTGTTGATTGATTGATTTATTTGAAAGGCAGAGTTATAGAGAGGCAGAGAGAGAGAGAGAAAAAAAAAAAAGAGAGAGAAGTCTCTATCTGCTAGTTTACTTCCCAGATGGCTGCAATGGCTGGAGCTGCACCAATTCTGAAGCCAGGAGCCAGGAACTTCTTATGGGCCTCCCACATGGGTGTAGGGGTCCAAAGACTTGGGCCATCTTCTATTGCTGTCCCAGGCCATAGCAGGGAGCTGGATTGGAAGTGGAGCAGCTGGGACTTGAACCAGCACCCATATGGGATGCCAGCATTACAAGTGGTTGCTTTACCTACTATGCCACAGCGTTGGCCCCCTATATTCAGATTTCTGAGGCATCTCCATACTGTCTTTCATAGTTTACATTCCCACCAACAGTAGATTAGGGTACCCCTTCCCCCAAGTCCTTGCCAGCATTTGTTGTTTATTTATTTCTGTATGAAGACCATTCTAACTGGGGTGAAATTAAACCTCATTATGGTTTTGATTTTCATTTCCCTGAGGGCTGGTGATCCCAAGCATTTTTTCATGTGTCTGTGGCCATTTGGATTTCCTCTTTTGAAAAATGTCTGTTTAAGTCTTTTGCCCATTTCTTCACTAAATTGCTTGTTTTACTGTTGTTGAGTTTCTTGATGTCTTCATATATTCTGGTTATTAATCATTTATCTGTTGAAGAGTTTGCAAATAATTTCTCCCATTCCGTCGGTTGCCTCTTCACTTTCCTGAGTGTTTCTTTTTCTTTTTCTTTTTTTTTGACAGGCAGAGTGGACAGTGAGAGAGAGAGAGAGACAGAGAGAAAGGTCTTCCTTTGCTTTTGGTTCACCCTCCAATGGCCGCCACGGCCTGCGAGCTGCAGCCGGTGCACCGCGCTGATCTGATGGCAAGAGCCAGGTGCTTCTCCTGGTCTCCCATGGGGTGCAGGGCCCAAGCACTTGGGCCATCCCAGGCCACAGCAGAGAGCTGGCCTGGAAGAGGGGCAACCGGGACAGAATCCGGCGCCCTGACCGGGACTAGAACCCGGTGTGCCGGCGCCGCAAGGTGGAGGATTAGCCTGTTGAGCCGCGGCGCCGGCTTGAGTGTTTCTTTTGCGGTACAGAAGCTTCTCTGTTTGATGTAATTCCATTTGTTAATTTTGGCTTTGATTGCTTGTGCCTCTGGAGCCTTTTCCAAGAAGTCTTTGCTTATGCCAATATCTTGCAGGGTTTCCCCAATATTCTCTAATAATTTTATGGTTATTTTTATCTATTGATTTGTTTGTGCGTCTTGCCAGGGAAAAGAAATGCAAATATTTCCTCTGTGAGAGCAAACACAATTCCTTCTGATGTTCACCATCTACACAGCTGATGTTGCATTCTTTTCACCATTTCTTTACATTTCAAATAAGTGCAATTTTTTTCCTCCATGGAGCTGGAAACATGTAAATTCTGCCTATGAGTCACCCTGACACTGTATCTTAGGTCACAGAATGTATTGTTGTTATCTTTTTATTTTATTTAATTTTAAAGATTAATTTATTTGAAAGGGAGACTGACATGCAGAGAGAGGGAGGGACAGGAAGAGATATTCTATCCACTGACTCACTCCTCAGTTGGCTGTAAGGCCCAGGGTTGGGCCAGGTCAAAGCCAAGAGTCTGAAACTCCGTCCAGGTCTCTCATGTGGTTGGTAGGAGCCCAAGCACTTGGGCCATCTGCTGCTGGTTTCCCACGCCCAACGGGGGGAAGCTGGTGCTCTGATAGGGGATGCTGGTGTTATAGGTTGTTGCTTAACCAGCAGTGCCACAATGTCGGCCCTGTATTGTTATTATCTAAAACTATGCTGCCCAAATCGTGGTCAAATAATATATATGACTAAGAAGCCCTCAAAATATGACTGCTCTGAAGTTAGTTGTGGTAAGTGTAAAATACCCACTGCATTTTGAAGACTTTTGAAGAAAAGAAGACTAGGGGGCCGGTGCTGTGGCTCAGAGGGTTAAAGCCCTGGTCTGAGGTACCAGCATCCCATATGGGCACCGGTTTGTGTCCTGGCTGCTCCTCTTCCGATCCAGTTTTCTGCTATGGCTTGGGAAAGCAATGGAAGATGGCCCAAGTCCTTGGGCTCCTGCACCCTCATGGGAGACCCAGAAGAAACTCCTGGCTCCTGACTTTAGATCGGCTCAGCTCTGGCTGCTGCAGCCATTTGGGGAGTGAACCAGTGGACGGAAGTTCTCTCTCTCTATATATGTGTGTCTCTACCTCTCTCTGTAACTCTGTCTTTCAAATAAATAAAAATAAATATTTAAAAAACGAAAAGAAAGTAAAATATATCAGCAACAATTTATTTTATATTGATTGCATGTCAAAATCATCAGATTTTAAGGTAAGGAAATTATATTATAATATATCGACATTATATTAGTTAATATTTAAGAATAAGAAACTGGAGATGCGGGGATTGAACTCGAGACCTCATACATGCAAAGCGTGCACTCTACCATTGAGCTACATCCCCAACTGTATTAGTTAATATATCAGCTATAATATATTCGTTAATTATACGTACTGATATAAATTAAATAATACGTTAGTGTTAATTTTACCTATGTTTACTCTTTGAAATATGACAACTAGAGAATTCTGTCTTGCATAGGTGGCTTACATTGTATTTCTAGTGGTCACTGCTGCTCTGGAAAGATCCTAAATTTCAAGTTACCCCCAAGACCGATAGGTAACAGGTATGGTAGATGATGTGGGTCCCTCTTTATCCCTTAGGGCCTAATTTATTACCAGTGATTATGGTATAGATAGGAACCTTAACCTATTGAGATCACAATAATAGTATTAATGCTCGCCAGCACAACCATTGCTATGACAACAGTGAACTAGCATCACTCTAACAATTATTATTATCATTACTTCTGCTTCTCCTGAAGTCAAAACTCTCTTTTCAGAGTCTCAGAGACTGAGCCAGGCGCTCCTCTACACACGTTATTTTGTATCCTCCCAAGCAGCCTGAAAGGTATGTGATGGATCCAACCTTTGGGTCCTCTCCTGCCCACTCCTCCCCTGCCAAATTCCTTTGTTGGAATCCTAACCATCAAGGTCATGTGATTAGGAGCTGGGGGCCACTGGGAGGTGATTAGGTCGTGAAAGGTGGCGCCTTCAGGCACATGTCCAGGGACTAGCTAGCCCCTGCCACCATGTGAGAAAATGGGAGAAGGCACCATGTAGGAGCCAGGATGCAGAATTCATTCCCATCATTTATACACCATTTGCTCAAAAGCAGCTCTGTTATAACAGCCTGGGGGCACAAAGGTGAAGCGTATTTGTTTTTCTCACCATTAACAGAGGAGGAAAGAGAGGTTCAGGGAGAGAAGTTACTTGCGTTGGTCCCACGAGGGCTAACTGGGCAAACAGGGAATCAAACCCTGCTTCCTGTTCTCGGCTGCCCCACTCAGCATTGCTTCTGTCATATTTGACATTGGACGATGCACAGATCTCCCACTGTTGCAAATGATTTATCCAGAATCAATCATAAAGGCTGGCTGAGAATGAACAAGGGCTAGAAACACACTTCTTTTCCCTCAAGGTTGCAGCAGATAGGGAGCCAAAGCTAACCCACCAAGCAAACCCCATGGATCCTCCAAGCACGGGACAATTGTAGCCTACTGCAAGCAAAGGGCGTGGTCATTAGTTTGTCTCAGCACCTCTGGGTGGCCCTGGGATTCTTGCACATATCATCGTATGATGGCTGCCTCTCTCTCTAAATGAGGGGTGGATGTGAACTTCTCTTTCCTGAAGCCCAGTTTCTCCAACTCTTTGCTTTTCCAAGCTCAGGTCATTGTTTGGTTCTTATGTTTCCATGCCTTTCCACCCCTGCTATCTAAAGATAGATTGGCCCTGCTGAGTTTCCCTTTCTTAACCCTTATCCATTTTATTCATAGCAATTATCAGCATTATCATAAGGGTCTTCTTTCTTGTTCCTCCTCCTGCTAGACATTCAGCTCCATAAGAGGCCACTCATATCTATATCTTTGAGTCCAGTGCTTGAAATGTGGTAGGTACTCAATAAATACTTGTGGCATGAATGAAAAACTCAAAACACAATATTTCCTTCCCTTGGCCTTAAGTGAGTGATACTATTTTTATCTGAGAAAATACCCTGTTCCAATTCAATTGTAAAAGGACAAAGATTTACAGGGTCTGAAGAGAATCCAGAGTATCCAATTCAATTGTAAACAACAGCCATAAATCCATCAGTACTACTACCAGGAGCACCCACCTCTGTGACTTCCTGTCACGGTGACCTGGGACAAGTCATCGACTCTGTGAGCTCTGGTTTTCCCACTGCTATAGCAAAGGGGATGATATTTGTTGAGAAGATTATATGAGGAAGGCTCTGGAAGCATCTGCTAAATGTTTTAGGGTTCTGAAATGGGATTTCGTTTTCATTTATTATGTATCTGCAGACAGAACTCCAAGTGCTAGTTAGAGGTTGTCGCCAGGAGCAGGGAGTCTTAGATGAGAATTTGTGGAAAAGCTCTGTATTCAGAGGTGAGGAGGCAGGAAGGCAGGCAGAGAAAGAGGTGGAGCAAGGTTGGCATGCTTCACACCAGCCTGCGGAAGGGGAGTCCACGCTGTGGGGGCGCTCTCGCCGCTTCCAGGCTCACATCTCGGCTGTTGTCTGAGTCAGGAGTGAGAAGGAGTGTTAGCACCTCCCACCCATCAGTCTGTGCTGGAGAGTTTCCCTCCACAACCAGGTGCCCACACTCCCAGCTGCTTTTGTTTCTGCTCCTCTGTCGGTAGGCAAAGCCCTCCGAAGTAGCCCAAGGGCACTCGCTAGCAAAGAGCTACAGGTGCTGGTGGCTGGCCTGGAGAGTCTTCCAAGAACCAGTGTGCTAAAAAAAAATGGTCAAAGGATTAATGGGGGAGGGAACAAGGACAGCATTGCTGATTCAATACCCGACTGTTGTGCTTGGCCATGGAGCTCGCCGTTATGAATTAAGATCGGGTTTGAGGACCCAACCTCCTTGTATTTATGCCACATTTCTCTTCCTTCTTTGAAGTGCTTCTATATATAACTCATGAGTAAGGATGGCTGAGAACAGGCTCGGGGGGATCACGTGCGAACCATAAAAAAGTAAATTTTCAAGGGCAAGAGGTTAAATAAAGGAAAGAGGTTCACTGGTTTTACAGCCGTGAGTGGTTTCTGTTTTTCGATAAGTCAAAGCCCTTAGCAGACATGGCTGAATGGGCAAAGAGCCCTCTCGGGGAAATTCGTGCTTGTTCAGTTTGATCATCTTTGGGGTGAGGGGAAAAACACAAGGCATGGTTCAAAACTATACATTTCATCATGACCTTGAAAACAATTTGCTGTACTTCTGCAATGGAAAGGATATTTTATGAAACATGCTCTGAACGTGTTACTTACCTTTGGATTCTTTTTTTTAAGATTTATTTTATTTATTTGAAAGACAGAGTTACAGAGAGAGGTAGAGACAGAGAGAGAGGTCTTCTATCCACTGGTTCACTCCCCAGATGGCCGCAATGGCTGGAACTGCGTCAATCCAAAGCCAGGATCCAAGAACTTCCTCCGGGTGTCCACGTGGGTGCAGGCACCCAAGGACTTGGGCTATCTTCCACTGCTTTCCCAGGCCATAGCAGAGAGCTGGATCAGAAGAGGACCAGCCGGGACTAGAACTGGCACCCATATGGGATGCCAGCGCTTCAGGCTCTAACCTGCAGTGCCACAGCGCCAGCCCCCCACTTTGAATTCTACGTGTTTATTTTCACCATTGGCTGTACCTTAGGGGAGCCACAGACTTCTGTGCAGGGCAACTATGCCTTTATCTTTTCCTTTCCTTCCACCACAACGCAGTGACTCCCAATAGCTGAGCCATGGGGATGCTAACTGACCAGGGGGGCACTGCCACTGCATTGACCTTGGACTTGGACCTGGCATAGAGGAATCCTTCCCTTTGCCCTCTCTCTGCATGGGAGCCTCACAGCTCCATGGAAAGAGCTCTGACTTGGACACAAACGCAATTCAGTTGTGTGATTGAGGCCAAGTATTGGCAAACTGTGGCTTAAAGACAAATCCTGCCTCTCCTGTTTTTGTATGGCCCTCAAGCTAAGAACACATTTTCACCTGGTTAAAGGGTTGAACAGAACAAAGGAAGATTTATAACCTGTCTCATGTGGAAATTACATGACATTTGAATGTCAGCATCTCTATATAAGGTTTTGTTGGAGGCTGGTCACGTCCATTCGTTTTCGTTTTGTCTCTGTGAATTTTAATAGCAGAATTATAGAGTGGCTGTAGAGACCTACAGCAGGTACAACTGAAAATATTTACTACTATCCAGCCCTTTGCAGGAGAAGTTTGCTGCTGTGGACCCAGGGAGGTTCACTACTCTAAGTCTCACTTGCTTTATCTGTAAATTGGGGTAATAATGGCTTTTTTTTTAAAAAAAGATTTATTTATTTATTTGAAAGTCAGAGTTACACACAGAGAAAAGGAGAGGCAGAGAGAGAGAGAGAGAGAGAGAGAGAGAGAGAGAGAGAGAGTTCACTTCCCAATTGGCCACAATGGCTGGAGCTGGGCTGATCTGAAGCCAGAAGCCAGGAGCTTCTTCTGGGTCTCCCATGCGGGTGCAGGGGTCCAATGACTTGGGCCATTTTCTATTGCTTTCCTAGACCATAACAGAGAGCAGGATTGGAAGTGGAGCAGCCAGGACTTGAACCAGTGTCCATATAGTATGCTGGCACTGCAGGTGGCGGCTCTACCTGCCACGCCACAGTGACAGCCCCAATGATGGCTCTTCACAGCTCAATGGGAAGGAAAATACAACACATGGGCAGAAGCATGCGAAGCCTGGTAGTCAAGATTCAGATCCTGGGGACTGGTGTTTAACCAAGCAGGCGGTAAGCCCGTGGTTCATGTCAGAGTGGCTGAGTTCCATTCCTCTTGCTGGCTCCTAACAACAGCTTCCTGCTCATGGAGACCCTGGGAGGCAGTGATGATGGCTCATGCAACTGGATCCCTGCCATCCACACAGGAAATCTCCACTGAGTCCCTGGATACCAGTTTTAACCCCAGTTCTGGACTTTTTGGGTATTTGGGGAGTGAACCAGCAGATGGGAGCATTTTCTCTCTTTCTCACTCTTAAATAAATAAATGCAATTAAAAAATAAATATTTAAAGTGGCTCTGTCACTTTCTAACTGAGTTACCTGCCCAATTTCTCAGTGCCTCAGTTTCTGGCTCCATAAAATGGGGATAATGAGAGTCTCTACCTCATAGTTAAGAGTTTATTATACATGCACCACTTGGAACAGCACCTGGCATGAATTAAATACTATGAGAGTGTTAGTTATTGCTACTCTCACTGGGAGAAACAGCCATATTTATTAAACAGATGAAAGGCAAAATCACATTCTTTGCTGTAATGCCCAATAACTGCTCATCTCATCACAAAGACTCTCGACCATGGCCCAGAGAGAGTAAGGGCTCTGGAACCAGCCTACTGGAGTATAAATCTTGGCTCTCCCCTACCCACCAGCCTTTTAAACTTGAGCGTGGTGCTGAGTCCCTCCAGGCCTTGGTTTCCTTGCCTGTAACATTGGGAAATCGTTCTCTGCTCTTTGGGTTGTTGTGAACATTGAATGAGTCTGAACTGGGATAGTATCCCATCCAGATTCCAGGAAGGCAGAGACACAGCTCAGGAAGGAATCAGGAAAGACCAAGTTTAGCCAGAGGATTGATCTACCTAGAGTTGTGCCAGGGACATTGTCATGGTCACAACTGCTGAAACCAGTGCCACTGCTGCTGTGACCCTGGAAACCCAGTGTTTTCCATTACCCAGACGTGAAAGCAATTTGTACACATACAAACAAAGGCTTACCCAACAATTATCCGGAATCCTTTCTCATGCCGTTAATGATATACTATGATTTGGGAACATTGACCTAGGGGAAGTGGTTGATGGATGGAGGAAGTTGCTGGAAAACAAAGGGATAGACAACAGCTTATCTATGTCTTTTTAATGAGAATGCTTTAAAAATTTCATGGTAAGGGGCCGGCACTGTGGTGCAGCTGGTTAATGCCATGGCCTGAAGACCCAGCATCCCTTATGGGTGCCAGTTCTAGTCCCAGCTGCTCTTCTTCAGATCCAGCTCTCTGCTATGGCCTGGGATAGCAGTAGAAGATGCTCCAAGTCCTTGGGCCCCTGCATCTACATGGGAGGCCAGGAAGAAGCTCCTGGCTCCTGGCTTCAGATTGGCGCAGCTCTGGCTGTTGTGGCCATCTGGGGAGTGAACCAGTGGATAGAAGACCTCTCTCTCTGTCTCTACCTCTCTCTGTAACTCTGCCTGTCAAATAAATAAAAATAAATCTTTAAAATTTTTTTTTCATGGCAAATGGAATGAAAAGAATTTTGTTGCAAAATTTTTTGAAACTTGTGCATGTGAGGGATCTTCAAAAAGTACAAGGAAATTGTATTATGAAGAGCATACATGGATTTTTTTTTTTTTTGGAACCAAAATAAACTTATCTTTTAACTCAATTTTCCAGCAACGTTTGGAAGTATCCACACAGTCAGGATCTGGTGCAAAGCAGATCAGGAGAAATATTTTGTGTTATCATTGGTTATGTCTTCCTGCACTTTGGTCACAAAGTACGTCCCATTTGATGCGATGACTCACTCGTCCTTGTACCTGAATTCTCTGGTCATTTGTCCCTGACTCCAAGCCGCTTTTGCTTGCTTCCATTTCTTAGCTACTGTCAATGTCACTTCAAATCCCCTTTAGGGAAAGCTCCTCTGGTACTCCTGCCTTCTCTCAGATATGCTGGCCAGGGAGTGAGTGAGTCTCTGATAACTGTGGCTGTGTGACATCTGGATATTCTACTTTTGAGAATCCCAAGATTAGAGCAAAGCAAGGCCTGCCTCTTGCTACAAAAGCTATGAGGGTGAGAGGCTTACTTCTACCCCTGCTGCCAGAGGAGAAAGGACTCATGATCCTCGCCTGGTCCTTGAGGGGCTGAATCTTGGTGGAGTGAGGCAAAGGCTCAAAAGCAGATGGAAGTGTTTGCTACAACACTGAGAACTCAGAGCCTTGGAGGGAGCCATCAGTGACAATGGCTTCAGTGGCCCTGGTGGGACTCTCTACGCAGATCATTCCTATGGCTCAATTTGGCCTTGATTCCTGCCTAAGCTGTGTCTCTGCCTTCTTTGGGTCTATGAGCTGTTGGAGTGCCTTCCAATACAGTTATTCTTTGAATATATTAACTAAAAATGTTTCCATTATCCAGAACGGAGAACCTAGTGCCCCAGGGTTGGGAAGTGGATCATGATGGTTAATGTTGTCCTTTTACGCTCGATCTCCCTCTTCTGGGTCTCCCACCACTGAACCAGAATCTACGTGGAGACTCCCCAGGGCACACAACAATGATTGACGTGTCTATCCTAGCCGTCTTATTTTTTTAGTGTCATTAAGTTGCCACATCAATGATTTTTTGCTATTTGCCATGCTTCCCTTGCATTCCTTATTCCTTTCCGACCATACAGTGCGCATTTGATTTACCATTTTTAAAAATGTCAGAAGGTTAGGATTATGCCAGCAAGAGGGGGAAGGACTCTTCTTGAAATGTGAGTAAAACTTCTTTGGAAGAAGCAAAGTAACAACAACTCAGAAGGAAGAGGGTCCCAGTTGCTTTACTGAGTTTTCAGTGACTTGGTAGCTTTGTGTTATCTATTCCACACACGTATTTTAATTTTCATTGTTGTCTTGCATTTTTAAAATTGGCTACAGAAACCGTATCAGGGAATATCAAAGGGATATTAATAAAATGTAAAATAAACTCAAGAAAGCGTCCTGCTACCCATTGAATTCCAAACTATGGAAGCCAGGGCATTCCAGTGTCATGCAATCACTTAGATTTCTTTTGTTGGATGTTTATCACCTAATGTATGCTCCCTTTCAGCATAGATATTCATTTAACAAATATGCATTATGAGATCACCTTCAGCCAGACACAGGAAGACATGAAGAGAAAATATCTTTATTTTTTTTTTCTTTGCTTTTCTAGACTGGGAGCTCACTGAGAACAAATCAGAGTCGAGGTCTTATTCATCTTCACCTTTGTGGTGCCTGTCCCTGTGCCTGGTCAATCAGATATGGAATGGATGATTCATCCCACTCCTGGGGTGTTCGTGGAATAGTGACAAACATGCATAGGTATAAATGCTGCACGGAGGGAAATGTGTTACTCATGGAGGCAGAGTGTGAAGGAGAGTGGGTGCCCCATGAAGGGAGGAAGCTGGTCTATTTAGGGCAGATGGGACCAGTATCTTACTATCTTTTTTGCATCCACATTAATGAAGTCTCCCTTTCAAATCTGCCTAACTATATTTCTGGGAAGGGGTGGGGTGGCTGAGTAGTCCCCACTGTGATCTCTCTCTCATTTTCTTTCTTTCTGCCTTTTTTTTTTTTTTTTAAGAATTTATTTCTTTATTTGAAAGGCAGAGTCAGAGAGAGGCAGAGGCAGAGAGAGAGAGAGAGAGAGAGAGAGAGAGAGAGAGAAAGTCGTCCATCCACTGGTTCACTCCCCAGATGGCTGCAACGGCTGGCGCTGCACTGATCTGAAGCCAGGAAACAGGAGCTTCTTCCTGGTCTCTACGTGGGTGCAGGGGCCCAAGGACTTGGGCCATCTTCCAGTGCTCTCCCAGGCCATAGCAGAGAGCTGGATGGGAAGTGGAGCAGCCAGGACTCGAACTGGAGCCCATATGGGATGCCGGCACTGCAGGTAGCGACTTTACCTGCTACACTACAACGCCGGCCCCTGTGATCTTTCTACCTTCTGTCTGTATGGCTTATGATCTTGTCTTTTGGGATTGTCACCCTCTCTCTCTCTCTCTCTCGCTCTCTCTCTCTTCTGGACTGCACCTTTCCCCCGTCTTTCCCCAAAGTACTTTAAGCAGAAACGACATTGTGGACCTTTACTGAATTTTTGGGTAATCGTAGGCTATAGCCCCCCTATGCCTATGACTATTCCTACAATCTCATTTCTCTTCAATCATAATAGCAACCTCTCCACCCTCAGCCCCTGGCCCCAGTTACTTTCAAATCCTGGGTATCATTTCATGTTGAGAAGGTGGCTCCTTTCCTGTTGCTCCTAACTCGTGTCTAGATTTTTCTCTGCACATCTGCACATTCCTAGGGTGCTCTGCTGCTCCAAGCACCAGTGGCACTGAGTGTCAGGCATAGCATGACAAAGAACTGGAGGGGACTTCACACAAAGATCATGCACTTAGGGCAGGATTTGGTCTAGTGGTTAAGATGCCCACGTCCTATATCAGAGTGACTGGGTTCAAAACATTTGTGGGAAAATGGATTTAGAACCAAGTGATTTTTGGTGGGAAAATATTTGAAGGCTTTGTATAGCTTCTTTATAATATGCACTCCCATAAACTTTTTGAAGACTCCTTGCATTGAAAAATAGCATGAAGGGAACATAAAGAAGATAGAGTAAACGGTGAGGGCATTTCCCAAAGAAAGACAAGGAGAGATGGACACAGATGCACAGGTTAGTCTTCGTAAGGCAAAGGGGACCTTTTCCCATATTTTTTTCCCTCAGAGGCAAGCATGGGCAATGAAGATCAAAAATTAAATTGTGTCATGGAGTGTGTTTTCCCCATGATTTCTTCTGCTGGGAGACATCTACTATGTTGAGAGCTGTCCCCAGCCAGGAGAGCAAGACAGGTAGTTTGTCTCTAGAGGGAAATAGAAGCTTGGAAATTTAAAAAAAAATAGATGGGAATAGGCTTTGGACCTGTACATTCCATGGACATGCGGAATGAGCTATAAATGTGCCCTTCAGAGCTCTCAGGTTCCAGTCCCCTCCCCTTCCTTTTCTTTCCTTCATTCAGTTTTGCAATTCCTTTTCCCCAAGGACTGTGCAATTAAGTGCATGGGTTTTCAAAATTTGTCTGCTAGGTTCGAATCCGGTTTCCACACTGATGACTTGTTGACTTTGACGCAAGTCTCTTGGTGTTCTTGAGTCATAAAGAATAGTAACTGGCTAAGTTAAATGATAATAACATGAATTTATTAGAAATGTATGAGCTGGCTAAGAAGTATCAGGACCTGGAAAATTCAGAAGTAAGAAGAGTTTGGGGGTCTAAATAGTAGGGTCATCTCTGCAGAGCACTACTGTTGGGGTGTAACTAGCTTTTTTATTTTGTACCATAATAATCCACTCAGGGTTCATATTCCTGGAAGAGGAAATGCTATGGGTTTGGTTTGATTCACATTTTTATTTTTTAGCTTGGTGTTTGCTGCTTAGCTCAGATTGCACATAGTGATGGAGTTACCCAAAGAGACAGGAGGGACAGATTCCCATTACTCTCCCTACCCTTCTGTTTCCTCACCTGTAGGCAGGGGATCATAAAAGGGTCTGCCTCACTGGGTGTCTTTTTAAACTTTATTTATATAAAGGGAATAGATTTCCTGTCTTTCATATATACAAGTTTTAAGAACATAATTATACTTCCCACTCTCCCTCCTCCTTTCTTTCTTATTTTTCTTTTGAATTTTTACAATGACATTCTTTCAATCTGCTTTCTAATCATGAGCTTAATCCTCCACTAAATAGAGATTTCAACACTTAGTAAATAGAAAGACCTCTGTTCCTTAGGAGTATAGACAAGCGCTATAAACAGCAATCAGATATCAAGCTATCAATTTCACTCGTATGTACTACATTTTTTCTGTTCTATACATTAGTTCCCACACATCAGAGGAAGCATATGATGTTTGTCTTTTGGGGACTGGCTTATTTCCCTAAGCATAATGGTCTCCAATTGCATCTATTTTGTTGCAAAAGACAGGATTTAATGCTTGTTTATGGCTGAGTATTATTCTCACTTGTTGTCTTGAGGTCTAAACAGGAGAATGTGAGCCAAGGGGTCAACCTAGTTTCTCCACACTGCATAGTAAAGCTGTAGCAAGTAGGGGACCCAGAATGGAATTCAATATTCTGGGTGTGGTGGAGTGGGTGCCACCTGCTTCATTTCTGACCTGAACAACAGAATCTGCAATGGAATGAACATTTCCCCAGCTACGTTAGTGACTGGCTTTAACGGAGCTTCTTGCTGACTGAGATCCCTGCATTGTTGTACACAGGTGCTTCTGCTGGTTCCTGATTCTCCCTCCTCATACAACACAGCTGACTGGTTCTTAGATCTCACCACCATGCTCAGTCTTGTCGGATAGCTTGAAGTCAGAATTCTGTGTTCCAATAAGATCTTCTAGCTTGTGCCATATGCCCATGGTGGTTATGGGATTAACAGCAATACAAAATCAAATACACGTGAAGGCGTTTGCAACAACCAAGGACAACACAGACGAGAGGGTTGTGCTATTGGTGACAGATGTCAACTTCGCACACCAGTGTCTATTGTCCTGGCATATGCCAAATCCCTGTGCTTTCTAGTTAAGGTTCACTGTATGTGATCCTGTCACGCACCTTCCCCAAATGGACAAACCTGCCTGTTTTACAGACACGTGGGGTTTTCCCATTAGCATCAGTTTTCTTGATAGTTTCAAGGAATTGAAACAGACAGTCTTCACGTTCCTAAGCCTTATGGGCATATGTTCTCCATCTTGCCTGTTTGACCTCGCCTGGTTTCAAAAGCAATAAGCAGTGCTGTTTCCCAGCAAATGTAATTTTCATTATCTGATTGTCAACAATGCATTATCTCTATGCTACACTGTCACGGTCACGGAGATAACTCCAATAAAGACTTCATAGGAGCAGCTCTGGTTAGGGATCTGGGGCAATGTTATTCACATTAACTTTGGCTTTTGCTGGGGAAACCACAGATACTCTATGAAGAATGTATTGATCATCTATGCCTCCAGGATTCCATATTCTTCACCAGCTCATAAATTTAGATGCCAAACAAACCTCCTAAGCAGCACTACTGTTTTGGGATCAGAATTAGATTCACCTCAACATATTAAAGCAACATAAATTAGTTACCAAACCCATTGGATTATATTTGGGTGCTTTTCCAAATCCAGGCATCTTTGAAGTATGCAATGAGAACTTGGAGCAACAATGGTTTCTCATTTTTCTCATTGTCCCCCAAACCATCCTTTGCTTCCAAAAGGAAATGTTTACACCCATCACTGAGCCCTACGGGAATAAGGCAGAGTAAAAAGCCTGGGGACAGGGCAGAGTGAAGAGCCGGGTGCAAGAGGGAATGCGTAGGGCACGTTCTGACCCAGCGGATAGCTTTCTCTGTTCTTGAGGCATTCTCCATTCCTGATCAGGCGAGATTTCTGCTCTTCATTTTTCCTCCCTTTATTTATTTATTTTAAAAGATTTATTTATTCATTTGCTTTGTTTGTTTGAAAAGTAGAGTAGGGGAGAGAGAGAGAGAGAGAGAGAGAGAGAGAGAGAGAGAGAGAGAGAAAATCTTCTACTTGCTGTTTCACTCCCCAAGTGGCTGCAACGGTCAGGGCTGGGACAGACTGAATCCAGGGAGAGGGGTTTCTTCCTGGTCTCTCACATGGGTGCAGGGCTGAAAATACTTTGACCATGTTCCACTGTTTATCCCAGGCCATTAGCAGGTAGTTCGGTTGCAAGTGGAGGAGGCTGGATGTGATACGGTGCCCATGTGGGATGCTGACATTGCAGATGGCAGCTTTACCTGCTACCCCACAACACTGGTTCCCATTTATGCTATTCTTTTTATTTTTTTAAAAGATTTATTTATTTACTTGAAAGTCAGAGTTACAGAGAGAGAAGAGGCAGAGAGAGAGAGAGAGAGAGAGAGAGAGAGAGAGAGAGAGAGAGGTCTTACATCCACTGGTTCACTCCCCAGTTGGCTGAGCAGCCGGAGTTGCACTGATCTGAAGCCAGGAGCTAGGAGCTTCTTCCGGGTCGCCCATGTGGGTACAGGGGTCCAGGGATTTGGTCCATCTTTCACTGATTTCCCAGGCCATAGCAGAGAGCTGGATCAGAAGTGGAGCAGCTGGGACTTGAACCGGCGCCCATATGGGATGCTGGCATTGCAGGCTTTATCTGCTACACCACAACACTTGTCTCCATTTATGCTTTTCTTAAACAGTCCTCGGGCCTTTTGAGGGAGCTCTGGCTTCAGTCCTCCAGGAGATAAGAAAAGTTTAGTTGGGGCAAGAGAGATTTTCAGAACAGAGATGCACATTATAGCACAGGGCGTGGGGGCTGGAGGTGGGGGCGGGGAGGTCCAAGGTGTGCTGAACCTTGCAGAAGAGCATTCTAAACAGACCTGTCAAAGCAAGATTTCCTCCTGCTAAAGACAGGATGCTTTCACCTTGGTCCCTCTTCTCCTGAGACATGAGAAGGAGTCCACCTTTCACCCAAGCATTGATGTGCTGAATGCTAAGTGGAAAACATGAACCTGACCTTGTCCTTTCGGTTGCATCTATTTATTATTTGTACTTGGTCAAAGTCTGACCTCACAAGTCATGCTCACATGTTGGTGTAAGATTCCTTGTTTGGGTCATGATTTTAAGTTCCCTCAATACCACTTTTCAGACAGCCTGGGGCCAGATTCCAATAGTTCATCTTTCTCTTCTGACTTACCCAGGCAGATGGTTTTTCCAGGAAACTCACCTCCTCCCGCCTTGTGTTTTTTTTTTTTTTTTTACTGGTAAGAGGCAATCAAAGCGTGCTTATTTGTCTAGAAGACAAGATCCAAGCCAACGAAGACAGTGATGTATATGTGAAATGGTACAAGGCATTAAAAAAGAATGTCGTTTCAATAACATGACATCATGACTTGGTATTTGGAAAGTAAATACAGGCTGGAATTTAATGACAAGGTATGAATGAGGTGGAGAAAAATGTAGGCTGAGTGAAACTTTGCAATCTCCCTCCATTAGTGGCAAGAAGGCAAGAGCTCAAAATATATTTCTGCTCAGCATCGCTTGGGGAATGGGTGCTGACCATGCAATCTTGGGGATAGGCTTGAGGTCAGAGACGGCTTTTATCTCCATGCCTGTTTGGCATCGTCCCATTAGGATCTTTCTTCTGTTCAGCTGATGACGTTCAGAGCCCCCAGGCTGGGCTGTGGAATGTCAGTGTCACATGTGTTGTAACAAATGACCTTCCACACATGGAGGTGAAGGCACAGTGCGTAGTGTAGCATCAGGCACTCTGTTTTGCCTATCTTGTTCATTTCATGTGTGGGAAAATGAGCTGCTCTAGATTTTATTGGGTGAGACTAGTGAACTCTATTTGTTGTGCCAGCTACTGGCGTGAACACATGCTCTCCCATGCTAAGTTCTATTCCACCATTTAGCAGAGGTCTGAAAGACTTCAAAGTACCTCCAGAAAGGGCCAGATGAGGGGAGGATTCTCCAAGAAAAATGACGGTGAAGAGGGAAACACTCAGAACAGCAATTTTCAATTTTTGTTTTTGTTTTTGACAGGCAGAGTGGACAGTGAGAGAGAGAGAGACAGAGAGAAAGGTCTTCCTTTGCCATTGGTTCACCCTCCAATGGCAGCCATGGCCGGTGCGCTGCGGTGGGCGCATCACGCTGATCCGAAGGCAGGAGCCAGGTGCTTCTCCTGGTCTCCCATGGGGTACAGGGCCCAAGCACTTGGGCTATCCTCCACTGCACTCCCGGGCCACAGCAGAGAGCTGGACTGGAAGAGGGGCAACTGGGACAGAATCCGGTGCCCCAACCGGGACTAGAACCCGGTATGCTGGTGCTGCAGGCGGAGAATTAGCCTATTGAGGCGTGGCGCCAGCCCCAATTTGTTTTGAATACAATTCTTTGGGGTTGCTAAAAGCATATAAGTGCACCCATGTACATGTATGAGCACACACCCACACAAACATCCACACACACAGCATCCTTGGTTCCAATCAGGGATAATTTATTTTCACTCTTAGGTGAGACTCTCTGCATTTTCAAAAAGCACCTAGGTGATTTGGAGTCTCTTCAGCATCCTTTAAGAAATATAGGCTTGAAGGGGACAGGATGGGATAAGAAAGAACTCATACACAGGAGTCAAGTTGGCCTTGGCTTGGTGCAGCATTGATCACTGGTCACTCATCACTGATCATTCTATATTTTGCTCATCTATAAAATCATCTGATGACACATTGGTCTAAGTCAGACACCTCGTCCACTGCCGAGTGCATGACAGGAGTTCAGAACACTGCAGTGATTTTGATTATTACTGCTACTCTACTATTTTTAAAAATCTCGTTCAAAGAAGTTGTTAGAGGGATTTGCATATCAGACAAACTCCTGCAATCAGGAGATGGAGCACAAGGGCCCAGCCAAGCAGAGGGCTGTGGGGATGATCTCACTGCTTCTGTCGGTCAGTGTGAGCCCTCTGTCCTTCCAGCTTCTCTGAGCTTATTCTCGGTGACATTTTGCTCTTCTCTTCTTTGAAGACAGACATCAAGATAACTTGTTTTATTACCACAAATCGTATCTACTTAGGCACATACCTGTAAAAATCTGGAGCAGACTATTTCTGGTTTTCTTCATTTTCACCTGCCCATAAAAGGTGACATCACAGGTGCAGGTAGGCTCCATGGTAGAGGAAACGTGCCAGGAAGTTGTGCTCTGAGACGGTTACTGTATGGTGGTGGGAACAAGGGCACAGCTGCCCTTTGCAAAGCAGGACCAGTCCTGTAATTAACTAGCTGCAAAAAGGATCCAATACGACAGAGCAGGTGTTGGGGATAGTGAAGACAGGGCTGGCCTCATGGTCGGATGACCTGTGAAGCTGTACAGGGCCCAGCAGTAAAATGACCCTACACTTGTTTTAATGCTCTTCTGCTCAAGTGTCTGCGTTGACGAGGGTTAGGCCAGGCCAGAGCCAGATACTGGGAATGTACTCCAGGCCTATTTTGTGTGTGGGACAAACCTAATGACTAGAGCCATCACTGCCGATTCTCAGGGTCTGCATTAGCAGAAAGCTGCCATCAGAAGCCCAAGCTGGGAAATGAACCTGGAACTCCAATGTGGGACGCAGGTATCTTAATTGATGGCTTGTCCCCTAGGCCAAATGCCCACTGCACTAGAAGCTTTTAAATACTGGTGTCTCTGATTTACAATCTAAAGATTTCTTTTTCGTTTATATTCTCCGCGGCATGAGAGAATACGAGATCACGGGGTAAGTGGAAAGAAAGGTGAAAGTAAAGACCAGTGAGAAAGGGGTCACTTCAGTAGTGAAGTGAGAGATGCCAGGGCTTTAGATAGGGTGGAGAGAGAATACCCCAGGCCCCAGCAGGGAGTTCAGCAGAGCTTAACAAATAAAGCATTGATGTCATAAACCTCTCTCTTCTGCAAGATGGCACCTGTTACGCCAGGGGATGGATCAAGGAACCACACGTGTGAGAGCAGTTAAGTTGTGCATAGGATTCTTGGTGCTGATGTTGGCAGCTTTGGGGGCTGAATCGAATGACTACGCCTGCTCTGCTGAGCGGGTCTCAGCAGGTTGAGGTCTTCCCCGTGAACTTTCAAGCTGGGGTCAGAGGAAGAGCCTAACCCGCAGCTGTAGCCCAAAGCAACCGCGCTGGCAATTACGGATGGCTTTCCTCTGTCCTAACTTGGTGGCAATTACTTGACAATTACAGCAGAAGGAAGAAGCTGCCATTGGAAACGGTATGTGTGTCCTAGTTTGCTAAGAGAAAACAACAGGAGAAAAACTGCCCAAGCACCAGCTGAATCATACTTTTTAGATCTCCAACCTTATCTAGATTAGAAATGGCAGCATCTAAATATTTATCATGGTTTCTTGTTTACTTCATTTTGCTTTCTTTGGCCTTTGGAAAATGTCACAAAGATGAATTTCATCGTTGTTACGGACGATTGCGTCCCATGATTAATTTTAAACTTAACATGACCTCCTGTTATTTCTTTAATCTAACTAATAAGACTCCTTGGAATTTACGTTAATCAATTAATCAGTGTGACTGTGGGAAAGATATTAGGGCACAGTGTCTCAAATCCACAAAGCGAAAATTCTGCTCAAATGTAGAGATCTCAGTGACCCAAGCTTGGTTTAGCCCCCCCTCCATCGATTTTAATTGTGTTTCTAAAGTGTATGGAGATCCTGCTATTTTCCTTGAATTTCTTGAGATCATTCTGGCTGCTGAGCTGAGGGTGTCACGTGGTTTGAGATAATGAGCTGCTATTGTAGTGGCCCCATGATGGGCTTTTGTAGTTGCTCCATTAAAATGGAAAATGAAAGCTAGGTTGGACATTCTTAAATGAGAAATGGTTCTCCAAATCCGTGCTGACACTGGGTTAACAAGTCTACAGTTCTGTGTGGAAATGAAAAATGGAACCCTAAAAATTCGCACTGCCCACTCATTCATTTTCCTTTACAAATGACTGAAACCCAACTTCGAGGTATGCTAGCCCCTTTTGTCTCAGTATATTTTTTGCTAATGCAGTATCGCCACTTGATGAAATGAATGCAAAAGGAAGAATTGAGCAAATTTCCTCAAAAGCAAAGTAACGAAATCAAATGAAAGCACCTTGCATCAGAATTACATTCCTTAGTCTTGGTTCACATGTAAAACAAAACTGGGACCCCAGAAAGCACTGGCCAGCAGGCACATATATTTTCTTTAATGTGTGCATTCAATTGGTCGTAGGCTCCACTTTAAAAATACTTGAATATTTTCCCTGGAAATGCTGATACTTTCTGCATTTATGGAGGACAAAAAATAAATGGAAGCTCTGTGGGTTTTGCTTGACCAGATGCGGATTGAAGACAAAGTGAACAGAGTAAGAAATGGATTGGACTGGTGTGGGGCCCCACTCCGTGATCAGCTATGATCCTGGGTAGGTCACAGACACCCTCCCCCAGCCTCAGTGTCAGCTCCGACATGGCAGTCAGGTAGTGATATGAATGCTAAGCTTCCTGTAGCGTTCCTGGACTTGTTCGGTATTCTTCCCATATCATCTCTCTTTCCCCTTCATTTTTTTTTTTTTTTTGACAGATAGACAGTGAAAGAGAGAGAGACAGAGAGAAAGGTCTTCCTTCCGTTGGTTCACCCCCCAAATGGCTGCTACGGCCGGCACTACGCTGATCCGAAGCCAGGAGCCAGGTGCTTCTTCCTGGTCTCCCACGCAGGTGCAGGTACCCAAGGACTTGGACCATCCTCCACTGCCCTCCCAGGCCACAGCAGAGAGCTAGACTGGAAGAGGAGCAGCCGGGACTAGAACCCGGCGCCCATATGGGGTGCCAGCGCCGCAGGCCGAGGATTAGCCAAGTGAGCCACGGTGCTGGCCCATTTCCCCTTCATTTTGAAAAGCTTTCTTTTGTCCTCTGGTGAACCTTAATGGCAAAATGAAATGTTTCTCCAAAGGATTTAATTATAGGCTTATTGATTTTCCTCACAGTGGTCCATTGTCCTTTTATGTTTTGGTTGTTTGTAAGCACACAAACTTGTGTCTAAGTGTTTACAGGCACAGATGGTCTGAATAATTATTGTCCAATCAGGAACACATATGATCACAAAATGAGTTGGTTATGGGTACATTTTAAAATATTCTCCTGGAAAAAAAAAGTGAATGATTGTGAACATAGTCTACAGTTCTCATTTATATAACATAAACTTAGGTCTAATCCATCCATCCATCTATCCATCCATCCATCCATCCATCCCCTCATCCATTCCCCATCATTTTATTGAGCAGAAAATATTGATGTATAAAATAATGGCTCCATCAACTCATCTTGACTTGAACTGCGGGACTATAATTCTTGCCATTTAGTATCACTTTCTATTAAGTAATGCCACTCTCTTATATTAAACCAGCAGGCATATTTGAAGCATTAAGACACACTTATGAAGGGCCCACTGAGCTACATAATTTACAGTTATCACTAGCCTTAGAGTGATTTCTTCAAGTCCACTGGAGATGATTCTAATGTCACCCTAACATATCCTGATAGACCTGCTAGCATTTTTTTTTTTTTTTTTTTTGCTTAAGCCTATTTTTTTCCCTTAGGCAAAAGACAAAAGAAGTGCCTTAGGAACTGACTATGGCAAACTGGTCACTGAAGTACAGTTGTTCCACAGTTCTGTATAAGCAAATGCTTCTCTGGAAGTGGGGTTTGTCATCAGCTCCAGAATATATTACTGAAAGACAATTAAAACTTTCACACACAGAAGGGTAGTATTGTTTGATTCTGCTGATATGAGTAGGAGGTCCCTAGACTAGTCAGATCCAGATAGACAGAAGGCCGGGACATGGAGTTGGTGTCTGATGTGAACAGAATTTCAGTTTGCATAGATGCATAGTGGCTGATGACGGCTGCACAATGATGTGGGTGTGCTTCATTCCATAAAACTACACACTGAAAAGCAGTTACAATGGTGACTTTTGTGCTATATATATTTTGCCACAATTAGAAAAAAGTACTTGAAAAATAAAAAAATACTTGAAAAATATTCAGATCCCTTCTTCATCTATCATTCAGCTATAGGATGTCTCCACATTGTTAGTCCTGGATGCTGATTTAATTGATCAGGCTGTAAAATAATTAATACTCCAGAAGTTCAAGTGGAAGTTCAATGGAATCCCTTAGCAAAAAATAGAACCAATGCTATAGATTTTAAGTAGTTTAATTTATTTTTTAACATTTTTTATTTATAAAAGGTGAACAAGCTTCATGTATTTCATATATATAGATTTGGAGCATAGTGATACTTCCCCTCCCACTCCCACCCTCCCCGCTCCTTCCTGTCTTATTCTTTCTTTTAATTTTTACAATGATATACTTTGCGTATTTTATAATCATAAGGTTAACCCTCCACTAAGTAAAGGTACAGTACTCAACAAATCTTGACATAAGCCGATGTATCTTTTTTAAAAAAGATTTATTTTTATTTATTTAAAAGGTAGAAAGAAAGAGAGACACAGAGAGAAAGATATCTTCCATCTGCGGATTGACTCTCTACACGCCTGCAATGGCCAGGGCTGGGCCAGACTGAAGCCAGGAGCCTGAAACTCCATCTGGGTCTCCCACCTGGGTGGCAGCAGCCCAAGTGTTGCTGTGGGTTTGTTCTGAGAGAAGAAGTGTGGTGGGGGCAAATACTCCAGCACACCCAAGTACTTCAACCATATTCTGCTTTCCTTGGCCCATTCTCAGGGAGCTGGATGGGGAGCGGAACAGCTAGAACTGGAACCAGCACTCCTATGGGATGCTGATGTCCCGGATGGAGACTTAACCCATTGGGCCATTACACCAGCCCCATACTGTGACTTTTCAATAGAACTGTTCTATAGAAATAAAGCACCAACCACATAGGCGATTTTAAGTTTTACCAGCAGTCACATTGAAGCAAGCACATCTGCATTATTTTCACTTCAACATATAACCGATATGAAATAATTAATTTGATATTTCATATTCTTTTTTTACATGGGGCCTTTGCAATTCAGTGTATATTTTAAAGGTAAAAGTACATCTCCATTTGGAAATTGTGTTTTCATTGAAAATTATCAATCTGTATTTAGATTTCTTAAAATTTATTGTTGAAAAGGTAGAATCACATGTCCCAGTTGTTACAGACATACCTAAAAGTTTTCTTAAAATTGCATTGAATATGAAAAATCATCTCCTTTAATGTTTTCATCTACATAGACAAGATTTTCTTTGCTTAAGACTTGATTTGACTTTGAAGCAGAAAGAGTAAGTTCATATCTGTGTGTACTCAAATAATGCATCATGTTTGTGTTCATTTAAGATTATCAACATTAATACAATAGAGTATAACATACATTGAAAAGCAACTCTAAATTTTTTTCAATATCAACAAAGTATTCCTAAATTTTTTCTTGTAGTTTTTATGGCTGGTTTAACAAAGGCTAGTAATTATAATGAGCACCTTCTGCATATTAGATCATGTTGAAAAACCATCATTATCGATTTGTAGTATGAGAAGTTTACATTTTAGCCTAAACTCTCATACTTGGGTAGCTTGGTCACAATAAGTTTTTTAAAGCTTCAAATTTAGCTCATCCACACATAGTGTGATTTTGGTAAAAGTGAGTCGTTCTGCCATTATTTTGTTTTTAATTTTAAACCTTTAGCAAGCACTTACTTGATTTGGCCCATTGGTCTCCTGAGGAGGAGGATGGCACCCAAGGCTGCCTTACAGCTGAACCCTTTTGAGGTGTTATATGTGAGGTCCTTCCTCACCACTAACATCCTCTATGCTTTGGATACCTAAGATCAAATACAGCATATTTTCAATTTAGGCCAGGTGCAGAAGGCTCTGACAGCATATGGCAGCAAGAGTCTCCTGGCACCAGATTCCAAAAATCATGAACAACCTTCCCGGGAGAATCTAGTTTTATTAAAAACTTTCAGGAGGGATCCGCCTCTGACCAACCCCAGGCTCAGTGGAAGGACCCTCTTGCTGCTACTTGGCTCTCCCTGCAGTCAAAGGACAGGGAGTTTCTAGCTGGCTATATCTGTCATGATTTAAGCCTTTATGCCTTGAGTCTTCACAGGCACACTCAAAGCATGACCCTGCCTACTCTTGTGAGCCAATTGAGGACCTCAGATTTATCTTCAGAAAGTTAAAAGATAAGTAAACAGAGCAGGAGTAGTAGCAACTACTCCACATATCTATTTTGGAAATATCATCCATCTGAAATTGAGAAGTTTAACTGCTCACTAAATGTGACCTCGAGTAAATTACTTACATTCTCTGTGTCTAAAACTGTGGAATCTCACTGCTAAACAAGGAACTAAAATAACTCCATGACCCAGCTAGCACTCACTGTCTCAGAGTCTTCCTCTCTCTATTTGCTGCAAATTCCTTTATCCATCAGCACCACTTTCTGATTCTTCAAAAATTCAGTTGATTTATAACATGACTTCAATTTCCTATGGTACAGGTTCTAATTTGTAGTACCTTAGTGGCAGTTTTGACTTTTTAAAAAATATATATTCATTTTTATTTATTTAAAAGTCAGAGAGAGAGGGGGTGGGCACTTCTATTTACTGGTTCACTCCCCAAAGGTTTGCAATAGCCAGGCCTGGGCCAGGCCAAAGCCAGGAGCCCTAAACTCCATGCAGGTCTTCCACATGGATGGCAGGAATCCAAGTGCTTGGACCATCACCTGGTGCCTTCCAGGTATATTAGCAAGAGGCTGAAGCAGAAGCAAAGGCAGAGGTGAGATTTAAGTCCAGGTAGTTTGGTATGTCATGTGAGCATTCCAACCAGCAGCTTAATCTGCTATGCCACAGTGCCCACCTCTGACTCTTTCTACCAACTCTAATGGGCTCAAACTCATCATGTTTCCTGGGTGAAATGCCCACCTGGCCGGAGCAACTGGTCAACATTTAGCAGGTCATTCACTAGCTGGTCTAATGAATCAGGTGCTCAATCTCCTGAGCCAGTCATGGCAGTGGGGTCCTGTGGCAGCAAATACGGCCCTGTGGGCAGTAGGAGTTCTACACTGAGTGATTCCCCTTAGAGAAAGGTGTAAGCAGGTAGTCAGGCAGAGGTTGACATCTGAATACCAGGAATTGGCTCTTATTCTGAGAGACCATTGCCCGAATGATTTCAAAGATTTGGAAGAACTTTCTGATTAAGCAGAGAGATCCAAGAAGAGAATTCTTTATCGCAATACGAGAGAAGGAAGCAACCTGGGCTTCAGCATCATTAGTTCTCAGCTTGTTGTGCCTGGATTTGATCCCCATCCTCTGCTGTTTTCCATCCGCAAATGCTGGAACACCATTCCCTTCTCATCTCTTCCAGCCCAGACCCCTTGCCTGGCACCAAGAGTCAATGTCCGCTCTCTCAATGTGATCCACGTCCAGGGAGGGTTTCTTATTTTACTCAAATGTGAGGCTTGAAGCCTACCTTTCCACTGCCCAGAACTGAGTTGTGACTTCTGATGAATTTGATTTGAACTAATATTCTATGCTAGCTGCTTTGGAGAATAAAGATGTAAACAAGACACCTTTCCTACCCTCAAGGAATGCGCGTCTAGAAAGTTTTACGGCTCATAACCAGCGATCTGTATTACAAAGGAGAACATGGTATCCTGAGAGGTATAGATTTACAAATAAATAAATAAATAAAGTGAACATTCAGAAGAAGAATAGAAGCAGTGTGGCTCCAGGAAATCTTTAAGGCCTGGTTCTGAGCTGGAGGAGAGAAGTCCTAATTTGTAGTGATCGCTTATTTCCACAATGTAAGTATTCCCATCAAGGCAGATTTGAAGCTACCAATCTCAAAACGCTGAACACAATTTGGAAGAGACAAACAGTAGCCTACCATTATGTAGTATGTCTACCCTACAGATACTATACCTAGTAATTTCAAGAGCACAGATAGTACTAACCTGTAGTTAAATAACTGAGAAATGTGACATCACATTTAAGAAAATATGTCATTGCATTGCACATTTATACAATTTTGGTTTTTAAATTAAAACAGTCAAACATTTTTTATGTATGTGAAAGGCACATGCACACACACACACATACACACACACACAGGGCCGTAAGGGAGTGTTCCCATTGGCTGGATCACTTCCCACAGCTAGGACTGGGTCAGGCTGAAGCCGGGAGCCATGAACTCAATCAAGGTCTCCCACACGGAAGGCAAAGACCCAAACACTCAAGGCATGGTCTGCTGTTCTTTAGGATCTGCATTAGCAGGGAGCTGTAACCAGGAGCAGAGCCAGTTACAGGGCCAAATACTCCCATATGGAATGCAGGCATATTAACTGCTAGGCTGAACACCTGCTCTTCGATTTTTTAATAATGCTGGAAGGATCCATAAGAAGTTCTAGTATTAAGGCTTAAAGCATAGTAGGATTTAGCTTTGGACATCAGGGTGGAGGAGACAGGAGACATACTCCTGAGAGAAAACCAGCAAATAGAATCCAAGCACAAACAGTATGGCCAGGAATGGTGAACTGTTTCTTTAATGGAAATCTGACCTAATTCACTTCTCATTATCATCTCCATTCAAGCTCATTTGGGACGGGTGACAGTGGTAACAACGATAATGATGGCAGCTAATAGTTGTTGAATGACTTCTTGGTGCCAGATACTGTGTGTCTAAGGAACCATCTGTCATCCCTTGCTCAAACTTTCCGGTTTCCTAACTTAACTCGTTGCTGAGCAGCCCTGCCACCTCTCTGGGTGAGGCACTGGACTCCCAGGCTCACCACAGAGCCTGCTGCTCCGTGTTGCCTTTCCCACACTGTGGCCATTGTCCTGGAGCTTGCGAAAGTGCTTTGTGCAGGGTGAAGAAATGCTTGTCTCTATCCCTGACTCAGAAGTGTGAAAAGAAAGCACAGATGACCATCTCTACAACAAACAGGGGGAAGGCTACTTCTCAGTGTTGACCGTGGCGGGATCTGCCCTGTCCCATTCGTTTATCTGCTGTTGTTCTGTGGGCATGGGAAGGTGGCATCCTGTTTCTGTGGGCTCCTAGCGCAAAGATGGTAAGTTCGGAAGCCGAGGGCCTGCTGTGCGTGGGAAAGCTGAGGTTTGAAATGCGCTGAAACGTTTTTCTAAGTCAGAATGGAATTTGGTATGCTCTAAAGCAGTTTCGAGACAAGACTCTGTGCATGAAGAGTTCTGAGCTGTTAGGATTAAGGATTTGTTCCTTTCTATCAGTGTCTCATACATCCTGTCTCTTTGGAAACAATCTCACTGCTCATAAGAAATTATAAAGGCATGTCATTGTATTAGCACTCAGACACCAAGTATGATGGGAAACTAAAAAAAAAAAAAGTGAAAATGAAACAGAAATGGAGAGCTGGCATGAGAGCACATAGGGCTGAACCACCACCTGCTGTGCTGGGATTTCCCTGTTGGAGAGCTGGTTCGAGTCTCGACTTCTCTGCTTCCCATCCAACGCCATGCTACCATGCCTGGGAAGTGTTTGGATCCCTGCCCCACCATGTGAGGGACTGAATGGAGTTCCAGACTCCTGGCTTCGGGCTGGCCCAGCTCTGGATTTTACAGCCATTTGAGGATTGAACCAGCACATAGATTCATCTCACTCTCTCTCTCTCTCTCTCTCTCTCTCTCTGTGTGTGTGTGTGTGTCTTTCTGTCTTTCAAATAAATAATTTTAAGCTGAGATGAATGATATGGCACACTCTGCAAGGGTAATAGTTGTGCTTTTCTTTGTAAACTCATTTATTGTGGTAAAATTCACCTGATCTCAACTCTGGGAAAACATCTGCTTAGGAAGAAGCCGTTTTTGTGGCTGTAGTTTGAAAGGCGCTTTTAGGAGTAGAGGAAATGTACAATTGAAAGGGAAGTGAGAGCACACTTGTGGGTTACTTAACTCTTATGAGTACGGCATACCATGCTCCCCAGAGGAGCCACTGTTAATGGAGAACCTCTCTATTGGAGACACTGGGGAAAAGACCTAACTTGTTAATTACAAGAACAAAATGTGTGTGTGTGCATTATGTGGGGGAAGGGGATTGACCAAATGATGTTTTTTCTTTTTTTCCCTTACAATTTGCAGCTTGGCTTGCTTCTACAAAACACCCCAAAGGCAAATATTCTTCCCCTTCTCCGATAAAGCAAGCTGAGTTACACCAACATCATTTTCATGTTCAAGGTCAGCCCTGTTGTTTGCAGAGGGTAACATGAGGTACACGGCTTTAGGATAACTACCCTCACCAAACCTCTGCCAATAAACAAGTTTAGTGAACTCAATTTTCCCTAATTTATAGTCAGCCTGTTTAAATTATGGTTGTTTGGCCAGGATCATTTCATAGGGATTTAATTGTGCTTATAAATCAAGTTTCTTTCAAATTCATCTCTTTATTCACTTTATTTCCCTCCCCCATGTCTCATTTTGCATATGCTCCAAAACATATCAATAATTTATGCCACAAAGCCTTATTTTCTCCTTTGTGACTGCACACATGTTCTATATTGTCTAGTGATGTCAAAGGAAATGTGTACAGAGACAAAAGGTCTTGAATTTTTCATGAGCATTGGTTGGGGCCAAATGGCATTTCGCATATCTTTGGGAGAAGAACAAATCTATTTTTTTTTTGGAAAGGGTTTCAAAACTGAATAAAAGCAAGAACTACATCAACTGTAATGAAGGAAAGATTTGTAGAGGATTCTTTTTTTGTTTTTTGGTTGGCTGATGAGTTTTGTTTTAAAGGTAAATATTTACATACAAGGTCCAATTCTCACAGCCATATTGCAAGGAAGGTTTTTTTTTTTTTTTTGAATGTTTTTATTTATTTGAGAGCCAGAGTTCCAGGCAGAGAGAGGGAGAGACTGAGAGAGAGAGAGAGAGAGAGGTCTTCCTTCTGCTGGTTCACTCCCCAGCTGGTTGCAATGACCAGAGCTGGGCTGATCCCAAGTCTGGAGCCAGGATTTTCTTCTTAGTCTCCAATGTGGATGCAGGGCACTTAGGTCATCTTTCACTGCTTTCCCAGGCCATCAGCAGGGAGCTGGATCAGAAATGGAGCAGCTGGGACTCGAACCAGCGCACATATAGGATGCCAGCGCTACAGGTGGAGGCTTAACCCACTACACTGCAGCACTGGCCCCTCACTATTTTCAACTTATAAGTCCGGAGACTGAGGCTCAGATGTAGAAAGTCACCTGGTCAATATCACACAGGTAGGAAGTGTCTTTGACCTTTAGGATCTCAAAGCCCAAACCATCTTCTCCTAAAATTACTTGTGGGAGATTCTCATATGTAGGCCACATTAATTCAGATGAATTTGCTTTGCTTTAGCTCTAGGTCTAGAACTGTAACTATTAAGTCATGTATTTTTTTTTAAATCATTTTTTATTCCTTCGTAAAACAAGACAGAAAGAGAGAAAGGCAGACAGATATCGCGTCTGCTGGTTCACTCCCCCAAATGTTTACAATGACTAGAACTGGGCAAGGCCAAAACCAGTAGCTAGGAACTCCATTGTGGTCTCCCATGTGGGTGACAGGGACCCAACTACTTGAGCCATCACTTGCTGTTTTCCAGCATGCACGTAGGTAGGAAGTTGGAATCAGAAGTGGAGCTGGGGCCGTGCGTGGCTCACTAGGCTAATCCTCTGCCTGTGGCGCCGGCACCCTGGGTTCTAGTCCCAGTTGGGGCACCGGATTCTGTCCCGGTTGGGGCACCAGATTCTGTCCCCGTTGCTCCTCTTCCAGTCCAGCTCTCTGCTGTGCCCCGGGAAGGGAGTGGAGGATGGCCCAGGTCCTTGGGCCCTGTACCCGCATGGGAGACCAGGAGAAGCACCTGGCTCCTGGCTTCGGATCCGTGCAGCGCACCGGCCGTAGCGGCCATTTGGGGGGGTGAACCAATGGAAGGAGGACCTTTCTCTCTCTCTCTCTCTCTCTCTCTCTCACTAACTCTGCCTGTTCAAAAAAAAAAAAAAAAAGTGGAGCTGGGACTTGGATCCAGTTCCTCCTCAATGAGCTATGGATATCCCAAAGATTGTCTTAACCAATGTGCCAAATGCCAGCTCCATTTTTCTAAAATTAAATTGTTTTCCTGTGATCTGTCCCCCTCTATTCTGGAAAGCCTTTTGCTGACCGTCACATTTAGTGATCAAGTGGAATTTGCATTAGGAAGGGAAGGAAGGTGATGTCACCCACACTGGTGTTATTGGGGCACAGTGTGCAGATGGTAAGTTGGGGCAGAGTACTCATTTGATCAATATTTATTGAAGCCCAAACTGTTTGCTAGATCAGAGGTAAGCAGACTGTGGCCTATGGACTAATATGTCCTGCCTCCCGTTGTCGTAAATGAAGTTTTATTGGAACACAAATTTTATTGGACCCCTTCATAAAACATGGCCTACGGCAATAGCAATATTGATTAGTTGTGACAGATATCATATGGTTTGCAAAGATGCAAACATTTACAATCTTTAAGTTTATAGAAAATGTTTGTTGACCCTGTGCTAGATAATGATCAAAACAGACACAACCTTGGGGCTGGTGCTGTGGTGTAGTGGGTAAAGCTGCCGCCTGCAGTGTCGACATCCCATATGAGCCCTGGTTTGAGTCCTGGCTGCTCTACTTCCGATCCAGCTCTCTGTTAGGGCTTGGGAAAACAGCAGAAGCAGCAGAAGATAGTTCAAGGACTTAGGAGTCCCGGAAGAAGCTCCTGGCTCCTGGCTTTGGGTTGGCACAGCTCTGGCTGTTGCAGTCATCTGGGAAGTAAACCAGTGGATGGAGGATCTCTCTCTCTCTCTGCCTCTCTGTAACTCTGCATTTCAAATAAATAAATCTTTGAAAAAGGACACAACCTCTACCGATTTGAAGTCTATAATCTTTTGAGAGACAAATTCATCAAATAATATCTATGTGATTGCAAGCCTTGATACAGCAAGGTGGATGTGCAGCCCACCAGTTCAAATGCCTGTGTATCCCATCTCTGTGGCTGACTTTGACTCTCAGCTCTGGCTCCTGACTCCAGTGGGCCCTGGGAGGCAGTGGTGATGGCTCAAGAGATTGCATTGCTGCTTTCCTTGTGGGAAAGCTGGATTGAGTTTTGGGCTCCTGGCTTCAGCTTTGGCCCATTCTTGGCCATTGCAGGCATTTGGAGAATGAATCAGCAGATTGGAGCGCACTCTCTCTCTCTCTCCACTCCCTTCCCCCTGTATCTAAAACAGAAAAAGCAAAACAACCAAAACACCATAATAAATGCTATAGAAGTAAAATAAGATCGATCTTCTTTATATAAAGATAATTGCAAATGATTAAAAAATCTTGGTGTTAAACTGGAAAAAAAAAAAAAGAAGTAAAATGAGGTGGAGTGGGCAATGGGTTTTACTGTGTTCATCGCTTGTCAGTGATCTTTGGAATCCAATCATTTGGGCTTTATTCTTCTACATAAAAATGCACTTCTTGCCTGGGTTAAAAAGAATCTCATTCATTTAAATTCATCTGAAAATGCTGAATATTGTCCAAGTGTTGGACATTATGTTAGGCTCTGAGGCTATAGGAGTGAACAAAAGTTCAAAGCTGGTCTTCCATTTATTAGTAACTCTTTGGCTTTATTTCTCACTTGGTTCAGAACCCAGAAAATGAGGAGTTCTATTTTTGGGGCTCTACCAACTTCCCCACAGAGTTCACTGTAAGGTCAAGGTCTGGCTCTTTTTTACCTTGTATTATCTGAAATGGTTTTGCATTCTTATAGTGTACAAGGAGTCTTCAGAGAGTTCATGGTAGTGTGTATTATTAAAAAAAGCTATTCATGGATTTTTAAAAAAAGATTATATGCATTTATTTGAGAGGTAGAGTTACAGACAGTGAGAGAGATAGAAAGGTCTTCCATCTGCTGGTTCACTCCCCAATTGGCCGCAATGGCCAGAGCTGTGTTGATCCGAAGCCAGGAACCAGGTGCTTCTTCCTGGTCTCTCATGCAGGTGCAGGCACCCAAGGACTTAGGCCTTCTTCCGCTGCTTTCCCAGGCCATAGCAGAGAGCTGGAATGGAAGAGGAGCAGCCGGGACTAGAACCGGCGCCCATATGGGGTGCTGGTGCCTCAGGCTGAGGATTAACCTACAGTGCCACGGTGCTGACCCTCTTTTTTTAAAAGATTTATTTATTTATTTGAAAGTTAGAGTTACACAGAGAGAGAAGGAGAAGCAGAGAGAGAGAGAGATCTTCCATCCGCTGATTCACTCCTCAGTGGGCCGCAATGGCTGGGGTTGTGCCGATGTGAAGCCAGATGTAGGGGCCCAGGGACTTGGGCCATCTTCCACTGCTTTCCCAGGCCATAGCAGAAAGCTGGACTGGAAGTGGAGCAGCCCAACTGGCACCCATATGGGATGCCAGCACTGTAGATGCTGGCTTTACCCAAAATGCCACAGTGCCAGCAGCCCCTGCATGGATTTCAAAATAAACTTATTCAGTTTTTCCATGAACTTTTTGATGTATCCTCATATTCTTCTTTTTAAATTGAAACTATTTTGAGTGGGTTTCTATTACCAAAATCTTCTTAAAACTTGCCATTTTCAGACTAAATTAAGTGAGAATTTGCCTTTCTAGACTTGATGGTGGAAGGAAGCAATGGACCAAATTGTTGGGCATGGCTTGACTGTGCCAAATATGCCTGCACCTGTTCTGTCCTTGGCTTCCTCATCTCCTTTGCCTTCTTTGTATCTCATCTTTGAGGATTTTACCACTCTTCATCCAGTGGACTCTGGCTACGGGCCTGTCCAAGCCTGCTGCTCAAGAGTGCCTGTACATGAATATCCCATGGGCACCTCAGACCCGACAGGTCCCAAATAGAACACACGAAGTTCCTCCATCCTTGTCCACACGCCTCTCATCTTAACACACCCTTGGAGATAAACATGGATCATCGACACAGCTGAGTCCACAAATACATGGCACACCCATGTGTGGAAATAGCTGCAGGATTAGGTGAGGCCGCATTGTTAGGAACATGCAGGTGAATTCTCTCTCCTGTCCTGTGCCATCTCAAGGACAGACCTTTCGTGCCCCTCCCAACTGGAACTTCTTGTCTCTCCCGAAACTTTGACTTGGTTCTCTGGTTCTCAAACCCGAGTTCCCGAACTTGACTTTGTCTTCCTTGGCGCTACTTCAGCCTTGAACTTGAATTCTGTTCTTATTCTTAGCCTGACAAGACCCACACGCAGTGAGCATTTACCAAGCAGTTGTTGAATGTTCAGGACTTTATAGATGTTATCTGTTATGATCCCAGTCATCACTCAGTATTCCAGAGAGATTGATTCCAGGACACCCTGAACACATGGAAGTTTTGAATGCTTAAGTCCTTTATTTATAATGGCGTAGTATTTGCATGTACCCTGTGCATAGCCTCCTACATACATGAAATAAAATCTATGCTACATACAGTAGTTGATGTAATGTGCATGCTATGTCAGTCATTGTCACACTGTATTATTTTGACAATGATGAAAAGTCTGCATGTGTTTCGTACAGATGCAAAGTTTTTCCCAAATATTTTCTATTTGCTATTGGTTGAGTCTATAGATGGAGAACCCAGGGTACTGAGGGCTGATTTTGTAAGTCCTAGGATTATCATCTGTTTTCCAGCTGAGGAGGCTGGACACCAGCAGGTTTAAGTAATTTGTCCTAGGCTACACAGATGTATGTGCGTGTGGCTAGGATTCCACCTGGGTCTTCTGTCCCCACAGCACTGACCCCCATTCCTTCTTCCTGAAAGCGGAAATTGATGGCTCTTTCCTCCCTTTCTAATTGTACCACGTGGATTTTACTTTCTGTTTGCAACTTACGCTAATACTTGAGCCAGGAGACAGCCAACTTTCTGTAAAGGGCTGGCGAGTAAATATTTTTGGCTTTTCAGGACGTACAGTCTCTGTCACAACTATTTAGCTCTGCCATTGTAGCACACAAAAATGATGGGTGCAGCTGTGTTTCAATAACATCCTATTTATGGACACTAAAATTTGAATTTCACATCATTTTCACATGGTGCTAGTTACTCTTCTTTTTTCCCTAACCATTGCAAAATGTAAAACTATCTAACATGCATGAGCCATAGAAAGAATAGGTAGGGGCCGGCACTGTGACATAGCAAGTAAGGCCGCTGCCTGCAGTGCTGGCGTTCCTACGGGTGCCAGTTCAAGTCCCGGCTGCTCCACTTCCAATCCAGCTCTCTGCTGTGGCCTGAGAAAGCAGCAGCAGATGGACCAAGTTCTTGGACCCCTAAACTCACATGGGAGACCTGGAAGAAGCTCCAAGCTCCTAGCTCCTGGCTTCAGATCAGCTCAGCTGCGGCCGTTGCAGCCATCTGGGGGGTGAACCAGTGGATAGAAGACCTCTCTCTCTCTCTCTCTCTCTCTGCCTCTCCTTCTCTCTCTGTGTAACTCTGACTTTCAAATAAATAAATAAATCTTTAAAAAAAGAGAGAAAGAGAATAGGTAGTGGGCAGAATGAGGGCCATTGTTTACCAATCCTGTTCTATACCACGTAGTTTGACCTTGGCCTTGTAATTTTTCTGAAAGACTTTGGCAGAGTCCAGATTAGAATTCAGGCCGCCCCCACCAAGGGCTGGCATCTTAAGCACAACGTTTTGCTTCCTTTCTGGTTCCTCTGAGATAAGGTACATTAAAATACTTTGCAAATTACAAAGGGTTATATAAATATAAGTTAATAACTATCATAATTATTCGTGTTACATCTCCATGTAGGTTTCTGAAGGGATTGGATTGCAATCAAATTGATGTTAATCAAAACAAAAACACTCAGGCATGCCGTGGGATGGTATCTATTTTTCTGTCCAGCTCAGCATTAAACGTTTCTCAGCATTGAATTTCCTTTGCAAATAAGCAATGGAACAGCATCCTTCGTGTATGGTTTGCGACGTGCTCTTGTCTCCCTGAACTTGGCATCCTGCTGCCAGTCCTGATTAGAACCCAAATGGAGCCGTAGATAGCAAAGAAATTGCATATCAATAAGGCTTGTGATTAAGTTTTTGCACATCCTTTTTTTCACCCTTTTATTTCTTTCAGGTTCTTAAATTAGATAGTGAGGGAGACATGACTTAATTATTGAGAATATGTTGGAGCCAAATGGAAAATTAGGCTACTACTTACTCAGATGCCAGGGTAATTAGAGCCCAATTATTCCTCTCATTTGGCGCTAATGAATGAAGATCAATTAAAAAAAATAATGTAGTCGTGAATCGCCTTTATTGAGTAGAGAACTCTAGGCAACTGACATTCCCGACTCTTTGTCTAATTGAAAATAATCGGGGAAGGCAACGTGATTGTCTCCATGCAATTTTAGAACAGTTTGATTTTTCAAAAATCAGGCAGATGGCCAAAGGCTTGTATTAGAATCATTTCCTGGGTACAGCACACTGCTCCTTCTTCCATAAGAATCAAAACATGGCTCAAGAAATTTCTATTTCCCTGGTGATAACATCAGATTTGCTGGCACAACTTCATCTTTGCTTCTGGGCTGGTCCTGCTGCAGCCGAGATGGAATGTCTGATTTGCTTGGCTATTTCACGTTTCTGCTGATTAGGGCATCCATTCCAACAAATGCATTCTGAAAGCGGCATTTATTTTACTATAAATGTCTGATTGAAAGAGACATCTTCTTGATTAAAAATTTAGGTCCCATATATGAGGACATGGACTTATCTGCTCCAAGACGCCGTGGAGTTCAGAGTTGGCCTCTTAAGCATCTGGTTAAACAGCAACCACTAAAAATACAAGCTGATGCTATTTTTTTGTTTTATTTTATCTAGTGTATTTTTTTTTTTTTTTGATGTGGGTGGTGTAAGAGTTTCAGTTCTTTCGGTTTGTTAGTAGTCTGAATAAACATTCCCCTACAGGAGGTAGAGGGAAGCCCATAACTTCTGTTCTCCTGATAAAGTGAGTCATGTAGGACACTGCAGTTCTGCTTATTTAAGGGTACCTGGGAAACCCTCTCACTGCACTCAACACACCTCGCACACTCTCTAATGAACTATGCAATCCACAAGGCATGGTTGCTGCCATTATTTCATTATAGCCTCAGATCGCTGCAGGAAATAAGGCAGGTTTTATCCTCCACATGCAAATGTAAAAAAATAAATAAAAACCCACAAGTCTCCAGAGATTAAAGGACACCAAAGCACCTTAAGCACAGCTGTTGAATCCCACCATGGACTCCACAAACAGTGCTCCCCAGAGTTGTGCAGTGCCCAATATGCACAACTGTACGCAGTACCTCCGTTTTGGCTCCTAACTCATTTGAAATGAAAATTAGAAAGAAAAAGCAAGAGGTAATCCGAAAATCATGCGTCCTAACGGAGGCAAACCTGAGCACATTTGTTCCCCGAGCATTTCCTCACATGGAAACGAGCTGGGTGTGACCATAGTGTGAATCAGCTGTGGCCACTGGGCAGCGGGGCTGAGCAAGTGAGGTCTCAGGAGAACCTGTCCTGGCACCCATGGCCTCACCCTTGGATGGTGCAATTAGGCCTAATGCAGTTCAGCTGGCCTGGGGCTCTCAACTCAGTGATCAGGCTTAGGGCTTTGCCTTTCTGGTCCCCCTTGGTCCAAGGAAGGGTTTCTTGGTTAAGCTCTTCCTCATCATCAGCTTCCTACCCCAAGTTCAGGAGCAGGTCTAGGGAGGGCTGTCTAGCTTGCAGAGGGCAGCTTCGAGTCACTGCCACCAACGCAGGCCGTCTCCTAGAGGTGGAGTGACAGGCTTAGAACGAGTGAGGTTTTCTGGTATCTCATAACTGTTGCTCTCTACCTGTGGTTTACTGTAAATTGACAGGCAGAGTGGACAGTGAGAGAGAGACAGAGAGAAAGGTCTTCCTTTTCCATTGGTTCACCCTCCAATGGCCACCGTGGCCGGCGTGCTGCGGCCGGTGTATAGTGCTGATCCGAAGGCAGGAGCCAGGTGCTTCTCCTGGTCTCCCATGGGGTGCAGGGCCCAAGCACTTGGGCCATCCTCCACTGCATTCCTGGGCCACAGCAGAGAGCTGGACTGGAAGAGGGGCAACCGGGACAGAATCTGGCGCCCCGACTGGGACTAGAACCCAGTGTGCCGGTGCCACAAGGCGGAAGATTAGCCTATTGAGCTGCGGCGCCAGCTGTAAATTGCCACTTTTCAAAAATGTTTAATTGACCTGAGAGGCGGAGACACAGCAAGAGCTCGCCCATTCCCTGAGGTCATTCCTCAAATGGCACAACAGCTGGGACTGGGCTGGGTTAATGCTGGCAGCCGGGTACTCAATCCAAGTCTCCCTCGTGGCTGGCAAGGATCCCAGCTACCTGAGCCAACACCTGTGGCTTCTTACATTAGCAGAGAGCTGCGGTCAGAAGCCGGAAGTTGAACCAGGCTCTCCTAAGTGGGACCAACACCCAGCCCTATCATTTTCTTTTAATAATCCTACATCACCTTGTGAATGCTCCATTTACAGTTCATTGTGGTTTCTCTGAGTGTTGCATGTTAAAAGGAAAACTTTAGATGAACATGTTCAATATAGTCCATGATTTTCCCACCCTCTTATGACATGTTTTCCTTAAAAACCAAGCAAACACATGGGGGCTGGTGCTGTGGCATAGCGGATTAAGCTGCCGCTCGCAGTGCCGGCATCCCGTACGGACGCTGGCTGCTCCACTTCCAAACCAGCTCTCTACTACGGCCTGGGAAAGCAGTAGAAGATGGCCCAAGTCCTTGGGCCCCTGCACACATGTGGGAGACCTGGAAGAAGCTCCTGGCTCCTGGCTTTGGATCGGTGCAGCTCTGGCCATTGCAGTCAATTGGGGGAGTGAACCAGCGGATGGAAGACACCTCTCTCTCTATCTTTCTCTCTCTCTCTATCTCTCTCTATCTCTCTTTGCCTCTCCTTCTCTCTCTGTGTAACTCTGACTTTCAAATAAATAAATAAATCTTAAAAAAAATAGGGGGCTGGCACCATGACTCACTTGCTAATCCTCCTCGTTGCAGCGCCGGCATCCCATATGGGCACCGGGTTCTAGTCCCAGCTGCTCCTCTTCCAGTCCAGCTCTCTGTTGTGGCCCGGGAAGGCAGTGGAGGATGGCCCAAGTGCTTGGGTGCCTGCACCCCTGTGGGAGACCAAGAGGAAGCACCTGGCTCCTGGCTTCGGATCTGCGCAGTGCGCCTGCTGTAGCGGCCATCTTGGGGGATAAACCAACGGAAGGAAGACCTTTCTCTCTGTCTCTCTCTCTCACTGTCTAACTCTATCTGTAAAATTAAAAAAAAAATCAAAAGCTTCAAATAAACTAGGAATTGCATTGGTTGTGGTTGGTTTTCTTTTTACAACTCTGAGAAGCGTGTTCAACATGTTAGGGATACTCAGCTGATGAAAAAGGAGACAAGAACAAATAGCTCTGAGGCTGAACTGCTTGGGTTCGGCGCTGACTTCCCCATCCTACATCTTGGACAAGATACCTCATTTTAGTTTTGTTAATATCTGATTTATTTGAAAGGCAGAGTGTTAGAGTAATAAAGATAGATATCTCCATCTGCTGGTTTACTCTCAAAATGCCCTCGACAGCCAGGGCTGGGCAGGGCCAGGGTCAGGAGCCAGGAGTTCAATCTGGGTCTCCCTGTGGCTGGCAGGAACCCACCTACTTGAGCCATCATTCGCTACCTCCAAGAGTGCACACTGATAGAAAGCTGACTTAGGAGTGGAGGCTGAACTCAGAGCAAGCACCCCAACATGGTATGTGGACACCCCACCTGGTGGCTTAACTTGCTGTACAACAAGGCCCACTGCGAGATGTCTACTGTTCTTTAAAAAATATTTATTTTGAAAGGAAGAGTTATAGAGGGAAAAGGAAAGCTGTGGGGGAGGGGAGAAATTCCATCTGCTGTTTCATTCCCCAAATGGCTGCCATGGCCTGGACTGGGCCAGGCCAATGCCACGAGCCTGGAACTTCATCTGGGACTCACATGTGAGTGGCAGAGACCCGAGCACTCAGGCCATCTTCCTCTATTTTCCCAGGTGCATTAGCAGGGAGCTGGATCGGAAGTGCAGCAGCCAGTGCTCCAATCGGAGACCATATGGGATGCCACCAAGCTGGGCCCAAGGCATCTGTTTTCAAAAATCTTCATTTTCTCATCACTCAATGGAGCATGGTTCTGAGAATTCATGAGCTCTAGCAGGTAAAGGACTTGGCATAATCCTGCCACACAGTGAGAGGCAGTAGCTGTGAGCTCTGATTATACCTTGCTTTACCTAGGACGAATGTGCCTGGGTGTGGAGACAGAGAGAGTGAGAGCTGTGTTTTCCCAGAGGTGCGAGGAGAAGGGGATGACGTGGGTCTCTGCCACTGCTGTGGCTAAACTTGGCACTTGCCGTTAGCTAATTCAGTAAGTGTTTGTTGACTTATGTGGAGGCTCATACAAGGCATGGGAGCTACGGGGGTGAATGAAGCAATTGTCCTACCCTCACAGAGCTTGCATTTTAGTGAAAACAGAGACATAGATCTTGGAAATAAATGCATGATATAATATGCGCTGTGAAAAATGGAAAACAAGGGGACAGACAACTGTTTGGTTTACGTGGAGCAGGTGGGAGATTCTAGGGGCTGTGTTAATAGTGTGGCTGGGGGGCTCCTCGTCGATGGAGTCACATCTGGAGAGAGCTCTGATGAAACAGTCAACTACATAAGGAAGTGGATCAATGATCTCCAGAAAGAGGGGGGAGTAAGTGCAAAGGCCCTGAGGTGGGTGTGAACTTCCTGCGGCAGGAAGGCCCTGAGGCAAAATGACCCCATGAGTGTAGAGCAGAGGGCATGTGCTGGGTGCAGGCCCAGAGAGGAGAGGAGACCGGAAGCAGAAGCAGAAGCAGGCAGAGAATGTGTCTACACAGACTGAGTGAAGGCCTTCAACTTTACTCTCCCGATGTGGTGGGAAGCAAGAGAAGTGCTGGAGGCCAGAGAGGCATCATTGGGTTTGCATGGTGCTAAGATAGCTTTGCTTCTGCTGTGGTCTGATTCCAGGACGCAGGAGAGGAAGCAGAGCGCACCCCTTGGAGGGCACTGGACAAGAGCAGCTGCAGGAAAGGCTTGAGCCGTGATCTGACTTTGTGGGTGCCGTGTGGGAGGACTTGCTGCGCATGTCAGAGAGAGAGGCATCAAGGACTGAAGGCTCCCGGGTTTGGGGCCTGAAAACACAGGCAAGATGGTGATGATTTTCTTTCACTGAGATGGCCAGGGCCGGGGCACCAGTGTGGGTGATCAGATCCAGAATTCTGTTTCACGGGGGCCAGCGTTTACTGCAGTGGTTAAGGACTCTGGTGGGAGACCTGCGTCTAAACTTAGTGCCCCTGGGCTCGAGTCCCGCTCCTTCTCCTGCTTCCAGCTCCTTGCTAATGCACATCCTGGGAGGTAGGAGATGATGACTCACTAGCTGGGTCCCTGGATCCCATGTAGGAGATCTGGACTGAGTTCTGGGTTCCTGACTTTAGCCTGGCCCAGATTCGGCTACTGCAGGCATTTTGGAGGGAATGAACCAGTGGATAAGAGCTCTCTGTCTGTGTCTTTCTGTGTGTATGTCTCTTTTCCTTTAAATAAATAAGCACGAATTAAAAAAAAATTCCTTTTAAGATATCTATTCAAATGATGTCAAGGCAGGAGTTTGATATATGAACTTTAACTTTACGGGGCAGTTTTGGCCTGCGATATTAACTTGGCAGTTCTTAGCATTTAGATGGCGTTCCAGATTTCATAACACATCAGCATCAACATTCACCATAAGTCCCTTCCTTCATGTATTCAACCATTGGCTCTTAAACTTTTCTGTGACTTTCTATATTTCAAAACCACCTAGAGGGGTTTATTAAAAATACAATGACTGTATTTATTACAAAATAAATTTCTACCTGCTCTTTATGACTTTTATTTGTTAGTCTTTGCTTTGCATCATAAAGGTGCACACAGGCCTACACTTCAATTTCCCCTCTTAGAAGTCCTTGCAGCACTTGAAAATTGCACTCATACCAGTCATGGCTATTAATATTGAACAGCACCCTTAATCCTCAAGACAATGGGAGAGTTCTGGAGTGCAGACAGGTGCACGGAATCTGGCTACCAGTGCTAGGAGGAAGAAAAGCAGCGATGATCCTTTGGTCTTGATGAGGCTAATTGGGGTGTGGACTGTGCATATTTGATGCGTTTTAGAAATTCTGCCAAACCCAATGAATGCAATCTCTTTTGTTTTTATGAAAACTGTGCGCTCTGATGCTAACTGCCCGGAAGTTGTCAGTGGGACATTGGAGGATGGAGTAGGGCTGGAGATGCAGAGGGATTTCAACCTGCAGTTGAAATTGTGACTTGAGAAAGCGCAAGACTATATTGCTTGCACGCAACAAAAACCCATATGCAACTGGCCTAAGCGAAATGGAGAATTTACTGACTTGGGTAGCAGAGAAGTTAATTATTTCAAACAAGGCTGGATCCAAATGCTAAAATGAAGTAGATCTCTTCATATTTTTTTTTGAGACATCGATTGAAAAGTGTGCTAGGATTATTCTGCAAATAAGGATCAAATTCTCAAGGGCAGAAATAGGTGAAAAGATGATGATGAAGAGGCAAAAACAAGAGATTCCCACTAAGATGGGATAAGAGGAAGGACAACAGACGTTTTCTTTGTATGCTGTTTGCAAGGTGGGATTTGTGTTTTCCAATCTGTATTTAAAAATAATGCAAAACAGGGAAATGGGCTGTCAATACAAAGGGTGACAAAGACTTGGACTTTAAAGGTTCTCTCTGTGTTTGAGAAGGAGTGGGAATGGCTGATTGGGGTGAGAGAGGACTGGCCAGAGCACAGAGCTCTCCGGTCTGGTTGCACTGTGCATAGCACACTCAGGAGTTGAAGGAGGGCTCAGGTTTTCAGGACACACCTGATAAATGCCTGAGCTTCCACTCCTGTTGTTTTCCACAGCGTACTGCAGTAGAAAGGCAATGGGTCTCCCAGTCGGTCGGACGTTGTTCTGAGTCATGATGCTGCCATTTAAGGTCATGTGATCCAGAATATTTTCTGTACCACTGGAAGCCTTGGATTCTCTTCTGTGCAGGGGGCTCTAGGGGGGTGGTGGCAATGGAGTCCCCCTCTGAGGGCTGCAGGGAGGACCCAGTGAAATGTCTTCACTCAAAAGCCTGGCACATACATAGTAATCGTGCGATAAAGATGATGACTTTACCTCCTCCTTCTCCACATGATTGCTGCTCTCGTTCTGGTGATAACTGACTCAGGCCAGTGAGTTATCTGCTGGGACTAGCAAGGATTACATATTGTGTAGAACTTACAGAGTGGCTAATGGCTTGGCTTTAGGCATCGAATGGCTTAAGTGTTCTACCCGGGGAACACATAATGACAGCAACTCATTTCTTCAAGCCTCGGTTTGCACATTTAGTAACGTCCCAAGAGTTAGGAGGGTAGCTGAGTAACTCCCCTATCATGCTTAGCATGGTATCTGGGCTTAGCAGTGTATAAGATTTCAGAAACAATCATATCATTAATAATATTTATTATCTGTGTTCTCCAGCAATTTTGGAGATAACCCAGGGCCTTGTGAAAAGCAAGGCCTTGAAAGAAAGCAGAGGTGGCTCTACAGTTTGATGCCATTGCCACCCGATGAGCAGGTCTCCTTAGTCATTCTGGTGAACTGGCTGCAATATGGTACATGACAGTCCATTTGCCTGCTGTGTGCCTGGTGAGGAAGGGGTCTGGGCTCTATCCTACCCCTGATTTATTTTAAAATGCCTGGGAGCTGAGAGACACAATATGTTCTGAACAGTTGAGGTGGGCATCTTGTCCCAGAGTGGTTCCGTGAGCGTTCATTTGCTGTTTACACAGCTTCCCTGTCTAATTTATAGACTCTGAAAGCACCGGTGGACTGCCTAATAGAGTTTACAGTGCAACCATAAATTTGGAGCCATTTATGGAACATTATGGCTTGCAAACATCTCCCCCCATTTTATTACTCAGGGGAAAAATGTATGGGGCTCCCAATTGCTGTGAAATCTGTAAAACCATTTAAAAAAAATCAAATGCCATCCACAGACTCCATGGAAGAGGATGCATGCTTTTATCTTGAGTAGTAGAGGGAAAGCCCAATTTTCTGTTAAAGTGTCATTTCCTTTCAGAACACAAGAGACGGCTGGCTTGCATTGAAATCTTTGCTGAAAAATCTTTGCTCTTTCCTCTCAAAAAAAAAAAATCACTCTATGCTTATGGAAGAATTTAGGAATTAGATGATTGCTGTAAAATAGCAATTGACATCTGCCCTGTGTTTTTTTTCCCCCCTTAGCATCAAAGATGCTTAATTGGAGTAAAAGCTTTGTCCTCCGCAATCTGAGTTGTATCTATTCTAAAGTCATTATCTTACAGTTAGATCTGAACTTCGGGGTAGAACAACAGAACCTAGGAACTCCAACCCGGAGATCTGACTTGGGCTGGAGTTTTCTGATACTATCGGAGTTGAGCTGCTTTTTATAGTCCTTGCCTTCTACCCCCCACCTGACTGCTCTTCTCCCTTGAACTTGCTGAGAAGTCGCAGGCCTGTGTGTGTGTCAGCACAAGATACTGTTATCATAAAAATGAACACTGGTGGCTGTGCATGCGTCTTTTAGCCTCCCTTGCAGGGTCCTGGAGAGACAAATGGTGAATGAGGTGCTTTCGTCCAGACAAAGTTCAGGTGGAGATAAACGGCGTGGGTGAGGGGCAAAGAGAAACAGAAGCGGGCTAGAGGGCTTCCTGAGTGAGAAGATGGTGTTCTGTAACTGGTGCCATAGAAGGGACCCCCAAAGCAGCAGACACGACAGCCTTATGGGGATGCAGCCTGGGATACAGACAAAGTACAAATGCCTCCCCTGGTGTGGTGAATAGCGGGTGTTTCAGGGCACAGGGTGGGGGGCACAGGTTATGTGTGTGGGGTTTGTTGGCCAGGCAGTGGGGTTTGAATCTTGCTTCTGTTGCTTTGTGGTGGCATATGGGCAGGATATATTACTTATCTCAACCACAGTGCCCCAGCTGTCAAATGGTGAAAACAGTGGTGCAGGGATCTGGTGCTGTGGCACAGTGGGTTAAGGCTGTCACCTGCAGTGCCAGCATTCCATATGGGTGCAGGTTCTAGTCCTGGCTGCTCCACTTCTGATCCAGCTCTCTGCTATGGCCTGGGAAAGCAGTAGAAGATGGCTCAAGTCCTTGGGCCTCTGAACCCATGTGGGAGACCTGGAAGAAGCTCCTGGCTCCTGGCTTTGGATCTGCCCAGCTCCAGCAGTTGTGCCATTTGAGAGTGAACCAGCGGATGGAAGACCTCTCTCTCTCTCTCTCTCTCTCTCTCTCTCTCTCTCTGTAACTCTTTCTTTCAAATAAATAAGAGAAGTCTTTATACAAAGTAAAATAGTAGTGCATCCATCATGCATGGCTGGTGGTACAACCAAGAGTAATGGAGAAAACACACACACTGTGTCTGCCACAGGAGGAGCCCTTTGTGCCTGCCCTCCCTCCCTCCCTCATTCATTCATTCATTCACTCAACAAATCATTACTGGATATGTGCAATGTGCCTTCCTCTTTTGGGAACTGGGGATGGTGATCAACAAGACAGACAGGGTTCCTGATCTCGTGAATTTTACTAAAATGCTCACTGCCCTGCTTATAACAAGTGAGGAAGTCTGAGGGTTCACAGAGTTGGGTCTTGCGGGTGATGACAAGAGCTCAGAACACGTGGCCTTTCCTGTCCCCAGTGTGTGCCACAGAGCTGTTTACTCGGTTTCTTTGTTAAGAAACACATGTCATTTTAAAACAAACTTTCATTTTTAAAGCTATCTTAGATTTATTTTAAAAATTGCAAATAGAGTACAGATAATTCCCACGTATCTCACACTATTCCCTCATCAGTATGGTGTATTTGATGTAACTAATGGACCAATATGCATACATTATTATTTTACTTAATCCATACCTTACCTATTTTATGCATATTTCCTTAGTATTTTTATAACCGAATATTCTTATTCTGTTTAAAAACGTATTTATTTACTTGAAAGGCAGAAAGAGAGAGAGAGAGAGAAAGAGAGAGAGAGAGAGAGAGAGAGAGAGAGAGAGAGAATTGATTTTGCATCCATTGGTTCACTTTTAAATGGTTACATCAGCCAGGATTGGGCTAGTCTGAAGCCAAGAACTAGGAACTCCATCCAGATCTTCCACATAGGTGGCGGAGGCTCAAATATCTGAGCCACTATCGACTGCTTTTCCAGGTGCATTATCAGGGAGTTGGATCAGAAGTGGAGTGACCAAGACTCCAACCAGCACTCTGCTAGGGGATGCTGGAGTCCCAAGAAGTGGCTTAAACAACACCTGCCCTGCTGTTTTTTTTTTTTTTTCTGTTTCAGTTTCCCATTCATGGTATCAAGTCACATGTAGTCATTGCTCCTCCTACGTTCCACTAGACTGTGTCAGTTTTTTCATCTGACCTTGTTTCTGATGGCCTTGACAGTTTGAAGGGGTACTAGCCAAATATTTTATAGAATGCCCCTCAGCTGGAATTTGTCTGATGTTTTCCTCACAATCAGACTGGAGTCATTGGATAAAATGCATTTTGGTGCATATTAAAGGGCACACACTCTCAATGCTGTATCAACATCACTGGGGACTGTGACTTTAACATCCGGCTGGTGTTGGTCAGGTTGCTCACTGCTTTTGTTTTAAAGGCTTAAATAATTATTTATCTGTTTGAGAGGCAGAGAGGCAGAAGACAGAGAGCCAGAGAGAAAGAAATGATACAAATGGAGAGAGAGAGAGAGAGAGAGAGAGAGAGAGAGAGAGAGAGAGAGAGAGAAGAGAGAGAAAGCTGCTGCAGTAGCAGGGCCTAGGCCAGGTGGAAGTGATGACTCAGAACCCATCTGGGTCTTCCACACGAGTGGCAAGCCAAGGACTCAATGACCGGAGTCATCACCTGCTGACTCCCATCCAGGGTCTACATTAGCAGGAAACTGGAGTCAGGAACCTGGCCAGCAGTTGAGCCAAAGTACTCCAGTGTGGGATGTGGGGACATTAACCGCTGAGCTAAATGCCTATTCCATGAGTTTCTCACTCAGAATTCTTTCTGCCTTTTCATGCTGCGCTCTAAGGAAGAAAGCACCATGTGTCCATTGAGAGGGGACTTAGGATCAGCATCTGCATGAACTATTCGAGATTTTTCTTGCAGGAAATTTCTTCTCATCCCCAATTATTTATTCAATTAATTATTTAGATCAGTTTGGACTCATAGATGCTTATCTGTACACTTTAGGTTATACTACAGCACTCTTTTCTTTTTAAATGTTTATTCATTTGAAAGGCAAAGAGAAAGAGCGAGAGAGAGTGAGAGAGAGATTGATTTTTCCATGTGTTGATACAGTATCTGAATGTCTGCAACAGTCAGGGCTGGGTCAGGCCAAAGCCAGGCGCCAGGAACTTCATCCAGGTCTCTCATGGGAGTGACAGTGGTCCAAGCACTTGGCTGTCATCTGCTGCCTCCCAGGATGTGCAAAGCAGGAAGACGGATTGGAAGTAGGGTAGCCAACACTCTGGCACTCTGAGATGGGAAGAGGGATTTCCAAGCAACAGCTTACTCCACTGTACCCCAGCACTCATTTCTTTATTTGGTTGTTGAAATTGTCCCAAATTTAACCATTGGAACTTTTTTATAGTTGACTCCTGTCTTTCTTATTCTTTTTTCTTTTTTCTCTTTTTTGAGGAATTTAACTTTCTGACACCATCAAAGTCTCAAATTCATCCATGTGTTTTTTTTCTTCCAGGTCCAGAATCAACCATTTCTCCAAGGATCCCTAGAATGTTCTGTTGGAGAAATGATGTTGGAAGCCAACCAATATCTGTTCATGGCTAATGGGGTGTTGTCACTTCTATGACCTCCCTGTTGGTAGAATAAGGAAATACAGTGTGTGTACTAACTCCTGTATGTGTATAAATACACCTGAGTATAGGCAACTTTCCACATGTATATTAAGGTGATCTTGAATTCATACTATTGTCTCTGGTTTTAATCTATCACCACTTGGATCATTCTAGCTTTTCTATTTGCTAACCTGTAAATTCTCACACCAACACAAAGAAACCTGGCCCACCATCCATTTACTCAACTGTTCGATCCCAATATACATGTTTAGTGGAATCAGAATTGTTGGTCTTTACTCCTGTGGGAACTATCCTATCACTAGGATACAGACTTAGGAACAGTTTATTTTGCTTTCAGTCTCGCAGATTTTGTCCCTTTCCAAAGTGACTTAGGTCAGCCTCTTCTCCTCCAATTCCCTTTGGTGAGAGGGTTTTACACGTTTGTACTACAGTCGGATTATCTTGTCACTTTCAGCATTCCATCCTGGGATTTCTCACCTCCTAAATGATTTTTAACATACATACATTATAGCTTATTCTGTGCACTATAATGTTCCATGGATTTTGACAAATTGTCTGTCATTACACAACCATACTGGATGGTTGCCTCATCCTGTACATCCCCTCTGCTTCACCTGTTCAACTCCATCCCTTCTACTAATTCCTAGGCAATCATTGGCCTTACCAAAGCTACAATGTTGCCTTTTCCAGAATGTCTTATGATTAATGTCATACAATATGTAGTCTTTCCAGTTAGCATCAGATTGATACACAGTGTGTGTGTGTGTGTGTGTGTGTGTGTATTTGTGTGTGTCGTGATAGCTCATTTTCTTTTATCACTAAAGAATAATATTCTCTTAGATGGTTATGCCATCTCTTAGATGGTTATGCTGCGGCCGGCGCACCGTGCTCATCCGATGGCAGGAGCCAGGTGCTAGGTGCTTTTCCTGGTCTCCCATGGGGTGCAGGGCCCAAGCACTTGGGCCATCCTCCACTGCACTCCTGGGCCACAGCAGAGGGCTGGCCTGGAAGAGGGGCAACCGGGACAGAATCTGGCGCCCCGACTGGGACTAGAACCTAGTGTGCCGGCACCCCAAGGCGGAAGATTAGCCTGTTGAACCACAGCGCCGGCCTGCACATTATCTCTTAAAAGACATCTTGGTTACAATTTGGGTGATTAAGGATGAAGCTGATATGGACGTCCACATGCAATTTTGGTGTGATTCTAAGTTTTCAAGAGTTGGGTAAATATGTATGAGTGTGATTGCTGAATTTTATAACAAGTTTATGTTCAACTTTCTATGGAGCTACCACTGTCTTCCAAAGTGGCTGTATTATTTGGCATTCCCACCTGCAAGAAATGAGTTTAGTACCCAAAATTGTTGTCAGAATTTGGTATTTTTTAAAAATATTTTACCCATTATGAGAGGCACTTAGTGCTGCATTTTACTTTTTTAAAAAGTTTTTAAGGATTTTATTCAGTGAGAGCTGCATTTTCAATGGCCTAAAGACAAATGAGTTTAAGTATCTTTCCATATGCTCATTGACGTAAACCCTTCTTGCCAAGTGGGTCATTTGTCCATTGCAATCATTTGCTCTTATAAATTGAGTTGTTTGCTTTCTTATTGTTGATTTTTAAGAATTCTTTGTATATTGTGGATACAAGTCTTTTATCAGACGTATGTTTTAAAAATACTTTCCTCTAGTCTTCGACTTGTCTTTGGATTTTCTTAATAATGTTTCTTTTTAAAAATATATATTATTTGAAAAGCAGAAAGAGAGAGAGAGAGAGAGAGAGAGAGAGAGAGAAAGAAAGAGATATCTTCCATCCGCTGCTTCATTCCCCAAATGGCTGCAACAGCCAGGGCTGGGCCAAGCTGAAGCCAAGAGTCGGGAGCTTCATCTGGGTCTCCCACATGGGTGGCAGAGGCCTAGACACTTGGGCCATCTTCTGTTGCTTTCCCAGGCCATTAGCAGGGAGCTGAATCAGAAGAGGAGCAGCTGGGATTCCAGTACCACAGGCAGCCCTACCTGCTACACCACAACGCCGGTCATTTGATTCTTATTTTTTAAATTTACAGATATGATTATAAAATCAGAACTTTGTATCTTTCTATGCAGCTCCTGTACATATTTTGTTAGATTTATTCTTCTAAGTTTTTTAGTTTTTGGATGCTAAGTAAATAGTATTTTTTTTTCAAATTCTAATTGCTCATTGAAAATATATAGGAAACCAATGGACTTTACTATATTAAGTTTTTATAACCTTGATATTCTTACAACCTTGAACTTGTAACCTTGATATTCTTATGCATTTGTCCTAGGAGAGACTCTTTTTTATTTTTTTAAATTTGTACTTTGTATGTAGACAAAAATGTCATTTCTGAACAAAAGCAATTTTAGTTTTTCCTCCCTACCCTGTAGTATACATTTTATCCCCATTTCTTATCTTTTTAAACAAGGTAGTCTCCAGGTGTGAACGAGCGTGGTGGAAAGAGTCTGCCTTGTCTTTTCCCCCAGTCTTGGGGAGCAAGGAGCCATTTCTTTCCCTGAAGGATGGTGTTGGCTTCTTCAATTGTTTTCTTTTTGTAGATTTTTTTTATAGACTTGAGGAGTGTATACAGATTCTGATTTGCTGAGAGTTTTTATCAGGAATATGCTTTGGATCCTGTGAATGCTTTTTCTGTATCAATTGATAGGATCATAGGATTTTTCTTCTCTAATCCATGGATAGATGCAGTGGATTAGTTCAACTGTAGCATGTCAAACAGCCTTGCAGAGGGAATGAATCTCACTGGGTCATTGTATATCATTTGATTCATGGTTATATTTTATGTTAATGTTTGTTGAGAATATTACTTGCCTCCTCCTCCTTCTTTTCGGGTTGAGAGTAATGCTGGCTTTACAGAATGAGTTAGGGAATCTTAATTTCACCTTTATTTTCTGTAAGAGATTTTGAATAATTAGTATCATTTCTTCGTTATCTAGTTGGTACAATGTACCAGTGAAACCACCTGCGTTTGCTTCTCTCTTTTGGTAAGCTTCTTAATTTTTGACTCAATGAGCATGATAAACATAGGCATATCCAGATGATCTTTAGTTCCCTAATGAGTTTTATTATTCCCTATGTGACTTTTATTATTGCATCTTTCAAGGAACAAGTTCATTCACGTAAACAGTTAAATCTGTGGGCACAGAGTGTGTCCACAAACGCCACAAGTATACATTCTTTGATTATACTTATAGTATTTGTGGGATCAGTGGTGATGTCCCCTCTTTCATTTCTTATATAACTTGCTCTCTATATTCTTTATTTTCATCCTAGTTAGCTTGGTTACATTGTTGTCAATTCAATCACTCTTTGCAAAGACACAATGTATGTTTTTATTGATTTTTGTGTGTTGTTTTCCTGTTTTCAATTTTACTAATTTCTACTCCAATTTTTATTTTACTTTCTCTAGTTCAATTAGGATTAAGTGATTTTCTTTCTCTGGTTTTCTAAATGGAAACTTAAATGATTGGCTTTAGATTATTCTACTTTTCTACTATAACCATTTAATGCTATAATCTTCCCTTTTTACAGTGTTGTCACTGAATCCTACCAATTTTGAGAAGCTGAATTTTTATCTTGAGTTAGTTTAAAATGTTTGTAGGTTTCTTGTTTGACTATGGGCTCTTTAGAAATGTGTTGCTTAATTTTAAAATGTTTGGCGATTTTCTAGCTCTCTCATTGCTATTGACTTCTAGTTTAATTCCACTGTTGTCCGAGGGTATGTTTTGCATGATTTGCTTTTTTAAAAATGTGTCCAACTGTAATTTTAAGGCCCAGAATGTGATCTGTTTTGGTGAACATTCCGTGTAAGCTTAAGAAGAGTGTTTATTCTGCCATTGTTTCATGGGATACTCTACAGGCATCAATTAGATCAAACTGATTGATAGCGCTGATTGTCTATTTTATCTTATAAATTCTCTGCTTCATTCTCAATTGCCTAAAGAGGAGTATAGAAATTTCCAGTTTAAAATACTATGTTATTCTACATATTTCTTAAATTTTGTGTGTGTGTGCATTTGAAAGGTAGAAAGGTGGTGGTAAGGACACAGAGAGAAAGATCTCTCATCCAATGGTTCACTCCTGTTCATGTCCCTCACCATGCTGAAAGCTGCCCCAAGAAAACACACTAAATGAGGCCAGTGTGTGGCTGTGCTTTGCAGCTTGGAAGCAATTCTGATGGGTGCTCACATCCACTTAGATGGCTGCTGCTAGATAAACCACGGAGCTTCTGCAGACAGCACAGTCTATAGGATGAGATGGAGAAATATGCACAAAGGTGGGTTTGAATTTTCTTTTCATGTATCACATCCCAGATTATGCCTTTGTGCTCATTTCTTTTTCATTTTTTTTAAAAAAATATTTATTTCTTTATGAGAGAGAGAGAGAGAGAGAGAGAGAGAGAGAGAGAGAGAGAATCTTCCACCTGCTGATTCACTCCCCAAATGCCAACAATAGCCAGGTCTGGGCCACGCTGAAGTCAGGAGTCAGAGATTCTATCTGGATCTCCCACATAGATGGCAGGGGCTCAAGTACCTGGGCCATATCCTTCTGTCTTCCAAGGTAGAAGCTGGTTAAGAAACAGAGCAGCCAGTTCCGATATGGAATGCCTGCATTGCGAGTGGCAGCTTAACCTATTGTGTCACAATGCTGACCCCTGCATTTATTTCTTATGCTTCCTCTGAACATTAAGTGTGGCAAAATGGTACCAGTTATGAAAAAAATCAGTTGGTTGAATGGTGTCCAAAGAACTCAGTGATCCAAGATGTGGGCTACTTGTGATTTCTCATGGCAGTAAACCAGCAGTCAAAGGAAAAAGTGATTGCAATGCACGCAATTGACTGTCATCACCATGAGGAGTTAGGGATGCTGTTATGTCATGGGAGCAGTGAGAACTGTGCCTGAAACCCAGGGCATTCTTTGGGTATCATTTTACACTTTCACGCGGATTGACAATTGTGTACAGGAAAGTACGAGGACAACTGTCCCACAATGACAAGGAAAACTTCCTCGGAAGGTGAAGGGGAGGATCTCTGTCAGGCAAACATCCCAGCTGAAGTGCTAGCCAAGGGCGTCTTAGGATTCTCCTGAGAGAGAGCTGAGAGTTAGATGATAGTGATGGATAGATAGATAGATAGTAGGTAGGTAGGTAGGTAGAATATAGATAGATAGATGGTAGATTATAGAGATACATAGATGATATATATATATATATATATATATATGATAGATGATATATACATATATAGATGAGAGATGGATAGATGAATACATAGAAACAGATAGATAGCTCATGAATAGGTAGATAGATAGAGAACTTGTTAAGTGTATTGACTTGGGGCCAGTGCCATGGCGCAGTAAGTTAATCCTCTGCCTGTGGCACTGGCATCCCATATGGGCACCGGTTCTAGTCCCAGTTGTCCCTCTTCCAATCTCGCTCTTTGCCACAGCCTGGGAAAGCAGTAGAAGATGGCCCAAGTGTACCTGCATGGGAGGAGACTGGGAAGAAGCACCTGGCTCCTGGCTTCGGATTGACACAGCTCCAGCCGTAGCATCTATCTGGGGAGTGAACTACTGGAAAGGAGACCTTTCTGTCTCTCCCTCTTACTGTCTATAACTCTACCTCTCAAATAAATGAATTTTTTAAAAAAGGGTATTGACTCAAGCAAGTGTGGTGGCAGGGAAGTCCCACGTTATTCTGTTTGCAAGCTGGAAATCCCAAGAAGCTGACAGTGTGGTTCCGTACCAGTCCAAAAGCTTCAGAACATAGGAAGCTGATGGTGTAACTCTGTGTGAGACTCATGGCCTGAAGACCTGAGGGACCACCGTTGCAACCTGGAGTTCTGATGTCCAAGGGCAGGAGAGGAAAGACATTCTGGCTCTGGAAAAGAAAGCACGTGGGAATTTGCTCTTCTTCTGCCCTTTTTTTCCTCTCTGGGCTCTCAGCTGTTTGGATGGTGCCTGCCCACATCTGGTGAGAGAGGATCTTATGTAGTCCACTGATTTTTCACAGGCTGATCTATTCTGGAAGCATCCTCACAGACACACTTAGAAACAATGCTTTACCAGCTAGCTGGGCATCCCTGAATCCAGTCACGTTGAAACCTAAAATTGACCATCACTGTGGTTCTAGACTGGTTGGTGGAGGAGAGACAATCATAGAAAATCCATGATAGCCTCAGACCAGCAGCAGCAGGGATGAGATAGCCTGGCTCATGGGCAAATCCTTACAGGGACTACAGCAGCCAGCACTCTGAAAGAGACTGCATAGTTGTTTGAACTTTGAGAGCGAAACACGGCTGAGTGGTTCATGGGGTAGATTGTATCAGACACATCTAGGAAGTCTCTCGTGCAGTGCTATGGTTTGCCCTTAGGCTTCCATTTGGCACCCACACAGGTGCAGTCAATGGGCAACAGTTGCTACTCAAGGAGTAGCAGGATTCAACTTATAACTGCTTCTTCTAGTCCTCTGCGGTAGACTGAGTGTCTCTGACAGTCCATAGGGTTTCTCTGAGCAGTTTACAACATAGTAATATATTCTCGTGTTTGGTCTTACTCATTCCTTGTGTCTATCTCTTCAACACTCCAGATAAGCTACTTACACTAAGGATTTTCTTAGGCCCGATCTGTGGGAAAATAAAAAACAATCAACATTAAAACAGAGTAAGAAAATATTTTATATGGACCATTAACATTTTCCCAATTCAGGCAAATGAAGAACAAGAATGTCTTTACCATTTTAAATTACACATAATGATATTAAAAGCACCCAGGGTTCTATGCAGACACAGTATCAAGATGAATCCCTGTGGAGAATTACGGAATGCTACAGAGGCAGAGTTCTGACTTCTAGGGGGTTGGTGAGCAAGCATATAAAACATTGCCATGTTCTCATCATTGAGAGTGGGGTCTGTCAAGGCTGGAGGTGGAGTTCAAGTGTTTAGGCAGTAGAGGACTTATCATTTTACAAATACCTACCCTAATTTCCTACTGTCTGTACTTGTCTCATAGTATATTGACATTTCCCTAAAGTACTAGAGAGATGGACCCTCACATTTTTATTGACATCTCTTCTCATGGTTTGAGCTTCATTAAAGATTCATTTAAGGGGCTGGCATTATATTGTAGTTGGTAAAGCCACTGCCTGCAATGTTGGCATTCCATATGGGCACTGGTTCAAGTCCTGGCTGCTCCACTTCTGATCCAGCTCCCTACTAATGGCCTGGGAAAAGCAGTGGAAGATGGCCCAAATGCTTGGGCCCCTGCCACCCACATGGGAGACCTGAATGAAGCTCCTGGATCCTGACTTCGGCCTGGCTCAGCCCTGGCTGTTGTGGCTAACTTGGGAGTGAACCAGCGTATGGAATATCTCTTTCTGTCTACCCCCCCACCCCCATATCTCTGACTTTCAAATAAATAAATAAATCTTTAAAAAAAGAAAAATTCACTGAAGATAATCACTAACAGCATTTCACTATCAATGGCCACCTTTTGAGAATGTGTAAGTTTCAGTTACCTGTTCATATATAATGAGCCACCCTGAATATAGTGGTTTAAAACAATAACATTCTTTGGCTCACGAACCTGCACTTCAGGGAGATTACAGTGGGAACATCTTGTTTCTGCTCCACCTGTTTAGCTAGTGTAGCTTAAGGGATGGAAGCTGGAATCTTTAGAAGACTCTTACGTCTACAGTTCACGGCCGACTGTCGGCGAGGGCTATAGTAAGAGCTGTTGGCCAGGGCACCTACCCACGGCCTTTTCACATGGCCAGGGCTTTCTCACAGCATGGTGGCTGGGTTCCAAACAGAAGCAGTGGAAGTGAGAGAGAGCCAAACAGAAGCTCCGCTGTCTTTTCTGACACAGCTCCAGCATTCCACAGCACGTCCTCCTTCATGTGCCACTCATCACAAGCAAGCAACCAGGTGTGGCCGCTACTCAAGAGAAGGAGAATCAGATTCTACACTTTAGGGCAGCTATGGCAAGGACTCTATGGCAGTTTAGAGCCACCGCAGTGTGCAAGGCAGTAACATCGAGCTCGGAGACTTAGTCATGCAAATCACTTATCCCACAATGCTTACACTCGTTTTCTCTGCTGGCACTTCCTGTGATAACAGAAACATTCTACACCTGTTCTGTCCAACACACAGTTGGCTATTGGACACTTACAATATGGCCCGTGAGACTGAAGAACTGAATAAGTGTTTTACACAAATTAATTTACATTTGAATAGGCACATGTGCATAATGTTTACTATATTAGGCAACCTGATTCTAGAACAGAACAAATGAGAGGATGGAGTTCAGGTTCCAACAGTGATGGAAGCATTGGGCTGGCTTTCTAGTGCAACACTATGGCATTCCAGTTACAAGCATCATGCTCCCAGGCCTGACTGCAGTCAAAGGCACAATTGGAGAGAGGAGAAATTTCCTATTGTGTGGGTGTGGAAAAGCAGAAAAATGACTGGGGAGCAGTGTCAGGGCAACTCCTCTGGTGGGCAAGATGCTGGAGTCGTTCAGACATGCAGCTCCTTGCTCAACGCCCTATCTCTTCGCACAGAAACTCCAGCCAACTTCTGGCCTGAAGTATGAAGAATCTCCGAGGCTGGATCTCACAGTATGATGATTTCTGAGATTCCTGTGTGCTCCTGTCTCCAAACCTGCTTCCCCTCGCCTCCTTCTCACCTTTATCCTTTCTGTCCCTCGGTCTTAAAACATGTGATTTGGGAGCACAGTCACACTGCTGAAAACATCTTGGCTAAAAAAGCGATCATTATCCCCAATGATTTCTTGAACTTGACCTACTACATCTAAGGCTCCCTGCTAGACATGACAATAAGGATTAATCAGCACCTTTGGAATGCTATCATCTAGTTGGTGAGATTTAATAGAACAACTAGTTTATGGAGACTTTATTGTGTGCCAAATACCATGATATTATTTTGATGTATATGATCTCATTTGAGCCTTTAAAAACCCCACAACACAGATACTTTTTAACCCATGCCTACACATGGCGTATTGAAGTTAAAGTAGCTCCCCCCCTCCATCTCTGTATGAAGTGCTTGAGTGGGTATTTGGAGACGGGCTGGGTGAGCTCCCAAGTCTGTATTCCCAACCATGAACCTGTGCTCACTTCCCGTTATTCAGAGTGGCATTTTCCACTTCTTGGCACGTGATATTTGAGAGAACTCAGGCATGGCTGAGAAGGCTTAGTAGAGCTTTTGAGACATCAAAACATTGGTCTTTAGGGCACATCAAAAACGAATGTGGTAAAATTTGCTTGGCTGCTCCAAAGACAGGATCATTGGTTGATGAAAGTGTTATTAAGAGAGGTGATGAGAACATTTTGCTTTTAGCATTCCATTTTGGAGGGAAATCTGAAGAACAACTGGGAGACTGGGAAGGGCCAAGAGGTGAAGAGAAGCTCTTCCAAGAGCCACAGCTGTTCTGTGAAAGGTTGAGTCTTGCCAGTTCACTCTTACCCGGGAAGGAATGTTGCATTAGGTGTACATGTTTCAACTTACTTAGCTCCCTGGAAAGCCTTGAGGAATTACATTCAAATGCCAGCATAAGCCTCCTTGAGACAATGAGCAGATCCATATCACCATGAAATCCAATTTCAAGAACTTTGATCAGCTATAGGGAAAGGAAAGTTTCTCTACTGAGGACACACAGAAAGATCCAGAGTTCAGTGGGATGATCATGTGTCCAAAACTCAATATGGGGTAGAGATTAATTACTCACACCCTGATTCAGAGACCAGGATTTGAATCCTAGATCTGTAATTTACTAGCCAAATAATCATGGACTATACACTGAATTTCTTTCTATCTTTCTCATTAAAAAGTAAAACGAATAACAAGGACTGTCTCTTAGGTTAGCTGTGAGGATTAAATGAAATAATTCTATTATGTGCTCCTGGCACACAGTAAGTGGCCAATAAATGGACACTTTTCTTCTTTAGTAAAGGCCAATAGAGAACAACCTGGATTTCAGGATTCCACCACTTGGGTTTGAACCCAGTTCGATAGCTGGTTGGTGCCAATGTGATCTTGTACAGGTTATTTTCTCTCTCTGTGCCTCAGTTGTCTCCCTCACAAACTAGAACTTAAAAGAATCCCTCATACCTCACACCTGTTAGGATAGCTGTTACTAAAACCCAGAGAGTGGCAAGTATTGGGGAAGACATAGAGAAACGGGGTCTTTGGGCACTGTTTGTGGCAATGTGAAAGGGTACAGCCTCTATGGTGGTGCCTCAGAAAGATTACACATGGCAATACTAGTTGACCCAGCGAGCCTGCTTCTGGCAATGTCTGCACTGAGCATAAATGAAATCAAGGACGAGGGATATTTTTTCCTCAGTGGTCACTGTGGACAATAGGAGAAGGCAACCCTCATGCCCATCAACAGATAAATGGGCAAGCAGTTTATGGTATAAACATACAGTGGAATATTTTTCAACCCTAAAAAAGCATGGGGCTTTTGACACATGACACAACATGGATGAACCTTGAGGATATCACGCTAAGTGAAATAAGCTAGTTACAAAAGGACAAATGTTGTGTGATGCCTTTACTTTTTTATTAAAGGTTTATTTATTTGAAAGGTAGAGTGACAAAGACACACACACACACACACACACATACACACATACAGAGAGAGAGAGAAAGAGAGAGAGAGATTCCATCTGCTATTTCACTCCCCAAATGCCTGCATCAGCCACGGCTGGGCCATGCTGAAGCCAAGATCTTTGAACTCCATCCAGGTCTTCTAAGTGGGTCGGAGGAACCCAAGTATTTGAGCAATCATCTGCTGTTTCTCAGGCACCTTAGCAGGGAGCTGGATTAGAAGCAGAGCAGTCAGGACTCAAACCAGCACTCCAACGTGAAATGTGGGTATCTCAAGCAGTAGCTTAACCTGCTGGGCAGCAACACCTGCCCTTTTATGATTCATTTTCTATGTGGGCACTTAGAGTAGTCAGATGCAAAGAGACAGAAAGCAAAATGGTGATTACAAAGGGCTGGGGGCAGAGAGAATGAGGATTTGTTGTTTAGCGAGTTCAGAGCTTCAGTTTTGCAAAATGAAAAACTTCTGGAGGTCAATGGGGTGATGACTGTGCAGCAATATGATATGTTGAATGCCATGGAAGTGTTTGCTTAAAAATGGTGAAGACTGTTAATTTTATGTTGTGTTTATTTTGCCACAATCAACAAGAAATATTTTGTCTTTAGTGCTGCAGGCTGGGGAATCCTTTCTCAGCCAAGGCCTTTTGGGTATTTACATTATTTGTGAGCCAGACCAAATTATCAACTTAAAAATTAGCCTCCCATAGTTGGGTTGAATTTTGAGTCCCACCTGCAGCTGCCTTGGCAGGGCCAGCCCAGATGATGTCATGGGGCCTATGTGGTATCACCCAGCCTCAGTTTAGAGCAATGCCTGGCCCTTACTACAAGACCTTGCTATGAGGGTGATGAGAAAGAGGAAACTAATGATGGTTTTCCTTATTTACCAACAATCAAAAGAAGGGAGTAGAGATGCAGGAAGCTTCAACCGAAGTTTTATTTTTCTCAATAATAATGAAAAATTTCAAGTGTTTGACTATTGATAGAATCTAGGAGGGATTTTGATAAATAAATAAATAGATCATCTAATCATTAGTAAAAAGGTTCAGATGAAATCTCACAAACAACTAGGCATAAGAAATTTCTCTCCTGTTAAAAGTAATAATGTTATTTCTCTTTTTAAAAAAAAAATATTTATGTATTTTAAAGGCAGACAGAGAGAGAAAGGGAGAGACAGAGGAAGAAAGAGATCCTTCATCTGCTGATTCACTCCCCAAATGGCCACAGCAGCCAGGGCTGGGCCAGGCTGAATCCAGAAGCTGGGAGCTTCTTCCAGGTCTCCCATGTGGGTGTCAGGGGCCCTAAACGCTTGGACCATCATCCGATGCTTTCCCAGCTACAATAGCTAGGAGCCCGATTAGAACTGGAGCAACCTGGACGTGAACCGGTGCCCAAATGGGCTGCTGGCATTGCATGTAGTGGCTTTACCTGCTAAGCCACAATGCTGGCCTCAATGGTAATTTTCAAATAAGATGCACAACAGGTAACTGACAACTTCTGGGAGATCATGTGTTCCCACTGTGGTGATTCCAACGATGAAGGGGGAAAGAAAATGAGGTCACAGGTTTGTTTGACTTTGCTAGTTTCAAAGACAGAAGCTTATCTCTAGGATCTGTCTGAGAAACAAATACCCTTGTGACCAAAGCTACTGACTGCGACAGCAGACTCCAGAATTGAACTTGAACACTTATAATTGGTTTTTGATTAACAGGTGATAGAGTTGAATAAGAGGTCATAGGGTTACATTCAAGGATAAAGGGGTGAGACCATCTGGGCCTGAATCCTGCCTCAACAATTTACTCTCTCTGTGATCTTAGCCCAACCACTGCCTGGCCTCAGCTTTCGCAGTGACAGCTCCTGACTTAGAGTTGTTGAGATATTAGAGAACAAGTAATTAATCATAGATAGTAATAGACCATAGTCTAGATCATCAGATAGTAATTACCTAATAAATTAGAGAATAATTGAAAAAGATAGTAGAAAATCAGATAATGCCTGTAAACAAAAGGGGTGATTGTGATGCTGATGGGGCGATGATGGTGCTGGTGGTGATGATGATGACAGTAATGGTGATGATGATGGTGGTGATGATGATACGATGGTGATGGTGATGATGGTGATGAAAAAAGAGTGCAGGAACCCAGCAAACTCCATCCTACTTTGGAGTAGGCCACTAAACCTACTCCACCAGGAATTCTTCCAGTAAGCAATAACAGAAACCTCTAGGTGAACACGCTGCTTGCTTGGGTTCAAGTCTGGCTCTGTTCCTGATTCTAGCATATTGTGGGAGGCAGCAGGTGACTGCCCAAGTAGTTGGGCTCCTGCCATCTGCTTGGAGACTGCATTGAGCGCCTGGATCCTGGTTTAAGTCTGACCCAGCTGTGTCTATTGCAGGCATTTGAAGAGTGAACAAATGAATGGAGCTCCCTGTTTGTCTTTCTGCCTTTCAAATAAAAACAAATAAATGAATAAAACTCTAAAAAATAGTTATGTTAGAAGGAAGGGCTTTTCCTGAAAAACTCAGTCAGTATAGAACATTATGATTTGAAATTTGTCTCTGTATAAATGTGCATAAAAACTACTAAAATATGGGATTTGATTTAAAATTTCCTTAAAGTTTATGAGAGCCCATATGCATCAAAATAATTCATAATATTTAATGTAGAGACTGACGAAGGCAGAAAAGTTATTAGAAGAATTAAAAGCACAGATTTTTTGGGGGTACGACTCACCAAAGAAGTTGAATCACATGTCAATATGTAAATAAAGATCTTCAAACACAGAGTTATGTGCTTGCTCATGAAAGCAGAAATTTAAATCAAAAGAAATGCTCCATGAAGATAATTCTTGGCTGATAAATATTTCTTTAGGAGACAAAAATTCCTCTGGCTTTGCTATGTGATTCTCTCTGTCCTGTCGGGTCCCAAACACTGCACGCAATTAGGATTGCCTGTAAAGCATTTTTAAAAAATATTTATTTATTTATTTGAAAGTCAGAGTTACACAGAGAGAGGAGAAGCAGAGAGAAGGAGAGAGAGAGAGAGAGAGAGGTCTTCCATCCAATGGTTCACTCCTCAGTTGGCCACAACGGCTGGAGCTACACCGATCCGAAGCCAGGGGCTTTCTCTGGGTTTCCCATGTGGGTGCAGAGGCCCAAGGACTTGGGTCATCTTCCACTGCTTTCCCAGGCTATAGCAGAGAGCTGGACAGGAAGAGGAGCAGCTGGGACTAGAACCAGTGCCCATATGGGATGTCGGAGCTTCAGGCCAGGGCTTTAACCCACTGCATCACAGCGCTGGCCCCCTGCAAAGCATTTTGCTGTAAACAGTCTGAGGTTTTCTCTGCTAATTTTAGCCAAATATTCATTTTTATAGGTAAATCATAGCTCTCTACAAGAAGAATGTTGATAAGACAGAGATTTCTCACTGGTGTCTCTGTATGAGTTTTATTTTACTTATTTAACTATGCTGATTCTTTATGTTCCGCCCAGGCTCTACACGGGAGGGACTTTGCAGCTTTAAATTGGCCCTGCAGGGAAGGTGAGAGCGCCTTTCCTTGCACCCACCCTGGTACCCCAGCAGCTGCCTTGGCTGTTCTCTTACAAGATGACAATCACTTTCCTATTCGTCACTTGGCAAAGGGATTCACACGCAACCTTTTAAACTATGGCGAGAGGTGTGTTAGACATTACGTATTGATGTTTTCCCTTTAGCTGTAGTGTAGTCCAGTTCTACTTAGTGTTTCACAAAGTGTTTCTTAAAAATAGAGTGGAGGATTGAGGTTGTGACTGTTAGACTTCAGCGGGGTTTAAATCTATCTTCCTCATAGTGTGGCCATGAACCAAATTGCTTAAGGTATCTGAACACCAGCTCACCACTTTGTGAAAGGAGAATAATAGCCATCTCTTAAGTTATTGAGAAATTAAATAATAGTTAGGCATGTAGCACAGTTTCTGGAATGCAGTAAGAGCTTTGTAAATGTTAACTACCTTTATTATTATTATTACTAGCCCATGGGATGGTTACAGGTCTTCCTAAGGAAAAAGTTTGGGGAGCAGTGGATTTTAAGCAATTAGTCAAGATTCTTTAGTGTAATATTTCTCATGGTAGTTTTCTTTTTTTTTTAAGATTTATTTATTTATTTGAAAGACAGAGTTACAGAGAGAGGTAGAGACAGAGAGAGAGGTCTTCCATCCACTGGTTCACTCCCCAGATGGCTGCCACAGTTGGAGCTGTGCCAATCAGAAGCCAGGAGCCAGGAGCCAGGAGCTTCCTCCAGGTTGCCCACATGGGTGCAGGGGCCCGAGGACTTGGGCCATTTTCTGCTGCTTTCCCAGGCCATAGCAGAGAGCTAGATAGAAAGTGGAGCAGCTTGGACTAGAACTAGTGACGAAGGGAATGATGGCACTGCAGGCAACGGCTTTACCTGCTATGCCACAGTGCCGGCCCCTCAGGGTAATTTGCTTTAAGATGTCCAGCAAGAGGATATAGTAGAGGGATTTCCAAATTTCGCTTGATCAACAGGCCCATTTTCTGTAAGGCACAGTCTTACTTTCCTATTTGCTGCCACAACAAATTAGAGCAGTCCCCTCTCCCTGCCAGGGGTATGTTTCAACACCTGCAGTGTGTTCCTGAATCTGTGCATAGATCTGAACCCTAAATATACTATGGTTTGTCCTAGACATATGTGCCTAGGACAATGCTTAACTTATAAATTAGGCACAGTGAAAGATGAACAACAATCACTAGAACTAAAAATAGGACAGTTATAACAACAAGTTATAAAGTTCATGGAAAAAGGAATACATAGATAAGTTTATGTTGGTGAAAATGTTTTGAATCCATGTTTAATGAAAGCTCTTCGAAAGTTCACAGAAATGTGTATTATGAAAAATTACACATGGATTTCAAAACTTTTTGCACCAAAATAAACTTATCTTTTAATTCCATTTTCCATGAACTGTTGGAAGTAGTCCCACATACTGTAATGAAAGTTATTTAAAATTGATGAACTAAAAGTTCAGAAGTAGAGTTCTGAAGTGTATTTACTCATTTGAAAGGTAGAGAAAGAGAGAGAGAGAGAGAGAGAGAGAGAGAGAGAGAGAGAGGTCTTCCCTCTGCTGATTAACTCCCCAAATGGCTTCAGCCTGTGTTGGGCAAGGCTGAAGCTAGGATCCAGCAACTCTGTCCAAGTCTTCCACGTGGGTGGCAGGGGTCCAAGCCCTTGGGCCATCCATTGCTACTTTCCCAGGAACACTGGCAGGGAGCTAGATTGGAAGTAGAGAAGTGAAGACTCAAACCGGAGTTCTGATATGAGATGCTGGCGTTGGAGGCAGCAGCTCAGCCCTTGCGCCTCCACGGCAGCTTCACATTAATATTTTTGGACTGCAGTTGATCTTGGGTAACTGAAACCGCAGAGAGCAAAGCTGTGGACAAGGTGGGGGCAGCTGCTATGCCTCCAACCAGCACCACATCCTCTTCGATTTCTGGCAGTTACCACACATCAAGGTGTCGGCACAATCTAGTTTCTTACCCTTTCCTGCATTCCTTGACCTATGGGTCCTTCTTTCATTTTCTAAGCCAGTCTCTCTCTCTCTTTCTCACCTCTGCTTTCTCTCTCACATCTCCTTTTACTGATTCCAGCCCTCCTGTCTCCTTTTTATTAGGACCCTTACAATTAGACAGAGCCTCATCACCTCAGCTTCTAAATAACACCCCCTGTCCCCGATCCCCATCCCTAAGTTACGTCAGCATGTAAGGGTACATAACCCCAGGTTCTTGGGATATGGGCAAGGATTTCTTCAATGAAGAAGGGCTATTATTCTGCCTGCCATACACCTGGGAGGTCAGGTTTTGGAAGAACCACTTAAACATGGGCTTCTTAGCTTGGCACTTTGGTGGACTGGAGAGAGGCAAGGAGGGACACCAAGAGTGTAACCAGGTGTTATCATTTAAGCTAATTGCAAATATGGATAGTTTACCAGGAAATGGGTGGCACATTCAAGGTGTTAATAAAGTGACCATTTTCAAAGATATGTGCCAGGGACAGGGGGACCTCAAAGGATAGTTTCGACACTTGGTCTTCCTTCCGTCTGATGTCCAGCCAGTCTACACACAGATCAATCCCAGCTACAAAGCCAGAGGACAGAGAAGTGCGTGGATGTGGATGACTCATTTCCAACCCGAGTGTGGGTGGCAAGCCAGAGGCTGGGAGCCCAGTCCTGATCTCCCACACGCATGGCAATTACCCAAGACACATGACTTACTATTTTTTGAACTATAGTTGACCCCGGGTAACTGAAACGTGAGCGACCGGCACTGTTATCAACTGCCCTGGTTGTCACCATCAACAAAGCCCGCCTCCTCCCAGGGTCTGCATTAGTTGACGTCAGGAGCTGGAGTCTAGGTACTCTGCTAGGGGATGTAGACATTTTAACCAGCATCTTAACTACCAGGCCAAACACCGGCTCCTATGGTTAATCTCTTACTTTGCCTAATTTGTAAATTAAATTATATCATTTATACATAGATATAAATACAGATACGTGAAAAACATAGTCTCCATAGGTTATGTACTATCTACAGTTTCCAGCACCCATTTGTAGGGCTTGGAGCATATCCCCTGCAGCTGAGGGGGACTACTGTGGTGTGTAAGACTGGGGCAGAAAGATAATGGGATGTGGGATTGATGAAGGTGGTAACAGAGAATAAGCACAGGTCCTTGTAGAAGTCAAGACTGTCAGGAAGGACTAGAATGAATGACAAGGGGGGAAGGGGAAAGAGGAACAGATTGGTGACACCAGTTAAGGAAACTGTTAAAGGGCTAGGTATTTGGCAAAGCAGTTAAGACACTGCCTGGGATGCCCACATCTCATATTAGAGTGTCTAGATGGGAGTCCCAGCTCCACTCCTAATTTCAGCTTCCTGCTATTTTGAGGCAGCAACAGTGGTAGCTCACGTGCCTGGATCCCTGTCACCCATGTGGGACACCTGAATAATTCTCAGCTGCTGACTTTGGCCTGATCTAGCCTTGGTTGTTGCTAGCATTTGAGGAGTTAACCAGCAGATGTGAATTTCTCTCTCTCTCTGTCTCTCTCTCTCTGTTCCTGTCTCCCTCCCCCTTTCAAATAAAATACGCAGGGACATAAAAATTGAAAAAGGAAGCTCTCTGGAGCTGGTGCTAGGTGCAGTGGGTTAAAGCCCTGGCCTGAAGGGCCAGCATCCCATATGGGCACCAGTTCTAGTCCTGGCTGCTCCACCTCTGATCTAGTTCTCTGCTATGGCCTGGGATAGCAGTAGAAGATGGACCAAGTCCTTGGGCCCCTGCACCCACATGGGAGACCTAGAAGAAGCTCCTGGCTTGGGATCGGTGCAGCTCCGGCCATTGCAGCCATCTAGGGAGTGAGCCAACGGATGGAAGACCTCTCTTTCTGTCTCTACTTCTTTCTGTAACTCTGTCTTTCAAATAAATAAAATAAATCTTAAAAGAAAAAAGGAAGCTCTCCATTTGAGAACAAGAGACCAGGGTTCTAGTTTAATCTAGGTGGCTGGGTGATATTAATCCAAACATTGGGTCACTCTGAAGGGTGTGGTTTCATTGTATCATAAAACCAAGTCAATTCATTATGGGAGAGGAGGGGGAAGTTCCAGAAAGTAATGAGCTCTGACATCTGGGCTATTGACTTTGTCAGTCTTGGGCAGAAACGATCTTTGCAGATGTAGAAGTGCTGCTGAAGGCACAAGGGCCATGACACACACTTCAGGTAGACGAGATACTCTGTAACCCTGCAGAAAAGAAAAATACAACACCACCAAGTTCAATGCAGTAACTGTGAAACTGACCGTGAGGCACGCGCTGTGACACAAAGCTGAAGTTTGTGTGTGCTCTAAGCATGGGGTCTACAATACTCAAAAGAAGGAAGAGGAGTAGCTTGTTCCAGAAGCCACTTCTATTTCTGTTCAAATACATTTGTCCACAGGTATTTGTTCCCCTTCCTCTTTCCATGCTTTTTCTTCATTGGATGTTTTTGGTACAAAGAACTCAAGGTTAAGACTGTTCAATTAAGAGATATAAATCAGGCCGGCGCCGTGGCTCAACAGGCTAATCCTCCACCTTGAGGCGCCGGCACACCGGGTTCTAGTCCCAGTTGGGGCGCCAGATTCTGTCCCAGTTGCCCCTCTTCCAGGCCAGCCCTCTGCTGTGGCCCGGGAGTGCAGTGGAGGATGGCCCAAGTGCTTGGGCCCTGCACCCCATGGGAGACCAGGAAAAAGCACCTGGCACCTGGCTCCTGCCATCGGATGAGCGTGGTGCGCCGGCCGCAGCGCGCCATCTGCGGCAGCCATTGGAGGGTGAACCAATGGCAAAGGAAGACCTTTCTCTCTGTCTCTCTCTCTCACTGTCCACTCTGCCTGTCAAAAAAAAATATATAAATCAAAGAGCTGGTGTTGTGGCACAGTGGATTAAACTACTGCTGGTGATGCAGGCTCCTACATGGGGCACCATCTCAGTCCCAGCTGTTCCACTTCTGACATAGGTCCCTGTTAAGGCACCTGGGCAGGCAGTGGAAGATGGCCCAAGTGCTTGGGTCCCTGCACGTGGGAGACCAGGAGGGAGTTCATGGTTCCTGACATCAGCCTAATATAGACCTGGCTATTGAGGGTGTTGGGAGCCTGGCTAAATACCTCCCATTTGGGAAGCTGGCTAACATAGCCACCATCTGTTTCTTTTTTAATACTTCATTTGATTTTTCTCCTTCTTGCCTGGGTTTTCAGAAATTTCCTGTCAATAAAGCTTATCTTATTTCTAAGTTTCTTTGCTGGATTTAACCATCCCTTACCATCTTCTGCTTTTTTTCTTCATTTTTTCATTTAGAACCAATGCTTAGTGTGGGCCTGGGTAATATAAAGACCCCTTAATAGACTTGTGTTAGTTAGATGGTTAAATTCTCAACTCCATTCTCAGTTTCTTTCCCCTGCTGCTCTTCTCTGGTCCTCCCTACCCCCTTCTTCTTCTTTACCAAGGGTCAGTACAGGCTGGCTCACACAGTTTTAATGTTGAAAATTTCACAGCAAACTTATGTGTTCTTGCTTTTCTTGAAATAAAGAGAAGATCTGGCACAGACGTAGCTGCTGGAATGAAGGAAAGAGGTTCCTTACAGAGGTGGCAGGTGCACTGGGCTCGCTGTGGCCACTAGCATTCCTGCTCATCTCTCCTCTCTCTTGATGAACCTTCAGCTGCCATGTCTTACTGTGCTTTTAACACTGTTTTCCTTAGGGTGGAGAAATCTCCTTAAAAATCCATGTATACAGTGGGAAAATGAAGAGAACCAGTGGTTCATGTGATTTTTCTTACCCCCAGTGGCTGAAGTTGGCAATAGCATTAGTAACCCCAAGCTCAAGATAATGGGCTCACCCTGTTGTGTGGTCAGCAGGCCTGTGGTATCCTGGACTCTGCCCTCTTGTCTTTCTTCTCATTCCAGCTTTGAAACAGAGAGTGGGTCAGTGCTCAACTATAGGAGAGACTGACTTCTGCATGTGGTAGACAGAGACCACCATGGAATGCTTAGTCATGCCATGAAAATACATTCACCTGGCACAATCATTTTGTTTGGTACTAAAAACCCACTTGGCCAAGGCTTTGACGTTCACTGTTGGAAAACCTTTTATGAATTTCTATTCATATCCCTACTGAAGACATCCTCGCAGGTCCAGATCAGGGTTCGTGTTTACAGGTGTGAAAGCAAATGACAATTCAGATCTTCAAGTTGGGATCTTTGGATATTAGTTAGGAATTGCTGTATGCTGTCAATAACATAGACAATGTTCAATGGCACAAACCAATTAGGGATTTACTTCTTCTCACTTAAAAGAATATTGGGATGCTAGTAGGCCAGGGCGGGTATGGGCGCTCCAGAGAATCGTTGTGGATCCAGCTTCCTGCTGTCTTCAGCTCTGCCAGCCTCACACCGGACCCCCTCCAGGTGGTCATGAAGATGACACTGGGGTTCTAACCCGCAGCTTGCTGAGAAGAGGGAGGAGAAGAGCAAAGGAAAAGGGGTTCTCTTTGAAGGCCCCCACCCAGGATTTCTATAGATATCTCATTGACCAGCCTATGTGTAAGGGAAGGTGGAACTGTGGATTTCTCGGCTGCATGCACCTCTCAGGGTTGCAGTGTTAAATATAGAGAATGAATAAATATAACAAGCTCTGGTATATTTATATGACAATACAATAATAATGGATCGAAGGGTGGATATGGAAACTTATGATCATTTGCTGAGCACGTACTGTGTGCTGACACTGTGGTGTAGATCATCTCATTAAATAGTCAAAACAAGCACTTAACAGATAAGACATGCCATTTCTGTGTTATGGATAAGGAAATTAAGGTGAAGCAACTTAGCTAAAGTCACGTAATAAGTAAGAGGCCAGCATTTCCTGATGACATTGACTTTCCTTGGCCTTTTCAGGAGATGAGTTACCCTTGTTGGCTCACCTCTTCCAGTTTCTCGTGTTTCCGGTGTGGTAGAACTCCTTAAAGATCAACAGGAACACCCTACAAGAACTCTCATACTCAACTCTCACACTCTTTATGGTTAAGCGTTAAAGGCACAGTAAAACAGCAGATGCAAACCTTTCAGAAATTTGGGACAACTGATAAGCTATCTTTAGATTTTTCTCCATTACTGGATGTTTAACTTAACGTTTATGGAGACTCCAGGATGGATAAGGTGTTTTCCTTGAAGCTACATTTTCAGATATATGCTTTGCTCATATAAATCAAGGTTTACCACAAAGTTAAATATTCTTTGCTCTTGTCTATGCATTTTGCCATTGCAGAATGAGAAGTAAGTTATACTCGTTCTACTTGAACCAGGTATTGCTTTTGTCCTACACACTAAATTTTTGTGTACTGCCAACTGTGAAAATAACAGCACAGCTTGGGGGCTGGCATTTTGGTGTAGTGGAAACCGCCACCTGCAGTGCCAGCATCCACATGGGTGCTGATTCTAGTCCCAGCTGGGCTGCTCCACTTCTGATCCAGCTCTCTGCTCTGGCCTGGGATAGCAGTAGAAGATGGCCCAAGTCCTTGGGCCCCTGTCCCCACATGGGAGACCCGGAAGAAGCTCCTGGCTCCTTGCTTCGGATCGGTGCAGCTTCGGCTGTTGCAGTCATCTGGGGAGTAAACCAGTGGATGGAAGTCCTCTCTTTCTCTCTCTCTCTCTCTGTAACTCTAACTTTCAAATTAATGAATTTTTTGAATATTTTATTTATTTGAGAGGTGGAGTTACAGAGAGTGAGAGGGGGAGACAGAGAGAAAGGTCTTCCTTCCGTTGGTTCACTCCCCAATTGGCCTCAATTGGCTGGAGCTGTGCTGATCCGAAGCCAGGAGCCAGGAGCTTCTTTCAGGTCTTCCACACAGGTGTAGAAGCCCAAAGACTTGGGCCATCTTCTACTGCTTTCCCAGGCCATAGCAGAGAGCTGGATTGGAAGAGGGGCAGCTGGGACTAGAACCGGCGGTCATATGGGATGCTGGCGCCACAGGTGGAGGATTAACCTACTGTGCCATGGCGCCAGCCCCAATCTTTTTTTTTTTTTTTTTTTTTAAAGCACAGCTTGGTAGTCTTAATGACTCAGTTCATTATTATTTGTAAATTCAAACTCAGCAATTTGTGTGTGAGGTTTTTCAAAGAAAGCATATTACTCATAAAGTCCATGATGGGAAACTAGGAAGTCTAGGCAGACTAAGCATAGTGTCACTGACTTTGTGTTTGAGAGGGAACAAAAGGGGATTTCCACAAACCTTGGAACAAAACAAGTCACACCTAGAGGATTAAGCTCGGATCACAGGTTCAAAGCCTCCATCACATAATATGTCATTGTCCTCTCCACCGCATTCCTAGAACTGAATTAAAAGAATGTATTATTGCTAATTCATCCAGGTCTTTCTCAACCTCTTCCAGAAAGAAGATTCAGAGCCTGCTGTGTTGGCGAATCTTTTCAGCATCCAAAGGGCAGTGTACTGAACATCCTAGACAGCAGCGTTCTTAGGTCGAAAAAAATCAGACTCCATTTCCCTTTCAGAATCTCAGGATCTCATTCGGACCATCCTGGGGCTTCCAGACTAGAACAGGGCGGCCCTCCCTCCAAATGCCGCGATTGCTGCTGCCCCTTCAGCCGGAGCCGCGTCCCCAGAAGGTCGCCATTCTGTTTTCTCGGAACTGTTGTTCAGGGCCTTTTCCACGGAGACTGAGAGTTCTGATCCTTAACCCCAGGATGGTCCTTCCGGTCGGCCAGCGCATCACCCCGCCAGGGCTTCCGTGCAGTCACTGGGCACGGCGAAGCTGGGCCCCAGGGGCCAGGCTCGAGCCGCTGCTGATCTGCTTGATGGGGAGGCGTCCGCTGTGGCGCTCTGCTTGCTCTTGTCCTCGTGCACGGCCATCATCCCTGCCAAGGAGCTGTTCTCCGGAGTGGTCATCCCGAGCCACATGTCTCATCTTTGCCTTTTTTTCTTCTTGTTTTAATCGTCAACCTTCGGCTCTGTCGCAGGGACCCACTTGTAGATTCGTAGGGACGTGTCACAACGGTCATTCACTTGTCCCCTTAGTGCACTTCCTCCACAGCCGCCATGATCCCTCTGGATATTCGGCCGGCTCCGGTCTTGGCTCAATCTGACCTTCCCGACATGGTCCTGGTGCAGAGCACACCTGCCAGGTTCTGCTGGCTCCAGGCAGCAGCCATACTTGCGCCAGCCCCCAGCTGCTGGCACGTTAGTGCTCACACGTTCGCGCACCTGCCTCCACCTTACCGCGTCCCCTTTCACTTCCAGATTCTGTCCACTTTGGTCTAGGAAAGGGTATTCCTGAAGATCAACCCTTGCCTCGCACTCACCAACTCCTCTGACCTCCTTTTGGTCCTCTTTCTACCTGGCCTGACAGCAGCACCATGGAAATTGACTTGACCTTGTTCCTGTGTTGCTACACAAGCTCCAGTCTCTTTCTCCCTCTGACTTTTCCCTCTGTCATTCTTTGGCTTTTTTCATTGTTAATGGGAAGTCACTAATGTTCAGCCATCCACTGAAGTCTCCTCATATCTTCCCAAGTCCTCTCCTTCAAAGCCTAGTCCATCTGTTTGTCTTCAAACACCATTCTTTGCGATTTATACCTACTCTGACTTCTCTGCCCTGCATCCTCTCTGTTCTCTCCCTCACATTTCCATTGTTCAGCATCTGGAAGTCCTTTGCACACCTGTCAACATTAGAAGTGGTTATCTCAGTCCTGCCTTATACTTGCACTCACACCCACACACAGATACACACACTCACACAGGCAGCTCCTCACTAACGCTTCTCAGCTCAGGACTCCGCACCACAACATCCCAAGAAAATATCTTCAAAATGCCTTTGACGTTTCCGCTCCACTTTTTAAAGCCAATCAATCAAACATGTTGGTGATGTTTCTGCTTGTGATGTCTTTTGAAGACAATTTATTCCATTAAATTTTAAACAATTATTGTTTTTAAAAAGGTTTATTTATTTTATTTGAAGGGCAGTTACACACAGATATATATATATATATATAATATATATATATACCGTATATATATATACATTTTTTAAATCGTCAAAGACATTTTATATTTAAATCACAACTATTTGAAGAGGATCAAGTCAACTACAAAAATGGGGAAAATAAAATCGGCAGAAGACTCCTGTCCCATGAGAGGCGGATGCCCGGGGCCCCAGGTCTGAGACAGAAGCTTTGGGCAGGCCCTGTGGGGGCCCCAGAACGGCCAGGAGCAGGAGGCAGCTAGCCAGCCCCAAGCACAACACGGACACGTGGGGCCCAGCGGCCAGGTGGGACATTCTCGGGCCTCAGGCGTCTGAGGCTAGGGGGCATCTGTGTGGCAGACCCCGGGCAGCTGGCGGCCAGGCACCTGAGGGGCCCACACCCTGGCTTCGTTTCTCCATGTCCTCCTCAGCAGTCCTGTTAGGGACCAAGCAGTTCCCGGAGCTATCCAGGGGCAAAGGTGGCTGTGGGACGTCACGAGGTGGCCTACAGCCTGGCCTGGAGCTGCGGTCCATAGGGCTCTGAATCAGGACGGGGTGCAGGGGCTACCCCTGGTATCTATAGCTGGGTGTGGTGCGGTGCCTTGCTGAAGAAGGCCCTGTGGGGCCAGGCAGCTGGGAGCTGCGAGCCTCTGGGTCCACCTGGCTGGTGGAGTCGGCAGAGGCAACCGTGACATTGGACTTCAGCGCTGCCCAGCGGTTCTTGAACCACAGCTTCACTGTGTACTCATCCAGGTTGAGCTCCGCCGCCAGGCCTGCGCGCTGCCACTGGGAGATGTACTGGGCCTCCCGGAAACACTGCTCCAGCCGGCGCACCTGCGCCTCCGTGAAGCTATGCCGATACCGCCTCTGAACGGTATATATATATATATATATATAAATTCCATCCTCTGGTTTACTCTCCAAATGGCCACAATGGCCAGGGCTGGGCCAGGCTGAAGTCAGGAACCAGGAACTCCATCTGGGTCTCTCACATGGGTGGCAGGGGCCCAAATACTTGGGTCACCTTCTTCTGCCTTAGCAGGGAGCTGGATTGAAAGTGGAGCAGCCAGGACTTGAACTGGCATCCTGATATGGGATGTTGGCATCACAGGCAGTAGCTTAACCAGCTGCACCACGACACTGGTCCCTAAACATTTATTTTAAACAATAGTTTCAGTGTTACAGAAAAGTTGTAGAATAGTTCTGATAATCCCCAAAATGTATCAGCCAGTTTTCCTTAATGTTAACATATTTAAAATCTTTTAAAAACTTGTATTTAAAAGAGGGAAGGAGGAAGGGAGAGAGAGATATACATATCTCTTATATATGCTAGTTCATTCCCAAACGCCTTCAAACAGCTGGAGCTGGGCCAGCCTAAAAGCTGGAGCTGGGGACTCAGTCCAGATCTCTTGCATGCATGTCAAGAACCCGATTCCTTGAGCCATTGCCTGTCGTCTCCCAGGGTGCATATTAGCTGGAATTGAGAGTGGAGCCAGGACTCAAACCCAGGCATTCTGACACTTGGAGTGGGCATCTTAAACAGTGCCTTAATCACCATGTCAAATATCTGTTCCTCATGTTAACATCTTGCACAACCACTGTATAATCTGTATAAGTCTATGAGGTTAATATCAGTGTAATACCATTAACTAAATTACATGCTTTATCCAAATTTTGCTATTCTCCATTCTCATTTTTTTCCAGTCACAAGATTCTAAAATGCATTTAGTTTTCACATCACTTTAGTCTCCTCCAATCTGTGACAATGATGATGTTCTTTTTAATCACTTGAACAATATTTATCTTCTGGGTTTCTCCAATATAATGTCAGTAATTTTACCTTTATAATTAATAAATATTTTGGGAGGATACTTTGATACTAAACAGATAATCTAGGTTTCCCTCACTATATTTGCCTTCTAATTTTAGCATTTGCTGGTGGATATTGCCTGCAGTAATTATTATAGTTCTAATGTTGTTTTTCTGTTTCCTTTATTGTCAACATTTCTAAATTCCTTCTAATACATTTGAAATTGAAAATATATTTTTTAAAAATTTTTGACAGGCAGAGTGGATAGTGAGAGAGAGAGACAGAGAGAAAGGTCTTCCTTTGCTGTTAGTTCACCCTCCAATGGCCGCAGCGGCTGGTGCGCTGTGGCCGGCGCACCGCGCTCATCCGATGGCAGGAGCCAGGTGCCAGGTGCTTTTCCTGGTCTCCCATGGGGTGCAGGGCCCAAGCACTTGGGCCATCCTCCACTGCACTCCCTGGCCACGGCAGAGAGCTGGCCTGGAAGAGGGGCAACCGGGACAGAATCTGGCGCCCCAACTGGGACTAGAACCTGGTATGCCGGTGCTGCAGGTGGAGGATTAGCCTGTTGAGCCACGGCGCCAGCCTGAAATTGAAAATATTAACAATAGTCAACAACAGCTTTTTTGAGCATTTAGTCAATGCCAGGTATTAAAATAGTGCTCAAACAATCACTGCCTCATTTGATACCAATGGTATGCCTTTAATTTAAGTAACACATTTCATCAATTAGGCAAAAGAGGACCCAGAGGGGCCAAATAACTTGGCCATGGTCAACAGGGTGAAGCCAGAATCCTGCCCATCTTTACCTGATGCTGAAACCTGTCCTCTTGATTCATGCTACATCACTTCTGTTCAAACTTGTTTCATTAGAAGTTCTGTAAGGGAGCTGGCTTCCTACAAACAGAACTTCCCCTTCCAATGCTTCTCAGAATCAAATTCACTTCCTCCAGGTCCTAACACTCTGTCATGCTATTCTCAAAATACAACAATGTCTCCCACAGGGAGGTCTGAAATTCCTAACCCAGAAAACACCCAATAAGTAATCCCAGTTCACTCTTCCTTTCCATTCCTATATCTATTTCTCACTCCAATAGAATTTTATACACAATAGCATGTCCCTTCATTGTATTTTCTATCTCTCTGCTTTGCCTTTTTATTTCATTTAGTTTGGAATGTTCTTTCTCTACTGGTTGGTCTTGCTTACTGCTTAAAGCTCTTGTCCTGTGTTAAGTGGAAATCCTATTGCCTCTCTCTTCAACACGTATTCAGACTCTGGCTCAACCCCACTTATTCTGCTAAGACCCAGGTCCAAGCTGCCATCATCTCACTCCTGGGTTGATGCAGTCAGCTCCTAATGGTTTTACCTGCTCCTCTTCTGCCTGTACAGACTACACCTCTGCCAGAGTGACACTTTACAGTGGATGTCAGAAGAGCTCCTTCCTCTGCAAGCCCTTGAAATCAAAACATGTTCAGTGTGGAAAGATCCCATTGGATCTGCTCTACTCCTCACTCTCCCGCCATCCTCTCTGATTTTACCAGTTTCTACTCTCACCTTCATTCACTCCACTGTGGCTACACTGGCCTCCAAGCTGTTGCTAATTTCCTAGGTGCACTGTGGCTGCAGACCCATTGCCCTGGTTGGCCCTCTGCCCAGAATACTCTTCCTCCAGGTAGTCACATGGCTATTTGCTCAGCTCCCTCAAGTGTTTGTCAAACATCAGCTTCTCATGGAGCCCACCCTAAGTTTGCACCATCTCCAGCTACCCCTTTCTTACTCTATTTTCCTGTTTCCGTAGTATCCATTAAATTCTACGTTTTTACATCTCTATCTTATTGTATGTTTGAAATGTCATGAGCAGGGGAGCAGGGGATTTAAACCAAGCACCTAGGACAGTGCCTGGTGCATAAAATGTTCTCAGGAAATTCTTGTTGAGCGAATGGAGAGAGTCTTTTCCAAATGACTCCCTTCCCCCACGTCATCCTGTGAGACATGTCAATCTGAACCATTCTTTGGGTGTGTATCATATGTGCATTGCTTCACTTCAATTCTGGTTCCCATGTTCTATCTTCCCAACTAGATTATAAGCTTGGAGTGGTGACATCCGTGGTTTTTATCCTGCCAAGGATCCAGCCTGCTCTTTTGACACAATACTCAACTTTGCTTTTGTGGAAGTTTTCCCCTCGCCACATCTCAGTCCATGTGGTTCTTCTCAGGCTGACCTTACCCCCAACCCAGGCATGGCCGTTGGCCCAGACCTCTCTGAACGGGTTGCAGCATTACCCTAGCAACATGGCTTGATCTGGCCATGTCTGTTGACTCCAGCAAGATACCAATGGGGAACAGGGAGTACTTTTTCTGTTGAGATTATCGAAGCTTCTGATGTGCTCTTTGAGTTCCTGTCTGGAATGAAAGTTTTAAGAGGAAGGCAGAATCCTAAGATGGAAAGTGACAGTTTCTGATGACATCACTTAAGCATCTAGACCCAGTTATGTCTGAATGGCTTTTTTTTTTACTGCAGTCAATAGTACCATTTAGTTATTTCTAACCATGTTTCACAAAGGAGTTAAAGAAGCTTACAAAGCTATATGCAACCGTAACGTTAAAATAGTTTAAAAATACTTGAGGGATACAGGAGGTGGGGGAAGAAACAATAAATTAGCCTATAGAGCACCTGCCAGGAAGTCCTGTTCACTTTCAGCAGTGGGCCATACAGTTAATTCTGATCTTCCAAAAGCCAAGGCGAGAAGTACAGTAAAGTTGGCTGCAAGAGTTGCAAAAGATAAAAGATAAAAGACATGGGATTTTGAAGTCCCAGAGCAGAGGAACTGGCATTATTTATCACCTGTTTCTGGAACTTCATGTTTATATAAGGGATTGAATAAATGAAGGTGAACAAATCATACAGATATCCAATCACTCCCCTGCCACGTAAAATGATCTACCTAACAGCTGAGTTCATAGAATTATTCAGAATCACAAAAATCCTAGCATTGCACCCCTCCTGGTACTGTGAATACTTGAGGAATTGTTTTTGACTTGGAGTGAAAACAAAGCAAAAGAAAAACCCTCCAATTTTCCTTCAGTTCATGGCCATGTTTTGTTTTGTGCAACAAGGTTTTGTTTACAGAGCTGATTGTGTTTTTAATCACAAACTTTTTTCTTTCTTGATGTTTACATGATTCTTGAGGCCAAAAGATTATCCTTACTTGTGTTTCTGTCTTATGCAAAACCCAAATGGTAAATGATTAGTGGTTATGCAGTGAATGCTAAGTTCTCATTACTTAGAGTCCTTTGCTGCTCATGGCTTCCACGGTGGGTTCTACCATCCGGTCGACACCCTATCCTCTCTGTTCATTGACTTTATTGTTCATCATTTCTTCCACTTCAGCTCAGTCATCCCACCCCTAGAATCATGCAATAGACTTCGCGACCAGCACCTTCTAACTTTCAAGTCGTTTGCATGATCACTTCCTCTACTCCTTTAAGACTTCCACCCATCAGTTTTGTCCTGTGTCTCCCTCTGAGAAACCTCTCATATCCTCCTTTCCCTGCTCAGCCAGAGGAAAGTCCAAAGTCATTATTGTCAGTACTCTTCTTGTATGCACTCTCAAGTCCTTTGCTCCTTGCACTGTACATCTCACCCCTAGTTATAGCCCAAATCCTATCCTCTGCCTGTTCCATGCTTGCTCCCCTGCCAGCTGGGGAAAGTGATTAACAGCAAAACACACAACCATCAGATGGGCCTCCCATTACCCTTCTAGCTGTGCATAGTCCATTGACTTTTACTGCATGCTTTTTCATTCTCTTACTCAACTAGGTGACTACCTGGTGCTCATTACAATTGCACATTTCCCTGATCTCGAGGTGGAAGAGAAGCCCCCAAGGTTCGCCACACTCCTGAGCATGAACTATAGCTGTGCTCTCATCCTCTGCCTTCTCGTACATTTCTGTTTGAGCCAATCCCTCCACATGTGGGGAGGGTTCCTTCCGTTCTCATCTACTCTTCCCTACCTAATCCACGCCTTTCTCTCTCCTGGAGAAACAACTTTACTTCTTTTTAAGAATCTTTCTATGTCTCCACTTCTGTTTCTGACCACTGCCCTATTTCTCTTCTCTGCTCATTGGAATAGTTATCTCTACTCACCGTTTGCCTTCTTCATGTACTTTTCCTTTTGGACTCATTTCAATCAGGTATGAGTTTTCTTCCCACCACTTTGTTGAAATTGCTTTTTTTCAGGGCTGGTACTGTGGTGGAGTGGGTACAGCCGCTGCCTGCTACCCTGGCATCCCATATGGGCATCAGTTCAAGTCCCAGCTGCTTTACTTCTGATCCAGCTCTCTGTTAATGGCCTGGGAAAAGCAGCAGAAGATGGTCCAAGTATATGAGCCCCTGTCACCCATGTGGGAGATCTGGCTGAAGCTCCTGGCTCCTGGCTCCTGGCTCCTGCCTGGCCCAGCTCTGGCTGTTGCAGCCATTTGAGGAATGAACCAAAGGATGGAAGATTCTCTTTCCTCTCTCTCTCTCCCCACCCATTTCCTCCCTCCACCTCTGTAACTCAGACTTGTAAAAGTAAATAAATCTTAAAAGATAGAAATTGTTTTTTCAAGGTCACCAAGGGAGTTTACTTTGCCGAAATCCACCGCCAATTCTCGGTGCTTGTCTTACTTGGCCATTGAGGAGCACTGGACTCAGCTGACCAGTCCTGCCTTCTGGGAGCACTGCACGCCTTCCCCCTGCACACCCACCCCGTACAAGTCCACACTCCAGTGCTCAGGCTGTGCTCCTGTTTTTCTCTCTGCATGCACACCCTAGTTAAGTTGCCAGTACAGTGGCTTCAGGGTCATGTCCCCACTGACGATTCACCAGTGTATTTTCCAGCCTGGACCTCTACGCCAAGCTCCAGACTGATATAGCCACTCAACATCTGTCCTCAGGTGTCTAATGGCGCCTTATGACTTGGCCCAATCAGAGCCAATCACGTCTCATGCTTCCTCTATTCAGTGGATGTCATTCACCTAAAAAAATATACAACTTTGAGTCACAACTTTCCTTTCTTTCACACACCATACCCAATCCACTAGCAGTGTGTGTTGGATCTACTTCCAAAGTATATCTGAAATGTCACCCTTATTGTCTCATTCACCACCAACATCCTGGGCCAAACTGTCATCAGTGTGTGTCTGCATTATGGAAGTTGTCTCTGCCTGGCTTCCCTGTTGCTGAAATTATTTCCTCGGATGCAATCTCCGAGACAAAATCCTGCATTATTGCTTCTCCAAGCGAAACCCCCTGCTGTCCTCCCATTGCACTTGGAAACTAAAAGCCAAATTATCCCCATGGCTTTGCAAGAGCCTTTCTGGTGTCATGTTGATCTTATTAGCCATCATTCTCCCTTTATCTTGTTGTGAGATAGCCTCTTGGGCCTTCTTTCTTCAAAATTGCAAGTCTACTCCTGCCTCAGGGCCTTTGAACTTACGGTGCCCTTGCAATCTCTGTCCGCTAGAATGTCACATGGCTTGCTCACTCATGTCATTCAATTTTCTACACAGGCCACCTTGTCAGAGAGGCCTTCCATCATGCTCCATTGAACATGCCACCTTGTCTCCTCTTGTTTTGGCTTTCCTCACACTACTTATCACCAGCTGACACTCCTTAAAACCTGTATTTGTTTCTTACCTGATTGTCCTAATAGAATGGAACTGCTCTGAGGACTTCAACATCTTTGTCTTAGTCACTATGCTGTCTCCAGTGTTTGGAATGGTTTCTGGCATCTGTATTGTAGGTCCTGAGTAAAAACTAATTGAATGAATAGATGTAGTGGACCATGCATTGGACTATGTATTCATCTTATTTATTTTTTTAAGGTTTATTTATTTATTTCAAAGTCAGAGTTACACAGAGAGAGAAGGAGAGGTAGAGAGAGAGAGGTTTTCCATCTGCTGATTCACTCCCTAATTGGCTGCAATGGCTGGCGCTGCACCAATCCGAAGCCAGGAGCCAGCTGCTTCTCCCTGGTTTCCCATGTGGGTGCCGGGACCTAAGCACTTGGACCATCCTCCACTGCCTTCCCGGACCACAGCAGAGAGCTGGATCGGAAGTGGGGCAGCTGGGTCTTGAACCAGTGCCCATATGGGATGCCAACACTGCAGGTGGCGGCTTTACCTGCTATGCCACAGCACTGGCCCCAATGGGCTATGTATTTGTTAACAGACACAGGGCTTGGTAGTATGAATAAAGGCAGGACAGAGGCCAGTCTGGCCTTCAAGAGGCTTAAAGTCTGTGGAGCCCTTCCTTACAGTAGTGCCCTCCTGAGAACAGCATTGCCTCATGGGGAGATGATCAAGGACATCTCCAGCCGCACTGGGTGCCAGGGGCAGCAGTCTGGGCTAACAAGGCCCTCTGGGTTGTTGTGGGGTTTGTGATCCACCTTCTAATGGAGAAGTCGAACCTTAAAGAAGCAATTCCAATGATCAGCAGGCGCCGGCTGTGTCATTGGCACATGCTAGAAACAGACCACACATTCTTTTTTGAAAAGTAAGCCTGCTGATTCAGTGCAAATAAAGCCCTCTATGTTGGTCATTTTCTGTTTTCTTGGGGTTCTCACTTCTCTCAAGCAAGGGAATGTCTCTGGACAGAAGAGAAAGACGAACAGAAGCAACAAACAAAAATAGTGGGCTAAAGACCAAGGGAGTTATGGCCTGGTTGAACCAGTTTTCCAAATCCAGGGAAACTAAGCTCTGACTCCTGGGACTGGCCCACGCTCCGTGTTGTTGACATTACAGAATCTCCGAGCGGATGGGAAGAACAGGCCCAGGCTGCCTGGTGCGTGAGCCCGAAGAACACCTAGACAATCCAAGTCCTTCGCGCCACAAGGAGCTGACCCAGCGCTGGGGTTGGAAAGCTCTGTGGAAAGTGAGCTCTGCCCCAGGAAAGCAGGGCCAGCTGACGTAGGCCCCTGCTCAGCCAGTGGTGACACACACGTGAGCTTTCTGTCTGCTCGCGAGAGCTGTCGTCAGCACAGGGTTTAGTGAACAGCAGTGGGCTGCTTCCTGCCCACCCTGCCACACAGCAGTCAGCCTGCCTGGCTCCTTCTGATTTCTCCTGCAGATAAAAGCAGACCTCCTGGATGCTCCCACTTCATATTTATCTGCTGAGCAATGCTTTGCGGACCAATTTAATTGGCCTGAAGACCGCAGACGTGCTATCAGCTGATAAATCAGCAGGAGGCTCTTAGAAAATTAGGTTGACCTTAATCTTATTTCAAAACTTGGAGTCATAACAAATAGGGGGAAAAAAAAAAGAAGAAAGAATTTTACCAGGTTCTAGTGCAGTGAAATTATTGGCTATTTCAAATCTTCCAGGATGTCGGCTGAAGCCCATATGAAAACAGTTAAATGCTATTCTAAGAGAATCCAATATGCTAGGAATATGATAGGGGATGTTGAATGGAAAATTCTGTAATTACTATGTTCATATTTCATGGTAAAATATATTCAAGATTAAGTGCATTCTAATGGAATGGTTCATGTATCCAAAACATTGAGGGGTAGCTCGTTTGGACGAGAAGGATGGATAATTTAATCAGGCCGTACGCAGGGTGCTCACTGGAGTCGCACGTAGCCAGTCTCGAATTTCTTCGTTCACAACTTTGTGTCACTGCTCATGCAGTCCCGTATCCACAGCAAATGTGCCGGTCGGCAGCCCCATTCCTCGGCTGCTCGCACCTAGGGCGCTGGTTTCGCTTTCATAAGAGTTGTGAGCGTCAGGACGGACTAAGGTAAGGTGTGTACCTAAAGCTCCTTGTGGGTTTTCAAGCCTTCCACTGAATCTGGAAACCAGTCCGTTTTTCAGAAAATATTCACAACGTTAAACCACAGGCCGAGTTTTCAATATGTTGTAAACATTCTCAGCGCGAGAGCACAAATAGGCCACTTTGATTCATTGTCTGCCGGTGCTTGCTCCTAGGAGTGGCCGAAGTGCAAGGAAACTGGAAGGAGAAAAAACGACAACCACAACATAAAAAGACAGAGACAAGAGAGAGAAAGTGGGAGGGGACGGAGGAAAGGGACAGAGTAAAGCAGCAGCCCTGAGCGCCCTGGAATGTTCGATTTGATAAACACTTAAGTGGAACAATTCAAGGGCAAACCTTGCTTGGAAGGTCCTGGGATAATGAATGATGCTGTGGTTGTCAGCCTTGGCGTTGTCAGCCTTGGCCTTGGCAGGGCTGCTGGCTGCCTGCCTGCCTAGCCCCACAATCCTAGGATTTCGCTTGGATTTTGGATTCATGCAAATATGAGCATGAAAGGAAACAACGTCTCAGCTGACGATCAGGGTGAGTTTTGCAGCAGGGCCCCTCACTGGGAAGAAATGAAGAATTTTCCAGGGATTCCCAATTCTCAACGCATCTTGCACTGGGAGACCAAGTGATATCCACCATCCATTTATAGATGGCAGGAGAGGGAAAAAAACAAGGAGATGATAGTCATGATGTTCAGAGCATCAGCCTGATGCTGATAAATCAGCAGAGGCTCCCAGGAAATTAGGTTGACCTTGATCTTACTTCAAAACTTGGAGTCCTAGAGCGACAACTACAACAAAATGAGGGTTTCGTCCAGGCTTCAGCGCAGTGAAATTATTGACTTTCAAATTTATGTGAGAAAAATATTCAAAAGAAACCAAGCTCATTGTGTAAGTATTTTAATCACTTTTTCTCCATCAGTTAATGCTTCTAGTTTTGATTGCCCTCTGCTATTATTTTTCATTGCAAATTTAGAGTTTAATGGTTATTATGAAAATAATGGCATTTAAGTGCAGTTTTTATGGCATCAATACCTATTTAATTCCATTGCATTTTTCCCCATTCAAGGGGGCTTCAAAAAGTTTGTGGAAGAACAGAATTAAAATACTGTTACAATGAAGCAAAAAATCTTGAAATTCACCCAGGATTTTTCCATAATATGAATTTTCCATCAGCTTTTGGAAGACCCTTTGTGTCACATATTACTTTGTTTTTTAAAGATTTGTTTATTTATTTCAAAGTCAGAGTTACACACAGAGAGAAGGAGAGGCAGAGAGAGAGAGAGAGAGAGAGAGAGAGAAAGAGAGAGAGGTCTTCCATCCACTGGTTCACTCCCCAATGGCCTCAGCAGCTGGAGCTGCACCTATCTGGAGCCAGGTGCTTCTTCTGGATCTTCCACGCAGATGCGGAGGCCCAAGGACTTGGGCCATCTTCCACTGCTTTCCCATGCCATAGCAGAGTGCTGGATTGGAAGTGGAACAGCTTGGACATGAACTGGCGCCCATACGGGATGCTAGCACTGGATTCGGCAGCTTTACCTGCTAGGCCATAGCGTCGGCCCCTGCGTCACATATTACTTTGAGTAGCTCACATCTTTGAAAGAGATTTGCTCTTGGATCTTGATGACTCCACTTTAGAACTAATGTTCTGAGTTCCAGCCCAGCATATTTGCCTGTTTAATTAGTTTTCTGAGATCTCATTGATGACTCAGAAAGACCTAGTTTTCTTCTTTAACTCAGGTTCCTGGGTTTTCCGATAATTCAGTTTCCTGATTTATAAAATGGAGAGAATAACAGTATGTGCCACATACGGTTGTGTGGATACTGAATAAGTTGGTTCATGTGGGAAGTACATTAGAGGTGCCAGTTGTTATTCTGGGTCACACATGCATTCATTCATAATTCTAATTATTGCTGACAGACCATCTCATGCTATTCTATGGGCCTTGGCAACCATGATTCTCTTTGCATGCAAGATTTGCTCCTGGATAAACTATACCTTTCAATTCCAAATTCAAATGTTGGTTTCAACTGGAGCTTCCCTTAAGCCTCTGTAATAGATCAGAGTCTCAGTGTCCTGGGTTCCTTCTTTCATTGAGTTTATCAGTTTGCAGTCATACACTTGGCTATAGTGACCAGAGATCCCTTGCTAGACTATGTGCTCTATAACAGCAAGAACCATCTAGGTTGTTGTTTGTCGTTCTGCCTTCAGTGGCTAGCAGAGAATAGATGCTCAATTAGCACTTACTGCCTGCACTGAGGGAGAAAATGTGCCATTATGGTACTGAGACAAAGAGTAAAAGATCAACAGTCCCTTCCCTTAGGAGCACACAGTCAACTACAAGTTGGCGTCGAGTCTGGAATCGATGTTAATTGTGCTCGTGAATAATGAGGAAGGCCAACCTAAGGCAATGACAATGCATCAAGTCATCTGGCTCATTGGCCTAAGTACCGGCTCTGGCAGATCTCCAGAGCACTTGATGGCATAGTTCCAAGGACAGGCAATGAAAATCTGACTAGTAAAGCAGAAGAATGGGTCTAAGCCCCATCAGAAAGTCACATCTGGGGACCCTCACTTCATACTTACTCTTTGGCTTGATGTTAGCAGAAAACTCTTAAGAAGGTCCTCTCCATTGTTTCCTCAAGAATTTATTCAGGTTCTTACTGACTGTATCTCTGAAAACTTTCTCTATTCCTGCAAAAAAAACTTTATGTTCCATTATGAATTCAGTGACACTTGTGAATCTCAGGGGTTTATTTTGTTGAAAGATTTATTTATTTATTTGAAAGTCAGAGTTACACAGAGAAAGAGGCAGAGGCAGAGAGAGAAAGGTCTTCCATCCGATAGTTTACTCCACAATTGGTCCAGGAGCTTCTTCTGGGTCTCCCATGTGGGTACAGGGGCCCAAGGACTCAGGCCATCTTATACTGCTTTTCCAGGCCATAGCAGAGAGCTGGATTGGAAGTGGAGCAGCAGGGACTCAAACAGGTACCCATATGGGATGCTGGCACTGTAGGCGGCAACTTTACCTGCTAGGCCACAGTGCTGACCCTCTATTCTTTTGACCTAAACCTATTTTGCTATCATCATATTTGACCACATCTTCAAACCTTGCTTGATGTTTCACCACATCTTCAAATCTTGCTTGATATTTCACAACCAGGCAAACTCAATCCAATCTACCCATGCAGTGTGTAGGCAAGTAGGGATTAATGGACTTCATCTCAAATCCAGCTGACTTATGTTGTTGTTGGTATATTTCCATTTTCTTTTTTAAACTCACAAGAACAATAGCTTAACAGTGATGAGTGTCATCAGCAAGCATTTATAAGTACTTACTTTCTTATTAAATAGGCTGTTGCAAGTAGGACTTTAGGTTACAGGACTTTAGTATCTCTGCCAAGAGATACTGGTTCTATGCCTCTGGATTAATTAGCTAGTGAATGTACTATGCCCTAGTTTCTCTCTATAGTGTGTGGATAATTGTGAGACTTGCATTATGGGATTCCTGTGGTAATGCATACGAAGTGCTTAGAATAATACTTGCACAGAGGAAGTGCCCAATCCTGATAGAGATAGGGTGATGCTGATGCTGACAATATGCTCCTCAATTGTGAAATCTCTCATGATCTCAACCCAGGGATTTAGGTTAAGATTGCCCTGGACTGACTATGCATATAGGTATGTGCTATAGGCAAACTCAGATTATCTCCGGAGACAGGTATCTTCATCTGAATCACACAGAATCCCCAATCCCCACAATTCTTTTTAGGGATGATGACTAACATACGATTAAAAATGACCAAGCACACAAGGAAACAAGGTACCCAGAATGAGAAAAAGCTGAAACAACAGGATAAAAAACAAAATGGAAAGACTTCAGATATTAGACTCATTAATAAAAGATTATAAAACAATGGATTTAAACTACTGACATGAATAAAAGGGAAGGTTGAGAACAGCTTCAAGGAATAGGAGACTCTGAAAATGACAGAGATGATCTTTGTATCATTGTAGCTGAACTTTTTCTTTTAAAAAAAAAAAGATTTTATTTATTTATTTGATAGAGTTACAGACAGTGAGAGGGAGAGACAGAGAGAGAGGTCTTCCTTCTGTTGGTTCATTCTCCAGATGGCCACAATGGCTGGAGATGTGCTCATCTGAAGCCAGGAGACAGAAGCTTCTTCCATGTCTCCCACATGGGTGCAGGGGCCCAAGGACTTGGGCCATCCTCTACTGCTTTCCCAGGCCAGCTAGGACTAGAACTGGTGCCCATATGGGATGCCGGTGCCACAGGCAGAGGATTAACCTACTGTGCCACAGAGCTGGCCCCAGCTGAACTTTTTCTTTAGCTGTTCCCTTCACCTTAGGCTTCTAATCAGCCTGGCTGGTTGATTTCCTTTTTTAGGTCTAGGGTTTGCCTTGAACCCTCATCCTATGGTTAGGGCCCTAAAATATGATCTTTGGTATTGCCTATTCCCAGATGAAGGGGTTAATTCCATTTCCTTGACAGAGCTGGAAGTCTTTCCACAAATGCACAGGTGTTCTTGGACCTTGGCTTCTCTTCCACTCTTCTGTCCACTTTGGTTTCTATTTCACGGAAAACAGGGCTCAAATGGTTAAAATGGTAAGGAGCTTTGCTATTTTACATAACAGGAACTCAAACAGTAGGCTGGGCCTTAGGGTTAGTTAATTCAGCAGTTCAGCCGGGGACTTGAGTTCTTTCTCTTCGCCTACCATTCACCCCACTGGTCTCATTGGACAGCTGGTTCCACTCATCTCAAAATGGCAACAGAGGCAATGCAAAGCATGTGTGTCTCTCTTCAAGCCCAGACAGAGAGGGAAAAAAAGGCTCTCCTTCAAAGCACTAGATACAATTGGTCTTCTGTTGTGACTGGGGCAATGCAGGTCATGTGATCACTACGGCCTAAAACTATTTACTGATTGGCTGAAATCTGAATTCATGAACCAATCCCTGCCAAGGAAGAATTGATTTATGTAAATGGCTTAGAGCAGTGGTTGATGGTTCTGAGTGTAGCACTGTGAGAAGTAAGGGGCTGTAACTATTGTCCCGCATTTGGGGGAACAAATGGAAGAGAAACTAAATATCTTGTTAAGCAAAAAGCACTAGAGGACAGCGATGTGGTCTCACATAATAATATCTTGTCCTGGCCGGCACTGTGGCTCACTAAGCTAATCCTCTGCCTTGTGGTGCCGGCACACCGGGTTCTAGTCCCGGTCGGGGCGCCGGATTCTGTCCCGGTTGCCCCTCTTCCAGGCCAGCTCTCTGCTATGGCCAGGGAGTGCAGTGGAGGATGGCCCAAGTGCTTGGGCCCTGCACCCCATGGGAGACCAGGAGAAGCACCTGGCTCCTGCCTTCGGATCAGCGTGGTGCGCCAGCCACAGCGCGCCGGCCACGGCGGCCATTGGAGGGTGAACCAATGGAAAAGGAAGACCTTTCTCTCTGTCTCTCTCTCTCTCTCACTGTCCACTCTGCCTGTCAAAAAAACAAAAAGCAAAAAAAAAAAAAAATATTGTCCTGTGATCTTTGGGAATTAAAAAGAATACCATGATTGAGAAATCATTTGTATATCATAGAACTCACCTATTTCAAGTATACAATTCAATTTTGTTTTTTGGTTAATTTAAGAGTTATGCAGCTATCACAAAAGTGAATTTTAGTACATTTTCATGAAACCTTTTCTCTCGCTTCCCAAAACCCATAACCATAGCAACCATTCAACTTCCCCACCTGACCCCAGGAAACTACTAATTTGCTTTCTGTCTCGATCTGTCTGTATCTTCTGGATATTTGATGCAAATAGAATGAAACAATGCGTGGCCCTCGGTGACTGGCTTCTTCCACTCATCCTACTGTTGTCAAGGTTCATCCGTGGCACAGCAAGCATCAGTACTTCCTTCCTTGTCAGTGTGAGTAATGTTTCAGGTCTAGAATCATCACATTTTATTCATTCCATTCATCCATTGAGGGATATTTGAATCGCTTCCTCTTTTTTAGTTATGATCTATAATGCCACCTTGGGCGTTTGTGTCCAAGTTTTCCATGGACATATGCTCCTACCTGATCTGCAAGTGGGAATATTCCCGCTTATGATCATCTGCCTGCGTTGTATAGGCCTGATTCCCACATAGGCATAAAGCATTGTTTTTACCAGGTTCTGTGTTCCTGTATGTTCTAAGAATGCAGCAAAATGGTGGGCAAACTGGATCAGGCTTTCTTTGGAACTTTACAAGGAATTCTTTGCTATTGCAAAAGATACTATCATGGACCCATGAGAGAGGAGGAAGAGTAAAACCATGGGCAGAAGTCAACAGGAGTCCCATAATTCCTGGCATTTGCCAGCATGCTGATGCTGATGTCTGGAGAGCTTGGCTGCATTTCCCACATTGTTACCTGGTGATCCCTCTTTCTCTCTTCGCTTCAAGTCATTTCACAGATTCTGCTCTTTGCAACCAAATAAATCCAGAAGTAACAAAGGCAGGTGAGAAAATAATTTCTGCTCTTTGCAACCAAAAGAATCCAGAAGTAACAAAGGCACGTGAGAAAATAACTACAAATATAAAATACCCCAAAGATGGAGAAAACGGCCTTTTTGTTGAGAACAGTGCAGAGCCTGCCTGTGAGGGGCAGAGACACCATAATGAAAACTGTGTGGGATGGGTAGGAGCTGAAGGCCTGTCCTGTGTCTGGACAAGGAGCACTCTGAAGGTTGCCTGGGCTCAGCAACCAAGCTGCGCAATTCTGCGAAGCACAAGGCGGACCTGTGGCTGACTAGTTAACCTTGTCTTTGCAGAGTTTAGCCTTTCTGTGTGCATGAGGAGTTCAGCACGTGTGTACTTGCCTGCAGGCATGTGAGTGGGTTTAAAGCAGATTTCTAGGTTCTTCCCTAAGGGATGAATATCTTAAAAGGGCTGATGAGTGCCTGGGAATCTTCTGTTTTAGTCTGCTTTATCTGTTACTCCAACAAAATATCTGAGAGTGGTATTATATAAATAAGAGAGGCTTACTTGGCACACAGTTCTGGACATTCCAGGGCATGGCATAGGCATTGGTTCTGGTGAGGGTCTCAAGGTAGATGGCATTACAGTGGCAGGAGTGCTTTTGAGATGGAGGGATCACCGGTGAGACAGGAAGCCAGAACTCAGCTGTGGACTCACTGGGGCCCCACAAGAATGTAGCAGATGGCTCCTCCTCTCTTAAAGTCCCCGCACCACTTACCAGCGCTACACACAGAATCCAGCTTCCAACACAGGCGTTGGAAGGCACTGGGAGGACACACTCACACCCGATCCCTCCTGCCTCCCTCCCTGCTGTGATTTGGATTCAAACTTGGAGAACTCTGCTTTAGATACAAGGATTCAGGCGTTTTTCCTGACCGAGGCAAGAGTGCGGAGGGAAAGTGTTGCCAGAATGTTCCCCGCTGCTGTGAGCTGACTCAGATCCGACTGTCAGCACAGCTCTCTGACTGCTGACAGGGGACTGAGGAGTTGGCCCTTCTGGGACCGGCTGAAGCTCCCCCTGCAATGGAATTTTCTCTGCTGCAGAACCTGTGGCTGCATCACGCCGTGCCGGGCAACAGCCGTGCGCGCACACCAAGTGCATCGTGGACGTCACGCCTGTGGTCACTCTCCAGGGCCCTGGGCCATTGATCTTGTCAGCTGCCTATGAAATGTGCTTTGGGTGCCCGCATGGAGGAGTGGCTCTTGATAAAAACCAGGGTTGGAGGAATTGATGGATGTCTTTATATATGTACATAACCCCTGATGCACTGAGGTTGCCGTGTTTTCACTGGACTTTGATGTGGAAGAGCAAGTCTATTTCAAGAAGAAATCCATGCAGGAGAGAAGATGTGCATGCCCTCTCCCACACCCTAAGGCCTCGGGAAGCAGATAGAAAGCAGGTCCTGAGGATTTGAATAGCTGAAGTTGGTGGAAAACAGTGCTTTCGGCTGGGATGGCTGGCGGGTGTGGAGCGATGACTCAGATGAAATCAGAGACAGCCTGCTGAGGAGACACACGTTTAGTAGCAGATGGCTGCTTTGTCTCTTTCTTTCTTGGAATGGGTGCACTTCAAGAAGAAGCAGAGGACGCGTGTCCTAGCGTGAGGGAGGATGAGGGAGAGAGGAGTGCGCCCTGCCATGCCCAGAGGTACCTTCAGAAGAGCCGTTGGCCACATTCTGGTGACAGAAATGGAACCAGCTGTTCCTGCATAGCAAATACTCATGTCACTACTCACCCTTGCCTGTGGCAGACATGGCCAATGGATCACAGCACTCTTTTCTACTGCAGGCAGCCATTAGCAATGGATCACGGTTAGCACTGCAGATGTCATAGATGACGTAAGTGTTACACCAGGGGAGGGATGAGAGAATGTCTCAGACCAGATGCGATGTAGGCATAAGACAAATGTCTCCGTGGTTCTAGAACCTTGAGGCATTCTCTGATCCCTTCTAAAGGCAATGAGAAATATAGGAAAATTTATGTGAACAATAATTAAAGACACTATCCTTTGTCAAACATTCTTTATGTGCAGACATGGAGCCATTGTTTACGAATGCCATCCTCACAGCAGAGCTGAGAATCCCTAGCATTGCCATTTTGTAGATGAGGGAACCGCTGCTTCTATAGCGGCTGGATGACTTTCTCAAAACCACACAAAAGGTCAGTGGGAGCCTACTGTCATTAGTATTTCACTCCTACTCCTTAATTATCTGGACTCTCATTCCTCATATACTTTCCCTAGGAAGTTTACCTTAGGCTTTAACTTCACCTGTATTTGAATCCTATTTCCTACACTAGAAAGGTTGGGAACCCACACCATGCACACACATGCACACACACATGCCTATACATACAAATGCACGCGCATGCGGGAACACACATACAAATGCATAACCACACTCACACACACATGCACACATGGACACATGTTTGCATTCACACACATGGATGCACCTACAAATGCATGTGCATGCCCAGACACACATGCACACATGGATGCACATACATGCACACACATGCATGCATACATGTCCTGCAAGGAGAGCTTAGATGTCCCTCCCCTGCATTTACACAGTGTCCAATGATTATTCCTACCCAAGCCATGGTTACTCTCTTTAATTATCTAATGATGCATTTATTTCTTCCATAAGATTGTGAAATGATTTAGCACAAGGGCATTCTTGCTGACTTCTGTAGGTCTTTAGTTACTAACTCATGGAGACTCCATGTTACTCTGTAATGTGATGGAATCCTCTGTGACTGTATACATGTGGTACATCTAATATTCCAACACTTCTTTTTTCCCCATAAACTTCCCTACAAAAACATTGTATGAACAGGAACTGCAGGCGGGTGGTTCTGGCTCTCGAGTGGGGCTGATTGTAGTGGGCATTCAGTGCAAGCTCTATCCAGAAGAAATGCGATCAACTTTTCCTCAAAGAGTCTGAGGCCCTTGGGCAAAATACTTTTATGTGAGACCTCTGTCCTTTACTTTCTCATGTTAACAATAGCTGCCATTTATTGACAACTTAATATGCTCTAGGCCCAGTGCTAAGACTTATAATATTATGGCACAGCATTTTTGCATTAGGGTATATGTGTAGCATGATATTCCAGAAGAGCTAATTGAAGCTCAGAGGGGTTAAGAAACTTATGTGAGGTCACACAGCTAAGAGGTGGCTGATATTCAGACCCACGAAAGTCTGGCTTCAGAGTGCTCCTTTTAAGCCAGGATTTAGGATCCATTGATCTTGGGTTCAAAGAGTCTCCCTCAGTCTGGTGAACAGTGAGTGATATGAATACCCAGCCCCCACAGAACTGTGCATACCTTCCTTTGATTTGTTTATTTCTGCCACTCACAACCTTCCCTCCATCTCTGCCTGTAGTCAAGCGTGGGTCAAGCGTGGGCTCCGTGGTGAGGCAGAACAAGCACAGACTGTAAGCTGACACTGTGTTCCAGTCACTTCCATGGCTTATGAGCCTGCATCAGACACACAGGTGCCCACCAGTCCCGCAAGACGCTCGTTGTCCTCGGTTCCCAGCTGCCTGGGAATCCAGAAAGCAAGCTAGGGCATCGCCGGGGTCAGCTGGGCAGACAGATGGAGATGAGCAGAGGTGACACCCGATAGCTCTGTGGGGCCCACGGGGGCTTCTGCTGCCGCTGGCTGGTGGCTTGCCCTGGCTAATCCTGCTGGTCACCCTTCATGATGGCTGCGTGGCGTCACTCACCCCCACCCCTTGCAGTGACGTCTGCTTGCAGAGGCTGTCCCCTGGAGAGCCTGGGAGCTCTAACATCTTGCTCCCATTTTGGCCTGGGATTAGCCAATTGGCAGCCAAGCCCTTGAGTGGAACAAGTGCATAGCTAAGGTGCCAGATTCCAGGTAGTTTAAGGACACAGGTAGGACTTCTCCAGGTGTTGTGTTGTCAAACACCAACAATGCTCATATGCCTTCCCTAGTTGACAGATCGCCTTAGACTATCAAGGCGAAGGAGTGAAGGCCACAGGCTAATTTGGGGGTCATTCTTTGGGTCCATGGTCTTAGACCCCATCCATCCCTCTACATGAGACATTTACTGGGTGCCTGCAATCAGCTTTTTCAGAGGCACCACCAAAACAAGAGGGCGAAAGTCCAGTTTCATCCTTGCCACCAGGGAATGTACAGTCCAACAGAGGAGACTGAAACGTGACTAACTGGGAGGGGATTGATGTCATGGGAGTATGAGCATGAGTGTGTTGGGAGTGGTAGGTTAAGAACCCAGGGGTTGGCAGGAACTTGACTCCTTCTAGGAACTGAACCAAGGTCCCTGAGGCTGGAGTGTGGAGGGTCGGGGGGTAAGGGAAGGTGGCTGGGGTGGGGAGCAGGCCCCGTTCAACCCTGTGGCATCATGCCGGAGAGCTTGGTTGTTATTTGAATTTTGCTGGAACATACTGAAGGATTTCAGGTGGGGAAATGACATCATTGGGTGGGGGGTGTTTGAAAATAGCTTGTCTTCGTGCAATGGAGAGTATTTTGGACAGAGCGAGGGAGGGATAAATAAGACAAATTCAGAGGCTGATACAGACCTCAAGAAAGCTAGGAGAGCAACAGAGAAACATTAGAAGTCTCTGAAAACGATTCTTTCTGCTCACCTGGGAACAAAATAACAACAGGTGAGTGGCTTGGATGATTCGGCTTCTACACTGTAAGCTTACATTTCTAAGAAGAATCTAATCAGAAAGGAGACTTCTAGGAGTGTATTATGTGGCAGTCATTGGACCAGTGAGTACAGATTTTCCCTGAGAATGTTCTATGTTCTATGTGGTGTGATTCATAATAGCAAAATAGACCACACTCTGAATGTTCCAGATAACTAATTTAGGAATTAGTTTAACACATCAGAATTCACCATGTAAAAGAATTCTATGTGCTAATAGTCAAAGAGACAAAATAAATCTGTTTATTGATACAAACATATGGTCATAACACAGAAATAAGGGGCCGGTGCTGTGGCATAGCGGGTAAAGCCATGGCCTGCAATGCCAGCATCCCATATGGACGCCAGTTCAGGTCCTGGCTGTTCCACTTCTGATCCAGCTCTCTGCTATGGCTCGAGAAAGCTGTAGAAGATGGCCCAAGCCCTTGGGCCCCTGCATCCCTGTGGGAGACCCGGAAAAAGCCCCTGGCTTTGGATCAGTGCAGCTCCAGCTGTTCGCAGCCATTTGGGGAGTGAACCAGAAGATGAAAGACCTCTCTCTCTCTCTGCCTTTGCCTTGGCCTCTCTGTAACTCTCCCTTTCAAATAAATAAATAAATCTTTATAAAAAGTAAATGAATAAAATAAAGCAAATATAGCATGTGTAAGGTTAATAGAGGTAATGAAATGGTATTTTTGGATTACATCTGCATAGAAAAATTCTTGCAGACGGCATGCATCCAGAATATTAACCAGAGTGGACACAAGGTGCTAGAACTCTTGGGTAACCATGAATTGTTTTTGTAATCATCTGTATTTTCTGTGTATTCTACCATAATACCATCCACGTATTACTTCGTGCAATTTTCAGAAGTTACAAGCATCAAAGAGAAACTAAACATACTTCTCTATGGAATTGCTAAACACATTGCCTTTCCTTTGCTCTTATTTATCTTCTTCATTTTCTTCCTTCTGGAATATCTTCCCTACACTCTCTGTTATCTAAGTTCATAAATTCTCATGCAAATAGGACACAGTTGAAACAGAAAGAGACCACTATCACACCAAGACAACAGGTAGAAAATGGGGTTGTCGCAGCCAAATTAGTATATCTGGTCAACCTTTCTCTCTGATTTGTTTTAACTTTAGAGGTTCTCATTCTTTGGCAATAGTTACAAAAATACCTTTTGTTATCTGTTCCTGTCTAGGTGGCTATTTACGGTTTTGATTGCTATGGACGATTTCAGGTGCTTTTAATTTATCTCTCAACCAAGTTCAGGGATAGCAGATACTGTGCTGTCTACTGGCCTTCCCTTGCTTCAATCCTAGGACCACGCCTCCTACCTAGTAATTGCTCAATAAAAGTTGTCTTATTTAGTAGTAAAATTATTACATCATTCAAGGAAAATGAAAAAATAAAACTTACTCGGGTCAGAGAGCTGTGGGCCAGCACCCTGGGAAGGTGGGCCAGCAGAACCTTGCCAAATCAAATCAGGTTTCGGTGAGCCACAGGCGTGGCCCCTAACGCAGCTGGAGAAATTGGCAACAAATGCTCAGGGAATCCTCCCCTGTGTTGGGGGCGGGGGGTTGTGGGCGACCTTTACAGGCTTGTAGTCCACATGGTAGTTTGGAGGTTTTCATACACAAGACTTGGAAGTGAAAGTCAGATGTGATTAAAAATACACATCTTACAGATGTCTGGATGCTGTTCAAGTCCCGCGAAGTGTGATAGAAAATGCAGTTGCTTTCCAGATCGCAGGCAGGAAAAAGGGGCCGTGCAGGCCCTCTGTCTCCTTTCTGGATAGGGATGTTCAAGTCTCCGCTGAGAAGTTGTCCATTCGGTAACTGGAGGATCATGAGACCCGTCCCAGGAGAGCAGACATTATTATTATTATTATTTATTTTTGACAGACAGAGTTAGTAAGAGAGAGAGAGACAGAAAGAAAGGTCTTCCTTTTCTGTTGGTTCACCCCCCAGGTGGCTGCGCCGATCCCAGGCCAAGAGCCAAGTGCTTCTCCTGGTCTCCCATGCGGGTGCAGGGCCCGAGGACCTGGGCCATCTTCCACTGCCCTCTGGGGCCACAGCAGAGAGCCGGACTGGAAGAGGAGCAACCGGGACAGAATCTGGTGCCCCAACCGGGACTAGAACCTGGGGTGCCGGCACCGCAAGGAGGAGGATTAGCTTAGTGAGCTGCAGCAGAGAGCAGACACTATTATTTTTAGCTTATGCTAAGTAGCCTAGGTACACCCAGCATGCGTATTAATGTAATTTATGGAAATGAAAAGATATAAAATCCTTGATACTGCCTCCCTGAGACCAGAATAGAACAAAGCTATTTTAACATTTCCTACATTCTCATTTTTTTGAAGGAGAATCTTTATCTTATTTATTTTACTTTTTTTTTTGTCAGAACTCTGTAACCATATCCAGCTGTCTGGCTTTGTTTATAATAAGCTGTTTACTTATCACCGGTTTAACACGTGATCTGAACATCTGTCTCTTTCCAGCCCAACTTACTCGCTTTCGGTCTTCATTTGAGCTTGAACTTGAAGTCAACATCTTTTCCTGTGGGGCTCAAAGGAGTTGCAGAGACCCCAGAGGTGTTCCCTTGCCAGGAACTTGAGAGGGAATGTTTAATTTAGAAATTCACAGCCTGCCCCCTCTCCCGCCCCCCACACCCTAAAAAAAGAAAAGAAAAAAAACACTTGTCTCTGTTACACAGGGAGAGAACAAAATGGGAAAGAAAGGCACTTTGTTTTGTCAGACAAAGACAGGCGATCAATTTTCATAAATCTGCATTCCCAAGGCAACTGCTCAGGTCTGCTTAGAGGTCCATGTCTTTGAACTTGCATACCAGAAAGCATTTTCTCCCTTGTTTCAGAAAGCCGAAGAATACACTTAGGAAGAGTGGATGTAGAATTTAAGTAATGGAAGACAGATAATTTTGTGAATTGCAGCAATTCTATTTTATAAGGAGAGGGGTAGTGGAAATGGGAGCAGAGAAATTCTAAACACATTTTATGCAAATATATTTTCTGGAGATCCAGAGAGGAATCCTCTTTGCAATCATAAAAATTATGTGTGTGTGTTTGTATGCATTGATGTATATGTGTGTACACACACAAAGGCACCTCAGAAAGTTCCTGGAGAAATGGAATTAACAGGTAAGTTTATTTGGGTTCAAAAATTTTTGAAATCCATGCTTGCAAAGAGTTTTCAAAAAGTTCATGGGAAATGTGTATTATGAAAAAAAAAACTGTGTGGATTTTAAAATCTTGTTGCATGGAAATAAATTCAGCTTTTAATTCCATTTTCCACACTTTGTAAAGTGCCCTCTTTGATATATCAGCTTGCTAACTATAAGATGGACATTTACATATGATAATTACACAAAGAGTATCTGGTACATTTCAAACAAGACTGACAACTTGTGCTTAAAAAATATTTTGAGGGCTGGCACTGTGGCCTAGCTGATAAAGCCTGTGATGCTGACACTCCATATGGGCACCTGTTTGTGTCACAGTTGCTCCATTTCTGATATAGTTCCCTGTTAATAGCCTGGGAAAAGCCACAGAGGATGGCCCAGGAATCTGGCCCGCTGCCACTCATGTGGGACACCAGGCTCTTGGACTCCTGGCTTCAGTTTGGCTCAGTCCTGGCCATTGTGGCCATCTGGGGAGTGAACCAGTGGAAGGAAGATCTCTGTCTCTCTGTAACTCTATGAAGTAAATAAATAAATCTTTTTAAAAAAGATTTATTTTTTATTTATTTGAAAGACAGAGTTACAGAGGGAGAGGTAGAGACAGAGGTTTTCCATCTGCTGACTCACTCCCTAGATGGCCACAATGACTAGAGCTGAGCTGATCCGGAGTCAGGGGCCAGGAGTCTCTTCCAGGTCTCCCACACGGGTGTAGGGGTTCAAGGCCTTGGGCCATCTTCTACTGCTTTCTCAGGTCATAGCGGAGAGCTGGATCTGAAGAGGAGCAGCTGGGACTAGAACCAGCACCACAGTGCTGGCCCCAGTAAATAAACAAATCTTTAAAAAAATATTTGAGGGCCTGCGTTATGGTGCAGTGGGTTAAATGGCCATTTTCCATACCAGTATCTCATATTGTAGCATTAATCCCAGTCCCCAGTTCTGTTCTGTTTCTGATCCAGCTTCCTGCTAATGCACCTGAGAAAACAGCAGAAGATGGCCCAAGTGCTTGGGTCCCTGCCATCCATGTAGGAGATATGAATAGAGTTCCAGATTCATGTCTGTTACAGCTACTTGGGGGGTGAACCAGTAGATGGAAGAGCTCTCTTTTTTTTTTTTTTTTTTTTTTTTTACAGGCAGAGTGGACAGTGAGAGAGAGAGACAGAGAAAGGTCTTCCTTTTGCCGTTGGTTCACCCTCCAATGGCCGCCGCGGTCGGCGCGCTGCGGCCGGCGCACTGCGCTCATCCGATGGCAGGAGCCAGGAGCTAGGTGCTTATCCTGGTCTCCCATGGGGTGCAGGGCCCAAGCACCTGGGCCATCCTCCACTGCACTCCTGGGCCACAGCAGAGGGCTGGCCTGGAAGAGGGGCAACCGGGACAGAATCCAGTGCCCTGACCGGGACTAGAACCCGGTGTGCCGGCGCCGCAAGGCGGAGGATTAGCCTGTTGAGCCACGGCGCTGGCCGGAAGAGCTCTCTTTCTCTCTCTCCGTCTCCGTGTGTGTGTGTGTGTGTGTGTGTGTGTGTGTGTTATGTGTGTGTCTTCCTCTCTCTGCGACTTTCAAATAAATCTTTATGAAATATTTTTTGCACCAAAAAAGCTAAATATTAGCAACATTTATTGTTCTTCACATCTTAAGACCTTTCCTCTTGTTCATTTTTTTCCTTCAAGCCATCAACCACTGACCAAGTAATGTTCTTGTGCAAACAGATCCCTAGCCATACAGACATACGAACACCATGTATACTTAGCACGATATCTGTCAACCTTAATCTGTTTCCCAGCAAAGTTTGCTAGCTGGGTCTTTAAGGCAGACAGAGCTCAAGGTTTGAAGACAGCCTAATATACATGCAGTTTCTTGTCTAACTAGATCCCATAAATCACTGAGCATACATCGATTGAAATAACACATTGACAGAGGCCACGACTTGGACTTTTGAAGTTGACGGCTGTCCGCGTAGATTAGTAGTATCAGGGAGCCAGGGCTGGGTTGGTAGGCTGCTGTAGACTGAGGATTGCTACTTGGCTGATGATGCCTGAGAGCCATTTGCTTCTGCTGACCTCTCTCACGGGATTTTTCATTCAGCAGCGTGGAGAAATGTGTATCTCTCCCTGGTTTCCCAGGTGGGAAGTGCGGGAGGCACTTTAGATCTGTGCCGCTCAGAGGGGGGTGCCTGGGGGCAGCGGCAGCAGCATCACCTGCAGGCAGGTGAGAAACATGCACTTTCAGACTCCTCCTGAAGTCAACCAGCTGAATCTGCCCTGCACCAGCTCTGCAAGTGATTCTGTGCATGGGGCTACTTGAGAACCCGGCACCAGTGTAAGGTGAATTAGGCCTTCCTTATAGACAATAGAATTCTAGTCACCTAATGTAAAACTCTATTTTAATTTTCTGCATTTGACTGCAATCTGGCAGCGAGACACATCCTATTTAATCATATTTTGCATCTCGTTTCAGGGACTATGATTTCATTGTCAAGAACCTATTGGTTGAAACAATTAGTCCAGTCTAATAGGTGGTTAAGCCTATGAGAGGAAAATGTGTTCTCATAAAACCTCCAAATCACGAGCCAGGACTATTATTCATTACAGTGTTCTCCAAAGCACCTACTTCTGTGACGAAATTATTCCCTTTAGAAAGTGTTGTTCTCATGGGGAGCTCTGGATTTAAAAATTATTTATTTAGTTTGAAAGGCAGACACACGCATGCGCACATACACACATGTGCACACACACACACATGCACACAAGAAGGTGGGGGGAGAATGCTGATGGACAAATACAGACAAATATTCCATCTACTCGTTCACACCCTAAAAGCCTACAACAACTGGGGCTGTGCCTGGCAAAAGTCAGGAACCAAAGTCCCAATCCAGGTGTCCCACATGGGTAGCAGGGATCCAAGTACTTGAGCCAACACTGGCTGCCTCTCAGAGTGTGAATTGGCAGGAAGCTGGAATTGGGAGTGGAGCCAGTGCTCGAACCCAGACACTGATATGGGATGGAGGCAACTCTAAGAAACATATTCACCATTGCACAAAGCACTTGCTGCTATGGTGACAGGTAGTTGACTTAACAGCATGTGGAATCTTGCAGTGCTTTGCTAAGTCATAGTGCATTGGTTAAAGCCTGGGTTTGGAAGGAAAAAAAAAATCTAAGTTGGAGTTCTCTTTTTTTAACACTTACTAACTCCATATTTGGGGCATTCTTTTTGCTTTTGGAGCTTCAGTTTTCTCCTGCTAATTGAGAATAGTAAGAGGCCCCGTCTCCCAGTGTCTCTTCTGGCCATCAGGGGGATAACTTGAGGTGGCTGCTTCTGTTGTTGTTTTGTTTTGTTTTTAATGGAGTCATAATTCAGATATCATTGAGAGAGAGAGAGAGAGAGAGAATCTTCCATCTACAGGTTCACTCCCTTTTGGCCACAGCTGCTGAAGCCAAGAGCCTGGAACTCCATCTAGGTCTTCTACGTGGGTGCAGGGGCCCACACACTAGGGCCACTCACTCTTGCTTTCCAGAGGCATTAGCAGGGAGATATATTGGAAGTGGAACAGATGAGACACGAACCAGAGTTCATATGGAGTGCTGAATTCACAGGCAGCAGCTTAACCTGCTGTGCTACAACATCGGCCTCAGAATTCACCCTTTTAAAGTATGTAGGGAATGGTTTCTGCATGGGGCTGCTTTTGCTGGATTCTTGGATCGTGTTCTTGTTTGAAGGGCCAGGAAAAGTCTGTGTCAATTCCAGAAAACTCAAGAGCTTCAGGGTTCTCATTAAATTTCATACAGGTCCTGGCATTATTCAGGCACAAGTAGTTTTCTTAAAATGAGTTCTCTCTGCTTGAACTCTGCAGCTACTTCTCATATCTCCGTGACTTCATTTAATATTGATGGCCAAGCTTGTCAGATCTGCAGGACTTCTGGATGACATCGGGATGCTCTGAAAACCGGAGTGATTGAAGCTGGCCTGCCCAGTGGGGACCGGAATGGGTGGCAAATTGCAGCATAGGTAGCAGCAGTACTTTACGCCCCATAATTGAATTCAGTGATTTCAGACGAAATGAGTTTTTGGGATGAGGGATATGAAGAATGCACCAAACGAAACGTCTCACTCGGAATTTGGCAGTGGGGTGAAGGGGTCTGGGCACTCCCTTTGGTGGCTGCTTGCCTACGCATGGAGCCCCCTGTTCTCATCAGCAAATGGGGTCACCCCATCTTGCTCCCTCCTTTGCCCTTCCCTGGGGCACCACCCATCTTTTGTGTGTCTCAGTACTGGGTAAAATCCCAGAGGTATTGTAAGCTGATATGCTAAGCACATCCAAGCTGATTCAAGGCAAATATTTGGGCTTTCCAAATTATTTTTCCTCTAGTAACTTGCATTAGTGAGAAAAAGAAGATGATTGAGAAGAGCACTATCTCATTAATCAAGTTAGTGACCTTTTTCAAATCATGGTGTTTAATTTTGGGTAAGTTGCTATCAACCATTTATCCTGAAGCATTGTTTATGATAAATACAAATTTCTGAGACTGTTCAGCAGTTTATATATATGTATATAAACTTTATATATATTATTATATATTATATATAAATTATATACTATATATTGTATATAATTAATATATAATATATAATATATAATATTTAATATATTATAATATGTAATATAATGTATTATTAATATATTAATATTATTAATATTAATAATTAATTAAAATAACATTATAATATTATTTAATATATAACATATTATATATAATATATTATATAATATAATGATATAATATATACTATATAATATAATAAACAATACAAAATATATAATGCATAACATAATAAAATATGTAATAAATATTATATCATTATATTTTATTATTATATTATATACTATAAACTATATAATTATATATTATATAATATGATATATAATATATACTATACACTATATGCTATATAATTATATATTATATAGTATATATTATATACTATGTATTATATACTATGTATTAATAACATATAATACTATATAGTATATACATAATATAGCATATATAATACATATCATATATATTATATGTAATATATAATCATATATTATATTTATCATATACTATATATTATATAATATACACTATACAATATATAATACATTATATATCATATAAAATACATATATTATATATTATTTATTATTTATAATTATATTATACACTATATAATATATTATTTATTATATATTATATAATTATAATTATTATATATTATATATTATACTATTATATATAATATACTATATACTATTTATGATTATAATTACATTATATATTATATATTATAAAATGCATTATATACATATATCATATATAATATATTATATTTATTATATACTATATTATATAATATATACTATATATAATATATAATATATTATATATCATATAAAATACATATATTATATATTATTTATTATTTATAATTATATTATACACTATATAATATATTATTTATTATATATTATATAATTATAATTATTATATATTATATATTATACTATTATATTATATAATATGCTATATACTATTTATAATTATAATTACATTATATATTATATATTATAAAATGCATTATATATACATATAATACATATTATATTATATACATTATACTATATACTATATACTATATAATATAATACTCTATATTGTATTTTTATATTATATAGCATATATTATACACTATAATATGTATTATATAGATTATATAATATATAAAATATATCATATACTATATAATATATGATATTATATATTATATATGATATTCTATATTATATTATATGTCATATATAATATATAATATATAATATATAATATATAATATATAATATATAATATATTATATATGACATCATATATGATATATAATATTATATTATTATATATTAATATTATTATATTATAAATTATATTACATATTATATAGTATATATTTATATTATAGTATATAATATATATAATTTATATAATATATACTATATAATATATGATATATTATATATGATGTTGTATATTATATATAATATATAATATATTATATATAACAATATATAATGTGTATTATATCATATATAGTACATAATACAATATTACATAATATTATAATATATACTATATTTTATAATGTATAATATATATTAGATACTATATAATTATATTATATACTAATATATAGTATATAATATACTATATTTTATAGTATATAAGACATATATTATATAGTTGTATATAAATATGGTATATATAATTTATTACATGTACATCGTATATAATATAGTGTATATTATATAATATATAATATATAGTATAATATGTAATATAATATGATATATAATATAGAGTATAAGTATATTATATAATGTAATGATATATAAAATAATATATAATATAAAATGTATAATATATTGTATATAAAATATTATATATGCTTTATTATATAATATATAGTGTATAATATTACATATAATATATTATATAATATATAATACATATATTATTATATATTATAATATATAATGCATATATTATATAATATATTATATTATATATAATATATAATATATTATATATGTTATATAATGTATAGTATATAGTATAATATTATATATTATTATACTATACATTATATATAGTATATATTATATACTGTATATTTTATAATGTATAATACATATATTATATAATAGTATATAAAGTTTAATTTTATATACAATATATATATATATATAAAGGTTTACTTATTTATTTGAAAGTCAGAGTTACGCAGAGGAGAGGTAGAGAGAGAAGGAGAGAGGTCTTCCATCTGCTGGTTCACTCCCCAATTGGCCACAATGGCCAGAGCTGCACTGATCCGAAGCCAGGAGCCAGGAGCTTCCTCCTCGTCTCCCATGCGGGTGCAGGGGAACAAAGACTTGGGCCATTTTCTACTGCTATCCCAGGCCATAGCAGAAAGCTGGATTGGAAGTGGAGCAGCTGGGTCTTGAACCAACGCCCATATGGGATACCGGTGCTTCAGGCCAGGGTGTTAACCTGCTGTGCCACAGTGCCAGCCCCCAAAAGTTTATATTTTTTAAGATCTGTATTTGGACTACTAACATTCAGGTTGAATGCTGAAAAAGTATGAACAAATAATTCACCCTATTTTAATACTCCCTACCCTTGTGTATAGTTATGGTTTAGAAGCTTTGGAACTAATTTTATGTAGAATTAAAATTGAAGAAATAAGTACATAGATTGTAGGTGGTAGTAACCATGTTTCAAACTGTTGGATAAGGAAGCTACAAATACAGACAGGGTTAAAGCTAGAAAAAATATCTTGAGCTATTGAATTAAAGTTGATGGTACTCATGGTTTTCAATATATGTAGATATGGTTATACCAATAGATATGGTGGAGCCAGTGCTGTGGCACAGCGGGTTAACGCCCTGGCTTGAAGTGCCAGCATCCCATATGGACACTGGTTCTAGTCCCAGCTGCTCCTCTACCGATCCAGCTCTCTGCTATGGCCTGGGATAGCAGTGGAAGATGTCCTAAGTCCTTGGGCCCCTGCACCGCATGGGAGACCTGGAAGAATCTCTTGTCTCCTGGCTTCAGATCAGCACAGCTCCGGCTGTTGTGGCCATCTGGGGAGTGAACTATCGGATGGTTGACAGACCTATCTGTCTCTACCTCTCTCTGTAACTCTGTCTTTCAAATAAATAAAATAAATCTTTTTTAAAAAAGCAATAGATATGGCTACAAGTAGAGATGGATGTGTGCCTTTGTGTGAATACACATATGCGTTTGTATTTTCTAGCTGTGCTGCCTGAGGGTATCTAGAAGCCATAATACCCTGAAACCACAAGTGCATCTATTTTGCTTTCAGAACTTCATTTTCTCCTAATTGGGTCTAGGACTCTGTGGAGAAACAGCTGATTTCAGGGCAGAGGCAACGAAACAGAAACTCAAGATGAGCCTGGACAGTCCTGTTATTCCAGAAAGTTGGAAGTACTCAGGGAATGAGATGGACCTACCAAAAGACACATCCCCAGCGTGAAATGGTGCTCAGTGTCCCAACCTCGGATGATGCGGGTGTCAAAGTAGTGATAATCACAGATTGTGATTTGCTGAGCAAAATAAGGAAACCATGATTCCATGGACATAGATATATCATTTATTTAAGGAAAAAGGAAATTTCTACTTCCAGGAGAATGCCATCCATAATGAAGTCAGAAAATCACCATTTGGCAATCATAGAAACAACTAATTCAAGCTACAGTTGTCAATTGGCACTGTCCTACATGGAGTATCTGATATGCTCATGGAGTCTGGCTTTAAAAGAAGAAAAATGAATACTTTCTTTAAGTATGCACAATTTTCAGAAATTCACTCTCAATTAACATATTCATGATGAGAAAGAATTTTTTTCTTATTTTTATACCTTCTAATTTGAGATTCTCCTTAATTTGAGCCAAGGATAGATTTTCAATAAACACATTTGTTAGTCAAAAAATAGAAAAAGTATTTCAAGTATTGGAATCTTTAGAAATCTCAATTTATAACCAATTTGTATGCTAATTATAAACTGCAACTTGTAAACAGTTTGATGGTTTAATTTATTATTTAGTGTACATTTTCAAAGTAGTATGATTACACTTTGATTTCCTGGAATGCACATTTTTATTTAATTTTTAAAATTTATATACATGGAACAATTTCATGTATCTCATACATGTAGTTTTAAGTACATAATGACACTTCCCACCCCATCCTCCCTCCCTCTTTCACTCCCTTCCTCCTGCTTCTTTTCTTATTTTTATTTTAATTTTTGTGATAATATGCTTTTTTTTCTTTTGAGAACAAGTTTTATCATTAATCGAAGAAGCACCTGAGGAAACCATCAATGGAGTTGGGCACTTAGGCTTATCTAACACTTATGAGACTTAAGAATATCCTCCACATAATACACTAAAATGAAGTCAATCTTTGAGAACAAATTTTGCTGTTAACTCTCATAATCCCACCCTTTGAGGACAGAGGTCCTGCAGGGGAAGTTAGTGCAGAGTGACTCTTGTTAATTTAACAATTAACACTCTTATGTATGACGTCAGTGATCACCCAAGGCTCTTGACATGAGCTGCCTAGGCCACAGAAGCCTTTTGAATCCAGAAACTCCTTCAGTATTTAGACAAGGCCATAAGCAAAGTGGAAGTTCTCTCCTCCCTTCAGGGAAAAGCACATCCTTCTTTGATGACCACTTCTTTCCACAGGAGCCTCACCCACTGAGGTTCTTCATGTAGGACACTTTTTGCCACAGAGTCTTGGCTTAGAATGCACTTTTATTCAATTTCAGACTGTACTCCCCCCTAATAAACACCAATTCTGCACATTACAAATCCTTCTAGAACTTGAGTCTCAGGAATGAGAGGTGGCTTCTGGTGAACAGGCAGGTGCGTTCAGAAGCAGATAGAAGACTTTACCACGGGCTAGAGACCAGTGATTTCTCTTTCATATCAGGATTTATGAGATATTGGCAGGGGGAGAACTTGACTGAAGATCATATAGGGATATTTTAAAGAGTTGCTATGGGCCCAATGTGGTGCTATGGAGTGAAGCGACCACTTGCAAAGCCAGCATCCCTATTAGAATGCTGGTTCAAATCCCGGCAGCTCTGCTACTGATCACACTCCCTGCAAATGTGCCTGGGAAGGCAGTGGAAGTTGGATGAAATACTTGGGTCTTGCCATCCATAGAAGAGACCAGTATGGAGTTCCTGTCTCCTGGCTTCCGCCTGGCCCAGCTTTAGTGTCGGCTGTTGTGGCCATTTGGGGACTGAGCAGTGGATGGAAGATATTTCTGTCTCTGTTTCTCATTCTCTCTTTATGTCATTCTACCTTCCAGACTAATAAATAAATCTTTAAATTTTTTTTGAAAATGGGTTGATATCAACTCCATATATATATATGGGGAGAGAGAGAGAGTCAGTACACGGTTATAGAAGTCACCAGGAAATGTTGATTTGTAATTTAAAACCTTAACAATGGTGGTGGTGAAGAATATTCGGCCAATAAGTTGAAGGTTAAGAGCGTTTTCTTAGGAATCAGACACATCTGGTATTCATTGGGTGATTTCTTCTTTGGGTGTGGTGGATACAAAGACCTTGAAGTTTTTAAAACAAATAAAGATTGTGAAGAATGTCCCATCTCAGTGAAAGAAGACACTGGAAAGAAATTCATCAGGGGGAATGTTTGTAAAACAAAACCATAGATGCCTTGAGATTGGGGTTTACCAAAACCAAGCTGGTAAATGAGACACCAACTCATTTATTATTGAGTTGTTGAGTACTTACCCTTATTGAGTACCTGTATTTCTTCAGTGCTCAGTGCTTTGCCTGCCTCATTCCCTTTCTTGCTGTGGTTTCTAAACTGCGAAGGCTGGAAAAGCTAAACATCCCAAGTGTCTTACAATGAGTTGGTATCATCCTCTGTATTTTGCACCCAGATGGCTCAGGGAAGACAGCCTGGCTGATTCTTTTATTGAAGACAGAAATTGATTTTGAGCGAGAAATCCTGGAAGTGGTGCTTCAGATAAGCTGGAGAGCTTGGCCAAGGAAAGTACCAGGCAAGGTTTCCATTTGGGGTAACTGGAAAAGAAAGAGACTGGAAATGAAATATCCCTGAGTTGCTGGGTTGCCAAGAAGAAAAGTGACTCTCCAAGGACAGATCGGTAATCTGAGCCCCTGTCCCTTCTTAAAAAGAGCCACCTTTCCGGAAGTGGGTCAGACTCAGGAATAACAAGATGTGGGAACACGGTCAAGTTCCATTCCGAGAATCAGTGATACCAGACTACACTCTCCTGCTACTGCCCTAAATAGCAAGATACTGAGTTTCTCCCTGGACCCTGTGGCAGCTGGACAAGTCTGCTGAGCAACTGAGGCACAATAGACCAGCTACCATGAACTGAAAACCTCTCCCACTGAGCCCTTCCTTGTGTCTGGGAGTTGTCTTTACTTCCCTTTCTTCCTCCTCCACTTTTATGCCTATGTGTTGAAATCTTGCCACAAATACAACCTTCACTAATGAATCTTTTTTTTTTTTTTAAAGATTTATTTATTTATTTTGAAAGGTAGAGTTGCAGAAAGAGAGATTCTCCATCTGTTGGTTGACTCCCCAGTGGCCACAACAGTCTAGGCTGGGCTAATCTATAGCCAGGAGCCAAGAGCTTCCTCTGGGTCTCCCACATGGGTGCAGGGGCCCAAGTACTTGGGCCATCTTCTGCTGCTTTCCCAGGTGCATTAGCAGGGAGCTGGATCTGAAGTGGAGCAGCAGGAACTAGAACTGCATGGCAGGCGGTGGCTTTATCTGCTATGCCACAGCACCTGCCCCCTTGATGCCTTTAAGTTGGAACTAATTGTCCCTCAAAGCTTTCCTCACAGTTGTATCTTGTTGTCAAATCATGTCTGTCACTGGCCTGGCGTGCTTTCTACTGTAGCACTTGGCATAGATGTTGGTCTTCTCTGCTGTTGTATAAGCTTTTCTTTCTTTCTTTCTTTCTTTCTTTCTTTCTTTCTTTCTTTCTTTCTTTCTTTCTTTCTTTCTTTCTTTTTTGACAGGCAGAGTGGACAGTGAGAGAGAGAGACAGAGAGAAAGGTCTTCCTTTGCCGTTGGTTCACCCTCCAATGGCTGCCGCGGTCGGCGCGCTGCGGCCGGCGCACCGTGCTCATCTGATGGCAGGAGCCAGGTGCTAGGTGCTTTTCCTGGTCTCCCATGGGGTGCAGGGCCCAAGCACTTGGGCCATCCTCCACTGCACTCCCGGGCCACAGCAGAGAGCTGGCCTGGAAGAGGGGCAACCGGGACAGAATCCGGCGCCCCGACCATGTATAAGCTTTTTGAGGGCAGAGTTCAAGTCTTACTTTGTTGTGGCTAGGTCATGTCTGAATGCATTGCCTAAATAAAAAGTCAATAGATTTTTGTGCAGTGGAGTTGTAGAGTTCCAGCTGCATGAAGATGGAGGACTCTGGGAAGTGGGTTGGAGACATAACTACCTGGGGGAAGGTAGGTGGATACGATGACATAAAAAACAGATCTATGGGGCCAGCGCTGTGGTGTAGCAGGTGAAGCCACCACCTGCAGGGCTGGCATCCCGTATGGGTATCAGTTCAAGTCCTGGCTGCTCCACTTTCAATCTAGCTCTCTGCTATGGCCTGGGAAAGCAGCAGAAGTTGGCCCAAGTCCTTGGGCCCCTGTACCCATGTGGGAGACCCAGAAGAAAATCCTGGCTCTTGGCTTCAGATTGGTCCAGCTCTGGCCATTGTGGCCATTTGGGGAGTGAACCAGAGGATGGAAAACACCTCTCTCTCCCTCTCTGCCTCTGCCTCTCTGTAACACTGTCTTTCAAATAAATAAATAAAAATATTTTTAAAAAATCGGATCTGTGAAGTGGTCTTGAGTCAGCCATGAGACTTATGGGCACTACAAAGTGAAGTGGTTGATGATGGAGCACTGGAAGAGCGCTGTGCTAGGACTCTGAATGCCTGCCTGTCTTCTGAATTTGAGAATCCCACTGAGTGTCTTGGCACTGCAGTCTCTTTGCTTGTGAACTAGAGATAAAATACTAGCCCTCCTTTTCCATTGGCTTGTTGTTCACATGCATGAGGTCACTGTGAAAATAATCTGTCATCTTTTTTTAAAGATTTATTTATTTGTTTGAAACTCAGAGTTACAGAGAGAGAGAGAGAGAGAGAGAGAGAGAGAGAGGTCTCCCATCTGATAGTTCACTCCCTAATTGGCTGCAATGGCTGGAACTGTGCCAGTCCGAAGCCAGGAGCCAGGAGCTTCTTTCAGGTCTCCCATGTGGGTGCAGGGACCGAAGGACTTGGGCCATTTTCTACTGCTCTCCCAGGCTGCAGCAGAGAGCTGGATCGGAAGTGGAGCAGCCAGGACCAGAACCAGCGCCCATATGGGATGCCGGTGCTTCAGGCCAGGGCGTTAACCCACTGCGCCACAGCGCCAGCCCCAATAACCTGTCACATTTAAGGCTCTTCCCTAGGATCCTTGGGGCCAGCATCATTGGCACGGCTGGGAGCTGGTTAGAAATTCAGCATCTCAGACCCCACACCAGACCCACCGAAAATTCTTCAGAACATTTGCATACAGGTGCAGTTTCAGAAGGACAACTCTGAAGGGCAGTAGCATGAAAGGTGCAGTGTGACTAATACGATCCATGTGTGCTGAGGAAAACGAGTCTGGGCTCAGTCCAAGGGGCTCCGTGTTGGAAGGGGAGCCAGGCAGGTGAATGGAAACATGGTTCCTCTTCTGTGCCTATGAATGGTGGGCAAACAGATCCCCCCAAAACATGTTCCCTTGGCACTGCCACTTGCTTAGTACTTTGTCCTGTCTCCATCTCTCATCAGAACCCATGTAAATCTGTTTTTCTTTCTCAAGAACCTTTGCTACATACGAGCTAAGTTACACAGAATATTGACTCAGTGTAATCGGGGTCAGAGGTAGCTCCCTAGATATTTGCTGTGGATCATAGATCTTCCTAAGTTGGCACTTTTATCTCCAAGAGTTAAGGAGATGACAAGAAGTTTCTTTTTAGTATCAGGCAGGACACCAAGGGGCTCATTAGGCCACCTTAGGCTCATTAGGTGACCAAGGCTACCAATGACCACAACTTTGGGTATGTCAGAAACATGGGGCTCTGGCTGGAGTTCAGGGGTCACTTTCATCTTTGGGCAACGAGATACTCAGGCAGAGGCTAGCAGAGATGGGTAACACCAGCCCCTGTTCTGGCCCTGCAAAGACAGCTATAGGTAGGACTTGAAATTCAATAAATCTATAGAGGGCTCATTTTTAAGTTGATTATTTTGTATGGCCCCTGAATGATATTATAAATACCCAGATAGCCCTTGGTAGAAAAAAGGTACCCCCCCACCCCGCACTGATAGGGAAAGCTTGGCAATTGTCCTGTGTGCTGGGAACCATACTGGACTGCTGACAGATATTACTCGATGTAATCCACACTTTATAACTATCCTGATTTCCCAAGCACAGAAGCTGTGGTAGCAAAACTTGCCCTAGGTCACAGAGCTGGCATACTGTGGAGCTAAGATTCGAACTCACATCGGATTGATGGTAGAACCTCCTATTGGTAAGAATGCCAGAAACAGTTTTCTAAAAATGTATTTATGGAAATCTAATTTTTGGTAGCATAAAAGTGGATTAATGAAATTCAGAGGAATCAGTTAGGGTCCAAGGGAAGTCTTTCCTTTTCTGTCATGTATTTCTGCATGTGATACTATTTCTTACTGGAAGTCAAGATTTTGGATGGAACTAAACTCCTCTTTAAATGTTATCCTTGATTTTTTTTAAAAAAGATTTATTTTATTTACTTGAAAGTCAGAGTTACACAGAGAGAGAAGGAGAGGCGGGGGGGGGGTCTTCTTCCATCTGTTGGTTCACTCTGGAATTGGCTGCAATGGCTGGAGCCATGCCAATCTAAAGCCAGGAGCCAGGAGCTTCCTCTGGGTCTCCCACGTGGTGCAGGGGCCCAAGCACTTGGGCCATTTTATATTGCTTTCCCAGGCCATAGCAGAGAGCTGGATAAGAAGTGGAGCGGCTGAGTCTCGAACCAGTGCCCACATGGGATGCTAGCACAGCAGGCGGTGGCTTTATCCGCTATGTCACAGTGCTGGATCCATGCTTGATTTTTGTGCTTGAAAAATAAGAACCCCAAGGCTGACCACTTTCATTTTACCTTCATTTTGTTTTCTGCTGCCTTACAAACAGTTCTAAAATAAAGACGTGGTGGAGATTAATTGGATCTAACTGAGCAAAACTTTCCATGTGTTTATGTAAAGACACGAGAATTTTACATCCATAAAAATCTCTCTTAAAGAACAAATCATACATTCTTCCTTTATATTTTTAAAGAACAGCTTCTAAAGGACAGATAATTTTAAAAATCTTTGAACTTACTCAAGTTAAGAAAGGATAAAATACTAGTATGAAAAAAAAAATACTAGTATGTACTTTCTGATAATGTTTTAGGAAAATTGCAGTTTTGTACTCTTGTCTAAATGTATGCCAATTTCTACCAGATGTGTAATATAATAGTTTTAGATTCAGAACACAAGGACTCTGGAATGATATAATACTAATATATTTCATAATAACAGTCCTTGAACTTGCTTTTACGCTACTTCTGTTCTAGTAGTTATAATGTTAGGGGTTGAAACACACGTGATGGCTTTTATCCCAACCATTTGGAAACACAGATGTTTAACTGCTAATAGGGGTCATTTTGGAAAATGACTGGGCCCGAACAACTGAAAACCATTTTTTGCAAATATTTAATATTAGTGCATCTGGTCTAAGGATGTCATATAATTCTCTCTCTCTAGTTAGATGCTAAAATGAAGGCAGAGACGCTTCCATTCTGTTGGGGGGAAGCGGGAATGTTTCAAAGGTTTTAGGAGCGTGGATTTGATGTCAGCCATGGTATCAAATGTAGCCACCAGCACATTTGTGCGATTAGAACAGGCCACTTAGCATGTTTCCAATAAAATGGGGGTATGAACAGTATCCGTGTGCTGTGGGTGGGGATGCTGGGAGACCTGGATGAGATCATTTACACTGAGCTTTTACAACAGGACCTGGCTGGTTAGTGAAACTACCCTTGTTATTAGTGTTTACAAAAAGGAGACGAACTCTGGCTTCAGTTATACATGGGAGTTCCGGATGACAATTGGGGTTCATTGGAATTGGAACTGTTGGAATCTGCTTTAGAACTTGTCCACCTCCCTCTTGGTTTCTGCCTGACTACCAAGCACTGTGGTTTCCCCTTGGCTCCTGTGACGTCCTGGAGTCTTGGCAGGCAACAGTTGGGAATCCTTAAGAAAATGAGGTCCTGGTAGATATATTTATTTGCGTGTGTGCCAGGCCATTGAAGATGACCTCAAATCCTGCCAAGAGTTGGGTTGCTCAGAGTTCTACAAGCACTGAGAAGTTTAAACCAGTGTCTAGAGCATGATGGGAAATTTGATCGTTCGACCAATGTGCAGTGGATAATGTTCCCCAAAGACCAGCAGGATCTTAGATCAGGCTGTGGTTGACACTTCTGTTCTCAATCTAGATGCTTCTTCCTTAACGACTGGCAATGCTCTGCTCTCGGGACTGATGGCATGTCACAGAGAATGATTAATCACCCAAGAACTTCATCTTTAGGTAATCACTGTTCAATTTTCATTGTTTCTGTGCAACAATATGGATGAACTTGTGTCTTCTGAGCAGCCGGTTTGAGACTATTTTTAAGTAAGGAAATATGGCTTTTGCTGCAAAGCAGTTACTTTCAGCCAGCTGTGAGGGCAGGAGAAAGTGGGAGGCTGGAGCAAGAAACCCTGAAGAAGAAAGGACTCTCCGTGTATGTGACTTAGCAGCTGGGATCAGGTCTACGGGCCCAGGAAAGTTGAGACGCACCATGGAAAAGAGATGGAGGGGAGAGGAAACCCACTGGTTCCTTGGAAAAGAGCCCTGATATAAAAGTAGGTCTTGTGGGTTGCTTTTTTTTTTTTTTTTTTTTTTTTTTTGGTGATCCACACTGTGGACTTTGAGATGAAAGCTTCCCTTCTCTCTGCCATGGAAACTTCCACAGGACTCCCACTGCTTGCCACAGCTTATGGGTGAAGTGGATGCTTTTTGGAGAAGGCACACGAGCACCAGACTTATGGTGCCTTCGACTGGGTGTCAGAGGCAAGCCGTGCCAGCGTAGGAGGAAAGCAACATATGGCATACACAAGTGTCACACGCTAATTGTGGAACAATGAGAAAATATGGGCGCATGAAAGGAAGCAAGGAAATCGTCCAGATTTCTCCCATCCCAAGATAGCTATTATTAAAGTGTTGATGTCTTCTGGTTCTTGTTCTAGATTCTTGTGTACGTTTGTGTCATTTTATTCTGCTTGCCTCAAAGGAAAATGGGATCCATGCAATAGACACTGCTTGACAATCGTTTCCATCTGCTTGACACTGCAGGGGCCAGCTCTCTACCTGGAGGGTGGGGGCTAGCGTTGTGGTACGGTGGGTGAAGCCACTGCTTGGGACACCCACATGCCATATTGATGGCCAGTTCAAGTCCCAGCTGCTCCACTTCCCATCCAGCTCGCTGCCAATGCTTCCAGGAAGCAGCCAGTGATGGCCCAAGTACTTGGATTCTTGCCACCCACTTGGATTCTTGAGACACCTGGATGGAATTCCCAGCCTTTGATTTAGGCTTGACACAGCCCTGACGGTTGCATCGGTTTTGGAGAGTGAACCAGTGGGTGGAAGATCTCTTTCTCTCTTTGTCACTCTGCCTTTCATATAAAATAAATAAATCTTTATTAAAAATTAAAATGTAGGAGTTGTCATTGTGGTACAGGATGTTAAGCTGCTCCCTGAGATGCCGGCATCGCATATGGGTGCTGGTTCAAGTCCTGGCTGCTCAGATTCCAATCCAGCTCCCTGCGCATGTGTCTGGGAGAGCAGTAGAAGATGGCTCAAGTGCTTGGGCCCCTGAAACCCATATGGGAGACTGAATGAAGCACCTGGCTCCTGGCCTCAACCTGGCCCAGCCCTACCTGTTGTGGCCATTTGGGGAGTAAACACGCCGATGGAAGATTCATTCATTCCCTGTGTGTGTGCGCACGCGTGCCTCAACTTCTCTCCCTGTAACTCTGTCTTTCAAATAAATAAATTAATTTAATATTAACCAAGAGTAAATGGAAAAAAATAAAATGTAAAAAACTGTCTTTTAAAGAATTTTAAAAATTATTTTTCCATGTTTATATTTTCAGGATTTTTATCTTTAAGGATTTCCATGTTTGAGATTATGGCATTTGAGTTTGTGTATTTCAAGATTATGGTCCAAACAGGCGAAGGAGATCCATGGTTCCATGGAGAGCTGGAGTAGAGGATTTGGTTCAGTTAGGGAGTCGTGGACTACTTCATGGAGGAGGAGACACTTGTGCTGGGATGTGAATAGTGGCAAGCAGAGAGAAGATCGCAGGAAGATGAAGCAGCTGGTGCAGCAGCTTGAGGGCAAGTGAGAAAATGCTAGAACAGAGGGCTAAATAAGGGTGATTTTGCCATAGCCAGGCAATTGTGAAGAAATGCTGGATATAAACAATGCATTATTTCAAGACCTTATATTAAGTCAAATTGCCTTCCAAAATATATCCCATTTGGGACTGGTGCTGTGGCAAAGTGGGCTAAGCCTCTGTCTGCGGCACAGGCATCCTACACGGGAGCCGGTTCCAGTCCTGGCTGCTCCTCCTCTGATCCAGCTCTCTGCTATGGCCTATGAAAGCAGTGGTGGAAGACGGCCCAAGTGCTTGGGCCCCTGCACTGGTGTGGGAGACCGGAAGAAGTTCCTGGCTCCTGGCTCCTGGCTTCAGATTGGTGCAGCTCTGGAATTGGGGAGATCTCTCTCTCTCTCTCTCTCTCTCTCTGTCTCTCTATAACTCTGCCTTTCAAATAAATAAATAAATCTTTAAAAAATGTATTCCAGTAGTTATATTGCATTTGAAATACTCCACTGAGTGTGGGACTATTCTGAAGAGTAACTTTAAATATTGGATTACAGATGTGTGCGATAGACGGCTGGGTAAGCCTGAACAGATCCGCACATGCATACAAGAAATACCACTCTTCAGTGCCTGTGACTCCTACTCGAAGACAGGACCTAAGATCTCATCCGGGTTGGGCTGAACGAAGGCACCCATGTTACCAGCTGGACAAATTAGCGGAGAACCAGATGGCCTTGATCACCTTGGGAGGGAGGCTTCAACAGCAGAGCACGTTGCTGGTCACTTATCCTGGGCCCCGTCTGTTTTCCACCAGCAGAACATGGCACCCATGGAGCACAGTGTTGTGGGCAAAAGACAAGAATGCTCTCGGTCAGCTGCTAAAACGTCATGATATTCTCAGACAAAGTACGCAATAGGAATGCATTTCCATGAAAACATCTATGATTTTTCTCAAGCAGCTATCAGTTGACTACACTGGGGAGACATCTAAGAAAAATATCATTCATGAATCAGATGTAGTATTTGGCAATCCTTTTGTTTTGCCTCAGGCTTGCTACTAGCCTATTTGCGAGAAGATGGTATCAACACTATTACAGTGCTTGGCTCGGAGATATCTTCTACTCTGTCTTCATGAGATAGGAAAAGGTAACCAGGGCCAGGGCTGTGGTATAGTAGATAAAGCCACCACCTGCAGCCCCAGCATCCCGTATGGGCACTAATTGGAGTCCCAGCTGTCCCACTTCCCATCCAGCACCATGTTAATGTACCTGGTGGTTCGGGGTGGGGGGAGGGGAGGCAGCAGAGGGTGGCCCAAGTCCCTGGGCCCCTGCACCTGTGTGGGATACCTGGAAGAAGCTCCTGACTCCTGGCTTTGGACAGGCCCAGCTCTGGCAGGTGTGGCCATTTGGAGGGGTTAAACAGTGGATGGAAGACCTCTCTCTGTGTGTCTTTCTCTCTCTCCCTTTCTTTGTAACACTGCCTTTCAAATAAATAAAAACATAAATCTTCAAAAAAATAAAAATAGAAAAAAGACAATGTAACCTTCCCCTGCCCCATCTGTGCAGAGGAATCCAGGGAACACTTCAGCTTCACTAGCCCCGTGGGGGCCCCTTGGTGCCAAGCTCAGTCAACTCTGCCTTGTGCTTCTTTTGATGTAAGTCACGGTCATTAGTTTGTTGACTTCACCTTTTTTTTTTCCTTTTTAAGATTTCTATTTATTTATTTGAAAGGCAGAGTTACAGAGAGGCAGAGTCAGAGAGAGATAGAGGGAGAGAGAGAGAGAGAGAGGTCTACTGGTTCATTCTCCAGTTGGTTGCAATGGCCAGAGCTGGGTTGATCCGAAACCAGGAGCCCCAGGAGCCTCTTCTAGGTCTCCCATGTGAGTGCAGGTACTCAAGGACTTGGGCCATCTTCTACTGCTATCCCAGGCCACAGCAGAGAGCTGGATCAGAAGTGGAGCAGCCGGGACTTGAACTGGTGCCCATATGAGATACTGGCACTGCAGACAAGGGCTTTAACCCACTGTGCCACAGCGCCTGCCCTAGGCCTCATTTATTTTGACGGCTTTTCATAGACAAAGAGAAAAATGAAAAAAGCAGGGTGTGAAAACCACATCCTCTTTTATCTGAGCTGATGTGCAACCTTGTCCTACCATTCATACCGGCAACAATGAGACCACGTGGCGCAGCTCATGTCGTTTCCACCAGGAAGCTCAGCAAATCCGACCCAGCTCTAGTTGTGGTTAGCGAGACAGATTACTTCCCATCGCTGCAGTGTTCATCTCCGTTATGCTGTGTCCCTTGGTTATCTGAGGGGAACTGGGTCTAGGACTAAAATCCTGACTGCTCAGGTCCCGCATATAAAATTGGGAAATCATTTGCATATCCCCCATGTACAGCCTTACCTATACCGTATGTCATCTCTGGATTACTTACAAGGCCTACCGTGGTGTGAATGCTGTGTACATCGTTTCTGTACTGGATTGTTTGGGTAATAATGACAAGAAAAATATTCTGTACATGTTCGGTACAGGCGATTTTTTTTTCTGATATTGCCGATCCACAGTCTGTTGGATTTGCAAGAGGCAGGCTCCACGAAAACGAAGAGTTTACTGTATACCCTTTCTTCGCAGCATTTCCTGGCCTTTTTTTCTCTCTTTATTCTTGGTCCAGAAGGATTCAAATTCACAGCTCTTGGTTTTTTAATGCTTTCAGAAAGTCCAAGCTGGGAGCAGTCTAAAGTGAGCAAGCTTTGTCTTTGAACTTGTGTGTGTGTGTGTGTGTGTGTGTGTGTGTGTGTTTTAATGTGGTTTTAATTGCTGAGGAACTTAGGGGGAAGCAAACAGGAGGGTGTGCTAGGAAGACTCTCCCCACAAACCACGAGCCCAGGGAAAATGACGAGCAGCAGTCGAGGCAAATGCTGTGCTCAGCTGTCTCCATTTTATTTTGTTCCTCAATTGTCTTTCTCGAGCTGAGATTCAGTACGCCAACCATTAAATACAGCCTGGTACCAACTCTATAGCAATTGTTTGGGAAAACAAAGCTAGCTGGTTCTTTGCAATTGGAATATGTGGATATGATCTCAAAAAAATTCCAGACGTACACAATTCCGCAGAACCTTATTCTGCCCCCGGGTTTCTTAGAAACTCCTTGAATTCTCCTCTAGCTCTTCATATTTGCAATGCTCTGTCTCTGCTGTACTGTCTCTTCCACTTAGCGGAAACTCGATCTTTTTCTCTCAAATCCATTTTCAAGATAAACAAAATGAGATTTGTCTCTCACAATGTGCCAAGTTTTCCTGGGACTAAAAACAAAGAGAGAAGGAAAGTAAAATAAATACAGCAGTGTGATCCCAAACAGGCGGAGAAACAATGGGGACGGTGAGTTGAAAGTGCGGCAGGCGGCTGGTCGGTCGTGAGGGCTGGCCCTCCAGGGAGTTCAGAAGGTCCACCTACGACAGGGTGCATCAGTCTTTCATCCCAACGAGGCTCGGCCTGCTGTTTTCCTCTGGAAGCTGGAGCTGTCCTGCAAAGCAAACCACCTGAAGTCTCGGTGACCTCCAACAGAGCTCAGCGGGCTGCGGGTGGGCAGAGCCAGCCTTGTGTCTGGTAGTCAGCAGGGTGGCCCTGTATAGGGTTGTTACTCAAGGTCGAGCCTGCTCCTGTGTCTCTCCTGCTGGTGCCTGGCTGCAGGCAGGGCCAGGGCTACCTGGGCTATATTCTTTTCCTGGAGGGAGCCAGAAACTCGTGGAGGGGCCCATGGGAACATGGGACTCCTCTTCAGGCTCAAGCATAGGACAGGCATATTGTCCCCTCACTGGTCTTCCTCTGTTAATCAGCCAAAGCCGGCCACCTGGCCATATGGGAGATGGAAGGTGGAAAAGGGACAAGATAGAGGGGTGCATATTCCTCCTTTGAACAGGGGCGAGAAGAGAACCAGAATAGAATTTGTCACAACTTGATTTTAAGTAAAAAGTAGAATTCTGGATTTTTTTTAAAAGATACATTTATTTATTTGAAAGGCAAAATTGGAGGGAGTGAAGAGGAGAGAGAGAAAGGGAGAGAGAGATATATATATCTTCCATCTGTTGGTTTACTTCCCAAGTGGCTGCAATGGCCGGGGCTGGGCCAAGCCAAAGCCAAAAACCAGGAACTCCATTCTGGTCTCCCATGTGGGTGGCAGGGGCCCAAGCACTTGAGCCATCTTCCACTGCCTTCTCAGGTGCATTAGCAGGATTAGCTGGATTGGAAGTGGAGCAGCTGGGACTCAAACCTTTGCTCAAATGGGATGTCACCCTCACAGGCAGCGACTTAACCCGCTGTGATCCAATGCCACCCCTTGTAATTCTGTTTTCCAAATGTACAAAATAAAACATTGGAGTACAAAGGCAAAGAGAAATCTATCCTTCCAGATCAAATCAGGGAGCAATGATTATTCATTGCCCTATTTGTCCATTAATTATGACTTAATTTTGTCAATTGACAAAATTTTTATTTAACAGTTCGTTTACAATGCAATGTTTTGATATATGTATGCATTGTGGAATGACTACTGCAGGTGGGCAGAGCCAGCCTTGTGCAGTACCTTGCATAGTTAGATTTTTGTGTGTGCGTTGAGAACATTTAAATTCTCTTGGTAATTCTCAAATCCAGTACCCAGTGCATTGGGATTCATCATGGTGTACTATAGACTTCTGGAACTTACTCCTCTCATCTAACCAAAATTCTGTGTCCTTTGACCAAGAGCTCCCTCTCCCTGAAACCACCAGCCCCTGGTACCCATCATTCTATTTTCTGCCTAAATGGATTCAACATTTTTCTAGATTCCACACAAAAGTGAGATCAGATGAGATTATGTGTCTCCAAGCCTGGCTTATTTCACTTAGCGTAATGTCTTCCAGGTTCTCTGTGTTCCTGGAAGTGATAGGATTGCTATGCTGCTTTTAAAACTGGAGAGTATTCCGTTGTATGTATGTAATGCATTTTCTTTATCTACTCATCCTTGATGAATACTGAAGTTGGTTCTTTATCTTGGCTTTTGTGAACAGTCCGCAATAAGCATGGGAATCCAAATATCTCTTTGAAATACTGAATTCATTGCTTTTTGACATGTTTAACCAGTACTGGAATTACTGGATCATGCTTTAGTTTTGTTAACTACTGTTTGTAAAAAAATATTTTTATTTATCTGAGAGACAGTGACAGAGAAAGATAGAGATAGAGATAAAGGGGGGGGCAGAGAGAGAGAGAGAGATTGCTCTCATTCACTGGTTCACTCTTGTATGCCGACTATGACTGGATTTTGGCCAGGCTGAATCCAGGATCTGGGAACTGAATCCAGGTGTCTCACATGGGTGATGGGGACCCAATTATTTGAGCCATCACTGCCACCTCCAGGATCTGCATTAGCAGGAAGCTGAAGTCAGGTGACGGAAGTAGATGTTGTCCCCAGGTACTCCAACGTAGGTTGAGAGTGCTCTAATTCATGCCCCAAATATCCACCCACGACAAATGTTTTTAAAGGTCAAACTTAGACTGATTTCATAATCTCTGTTGGTATATTATTAAATGGCAGAACGTCAAAGAGGAAATTCTCACCATAGTTTAGCTTCTCAAATGTCCCTATTGCAGCCTATTAGAGATGTCATCACACACAAGCAAATGAGCAAAGTGAGCCAGATTGTACTTGTCAGTCTCTTCCCCTTCCCCTGGGGTTCTTGATATTGGACTGAATCAGAGGTTAACAAGCTATGATCAAATCTGGCCCACTCCCTCCACTGCCTGGTTTTGTACCACTAATGAGCTAAGGATGGTTTCATGTTTTTGAATGGCTGCAAGAAAAAAAATACATATCTGTGACACCTCAAAATTATGTGAAATTCAAATGTGAGTAACACAAAAAAGCTTTCTTGGAACACAGTCACATTGGTTGATTTAGGTGTTATCTCCGAGTTGCCTTCATGCTGTGGCCCCAGAAGTGAATAGCTGGGATACAGACCAGAAGGCCCCCAAAGCTGAAACTATTTCCCATATCTCTGCTTGGCCAAACCCTGGACTAAGTGATCCCCGCAGACCTAAAATGCCAAAATTCTAAATGGTCTGTAGAAGTTCTGGGGCCTTGCAATGCGGAGCCATGAGACGGAGCGGTGGACATGCTATGCGATGTCCTGCTTGGGCCTGCTTGGGTCCACACCACGCTGAGAAAGCAGGACGCCCAGATGAAGACACCCTGGCTTCCATCTGTCGCACTCACAGACACGGCTGGGACCTGCCACCTCCTGTGATAACACGGAAAACATCTCCCTTCCGTCGCCTAGCTAAGATTTCCCACTCTGCTTCCAAGGCGTGTCTTTGAACTCGACAGAATGAAGTAACCAGTTCTTCCATAGTTTACTGAGCTTGTCTCCATGTCGTCTCTAGATATGTCTCCTATCCAATTTTGGATAATGCCAAAAATAGCTCTTCAAGTCCCTCCAGCGGCATTGATTTACATTGAGTAGAGGTTCCTGCCAACAATTTATTTTCTGCCTCTTGTTTTTCAGATGCTTAAAAAAAACAAACAAATCCTAGTGACTTAGATTTTGATTTTTCATTTTCTGTTTTATAAAAACAAATGTCATCCCACAAGGGGAGATAGCTCTTGTTATAAACACGTGTGTGGGGAGGACTGTAAAACTTAATGAAATTCACAACCCAACCTTATAATAAAATGGCCGCGGGACACAAACAATCTAATCAGCTGGAATCGGACACAGGTGGCCGAGGGCACAAGGGCGCTGGCATCTTGCCTCACAACACACAGGGGACGTGAGTTTACGACCCAGCTCTGCGTGCCCTGTCCTGCTTTATTGTTTGCATATTGCTGTCCAAGCCCGCCCTGGCCGTGCAGCTGTGTTGAAATCACATCTGCAAATCACGCTCATTAGAAAAAGTTAGCAAATATTTTACTGCCCCAAAAAGGACCAATTCCTTTACGGAGCAGCATCCAGATGAAGTAAGGCTCAGCTTTGGGGTGTCTGGCTGAGTGGTACAGCTTTGAAAGCAGCACCAAGAATGACTACCCTTGTACCCCCTTTCTTGTCTTGAAGTCTCCTTTTGGAAATACCGTGGGGAAATGGAAAGAATTTTCTACAGATTGTACTCTGGGCTTTACTGAGTTGAACAGAGTTATTGAGAAAATTGGCACGACTTTCAGTAAATGAAATATCAGTATGGGAGCAGCGCTGAGGCGTAGCAATTTGGAGGCAGCTTTCCAATGGTCCATCCCCAGAGGAAATCTTGAGTTCTAGCACAAATCACGGTAGGCACTGTAAGCTCATTGGCATTGACCAGGGGGCCGTTTACCATCCTTGACTTTGCAAGCATAGATATGGAGCGAGGCAGGTGAGAAGCCAGAGAGCTCTCCAGGAAGGATGATACAGACTTTGTCAGGGCACCGACTGATACCTGCAGAGTGAGCTGCATGGGTTGGTTCATCAACTACAGGAAACTATAGGTGTTATAGGAAGAAGTAAGCCTAATTAGAAAATTCATTATTTTGTTATTTCATAAAGTGAATTATTTCATTATTTTGAGAAGAAAATGAAGTTGTTTCCTTAAAAATGTTTAGACTTTGTCTGTCATGATAATGTGATATTAATACAAAGAGACAGATACAGCATCATTCATAGATATAATTCTAAGAATATAAGGAGGTGTGCTTTTTTATTCTATTGAATCTCAGCATCTATGGTGCATCTATATCAACCGCTGCTTCCGAGGATATCTATGGGCCCTTGTTGGGGTCCTCAGACAGCAGAGGGGTCAAGGGCAGACTCAGAATCCAGAACACCAGGCATTGACCCCTGGCCAGCTACATGTCAGCTCTGTGAACTTGGACAACTTAATCTCACCTCTGTACCTCCGTCTCCTTTGCAGAAAGAAGAGGAAGCAAGAGTGTGGACTTGCAAGGTTGCTGAGCTGACAAGCGAGTGACTCCATGGAGAGCCAGGCACAACGCCTAGTGCACAGTGAAGAGGCTGCTTCATGCTAGCGATCGCTAATATAGTTCTTCGTTCTGTGTGTTTTTATAACCACGCAGGGCTCCATAGCCATAGATTTATCTGAGAAGAAGAGAGAGATTTGAGGACCAACGTCTCCTGAGTACTGGGGACCAAGTCTTCTGGCTAATTGCTGGGGCATTCCTTGTCTGTTGGAATTCTTCTTATAATCTTTGGTGGTAGATGCTACCTCCACAAAGGACAAAATAAATTCTAAAACAGACTTCTCATTCAGAAAGTGCAATAAGTTATCAGTGGAGGGTGGGGTAGGGGAGGGGGCTACTGTCTGCTGCTTACAAGTCCCGAGCTAGAGTTAAAAACCGGGGCTCGATTCCTCCTGTACGTCTGCAATCTGGGTAATTTAACTTCTTGAAGCTCTGTTTTTTTCCTAGCAAACATGTATGATGGTAGAAATTACTGCATAGATATAACAGAAACATTAATACACGTGAATATTTAGCCCAGTACTCGAAAGATAACGACTGGTAAATTTAGCGATGAGAACTGAACACCTCTGGGGCCTCACGGCTCTGTACTTGCCCTATCACATGCTCATCCCTTTGGTCACTTTGTTAAGACCGTCCATCACCACTACAAGAGCGTGAGCCCAGTGATGGGTTACCCTGACTGTATCCAGCACTGTGTGTCCCTGGCCAAAAGATTTACCTACATACATCAGGTATTCAATAAATACAACGAACGTTTGTTGAATGACTAACTAAAAGTAAATAAAAATCCATCTTTATGATCGAGACATACATGCTTGTGTTTTCATTAAAGATATACAAAGGAGATTCTGGAGGTGAAATTTGTGAGACAGTTTCCACCTTAATTTGAAGGGAACCTGGCCCAAGAAAATTGGTGTGGCTCTTTACTTAATTTGTCTTGCAGAACTGACATCTGTGGACACATTTAACAGGGCCTCTTCTCTGTATAGAAAAAGAGAGAGACAGGGAAACAAGAAGTTATCTTGGCCAATCTGATACTTCCAGGACTCTGCCTAGGGTCATGGTACCATCACCATTACTTTGCTACTCCCAGGAGCCTTTCTCTGTGCAGCAAATGATACCAAAACCTTACACAAAATACTCTATTTAATTTCTTCTGGAATTTATGAGTGAGAATTTTCTCAGAGGGGCAGAAATATGTTCAGAGAGGTTAAGCAACTTATCTATGGTCACACAGCAGGAATGTGTCAGAGTGAGGCCTAGAACACCAGTCAGTCTGATGTCAGAGCCACACCCATGCTAACCCCTTTTTTTCATGCGTTGGACTAACACTTATCGAGTACTAACTACTAAAGGAGTTGAATTTCTAAAGAGGTTTGAACAGTGTCAGTCTCAGAATTAAGTGCTAGGTGTTGGATAAATCAATACATACGTAAGTTTTTTTTTTTTTTCTTGATTGGACTGTACTGCAATCCTTGGTCTTGTGGGGCTTATCTCTAATGCGCGGAACAGATCACAGAAAATGAGCAGAGTGGAGTGGAGAGCAAGGTCATTGATGCGCTAGGGTAACAGAGTGGCAGGGGATTGATCAGGGGGGACCATGGGGTGGTGGGTGGTAGGGCTCAGTGCAGTGGTCAGTGAAGGGCTTACAGAGAGCCTGTCTCAGGGAAGGGTGCCCCTGGCAGAGGGCCGGCACGAGCTGCAGCCGTGGGCTCTGAGGAACAGCAAGCAGTGGGCAGAGGAGGGAGTGGTAGCAGCTGAAGTCAGATGGGGAGAGGGGAGCGGGACTTGCAGGACATCCTGAGCCAGGCTGTTTACTTAGATTCCAACTGGGGGCCCCCTGACAGCCAGCCCATTATTTGCAATCCCTTCTTGGGAAGAGTTAGAAGATTTTAGCAACCCCCTCCAATGCTGGCTGTCTTTGGGGAAGAAAAGGTTAAGATCGAATGCTCTGGCATCAGCTGAGCAGGGCTGCTGGGCCCAGGAGTCTGCACCTGCAAAGGGGCAGGGGTGTTTGATGTGTGCGACCTGTCAGCCACGCACAGAGGAATCTGCCAAGGACCACTTGAGAAACAGAACCTGCACCCAAGGGAAAGGCTCCTGGGGGAGCTGTACCATCTACCCATGCAGTTCACATTCAACATACGTATTTCTTTCGACTCACTTTAGTTTAATGCAATTGCATTGCTGCGTAGGAACTGCCTGCTCCGTGCAAGTCACAAGGGGCAGCACAAGAGAAGTTTCTCGTATGGAGTAAAATTTCAGGCATCGTGAAGTGTTGGAGAAAGCGCTGGTATTCTGAGTCAGGAGCAGGGGTGGCAAGCTTTGTCTGTGAACAGCTAGAGAGTGAATATTGTAGGCTTTGCCGGCCATAAGGTCTGTGTCACAACTCCTGGTCTTCTAGTGTGAGGGCAGCCACAGATAACATGGACACACATGGGTGTGGCTATGATCCAATACATGTTTATTCACAGAAGCAGGCAGCAGTCTGGGAAGGAGTTTGCTAGCTCTTGAGTCCCAGACTCGTGTCGATGTTGATACTGCACAAGTTGCTATCCAGGATCGTGTGAGATACTCCTCTTATTTAGTCTGAATATAAATAAGAATAAAATATATAAGTTATATAGTATAATATATAGTAGCATAAATTAGAATTGCATATTTATGTATTATAAATTATAGTTATATAAAATAGCATATATACATATTTATAGGAGCATATATTTAAATAGCATCATTCCTTGTTTACAGATGAATTAATAGAGGTTCTGATCAGAGAGGGCAAACACATTGCCTAGGTCACACAGCGATTAAGTTGCCAGACTGAGAAGCGAATCCTGGGACATGATCCATGCAGCATGTGCCCTCCCTAACACAGAGCATCTCAGTGAAGAATTGACACAGAAAATAACCGTAGCATTAGTCCTTAGCCCCGAGCATGAAGAGTCATGGGGCTAACCTGAGGTATCAGTCACTGCGTGTATGTACAACTGCAGTGTGCATTTCAGCTCTAGGGAGGGGACGGACAAGGCGTTTCACTTTGCCTTCCGTGGCGTGTGTGTGAACCCCTGCTCCCTCCCACCCCGAGGCAGCCTGGCCGGCAGGTTCTGTGTTTCTCTCAGAAATGCTCCGTGCCGTGACGCACGGCACAGGGCATGTTCAGGCTACTGCAGAGTGAGCTCTCCCTGGTCCCCCGCGATGGGTGGCCACATTCAAGAGTGGACTGAGCAGAGGAGACGCAATGTTTTTCTTGAGTCCGGTGAAAATGTGGAACTGGTACTGAAATGAGCATGCCCTCACTCTACTGGCCTCGCCCCACTCCTCCGTGCCCACTCCTCGGGTCTCACGAGGGCTCCAAGTGCCAGATCTCTTGTCCCAACCCCAGGCCTTTCCCTAGCACATTAACTTCTGTCTGTTTCTCCATTGCGTGTGTCACTCCTGTTCGGGTATGCATTTGCTTGCTTATCTTCTATTTCCTCTAAGACTGGAGGTAAACTCCATGGGAGCAAAACTCCTTGTCCATCTTGTATCCAGGCAGTGCCCTGCACAGAAGGGGCATTCAGAGCAGGTTATTTGAATGAATGCGAGATCGATGTGATGTTTACTATAGTTGGTCTTCTTACCTGTGCTTTCTCCTTCTGCAATGTCAGTTTCCCATGGCAAACTGCTGTCCAAGATTTAAATGGAAAATTCCAGAAATAAAGACTTCATGAGTTTCCAACTGTGCACCATTTTGAGTAGCATGACAGAATAGCACACCAGAGTTCTCTGTTCTGCCTGGAAACAGCACTGTCCCTTTTTCCAGCTTATCCACATGGTATATGCTACTCTCCCGATGGTGAGTTAGACTTCTCAGTTATCAGAACAATTGTAGGTGGAGTGTAGTGTTAAGTTACCCCTATTCAAGTATTAGGTATATGTGTCCCCAACACCAAACTAATGATCCTGGAAATTCAGATACATCAACGAGAAGCCATGAGGGGCTTCCTTGAAGTGAAAGGGTGAAAGTGCTTGACCTAATAAGGAAAGAAAAATATTGGTTGCTGCTGAGTTTCCCAAAGTCTACAGCACAACAAAATATTTTCTAAGAGAGAGACAGAGGGAGAGGGTGATGGCATCCACATCCCTTCTATCACAGTGTATTGTTATATTTGTTCTATGCTTGTCATTAGTTCTTATCGTTTGTCTTGTAGTCTGCCTAATATATAATTAAGCTTTATCATAGGTATGTGTGCATAGGCAGACCACTGCACATACGGAGCACTGAGAGTCCTTCCGAGGGGGCTGATCCAAGCCTTTCTAAGCTTCTCCCATAAGCCTCTCAACAACTCAGTCTCCCAGGAATACTTGCTCTCCCCATCTTACAGATGACAAAATGGAGGCTCAGGCAAGATGAACCCCACAGGGGCACAGCCACGCAGTGAGGGGTGCCTGCAGCAGAGCCCCCATTCGGACGTGGTTTGTCCCCCAAGGGAGGGACAACGTTGGAAGCTTGGTCCCAGCAGGTGGCGTTGGGGACAGTGGGAAGCTTAGTGGGAGGTCTAACCACCACTGCAGCTGCCACCGTGTCTTAGACTTTGAGCTGGTAGAACTGCGAGCTCCATAAACCTTTGTTTCTTTAGACAGTTGCCTGCTTCGGGTATTTTGTTATAGTGATGAAAAATGCAGTCACCCAGGCCCAGATGACTTTAAAGGCTCTGTTGGAGAAATGTGGTGAAACTGGAAGATTGAACTGCGCGTTTATTACCCCCGGGGAGATAATGAAAAATCGCCTCGCTGAGCGGCAAAGCGCCAGGACAAGAAAGATAACAGAACTGTTCCAGCCCCGCTTTCTCAGAGGGCTGCCAAAAGGTCAAGGAGCTGCCATCTGCGTCCAATTCAGAGCTGTGTTTGCGCGCAGGGCGACGACGCATGTCGCCTGCACGTTTCCACGCAAAGCCACAAAAGCGCGCGAGGGCGCAGCTGGGGCGGGCGTCCCGGGGGAAATGGCTCTTGGGTCATTGGTCATTTGCCCCCGCGGCGTTTGCCAGGCGGGTTCTCAAAGAGACTGCTTGCAGGGGCGGGTTCTCAAAGAGACTGCTTGCAGGGGCGACTGGAGGGGGTGGTAGGGAGCCTTCGCCTTTGCTGAGATCATCGCGCCTGGATGCTGCTCTGGGTGTGACCGTTGTCACCTCTGCCTCCCCAGCTTGGGCTGTATTATGAAGTGACACTTCATGCAGCCCACCCTAATTCGGCCACTTCCATTTGGGCTTTGGCATATTTGCTTTGAGGCTCTGGCTTTGATGTTGGGCCTTGCTCTGCTGGCTCTGGAAGGTGGGGGTTGTGAGCGCCAGGGACTCAAGGAGGGAGGGAGGGTTTGTGTCTGAACTGGTGACTGATTAACCCCTTCTGCAGCATATCTGGTGGAAAATGGATGGCTCAGCCACACAGCCTCCAGATGGCCACAGGAGGCCGCCTTCCTGCCTGAGGCTGACTCCAGGGCTCTGACAGTCCTATCGGAGCTGGAGTCTGATGTGTATCCTGGTAACACACAAACTTCGGCCAGCCTGGGTGCCTGGATGCCTTTTGCCCTGCAGTTCATTCTCTGTGCAATTTTTGATCCCAGAATTGGCCCTGGCCCCCACATGGGAAAACACACACACACACACACACACACACACACACATTCCAAACAAAATGGACAAAAATAAACTAACAAGAGGAATGTTTGCAACTGGTTTTGGTCTTGAGTTTTCATTTTGTATTCTGTGAACTCCACTGTCCACTCCCAAGCTTTGAATTCAATTAGGTAGAAAGAAAAAGATGGAAGGAAAGGAGGGAGGGAAGGCAGGAAGGAGGGAGGGAGGGAGGGAGGGAGGGAGAGGGGTATTTAAACCAGCTGAAGAAGTTTAAGAAACACAACCTTGGTAGCCGGATATTCGTGCATAGAGAAATATTTAATTTCTGAAACATCTTTTAATATTTTAAAGCAACAGGCAGTTGCTCTTCTTGTCCATGAGCATGTTATCACAAGCGGCTTCTGCAGTAAAGTAAAAGTAAGAAAACAAAAAGTTTGCTTGCATAATTCACAAAGAAATGAGTGTTTGCAAACATGTTTTTGATCAGATTTCTTCGTTTATTTTTTTTTTGTTACTCACTGAGCATGCTGCTAGCTCTTTCTAGGAAGAGTGGGGAGCATGTGCACGCGACTCCATGTCCTGTCACCCCACCCTATCCATGGGTCCCCCCACCCCCGGCCCCGTCCACAGTCCCTGCCTCTGAGAGACGGGGGTGGGGAGTTGATTATCTCCCGTTGTGCAACCAGAGACCTTGGGGCCTGATTGCAGCAGCTGGGCCAAGCTGCTCACACAACCTCAGAAACCAAACCCAAAGTCCAGGGCAAATACACCCTGCTCCGTTTCTTGAGTGTGTTTGTAGTGGGAAACTGGATGCAGATGCGCAGAATGGTTCAATATTGACTTGGGCATATGTTAAAACAGCAAACCAGACAAGGCACCAGTGGTTAACAGTAACTCAAGCAGGGCTGTTCGGTCGGAGCACATTCAGACACAGCTATCAGATATGTGACTGCTCCCCAGCTCATGGGGAGAAATGCCCCTCTGATGAATGCCGTGGAGGAGGTGTGTGTCTCAGGCCTGGGTGGGGCGGGGGTGGGGTTTGATGTTGTTAGAATGGGGCCTACCACCATGTAGATTGACTACCATTCTCCCATCTCTCACCCAGGGCAGACATCATTCATCGGTTGTGGCACTCTTATCCCATGGCTCTGCAAGACGTCTGAATCTTGTCAATTGTCAACCCACCAGTGTTGGAGTTATTATCATTATGAAAACCCATCTGAGCCATCTCCAGGCAACCCCAGAGTATCCTGCATTGCTGCTAGTTTTCTATCATCCCATAGGACCAGCGACTTTTAAAGCTTCGTTCTATCACTGGGTCACTTAGAATGCAAACTCTCAAACCTATAAATCAGAGGAGAGTCCACTGTGGGTAATAAGAACCACAGCATGTCCGAGGTACTGGGCTAAAGCCTCCTTTCAATGTCACAGTCATGGAAGAGGCAGGATCATTCCCTGCAGAGTTAGGCCACATGCTTATGCTTCTATCACTAGTGAGTAGGGGATTTGTAGAACCTTAGGGTTGGGGGTAATAAGCGCTGGGTGAAGTGGGGCTGGATGAACAGGGAGGTCCATCTGCAGGTTGCCTGGCCTTGGAGGTGTTAGCAGATGTGTCCCATGGTCTGTCACCTTGGAGTAGAATAACTGCCTAGTGTGTCTAATGATTGCAGTGAATCTGGGGAATTTGGGTATGGTACTCTTTCTGGGCTAGAGGCCCATGGCCAGGAGTCTCAGTCCATTGGAGAAGGGAAGGTGAAAGATTCATGAACTTCAAGTGAGCTAGTTGGCTCCTGAGCTGGACCCTGGGCTGGACCCTTCCCATGTGTGTCCCCATGAATCCTGAGTGCCTTCTTAGAACAGTTCTGCAAAGTGGGTATTACTCTCTGTCTATCACAGATGGTGACTCAGAGAGCATCCTATCCAAGTTTGCCCAGGAGTGACAGGATTGTGACCAGATTGCATGAGGCTGTGCCTTAGTTAACTCAACACCCATCTTCTGACTCGTACTCCAGACACAGGGTTTTCTTTTTCCTGTCTGCAACCTCAGGACAAAACCAGACGCACCTTTGCTTGTGAGACTCCCCTCTTCCTCCTCATTCCCTCCACAGTTCTGGGAAATGTTTCAGTCATGCAAGCCAATATTTCTTGCTCTCCCTCCTGCTTCCTCTCTTTTAAGAATCTCTTAAGTGCATTTGAAACTTGGTCCTCATCTCCTTCCCCCAAAGTGAAAGTTGCTGTCTTCTTGTTAACTCAGAACTGCAGGGATAAATTCTTGGGAAAGTCATGTGCTTTTTATTATTATGTTGTTTATTCGTGTACTCGAAACACATTTACATGGTTAGGCTATTCATGGACTAAAACATTCGTATGAAAACACAAACCAGTAAGTGTGGGGTGGTTGTCCCGGGGAGATGGAGACGCATCATTGGGTGCAGCAGGTTTAACTCTTCCCATCTCATTTCCTGGTTCGAGCCTGGTGGCCACCACCAGGAGTCGAAACAGCTCCGGGCTGTCCTTGTGAACGCCATCATGGCCTGGACTTGGAGTTTGTTGTCACCATGACAAAGGTCTACATGCCTAGATCTTAACAAAAATTGCATGCAAAAGGGATAAGCCAATGCCAATAGCTACCTCCCTTTGACTTCCTATGGAAAGCTTCTGCATTGGGAATGTATGTTTTCACAGCAGGTGCTGGTGAAGAACTGATGTCTGTTGAGTACTGTGGTCAAGTTCACAGCAGCCTTGCTACTCAAAGCATGCGCTGGAGGCCAGAAGCACTGACACCCTGGGGAGCATCTGAGGAAGGCACTCCCTCAGCGCCCACTCCAGCCCTCCGGAATTAGACCGTGCACGTTCATGAGATGCCAGGAAAATTCTCATGTGTACTAACCTTTGAGAAGTGCTACTGTGCATGACGTATCAGTTCAGCATTTACCAACCTTAGGGAACAGCCACATCCTTGTTACTTACACGAGGAAAGAAAATCTCAGGGTGTTCCAACAACTTGGCCAAGTTCTCAGATAGTGTCAAGGTTAACATGAAGGCACTTCAAAAAGTTAATGGAGGAACCGGCACTGTGTTGCAGCTGGTTAGGGGCCCGATATGCAGCCCTGGCATCCCAATTGGGTGCCGATTTGGGTCCCGGCTGCTCCACTTCTGACTGGCTCTCTGCTCTGGCCTGGGAAATCAGTAGAAAATGGCCTAAGTCCTTGGGCCCCTGCACCCACATGGGAGATCTGGAAGAAGCTCCTGGCTCCTGGCTGTGGATCCACATAATTCTGGGCCATTGCAGCCATCTGAGGAGTGAACCAGCAGACAGAGGAGCTCTCTCTCTCTTATTCTCTCTCTCACTCTGCCTCTGCCTGCTTAGGTAGTTGTAGTGTACATTTTTTTTAAAAAAATTATTTATTTAAAATTGGAAGGCATAGTGACAGAGAGGTTGAGAGAGAGAGAAAGAAAGAGAGAGAGAGAGAGGGAATCTTCCATTCTCTGGTTTACTCCCCAACCAAATGACAACCATGGCTGAAGCCAGGAGCCAGGAGCACCATCCTGGCTCCCACCTGTGTGGCAGAGGCCCAAGGACTTGGGCCATCATTTGCGATCAGAAGCAGAGCAGATGGGACTCCAACTGGTGCTCCAATATGGGATGCCAGAGGAGTAAGTAGACTGCTGTACCACAATGCTGGCCAATAGCATTCAGTTTTAAACCCAAGAAGAGGAAACATGAGACCTGAATTTCCAAAACTGAAGCAAGAATTGGGTCTCCAGTGATGGATGACAAGGGATAGCACCTTGCTGGTCAAGCCAGACAAAGTCTTATAGGTGTGGAGTGGGAAGAGGTTGGCTTGAGGTCCAAGACTGCCCTCTGTATGCTTGGCCATCATGGTCTATCCTTGAAACAGATCTGCATGGACTGCGACACAGTGGTCTTGTCTGGCCTTCTCTTTCCTCCCCTGTCTTCCACAAAAGCATTAGAAAAATCAGCATTTGCTTTCTATTCTAAATCTTCTAAATTAGAACTCATAAAGAATAATCTTGAAGGCTCAGTCCAGCTCACAGATGGGCATTATCTGCCCTACATGCTGTTGGCCCAGATCATGTTTCAAGATTCCCCCCAATATTAATGACTTGCCAACATATTTTAAGAGTTTTCACAGATGCATAATTGCACACACAGAAAAGCCCATGTGTGAGTGGCAGCTCAGTGCACTTTCACCAAGAGAATACATGCGTGTAGTTAACGCTGAGCTCAAGAAACAGAACATTAATAGCAGCCCAAAGATCCACTAGGATTTTATGTCTAAGAGTAATCCGTATTCTGGTTTCTAATTGCATTAACCAGATTACCTGCCGACATCCAATGATAGGAAGGTTTTGTATTTAAAATCTGAGAAGTCTGACTTATTTTGAATAATGAAGGCTGTAAGAAGACTAGATTCATTTCTCACAGGGAGAGAATCAGCTGGAGCTGCAACTGCCCTTGGAACAAGACTAGACCTTTCCAGTTTACCAGAGTCCCCAGCATTCTCCATAACCCCCAGCACTCAGGCTTAACAGCAATTGTCTCTAGTCAGTGTGATTGTAATTAACAACATAATTAAAAATTCATATAGAATTAAGAGTTAGGTAAGGGATGGGCACTTGGCCTAGTGGATAAGACATCTGCTTCCCCTGTCAGAGAACCTGGGTTTGAGTCCTGGCTCCAGCTACCAAATCCAGCTGGGGAGGCCATGGGGATGCCTTGAGTAGTTGGGTTCCTGAATTCTGCCTTCAGCCTCGGTCCAACTCTTGTCAGCAGGGGCGTTTGGGGAGTGAACCAGTGAATGGGTGCATTACCTCTCTCTCTCTCTCAAATAAATAAATAATAATTAATAAGAAGAATCGCATAAAAGAGCTTATGCAAAGCATTTCATGTACTCAGTCCCTTCCTTCATTGATACGATATATCTGGTCCCTATAGATATTTACTTTCAACATCTCTGCCCTTAGCTTGCGGATTACTACATAATTGTCCTCCACAGAAGCTATCTCAGATAAACCACATGAAGCTTCTTGGCATTCACACAACACCCTTGACACCACCTGTCTTGGGTTTTTCCATACCCAGCAAGTCTCCAGTGCTTCTCAGACACACCCTAGAATTCTAGGGAGCTCTAGAATTCAATTCAGTTCTGCACCATCTACCTGGTGGCAGGGTCAGGCCCCACAGGTGGAGGGCTCTGTCTCACAAGACTGCTCCCACTTCAGACACCAGTTAAGAGCTCCAGGTGCTTGTGGAAGCCCAGCTATGAATGAAAGTTTCTGACACCCTCCTGCTTGGGTTCCATTGTTTGCCTGAATGGTTACCAAACTACAGAAAGCCCTTACTCATGCTGACTGTCTCATCCTAAAGGGTGCAGATCAGGAAGAACCAGAGGGAAGACAAGCACAGGGCAGCAGGAAGGGCGTGGTGCCTTCCAGCCCTCTCCGTGGGCACCCCCGCATAGCACCCTTACACCGCGGAAGATATGTCTCCTTGGTTACGAGCTCTCAGAGAGCGTGATCTCCAGGCCCCCAACCAGAGGGAGATCAGTGGGGCTAAGAGTTCCAGCTCCACCAATCCCTTGTTCTTTCTTCTTCCTCAAGCAACATAGGGCTCTATCCCAAGTCACTTCCTTGGCATAGACTCAGATGTGATGGGAAAGGGCACTGTCAAGAGTAAGCAAATGTATTCCTAGCAGTCAGAATAGTCCCAGCATTTTTGCAACTCTGGGCCAAGACCAAACATATTTCTTCTTTTACCGTATTATTTCAAATGTTTCTTAGGAATGGAAGTTATGATCATGATTTTCGCCCTTATAATTTGGCTTTCTGAGTGCTAAGCAAGTAGATGATATAGATACAGATAGATTATAGATAGATAGATAGATATGATAGATAGAGATGATAGATAAATGGATAGATAATTTGTCAAAATTAATGTAAAACAAAGCACATCTAATCTCTGAACTGGCTTTTCCCTTTTGCCTGGTATCTTGGTCTATTTTGGGCCTTCTGCAACAGAGTACCTGAAACTGGGTAACTACAGAGAACAGAAATTTATAGAGGCAGGGAGTTTGGAGGTCTGTGGGGCTGGTAACTAGTAAGGGTCTTTTTGGTGTATTACTCTAAGGAAAAAGAGCAGAAGGAGAGAGAGAGAGAGAGAGAGCGAGAAAGCGCAAAATCACCCGATGTAAGGAACCTACTCCTGCAAGGATACCATTAATGCCTTCATGAGGGTAAAGGCCTCCTAATCATTTCCCATTAGGCCCCACCTCCCAACACTCTTTCATCTGGGATTGAGTTTCCAATTCCTGCCATTTGGGGGACACATTCAAACCACAGCACCCAGTGTGGTGCAGTGAGGGTGTTTTCAGGAGGGCATTTGGCAAGGGGTAGGCAAACAAGGAAGGGGCCTTTATCTAGCATGAAGCCCAGGCAGCTAGGCAGGAATGACCACTGCCAGGCCTGGGGGCCACTTGTTGCTCTGCTGAGATAGTCACCTCTGGTTCTTGAATGTTCCTTTGGCTTGTGAATTGGAGAGGAAACAGTTCCACGGTGTTAGTCTGGAGAACACCAAAAGCAAGGGAAGTGAAACAGGAATTGGGATGGATCGTTCTGTAGGGAGACAGCACAAAACCAACACCAGCAGGTGCGTCCGGTCCGCGGTGGAAGGAAGAACCTAGGACATCAGTGGCAAAGCCAGGAGGCATGTGAACCCCATTTCTCAGTGCCCTTCCTCCTCTGCAGGGGGAGCCCCACCATGTTCCAAAGAACCACTTTGATTCCACTGAGAGGAAAACCTTCTTTCCCAATGGGTAACACAGGGATGAAATAACCCCTGGCAGTGATGCAGGCTCCAAGTCAGTTTCAGGTCTTCATGAATGGTTGTTGATTAATATATGGAGGAAAGAGGACAAGCTTAGTCCTCCTTAAGGTTTATATCAATGAGGACAGACTTGTCTTCCCCTAAAAGCTCCCAGGTGCTGGGAAGTTGAATTTTGGGGGTTGGACTGCTTCACTAAATACTGTTGGGAAAACTGGATCTCCAAGGCCAGTGTTGTGATGCAGTAAGTTAAGCCACTCCTCGGAACGCCAGCATCCCATGTTACAGTGCCGGTTTGAGGCCTGGCTCCTTGCTTCTGATCCAGCTTCTTGCTAATGAACCTGGGAGGACAGCGGAAGATGGCCCAAGTACTTGGACCCCTGCCACATATGTGAGAGATCCAGATCCTGGCTCCTGGCTTTGGCCTGGCCCAACCCTGACTGTTGTGGGCATTTGGAGAGTGAACCAGAGGGTAGAAGATCTCTCTCTTTGATCTGAAACTATAAATGGCTACAAAAAAATCAGGAAAACCTCCTTGACATGAGTCAGCCATATTTCCTTGGGTGTGACATCAAAAGCAAGGAAAACAAAAGCAAAAATAGACAAGTGCAATGGCATTGAACTGAGAAGCTTCTGCACAGAGCAGCAAAGAACAGAATGAGAAGGAGAAAACTACAGAATGGGAAATGACATTTGCAAAGTGCGTACTGATAAGGGGATACCAGCCCCCAAATAGGAGGAACTCCTTTAACACAAATAGGAGAAAAAAATTACAAATGAGCTAAGGATTTGAATAAACGTTTTGATAAAGAAGTCATAAGAAAGCCTACACGTAAATAAAAAGATGCTCAATATCACTAATCACCAGACAAATGCAAAATAAAACTACAATGATGTATCTGCTCACACCTGTGAGGATGGCCGCTATTGAAAAAATAAAGGATAAAAAAATCTCAGTGAGGATGTGGAGAAATTTGTTGGTAAGTTCCACTATGCAAAATGACAACTTAAAGAAAGTACTGCCATATGGTCCAGCAGTCCTACTTAAGGATGTTATCCAAAATATTTCTGTCTAAGTCTAAAGAGGTATTAGTACACCAAGGATGATTGTGAGAGCCAATATGAAGAAGCAATGCGTAAAGAAAACATGGTGCCTACAAACAATGGAACAGTAGGCAGCCTGGAAGAAGGAGGAAACGCAGCCAGGTGTTGCAATGTGGGGGAAACTTGAGGACATTATGCAAAGTGAAAGATGCCTGGTGTAGGACCAGTACTGTCAGATGCCGTGTACAGGAGGGCTCTGAAGGAGCCAGCACATTGATGCAGGGGAGCAGAGTGGTGGCCAGTGATGGGAGGAAGGGGAAAAGAGCAGTCATTTATGAGTTCGGCAATGGGTCTAAAATCCCAGTTATGCATGTGTTAAGTTTCAGCTGTTTGCTAAACCACACTGAGCCTAGAGTTAACAAGCCTGTACTGTATACTTAGAATTTGGTCAATGGGTAGATCTTATCATACTAAGATTCTTACCAAATTAAAAAAAAATGGAGGCTTAGGGCAGGGTGTTTCCCACAGCGGTGAACACAGGAGGTGGAGGGCCCACCTGCATACCGGAAGGCCTGGATTCCAGCCTTAGTTTTGCTCCTGATTCTGCCTTCTTGCCAATGCGTGCCACGGGAGGCAGCAGTGAGGGCCCAAGGACTTGGGTCCCTGACACCCACATGGGAAACCCAAATTGAGTTCCAGATTCTGGCTTTGGTTTGGTTGTTTCAGGCATTTGGGAAATGAATCAGCTGTGTGTGTCTCTCTGTCTCTCTGCCACTTGAATAAAATGAAAACAAACCATAGTCACTGGAGCCTGGGGACATTGTTTTTTTCTTAAGGAAACTGAAAGTAAATCCCTTAATGAGAGCAGCCAGGCCTCCCACTGGCTCTGCTAATCAGTTCCTGTGACACCTTAACAACCAAAGCCCCACCTGCCATTCTCCCAACACTCCCTGTGTGTGCCAAGCTCTGTACTCGGCACCCGGTGGGCACAACTCCCATCATTTCAAAATTGAGACAAAGTGTCTGATTGCCCCATCCCCACTGAAGCAAGTCTGGGTACCAGCTCCCTCCCGGAAAGTTCTCCTTGGGGTGATAAAGAGAGGGAGGTTGAGTCTCCCGCGGCTGAGCCCGCAGCATGGCCAGCTTCTCCTTTGTCAAGTGGCATCACGCGGAAAGTATGAGGTGTTGTCACAGGAGTAATTGGCCACCCTGGAGAAGGAAGGGGGATGTTTGCTCTCTTGTCTTGGACAGGACAGGATCATCTGGGTCCTCCGGGGGACACTTCACCAGGAAGTGTCTTTGGTTCATTTTCTATTTCAGAAAGATGACTGCTAAAATTATCTGGGCTAGGAATGTGACAGAATTCTGGCCCCTGAGCACGTGGTATGGAAATAAACAGCAGAGCCTATTATCTCTATTCAAGTTTAAATAAAACCGTATGAAGAGCTCAGCTGGCTCCCTCTCCCACCCCCACCTCTTATGAAAGACCCACGATTCTTGGAACATCTATTACAACAGAGCTTTCTCTCCCTCCTTCCTTCTCCCCCCACTGAGAAAGGCCCTGGTCATTGCAGCTGTGTGGGAGTCAGCCAGCACCTTCAGCTCTTCCCCGAGTGCCCGGAGGCCAAGAAACCCCACACCCATTTCCACCAGCACGCACACACACACACACACACACACACGTGCGCCTTCTGACATTTCAGAAGTGTGTCCATTTTCAGAAATGTAACGGGGACCATTAGGGTTCATTTGCCCTTTGCTCATCAAACTTGTATTTTGCAAGAGTCCGTTGATGTCAGTCCCCTTCCTCTCTCCCTGAATCTTTTATCTCAGCACCAGGAAGTCACACGCTGCCAGCCCTCTGCGAACTGTAACCACAGAAAGTTGGAGATGGGTTCAAAGCTCAGGATCCTTGAGCCTCGGAGAGGTTTTAACCTTGGCAGTGGGGCGTTCCCCGCTCATCGCGGGCGGCCGGGGTCTGGGTGACGTGGCTGGTGGGTGGCTCTTGCAGTCTGAGGTATGAGTGAGGGACGCAGCCCTGCCCCCAGAGGTGCTGTGCAGGGGGACTTGGTTTCATTTTCCACACAGATGCCGGAGTGGAGTGAATTGCTCTGCTGCCTCTCTGGCTTCAGACAGACAAGGGTCGCCATGAGCTCCATCTCACAGGGAAAAAAAGAGCTAACCCAGGCTGAGGGATGGGGAAGTTATTTTCTGCCAAGGGCCCTTTAGATATTTATAACAACATTCCCACGCCATTCAAAATTATCTACTTAAAAAGGAGCCTGTTATAGCTTTATTGAATTGTGAGCTTTGGCCTGGCGGGGCCAGACCAAAGGATTTCGGGAGCCTTGTTCTGTTCCCCACCCCTACAACTCAAAAGCTCCTTCTTGGTTCTTTCTCCTTAATTTCATCTCTTTCCATCCAGCCTATCTTGCTCCTCAGTCTTTATTCTTCCCCGATGTAGAACAGTCTGGATTCCCTGCATTCATCTGGTAGATTTTGTCTTCTTAATTTTTTTTTTTGTACATGATCCCCCTCCTCATGGCCTCACCTCCTCAAGCCATCTTGAGAACATGTGGCTATTCCTCCAGTTACTTCTTGGGTACCAGCTTTTGTTACTATCACCTATTAAAAGGACATCAGTCTCCCAGGGAGCTTCAGAAAGCCTGCAGGGGATCTAGTGTTGTGGTGCAGGGCGTCGAGCCGTCACTTACAATGCTAGCATCCTACTTCAGAGCATCAGTTCAAGTTCTGGCTATTCTGCTTCTGATCCAGCTCCCTGCTAATGCATGTGGGGAAGCAGTGGGTGATGGCTCAAGTGCTTGGGCCCCAGCCACCCATGTGGGAAACCCAGATGCAGTTGCTGGCTCCTGGCTTTGGCCTGCTGTAGCCTTGGCTGGTGCAGCCATATGGAGGAATGAACCAGAGAATAGGATAAATCTGTGTCTGTCACTCTGCCTTTACAAATAAGTAATTTATTTGAAAAGGCAGAGTGACAGAGAGGCAGAGGCTGAGAGAGACGGGGAGAGAGAGAAAGAGAGGTCTTCCATCTACTTGTTCCCTTTCCCCAGATGGCCACAATGGCTGGAGCTGTGCCAATCTGAAGCCAAGAGTCAGGAGCTTCTTCTCCGTCTCCCATGTGAGTGCAGGAGCCCGAAGACTTGGGTCATCTTCCACTGCTTTTCCAGGAAATAGCAGAGAGCTGGATCAGAAGAGGAGCAGCCAGGACTAGAACCGGTATCCATACGGGATGCCAGCATGGCAGGTGGCGGCTTTACCTGCTACGCCATCATGCTGGCTCCATAAATAAATAAATAAATCTTAAAGAAAAGCTTATAGAAATGGAATTAAAATATAAATTTATTTGGGTGCAAAAATTTTTTGAAATCTGTGCATACAAGAGGTCTTCAAAAAATTCACTGAAATGTGTGTTATGATTTATGTAAGGATTTCATTTTTTGGTGGTAAAATCAACAAAAATTTAATTTTCCATAATCTTTTTGCAATACTTTCATGTGTTGATATCTCTATCATCCATATCTGTATCTACGTGCTTTTAAAATTTATTTATTGAGAAAAAGAGAAAATATGTGTGTGTGTGTGTGTGTGTGTGTGTGTGAGAGAGAGAGAGAGAGAGAGAGAGAGAGAGAGAGAGAGAATGCAGAGAATGTTTCCCTCTCCACTGGTTCCTGTCCTAACTCTTCACAATGTCTAAAGCTGGTATAAGCTGCAGCCCAAAGTCAGGAGCTCAGTTCAAGCCTCCCACGGGGGTGGCAGAGATCCAAGAACTTGAGCTGCCCCCTCAAGGCCCACAGTAGCTGGAAGCTGGATTCGAAACTGGAGCTGGGAATTAAACCCAGACACCCTAGCATGAAATGCGGGCATCCTAGCCAGCATCATAAAGGCTAGGCCAAATGCCCCTCTATCTCTATCTCTATCTCTATCTCTATCTCTATCTCTATCTCTATCTCTATCTCTATCTCTATCTCATCTATGTCTATCTTCTTGGGCTCCACTGGGAAGAGCTCATCACTCCTGTTTGTTTCACTTCTATGTTTATGTTTTGGTCTCTGATAGAACATTTCCAAGTGATCATAAACTTCTCTAAGTCTGATTAGACCTATAGGCCAGTGCCATCCCGTGGAACTTTCTGTAATGATGGAAATGTCTGCAAATGCATTATCCAATATGTGACTGTTGAGAGCACTTTAAAAGTGGCTGAGGAACTAAATTTTTAGTTTATTGGAATTTTATTTTATTTATTTTTATTTATTTATTTATTTATTTATTTATTTATTTTTACAGGCAGAGTGGACAGTGAGAGAGAGAGACAGAGAGAAAGGTCTTCCTTTGCCGTTGGTTCACCCTCCAATGGCTGCCGCGGCCGGCGCGCTGCGGCCAGCGCACCGCGCTTGTCCGACGGCAGGAGTCAGGAGCCAGGCGCTTTTCCTGGTCTCCCCATGGGGTGCAGGGCCCAAGCACCTGGGCCATCCTCCACTGCACTCCCGGGCCACAGCAGAGGGCTGGCCTGGAAGAGGGGCAACCGGGACAGAATCCGGTGCCCCGACCGGGACTAGAACCTGGTGTGCCGGCACCGCAAGGCGGAGGATTAGCCTGTTGAGCCACAGCGCCGGCCATATTTTATTTATTTTTAAATATCGATTTTTGTTTATTTGAAAGACAGCATGAGAGAGAGAAAGAGGGAGAGATGGAGCAAGATCTTTCATCTGCTGGTTCACTCCCTAAATGACTGCAACAGCTGGGGCTGGGCCAGACCAAAGCCAGGAGGCTGGAACTCCAACAAGGTCTCCCATGTGGGGTTACTTGGGCCATCTTCTGCTGCTTTCCCAGGCTGATTAGCAGCGAGCAGGGTTGGAAGTGGAGAAGCCAGGACTTCAATAGTTGCTCTTGTCTCTGATACCTGTGTCCCAGGTGGTGGCTTAATCCACTGGGCCACAACCCAGCCCCTTCTAAAATTTTAACCACGTAATTTCATTAATTTCAATTTAAGTAGCCGCTCGTGACTAGTATGGGAAAGCACAGCTCTAGGTTGCCCCATCAGGCACTTATTCCTTGTGTCTGGTGCAATGCCTGGCACATAGTAGGGACTCAGTAAATAGTTAGTGAATTCCACCATTGTGTATACTTATGACAATAAGTATAGCTGTTACTAACTCCCGTCCTTTCATTTTTAGATATAAAGCAGAGCGAAATGATGCAACAACAGAACGTAGCTCAGGGAAGCAAAGTGACGGAGCCAGGATGTGAGCCTCAATCTGCTTAGAATCAATACGTTGGCCCTTGTGTTTTCACAGACAGTGCTTCCGTACCTGGGTAAATTTGTATGTTAAGTGGTTGCACATGCCAGATTGGAGGAGGCCATGTTTTATAGAACAGCTAATTGTCTCCATACAATTAGACTTGCTTGTATAGAAATAGAAAGAGAAGAAAAAAAAAAGGGGAGAGTAAAGTTGGCACACTGCTTCTGGATCTTTAGTATTGTTTGGATATTAAAGGCAATATTGGCTAAATAGATTGCTTTTAAAAGTGAAGGAGTGTACTATAAAGGAAAGGTTACTACAGCCAGCAAATTGGGCAGCTGTTCTGTCATTTGCGATTGTTAATTTATAAACGTTGATAGTCTTAGAGATTGACCAGTGAAGTCTCCGATGGTGGAGGTGATGCTGCCATCTCCTGGTGCTCACTCACAGCTAACTGGTATTTGAGACTTAAACGTTTGCAGCAGCCGTGTGTTAACAGGGGTGACTGGTCCTTTTAATTTATCATTATGCAACTCCACACATGCAAAATAGTTCCAAAATCATTCTGAATTTGAGAACACATTACATGCTTCAAAATTTCCTTCTCTGAAAGCAAATATATGACCATCTGGAGTTTTTCAATCGTTCTCCTCCTCCTCCTCATTTAGCTGGACTGTCTGCCGAAAGCAATCTGATAACACTTCTAGCCGGCTTTCCACTGCGTCACCGTCTGTCTCCTGACAAGTGATCACATCAGGCTGCAGTGTGATGGGATTGCACACAAGCACATCCCTGGTCAGGTCTGGTAGAGTCTTTCCTCTTTGAAAAAGCTTGTTTCTATATCTCTGGGCAAGGCTTTATCTATGGATTGGGCTAATCTTTGAGATTTTTGTGACTTCGCTGTTTTATATACTTTCTTTTTTTTCTTTCTTTTATAATGCTTTTATTTAAAGAATATAAATTTCCAAAATACAGCTTATAGATTACAATGGCTTCCCCACCCATAACTTCCCTCCCACCCGCAACCCTCCCCTTTCCCACTCCCTCTCCCCTTGCATTCACATCAAGATTCATTTTCAATTCTCTTTATATACAGAAGATCAGTTTAGTATATATTAAGTAAAGATTTCAACAGTTTGCCCTCACATAGCAACACAAAGTGAAAAATACTGTTGGAGTACTAGTTATAGTATTAATTCACAATGTATAGCACATTAAGGACAGAGATCCTACATGATATTTTTTTTAAATTGATTAATTTTCTATGCAATTTCCAATTTAACACCAAGATTTTTTTTTCATTTTTAATTATCTTTATATACAGAAGATTGATTCGGTATATACTAAGTAAAGATTTCATCAGTTTGCACCCACACAGAAATACAAAGTGTAAAATACTGTTTCAGTACTAGTAATATCATTATTTCACATTGGATAACACATTAAGGACAGATCCCTCATGAGACGTAAGTACACAGTGACTCCTGAAGTTGATTTAACAATTAAACACTCTTGTTTATGGCGTCAGTAATCTCCCTAGGGTCTAGTCATGAGTTGCTGAGGCTATGGAAGCCTTTAGGGTTCGCCAACTTCAATCTTATTCCGACAGGGTCATAATCAAAATGGAGGTTCTCTCCTCCCTTCAGAGAAAGGTACCTCCTTCTTTGATGGCCCCGTTCTTTCCACTGGGATCTCACTCACAGAGATCTTTCATTTAGGTCTTCTTTTTCTTTTTTTTTGCCAGAGTGTCTTGGCTTTCCATGCCTAAAATACTCTCATGGGCTCTTGAGCCAGATCTGAATGCCTTAAGGGCTGATTCTGAGGCCAGAGTGCTATTTAGGACATCTGCCATTCTATGAGTCTGCTGTGTATCTCGCTTCACATGTTGGATCATTCTCTCCCTTTTTCATTCTATCAGTTAGTATTAGCAGACATTAGTCTTGTTTGTGCCATCCCTTTGACTCTTAGACCTATCAGTGTGATCAATTGTGAACTGAAATTGATCACTTGGACTAGTGAGATGGCCTTGGTACATGCCACCTTGATAGGATTGTATTGGAATTCCCTGGCACGTTTCTAACTCCATCATTTGGGGCAGATCTGATTGAGCATGTCCCAAATTGTACATCTCCTCCCTCTCTTATTCCCACTGATATATTTCAGAGATCACTTTTCCATTAAAATTTAAACACCTAAGAATAATTGTTTGTTAATTACAGAGTTCAACCACTAGTACTAGAATAAAAAAATACTAAAATGGATAAAGTATTACATTGTACAACAACAGTCAGCAAAAGAGCTGATCAAGTTACTGTTTCTCATAGTGTCCATTTCACTTCAATAGGTTTCACCTTTGGTGCTCAATTAGTTGTCACCGATCAGGGAGAACATATGATATTTGTCCATTTGGGACTGGCTTAATTCAATCAGCATGATGTTTTCCATATTCCTCCATCTTGTTGCAAAATTTCATTATTTTTGACTGCTGTATAGTATTCTATAGAGTACATGTCCCATAATTTCTTTATCCAAATGTATGCTTTGAATTCCCTGTGATCTTTTGCTGTGAGGTTTCCTTCCTTTACCTTCTTTCATGTTGATGGCCGTGTTTCTGTTTCTGTGTGTAACACATCTTTAAGCATCTTTTGCAGGGCTGGATGGGTGGCAACAAATTCTTTCAATTTCTGTTTGCAATGAAAGGTCTTTATTTCACCTTCATTCACAAATGAGAGCTTGGCAGGATATAATATTCTGGGCTGGCAGTTTTTCTCTCTTAGTACCTGGGCTATGCCTCGCCATTCCCTTCTAGCTTGTAGGGTTTCTGATGAGAAGTCTGCTGTGAGTCTAATTGGAGGTCCTCTGAGAGTAATCTGACGTTTCTCTCTTGCACATTTTAGGATCTTTTCTTTCTGTTTCACTGTGGTGAGTTTAATTACAATGTGTCGTGATGAGGATCTCTTTTGGTCATGTTTCCTAGGGGTTCTATGAGCTTCCTGTACTAGGATGTCTCTGTCCTTCTTCAAAACTGGGAAATTTTCTGCTATTATCTCACTAAAAAGGCATTCTAATCCTTTCTCCCTCTCCATGCCTTCAGGAACTCCTAGAACTCGAATGTTGGGTTTTTTAATAGTATCCTGTAGATTCCCAACAATATTTTTTAGATTTCTAATTTCCTCTTCTTTTCTTTGGTTTGACTGTGTATTTTCCTGTGCTCTGTCTTCTAAGTCTGATATTCTCTCTTCTGCCTCACCCATTCTGTTTGTAAGGCTCTCTAATGTGTTTTTCATTTGATCTATTGAATTCTTCACTTCATTATGGTTTCTCGTCACTATCACAGTTTCATGTTCTACTAGTTGTTTCATTTCAGCTTGATTCCTCCTTAATATTTCATTTTCACGAGAGAGATTTTTCTATCTTGTCCATTAAGGATTTCTGTAGTTCAAGAATTTGTTTTTGAGTACTTCTTAGTGTTCTTATCAATCTTTTGAGATCCACTTCTTGCATTTCTTCTATCTCATCATCTTCATAATCTTGAATTGGGGTGTCTTTTTCATTTGGGGGTTTCATAGTGTCTTCCTTGTTCTTGTTACCTTGGTTTTTGTGTTTGTTGTTTGGCATATTGGTTTCTTCACTGTGGGGTTTTTTCTTGTTATACTGTGACTCTAGATAAGTGGACTGTCTGCTTTCAATGGAGCCTTAGAGGCTTGAGATGGGTGTGGCCTGATAGCTCTGTTTGGTTCCTCAGGGTTGAGGGTGTGCCAAAGGTGACACTTCCAGGTTAGGCTTGGTAAATCTCTCTCTGTTTCTTTCTTTATTTTTGATTCAAAAGGGAAGTAATTCCACACAGCTGAATGGAATTGGGGGTGCTTAGCAGGCAAATGGTATACCCACAGGAGCCAGAGATCAGAAGCTCTTTCCCAAGGACCACAGAGGGAATATCTGCAGCCTTCAGTGTGGGTTCAAATTCTTCTGTAGTCTCACCACTGGGCTACCAAAGCTACCGAACTGTAGCATCTCTGGAGAGTATTCACGTGGTGAATTCCGTGAGTTCTCTCCCCAACAGTCTCTTTTTTCACAGTCTCAGTTCATTAGCACCACACATTCATTAGGTTCTAATCTCCTGTTATTTCACCCCCACGCCCAGAGTCAGGTTTTTCTTCTAGGCTCAGGGCCGGTGCAGACCTGAGGGCGCCCTGCTTATGATGTGTGTCCAAAATGGCGCCTGCTCTTTGTCTTGCTCACCTTTGAGAGGTGGGCGGAGAGAGAGAAACTCGTGTCCGTATCAGTCACTTTTTTCTTTCTCTCTCTCTTCTAGTTAGCCTGGTGAACTTTTCCCCACAGGGTTTCAAGCCTTGTTCACTCTAGTCTCCTCTTTCCACTTCCCTGCTGGTGTCTCAGGCTATTGAGGTTCGGCTCACCCCGCGTTCCAGCGCTGGTGCGTTGAGTCTGCCGCTGGTGTCCCGAACTGCGGGCTCCCATGCTCTCCTCGAAGGTCCACTGTGAATCACTAGTTCTGGAAGAGTTTCCTCTGCTGTTTCTTCCCCTGATTTTCCTTGAACCTGCAGTATCTCCACTTTTATTAAACTGTCTCTCCCCGGACTATCAGTGTGCTGCCTTCCTATTCCGCCATCTTGCCCTAATTCTTCTGTTTTAGATACTTTCAATATAAAGCAATTTACAGTCAGAATCAACTGGGGTTGAGAAATCACTATAATCCATCAGAGGTTTTGCTGTCCTCTTGCTCAGTCATGAGTACTTAGAAGGCAATTTGAGGTATAGGATTTTGATATTCTGTTAGTTGGATGAAAGGTCTAGACTTCAGTGATTTTACATTGAGAATTATATTAGATATCCCTTAGACTAAGGAAGCAATGTGGACCTTGAGAAGTAGGTGAAGAAGAGAAGTATTTTTATGGTCATTGGTCCGTAGTTTATGCATACAGATATGAGCTTCCATGGACTTTTAGTTAACAGCTGGTCAGAAGTCCACCCCATCATCAGCTCCCCCACCACTTGCAGGACCCCTCTGCTTCAGTGGGTCATTGTTCAACCTCAAGCACTGAATCAGTCTTTGATCTATGCAACGCCTTACATCAATCCTACGAGAGACGAATTACATTGACACATACTCATTCATTCACTCATGGGTTCAACTATTCAACAAACATTTTTTGAGCACATACTTTACCATATATTGCTAGGAGCATAAAACAGGATGAGAAACGGCCCTGACTTCAAGGGATCTTGTATAAATCTCACATCTTTAAGGAAACTTTACCTTGTGGCAATTACCAGCTGAAGATTTATAACTACTATCTTATTATTTTGTTCAACGATACAAGTGTCTTCAAAAAGTTCATGAAAGTTGCATATTATAACAACTATATATAGATTTCATTTTTTGCACCTATTTTGAGTTTATTTAACTCATGTTAGCCTTTTTTTTTGACAGACAGAGTGGACAGTGAGAGATAGAGAGACAGAGAGAAAGGTCTTCCTTTGCCTTTGGTTCACCCTCCAATGGCCGCTGCAGCCAGCGCACCGACTGATCTGAAGCCAGGATCCAGGTGCTTCTCCTGGTCTCCCATGGGGTGCAGGGCCCAAGCACTTGGGCCATCCTCCACTGCACTCCCGGGCCACAGCAGAGAGTTGGCCTGGAAGAGGGGCAACCGGGACAGAACCTGGTGTGCTGGCGCCGCAAGGCGGAGGATTAGCCTATTGAGCTGTGGTGCTGGCCTCATGCTACTCTGTTATAGTGTGTCTTAACATGATCTAGTGTGAGGTATTAAGATGTATAAGGCATCAGTTTGAGAGGAGGCCCTATCAGAGAAAGTTGGGTATTGCTAAAATTGAAGCAAGAAGAAACATCAAATTTAAGATGAAGCTGTGTAGAACAATGGTGAAATCACTGATGCTTTATGAAACACTTCTAGGGGTAATGGGTACTCGCTTTAAGAAGGGGCAAGATAATGTTGTAGATGAAGCCCACAATGGCAGATCATTCGCATCAGTTTTCAAGGTAAAAATTAATCTTGTCCAGACCCTAACTGAAGAAGACCTCTGATTAACAGCAGAAACAATAGTGGACACCACAGTCATCTCAATTGGCTTGATTCACACAATTCTGTCTGAAAAATCAAAATGTAACAGAGTTTCTGCTCAAGGGATGTTAAAATGCTTCCATTCAGATCAGCTGCAGATGATAGAGTTTTGGTTGGAAGTTTTAAATAAGTGGAACCAGGGCTGATACTGTGGCACAGTAAGTTAATCCTCGGCCTGCGGCACCGGCATCCATTATGGGCGCCAGTTCTAGTCCTGGCTGCTCCACATCCAATCCATCTCTGTGCTGTGGCCTGAGAAGGCAGTGGAAGATGACCCAAGCACTTGGGCCCCTGCACATGCATAGGAAACCTGGAGGAAGCTCCTGGTTCCTGGCTTCGGATTGGCTCAGCTCCAGCTGTTGCAGCCAACTAGGGAGTGAACAAGCGGATGGAAGACATTTCTCTCTCTCTCTCCATCTCACTGTCTGTAACTCTACCTCTCAAATAAATAAATAGAATCTTTTTAATAAAGTAAGTGGAACCAAGATATTGAAGCATTTTTTCTTCAAAGAATTGTAACAGGAGATGAGATATAAGTCAGTGCAATCCTGAAGACAAAGCATAATCAAAGTGATGGCTACTAAGAGGGAAAATAGCCCAGTTCAGGTAAAAGTGGACTCATCAAGAGCAAAGATCATGGCAAATGCCTTTGGGACATTCAAGACCTTTTTCTTGTTAACTTTCTGATGGCCAAAAAAAAAAAAATCTGTTTATTGTAGGAGTTTATTTTTAAAATTCTTAATTTTTATTTAGTTCATTGAAGTGTTATCAGAAAAAAACACTTGGGAAAGCTTCCCCAGAGAGTCCTTCTCCACCAAAATAATGATCCTCTCATTCCTCTTAACAAGCAAGGATGGTTATTTTTCAGAACTTTCGATGGAAAATCATTAGCATTAACCTTACAGTGTTGATTTGGCTCCTTTTGTTTCCTAATCTTAGAAATCTTTAACAGGCACCCATTTTTCTTCAGTTAATAATATTCAAACAAACAAACAAACAAGCCACACAATGATGTGGTTGAGTCCCTAGGGCCCTCAGTTCTTTTCAGAATTGACAAAATTTTTGGTATCATTGTTTAGAATAAAGTATCTTGAATTTAATGGATCTTATGTCAAAAATAAATTATAAAAAAATAAAATAAATTTATATGTCTATTTTTTTACCTTTTAACTCTATTTTCCCCCTTCAAAACCTTTTGAAGTCCCCTGAAATTTGCTCATGGCCTGCTGTGTATCGGGCATTGTGCTGAGGGTGAAGATGAAATGATATCAAGCTAGGTTTGATTCTTGGTCTCACAGTAGTGTTGTCCCTTACGTAAGGCAAGTAAGCAAGCAATCACAACATGCTGTGTTCAATTTTGGTAATTCACTTTGATCACTCAACATTTCATTTACTTTCTACACTGAGCTTCTCTTTTCCTTATCAGTGGTAAGATCGGTCAAAGGCCTACTCAATTATAAAAGCTAGCAACACCTGGCATTTTCTCCTAGCACCCCTTGCAGCTATGTTACTGGCCAGTGACATATGTTTTGCCACTCAGGAAATCCTTTGCTAGACATTAATTAGGGTCCTGGTTCCCCAAGGAAGAGACCACTTTTTTTCTTTAATGGCTGTGTTAGGGGTAGTAGTTTCCTCATCAAAATTTCTCATTAGTGTTGTTTTGGATATTTTTTTCTGGTATTTTATGCAGACTTCCCAGGGAAGCTGCAGGCCCTCATTACTGTTTTAATAACTGCCTTTCTTTATTATTTGAAATTTTATTTATTTATTTAAATATTAAAGAAAGAGAGAGTGAGAGAGCAAGAGAGAGAGAAGGACAGAGAAGGGGTGAGGAGAATCTTCTACCTGCTGGTTCACTAGGTCAATGTCTGTAATAACCAGGACTGGGCCAGACCAAAGTCAGGAAACTGGACTCCATCTGGGTCTCCCAGGTGGGTGATAGGGACTCATATACTTGAGTGATCACCTGCTGCCTCCCAAGGTATGCTTTAGAAGGGAGCTGGACCAGAGGCAGAGGGAAGACTCAAACCATGCACTTTGATATTGGATGTAGACATCCCATCCTCAGGTGGTGTCTTAATTGCTATGCCACAGTGCCTGATCCATAAATCCATTCCTTTTTTGATCAGTCTGAGTCACCAGGAATCTGGTGTGACCCACCGTGGCATGGGAAGGACAGGGTACCATCAGGCTACAGCAATCTCTGCCTTCTTAGGGAAGTGGCCTCAACACTTGCATCTTAAGGAAAGGACAAGGAATTACCCAGGTTAAGGTATTGGAGGATGGGGCCTGAGAAAGCATCCCGGGCAGAGGGAGCTGCCCATTTGAAAGCTCATGCCAATCCTCAAAAGGTGAGAATTCTTAGGCCCATTTTTACATATGAGGAAACGGACACTTGGTGGTAGCAAGCCCACGTGGGATTGCAGAATCCCCAAGTTCTGCCACTGAGGCTCTTTTCTAATCAAGACCTGGAAATTCATTTATCCCCATGGTCTCCAGTCCTATTTTTGGAAAACTCTTTATTTTGAAGTGTACATATATAGAAAGTGCTTAACATTTAAATGTAAAGCACAGGAATTGTATTATAAAGAGATCACTCATTTAACTCTCATTGAGATTAAAGATATATATTGCTGTGGGCAATCCAGAAAATTTTCTGTAGTCCTCTGACAACCAATCTTCTTCCCACCTCCTCAGTAGTAACCACAGTCCTAATTTCCTGCACTATAGTTTTGCTATATTTGGTTTTGAGCTCTGCATAAAAGGAATAATAATGTAATATTCTTTTGTGTCTGGCTCCTTTAGCTCAATCTTAAATTTATAGGATTCATGTATTTTCCATGTAGCTTGATTATTATATAGTTATTTAGCATTAATTATATAGATGTATTTATCATTTTAAAAAATTTTTTTAATTTTTATTTTTTTGACAGGCAGAGTGGACAGTGGGAGAGAGAGACAGAGAGAAAGGTCTTCCTTTGCCGTTGGTTCACCCTCCAATGGCCGCCGCGGACGGCGCGCTGCGACCGGCGCACCGCGCTCATCCGATGGCAGGAGCCAGGTGCCAGGTGCTTTTCCTGGTCTCCCATGGGGTTCAGGGCCCAAGCACTTGGGCCATCCTCCACTGCACTCCTGGGCCACAGCAGAGAGCTGGCCTGGAAGAGGGGCAACCGGGACAGAATCCGGTGCCCCGACCGGGACTAGAACCTGGTGTGCCGGCGCCGCAAGGCGGAGGATTAGCCTGTTGAGCCACGGCGCCGGCTTTATCTTTTTTTTTTAAAAAGATGTCTTTATTTGGCCCTAAACAGCACTCTGGACTAAGAATCAGCCCTTAAGGCATTTGGATCTGACTAAAAAGCGCATGAGAGTATTGCAGGCATGGAAAGTCAAGACACTGTGGCAAAAAATGACCTAAATGAAAGATCTCTATGAGTGAGATCCTGGTGGAAAGAAGGGGCCATCAATGAAGGAGGTCCCTTTCTCTGAAGGGAGGAGAGAACTTCCACTTTGACTATGACCTTGTCTAAATAAGATCTGAGTTGTGGACTCAGGAAGCTCCCATAGCCTTGGCAGCTCATGACAAGAGCCTTGGGTGATTACTGACGTCATAAATAAGAGTGTCCATTGTTAAATCAACAACAGGAGTCACTGTGCACTTACTCCCCATGTAGGACTTCTGTCCTTAATGTGTTGTACTATGAGAATTAACAGCAAAACTAGTCTTCAAACAGTACTTTATACTTTGTGTGTCTGTGTGGGTGCAAACAGTTGAAATCTTTACTTAGTATAGAGTTGATCTTCTGTATATAAAGATAATTAAAAATGAATCTTAATGAAGAATGGGATGGGAGAGGGAGTAAGAGATGGGATGGTTTGCAGGTGGGAGGGTGGTTATGGGGGGGGGGGGAAGAATCACTATAATCCAAAAGTTGTACTTTAAAAATTTATATTTATTAAATAAAAGTTTTCTACAAAATATTTGTTTATTTGAAAGGCAGAATTATAGAGAGGCAGAGGCAGAGAGAGAGAGAGAGAGAGAGATCTTCCGTCTACTTGTTTACTCCCCAAATGGCCACAAACAGCTGGAGTTGCACCAATCGGAAGCCAGTAGCCAGGAGCTTCCTCCAGGTCTTCCACACAGTTGCAGGGACTCAAGGATTTGGGTCTTCTACTGCTTTCCCAGGCCATAACAGAGAGCTGGATTGGCAGTGGAGCAGCCAGGATTTGAACTGGCACCCATATGGGATCTGGCCCTATATGCAGAGGCTTTACTTGCTATGCCACAGCACTGGCCCGTATTTATCTCTTTTATAGTTGATGAACATTTGGTTATTTTCAGTGTATGGCAATTACAAGTTTTATTGCTAAGGAGATTCCCATACATTTCCTTGTTGAATGTCTGAACAAACACACTGGGCATACCTAAGAGTGGAATTGCTAGGTCATAGAACATTTGCAAGCTCAACTTTGGTAGATAGTGCCAAACAGTTTTCCATAATTATCAAGCTATTTAGGTTTCCACCTACAGTTTATACAAATTCCAATTTTCCTACACACTTTGCACCATTTGATATGGTGACTCTTTCTAACTTTAGGCATTTGGGTCCGTGTAGTCTTATTCCATTGTGATTTTAATTTACATTTCCTTGATGACTCATGATGTTAAGCAACTTTTCATACATTCATTGGCACTTTCTCGTGTTCTGGTTATCCGATGGCCACTTCTTGGCATTCATATTAGGGGAAGTGTGCTAAGCATGAATGCATATGGTTACCAAAGATAGTTGTTTTTCAACTTTCCAACCTCACTGCTTTCATTATTTCTTCTAACAGAGACACTTCCTAGATTTGTGGGGCTCTGTTCTTTCTCACAAAGTGCTTCTCTTGGAAGAAACTTTCTGTATGTGAAGTTGATTCAGCAAATGCAGAAGATTAAGGACAGATTGGGAGGAAATCTATTGAAAGCTTTGGCTGCTCATTAATGGTGTCTTGGTGGCTTTTTGGTGAACATTGACCTGGACAATATTTGTATCTCAATGGTCATGTTGCTATGAATTTACGATGCTCTTTGAGGATTTATGTTAGTTCTGTAATAAAAATTTGGGCATATGCAGACTTACGTCTGGCTCCCACACATTTAAGGCTAGAAAGAGTATAGCGGGGCCTGTGCTCTGGTGCAGTGGGTTAATGCCTTGGCCTGAAGCGCCGGCATCTCATATGGGTACTGGTTTGAGACCCGGCTGCCCCATTTCCCTACAGCTCTCTGGTATGGCCTGGGAGAGCAGTAGAAAATGGCCAAGTCCTTGGGCCCCTGAATCTGTGTGGGAGACCTGGAAGAAGCTCCTGGATCCTGGCTTCAGATCCATGCAGCTCTGGCTGTTGCGGCCAGTTGGGGAGTGAACCAGCAGATAGAAGACCTCTCTCTGTCTCTCTCTCTCTCTCTCTCTCCTCTCCTCTCTGTGTAATTCTGAATCGAATAAATAAATAAATCTTAAAAAAACAGAGTATAGCTACATTTTCTTAAAGGCAGTTTATTCATGTCTCCGAAGATAAAAGTCACCTTCGATTAAAGGTTTGTTCTGAAAATGTTTTTGGCAATGTAGTCTCAAGTTCCATTCTCTATTGAATTCTGTTTTGTCTGTTGTTTGGACAAACTCACTTTGGCAGGGACAAGGGATCACTGCAGGCCTTTCTGCTTTGATTGCATGATTTTATGATCAGAAGTAAGAAGACAATTGCAACCAACGAAAGCCAAATCCACTCAGCACACAGACAGAGTTACAAATGTACAAGAGCAACCAAGAACAGATCTTACAACCTCACTTTTGCGTTTTGCCAGAGGTTGATTGGGTTTAGAATGTTCCTGGCGCTTTGAGCTTGTAACTCTTACTGCCGTATCCTTAAACCACACCAAACTGATCAGATTCCAGCTTATTGTACTGTACACACAATGTGTGCAGTCCCCAAAAGATAAGGAAGTTAACTATCCACAGCTCTTTGAACAAAGCTGCTTTGTATTAGCCAAAGTTTTGGTTTTAAACAACAGGCCCTGACTACACTTATCTTAAGGAAACACAGATCTATCTAGAGAATATCAAGGGTTTATAGACTCAGTGGGGAGAGGGGGGACTATGGAAAATGGGCTAGGATCCAGAGAGCTGCAAAGGGTTGGCCGTGAGAAGTACATCAATGGTCCCACGGGAGGAAGACTACCTGGCAGGATGCTGGATCCATCAAAGTGTCTCTCCTGGGAAAGGACACGGGTCTCTGCTGGAGTTGATTGATCTCAAGGCAGCCCCTGTGTGAGTAGATCCTTCTTGATCCCTCCTGTGCAAGGGCTGGAGCTGTCCTCATCCTGCTCCTTCCCTGGGCGGTGCTGTCTGGCACCCCTGTGGAGTCTATGTATCACCCAGTGTTCCTCCAGTGAATGAATCTCTGGCTGTTGACCAATTTTCTTTTTCTTATGATCCAAGAACTCTAATAGAGACACTAGTGATGACTAATGTCCAGGGTTGTGTTCTGCCACCGAAGGAGAGAGAAAGCACCTGCAGCCTTGGAGGAAGGCAAAAAGGTTCAAGTAGCTCAGAGAGAGGTGCTCAACAGCCCGATGCACATTTTTACTGTATGATTCACTCCTTGCAATGATATATGGAGATTCTGGAGAGCAGAGGGCTCAGGGCATGGTGGACCCGCTAAAGGTGTTTACTGGGGCTGGCGCTAGGGCATAGCTGGTAAAGCTGCTGCCTGCATTGCCAACAATCCATATGGGCACCGGTTCGAATCCTGGTTGCTCCGCTTTCAATCCAGCTCTCTGCTATAGCCAGGAAAAGCAGTGTAATATGGCCCAAGTCCTTGGGCCCCTGCTCCAGCGTGGGAGACCTGGAAGAAGCTCCTGACTCCTGGCTTTGGATTGGCACAGCTCTGGCTGTTGTGGCCAACTGGGGAGTGAACCAGTGGATGGAAGACCCCTCTCTCTCTCTCTCTGCCTCTCTGTAACTCTGCCTTTCAAATAAATAAACAAATAAATCTTTAAAAAAGAAGGTGTTTGTTGAATTAAGCAATAATTTGACAATTGGTTTTGAAGCTCAAGTCTCGCAGTCCTAAGGGTTATCAGGAAGTGTGAGAAAGAGTGTACTGGGAGACAGCAAAGAAAGGGAATCCTCTGCCTCTTCCTCTATTCAGAGCCATTGTGCTATTATCTGTTTTATATTCTAGGATTCTGTTTCAGAGTCGTTTTTAAAGATGGGCTGGGCTATTCTTGCCCATTCTACTTCAGTACAATTCAGTTGTTATTGCACCTAGAGAAAGGACCCCAATGCTTACTGCATTTCTACTGAGGTGCAAGCATTGAGCTATGCCTTGCACCTGGGTAATCCTGTTTTTCCCTCTAATCACTGAGATAAAGTCATCATTCATTCGCCACACTTAGCAACGCTCTTTTCCCTTTTCTTCATCATAATCATGCTGTGAGTTTGTCTATTTAAGTAGCTTCTCAACAGGTTGGAGTTAGGTTGGGCTGGTCCTCATGACTCTGCTTTTTTTTTTTTTTAAATCTCTGTAAGCTTTGCTCTTATCTTTATCATTTCCTTCCTGCTGTTTATTGGAGTTTATGCTGGACTTATTTTTTGCATCATTGTGGGCTGAACATGTAGCTCATTGGTTTTCTTTCTTTCTTTGTTTCTTTCTTTGTTTCTTTCTTTGTTTCTTTCTTTCTTTCTTTCTTTTTTTTTTTTTGACAGGCAGAGTTAGTAAGAGAGAGAGACAGAGAGAAAGATCTTCCTTCTGTTAGTTCACTCCCCAAATGGCCGCCATGGCCGGCACGCTGCACCGATCTGAAGCCAGGAACCAGGTGCCTCCTCCTGGTCTCACATGTGGGTGCAGGGCCCAAGCACTCGGGCCATCCTCCACTGCCTTCCTGGGCCACAGCAGAGAGCTGGACTGGAAGAGGAGCAACCAGGATAGAATCTGGGGTGCCGGTGCCGCAGGCGGAGGATTAGCCAAGTGAGCTGTGGTGCCAGCCAGCACATTGGCTTTCAATTTCTCTTTTGTTTAGAAAAGTTTTGAAACCTCTTTATTTGGTTATTAGAGAAGCAGAGAATCAGAGCTAAAGTGAGAGTGAGAGTGTGCATGTGTGCACGCGCGAGAGCACTTGCATTTGTTGATTGACTCGCCAAAATGCCCACTGTGGCTGGGGCTGGTCCAGGCTGAAGCTGGGAGCTGCGAACTCAATCCAAGTCTCCCATGTGATGTCAGGAATTTAATTTCTTAAGTCATCACCGCTGCCTACCTGCGTGCACATTAGCAGGAAGCTGGAAATGAGAATGGAACTGAGACTTGAACCCAGACAGTCTAGTATGGTTGCCAGTGTCAATCACTAGGACAAATGCCCACCCTCACTTCATTTGATAAATGCTTTTTTAGGATGATGCATTCTGCTTCCTGTGCTGCTTCTATTTTTATACACATGGGGATTCTTTGGTCAGACACTTCTATCGACTGAAGCAGACTTAAAATTTCTAGATGTCGGGCTGATGCTGTGGCTCATTTGGTTAATCCTCAGCCTGCGGCACCGGCATCCCATATGGGCGCTGGGTTCTAGTCCCGGTTGCTCCTCTTCCAGTCCAGCCCTCTGCTGTGGCCCGGGAGAGCAGTAGAGGATGGCCCAAGTGCTGGGTTCCTGCACCCGCATGGGAGACAAGGGAGAAGCACCTGGCTCCTGGTTTCAGATCAGTGCAGCACTGGCCTTAGCGGCCATTTGGGTAGTAAACCAACGGAAGGAAGACTTTTCTCTCTGTCTGTCTGTCTGTCTCTCTCTCTCACTATCTATAACTCTGTCAAATAAATAAATAAATAAATAAATTTCTAGATGTCTGTGTTTGGAAGGATGACGTCTGATTTTGTTATACTCCTTATTTTTTTTTAAAAAAAGATTCATTTATTTTATTTGAAAGTCAGTGTTACAGAGAGAGAGAGAGAGAGAGAGAGAGAAAATGTAGCAGCCAGGACTCGAACCGGCACCCATAGGAGCAGCTTTCCCTGCTACACCATAGCGCCAGCTCCTAGTATACTCTTTTGCCAGAGAACAGAGTCTGTATGATCTTATTTCTCTGGAATTTGCTAACACTCCTTTGCCACCTCATGTATGCTGAATTCACAAAGAATCTAGTTGTATGTATTTTTGAAGAGGATTATATTGCTGGGTGCAAGGCTCCAGGTAGACATTAGATAAACTTGCTAATTGTGCTCCTAGCATTTATATCCTTATTACTTTTTAGCTCTTGGCAGAAAATTTTCGGAGGCAGGTGTGGTAAATCTCCTCAGTGATTGTAGACTAGATAAGTACTCTTGTCTTCTGTCAATCTTTGACTTATACACTCTGAAATTCTGTTGGGCCCATTCAGGTTCTGAATAGCTACCTCTTCCTTTTATCATTATATACAGTCATATTGCTTCTTACTGATTCTTTTCATCTTATTTATATATTCTATGATATTCCCATTTTCTGCAAGAGTTTTCTTTAGATTAGTGTTGGCCATGCACTTTTTCTTTTTAAAAAATTTATACAAAGGAGACGAATTTCATCACATATAGAGTTTTAAGAGCATAATGATACTTCCCATCCTCCCCTTTGTCCTTCCCTCACTACCATCCTCTCTCCCTTCTGCCTCCTTTTTAATTTTTCTTTTACATTGGCATATGTTCAGTTTTCTTAATAATCACAAACTTAACCCTCTACCAAAGAAAGAATTCAGCAAACAGTCAGTAGAAGCACCACTCTTCCTGGAGAGCACAGAGAAGGGCTATAAACAATAATCAAATCACAAAATGACAATTTTGCTCACATACATTATATTTGGTTTTGTTACTCTCTGTACTGGTTATCGCAAATCAGGAGATTGATTCTTGGTTCTTGGCTCCCAGCTTCACTGTGAGCATTTGAGGGAGTAAACTAGTATTTCCCTTTTCTGTCTGTCTGTCAGGTAAGAATAGAGAGTGTTAGAGACCACTCCGAATAAATGCTCATCATTGATGGCTTTCCTGCAGCTCGGTGTCACCACGTGACTGGATTCTGGTCTATGGGATGGATGTGGAAGTGGGTACAACTTCCAGGAGGTATCTTTGAAGAGAAGGTTAGGACCCTTTTCTTTTCTGCTTTTTCTTTTCCCTTTTCTCTGGCCAGTGGCTTTGAAGGAAGCCACAAGAGCTAGGAACAGAGTAGATATCTCGGGTTATGATATAAACTTGAGAACCGTGGTCACGAACAGTGGAGCAAGTCAGCCAGGCTCTGAATTGCTGGAAAAATAAAATCCCATTCCAGCTCTGGATTACCTGCCCAGACACTTTCAGGGGGGAAAAAAGGCATTACTGGATTTTCCACCACTTCTGTTTTGGTTGTTGGTCAACTTGCGGCTGAAACCCCAGTACGTTCCTGGCCAGGGAAAGATGCTTTGAGATGGGTCCACTGTGCAGAATAAAGAGTGAGGGGGCATCTGAGATGATTGTCAGGGCTTTGTCTTGAGCGAATGATGGAGCCTTTACACGCGACACTAGGCAGATTCCTGAGTCACAGGCCACAGCCAGAACTAGTAGGGCAAGTCCACCCACCACTCCCATTTGTGGCAACGGCACAACGAAGAGACCAATGGCTCTGATTACCCATCCACCCTCAGCTCTTGATTCCAACTTCTCAGCAAGCCTCTGGGATGAGTCAGTCCCATGCATTTGTCAGCTCTTCATATGCATATGCGCCTCTGATGTGATTTGGAATTGTTTTATCTGTTGCTCATTGATGCTCTCTAGGGACTGTGTGTGTGTGTGTGTGTGTGTGTGTATCTTGCTTTTGGCAGGGGGTATCATGATTCCTCAGTTACCAAGCACAAAGATCTCTCAGCACCCTATGATTCTGGAGGGGCCTGAGTGTCTTGGCCAATGTGTATACATGGACTGTTTTCCAGCATGCTTGAATTATAATTCACCTCATTGTGGACTTTTATAAGAACAGTCACTACGCTAGCTTTGGCCTTAGTGCCTATAAATTTTTGTTGTTCCTAGAATAAATCCCCCACAAGTCTGTGTGGCCTGACCCTGTATGATCTGATCCCTAACTGCTCCCCTAGTCTCACGTTGGCTGCTCTTCCCTGTTTAGCTACACCAAATCCCTCACAGCTTACACATGCAACTTGCAATCTCTTGCTTTGAGGCTCTTTGCACAAGCTCCTCACTATTTGTACACAGTTTTTCTCCTTGGTGACCTCGGCAAGTCCTACTTACTCAGGCTCTGGTTTGAGTAAAAGCAATTTCTACAAAGATATTTTTCTTTGTTTCCTGCATCCCCCTTCCCACCCTGTTACACTTGGATAGATGTTTATAGTGAATGCTTCTGAGGCTACCGGAGCAGTTATTTTGCTAACTTAGCTCAACTAAGTAACTTCAGTTACTTTTGTATTATTTATCTTCTTTAAGGGACTATACGTGATATAAGGGCAGGGTCTGTATCGCCCTATTCCCATTTTCTTTTTATTTATTTATTTATTTATTTATTTATTTATTTTTGACAGGCAGAGTGGACAGTGAGAGAGAGAGAGAGAGAGAAAGGTCTTCCTTTGCCGTTGGTTCACCCTCCAATGGCTGCCGCGGACGGCACGCTGCGGCCTGCGCACCGCGCTCATCCTATGGCAGGAGCCAGGTGCTAGGTGCTTTTTCCTGGTCTCCCATGGGGTGCAGGGCCCAAGCACTTGGGCCATCCTCCACTGCACTCCCGGGCCACAGCAGAGGGCTGGCCTGGAAGAGGGGCAACCGGGACAGAATCCGGTGCCCCGACCAGGACTAGAACCTGGTGTGCTGGTGCCGCAAGGTGGAGGATTAGCCTGTTGAGCCATGGCGCCGGCCCCTATTCCCATTTTCTTCCTTGCACTTCCCCTGCTACTTGGCATTCATCAGGTGCTCAATAAATATTTGTTGATTTCCCTAGTTGTTATACATTTTTTTTTTCACTTTAGAAAGAACCATCACAGACTTCAATTTTCTTTCTGTAGAAACTGCTGTTTATTTCCCATCAATTTCATTTCCATGTTTGCTTCAGAGACCACTCAGTGGCTGTTCCTACCACTCGGTGCCCTGAGCGGTGGGAGCTGCAGCCCAGTCTTCAGTGGGGAACTACTGAATGGGCACAGAGGGCACCTGCATGCCTTCCACCCAGTCTGCAACCCCAGGCTGAACAGCAGTGATCTCAGGCGCTGGGGCCATCCATTCATCCTGAAACTCCTCCTTGGTCACAGCTTTTTCAGCGGTGGCTGGCTCTTCTTTTCCAGTCTCTTCAGGATCTCTACAGAAGTAGAGATCAGGCATGACCTCTCAGGGGTGTTCACGGGAGATGGTACCACGCATGTTCAGAACCTCCCAGGCCAGCATCCACCACATCGGACCCACTGAGTGGGCTCGCATGTTGTTGCATGGGATGGCAATGTCCACATAGCTCAGAGGAGAGTCTGTGTGACACAGAGCACTGGGAGGCAGGTTCATATAAGACACCTCTGTGAGAGGCTGGTGGTCAGCCCTAGGATCAGGAACCACTGGAAGCCATGGTTCCCGGAAGGCTGCCTGGATCTGGTTAGTGAAGGTTCCAGGTGTGCAGCGGCCAGCAATGGAGTAGCTCCAGGGGCAGCTGCAAACTTCAGCACAGCCCTCTGGCCGGTGTTCCTGGAGGACATCACACTGACATCAGCAGCGTTTTCAATGGCCACAATAGCATGAGCCACCAACAGAAGCTTCTCCCAGGTCCTCTGCAGATTTCGCATGTAGACGCCTCACTTCTCCTTTTGCAGATGTACTGTTCCATTTGGAAGTCATGGTTGGTGCCACCTAGGTGGGTTCCTGCTGCAAGGAACCTGAGGACATCCTCCGTCTTCATTTGCAGGACATCAAGGGCTCTGGACATGATGGCAGCTTCTCCTTAAGTTATGTCGGGGACAAAAGAACAACGCTGAATGGACCCCTCGCTGGGTGGTGCAGAAAAGCCATCAGAGACTTCTAAAACTTGGAATATTTGCAACTTTACAATCATGCACTGATCTTTTCTCTATTCCAGTACATTTGGTTAACAGCATAACATGGCACCCCAAATTCCCATTAAGCTGTTTTATTTCCAATACTGTCAGACTTGGGTTGGCTTATAGCATAATCTGCCTCCAGACAAATGTGTCTTCTCTAACTTATTTCTCAGATAGCTTCAACACAGGGCTCTGTTATGTTCAACAATTTTTTTTGTCACTCCCATTTCTCCTTCCCTTCACCATGAGCAGCTCTAGATCTTATTTTTTAAAACGACTTGTTTATATATTTGAAAGGCAAAATTACGAAGAGGCAGAGGCAGAGAGAGAACGAGAGAGAGAGAGAGAGAGAGAGAGAGGGAGAGAGAGAGAGAGAGAGAGGTCTTACATCTGCTGGTTCACTCCCCAATTGGCTGCAATGGCTGGAGCTGCTCCAATAGGAAGTCAGTAGCCAGGAGCTCCTTCCTGGTCTCCCACGCGGGTGCAGGAGCCCAAGCACTTGGGCAATCTTTTACTGCTCTCCCAGACCACAGCAGAGAGCTGGATCAGAAGTGGAGCAGCCGGGACTCGAACCGGCGCCCATATGGGAGGCCAGCTCTACAGGAGGCAGCTTTACCCACTATACTGTGGCATCAACCCCTTTTAGATCTTAGTTTGAATTTTCCCCTCCATCCCAAACACTGTCAGTTCCCAAATACTGTGCCTTATTTCTAAAGGACAGGAGGAACCTTCTCCATAAGCTATCCACACATTCTGTGGTTATTTTTCAGCTTCCTCTATTAAAGCGAACCGCCTCTATCTTCAGATTGTAAAATTTCTCTAGCTGGGAGGTTTTCTGCTCTGTGCACTTTTATGGCATTTTGTAAGCATTAATGATATGCTACAGCATCTCATAGAGTACCATAACAGAGAATTATATATTTGAGAAAAATTAAGGCCATCAAGCCTGTAATCAGGCCTTAGGAGAACTGCTGAATATCTCAAATGCATTTTGGATTTCTATAAAATTTGGCTTGGCATTTATATGGGATTCCAAATAGTTTTTAATCTATCTCATCTCAATAATCACTCCAACTCATGCACTCTGTTTTTCCATTTTGCTGGGGCAAGCAGCAGAAAGAAATGTACAGATCAAGTCAGAACTAGTAAAGCCAAAAATAGAACTTGCTTTCTCTATCCAGTATTTATAAAGGGAGGACAAATGCTCTCAGGTACCAAGTCTTCCAAAGTCATCGATGCAATTACACTGTGAATATCAGCTAATACATAGTCACAACAGAGAGAGCTGGGGGGAGTTCACTTGTGAAGGTTAGTCAGTGGCAAAGGCTCTGATGGGCCTCTGCAGGTGCTGTTGTCCGTGCTCACTACTCCTGAAGAAGAGAGGTTGCCTCCATGTGGAAGGGGAGGGAACAGGCCCCAGAGCAAGGATGCTCCAGGTGTAATGGGTGGAAAGCCACAAGGCTGCCCCGGAATTGCAGATCTGGTGCTCATCACTCGTGTTGAGGCAGGAAGAACTGAGAGCAGGCGTCTGCCCTCATGGGGTGTACGCTGGGGTGGGGGATGCCGACGTGACCGAATACACTGACAAGGTGATTTGAAGGAGCTGGTGCTTTGCAAACATGGCATGAAAGGGTGCAGGGGATGCTTTTTTATAGTCATGACTATAAAATCTACTTTGTCCCGGAAAATAAGTGGGGAGAAGAGTAAAACCAATGCCTAGGCTGTCATAGCTCCTGTCAACGATGTCAACTCACGGCCACTCTTATTTCTTCTATATCCCATTGACTCTGATCATTTCATTCCAACATATTCCAGTAAGAATCTCCAAAAAATAAATATAAGTCCCCCCTTCCCCGTGGTTTTGTATTTGTGGTCAACCACGGTCCAAAACACTGGATGGAAAATTCCAGAAAGAAGTTTTTTAATTGTGTGCGGTTCTCACTAGTGTGATGAAATCTCACACACTGGCCTGCTTTGTCCTGCCCTGGGCCTGAGCCATCCTTTTGTCCAGTGCAGCTCTCAGTGCACACTATCTGCCCGTTAGGACTTGGAGCCAGCTCTGTTGTCAGATCACCTGCTGCGGTGTCTCAGTGCTGTTGTTCAAATGGTCCCAAAGTACAGAGGAGTGATGCTGGCCACCTTAGTGCAGTATATGGCTCTAACTGTCCTACTTTGTTACTAGTTATTCTTAACTTCTTACTGTACCAACTTACATGTTAACTTTATCATAAGGATGTGTGTGTGTGTAGAAAAAAACCAGTGTGTTACAGGGTTCAGTACTATCCCTGATTTCAGACATACACTGGGAAGGGGAATGTATCCTCCCTCCATCCATGAACACACTTCTGTAACTATTTGTTTTAATTTTTAAAATTTAATTTGAAAGGCAGAGTTACAGAAAGAGGAAGAGAGACAGAGAGAGATATCTTCCAACTGCTGTTTCACTCCCCAGATGGCTGCACAGCTGCAGTTGGGCCAGGCCAAAACCAGGAGCCTGGAACTCCAGCTGGGTCCACTGCATGGTTGCCTTCCCGGGCACATTAGCAAGGAGCTGGATCAGAAGCTGAGCAGCTGGGACTTGAACAAATTCAATATGGGATGCCAGTATTGCAGGCGGAGGCTTAACCTACTATGACACAATGCCAGCCCCCATAGCTGTGTTTTTTAAAATACAAATCCACACCACCATGATTCTATCTAAGGACAAGCTAATCATTTATGCTATTATTTTACATTTGAAGAAAGGCCTATTGGAAGGGATACATTTTGATGAGATCTGAGTGAAAAAAGGAGCCAACCATGAGAACCTATGGGGACGTTACCAAGTTTCATTTTACGTTTTGTTTTTATTTTTAAAACAAATTTAAAAGTTTATGAGCTATAGACTAAAACAGTGAGTCCTCAAAACCATTTCTGAGCATTGTATATAAAATAGTAAATTTTCATTTAGAAAATATTGTTTCTTTTTTTTTTTTTTGGACAGGCAGAGTTAAACAGTGAGAGAGACAGAGAGAGAGAGAGAGAGAGAGAGAGGTCTTCCTTTTCTGTTGGCTCACCCCCCAAATGGCCACATGGCCGGCGCGCTGTGTGGATCCGAAGCCAGGAGCCAGGCGCTTCCTCCTGGTCTCCCATGCAGGTGCAGGGTCCAAGCACTTGGGCAATCCTCCACTGCCCTCCGGGGCCACAGCAGAGAGCTGGACTGGAAGAGGAGCAACCGGGACATAATCTGGCGCCCCATCCAGGACTAGAACCTGGGGTACCGGTGCCTCAGGCGGAGGATTAGCCAAGTGAGCCACGGCACCGGCCAGAAAATATTGTTTCTAAGGATTAGAAATCTATGTTTTTGATCCAAGAGCTGTTGAGGTTTCTGCTTCGTCTTAGATGTCAGATAGGTGTGGTGGCATCTGTGAAGAAATGCACCTGCCCCAAATATGCATCTCAAACGCAAAATCCACAAGCACAAGACTCAACCATTTGTGGGTCAGGGCCCATTGGAGCACAGGTCAGTCTTCCCTGCAGAACCTTCCATCCCCTGAATGCCTGCTGAGGTCCGCAGAGCGGCCTGCTTGTTCCAGAGCTGGCCAGATCACAGAATCTGCAGCCTGGCCTTTTCATTATTTCTCTTTTTGAAAATCCACTTAACCAAACCGTTCTGGAACCAAGCAATCAAAACACTCTTAAAAACCGTTGGATCACCTCCTACCACTCCAAGAACTGTCTCTGTGCTTACTTGTTTCTTCCCTGGATGAGGCTCAGCCAAACACAGGAGCGGCATTAACGTTCCTTTGCTGGCATTTCAGCCCAACGTCCTCGGGCAGGCGGGCAGGCGTTGGGCCAAGCCCTCCCCCGCACATTTGAAATTCAAATCCCTTGAATAAACCTCAGGTCCACCTTTGTCCAAAAACCTCAAAAGCCCCAGTCCATGTTGATCTGTCTTGAAATTATAAAGGGACGTATGACTACGTAGAAAGATAAACTGTGTTGAAATAACATCCAGGGTGGTTGTTAATTCAGGAAAACCAAGACATCTACTGTTAAGCCGAGACTCTGTCCTCAGCTCACCTCCTGGGCGAGACGTGGACAAAAAAAAGCCACGTGCTGAGAACTCTTATTCAGCTTTTAGGAAGCTCGGCTATTTGCACTTACAAAATAACGTGACCGGCTGACTTCTTGTCGCCTTTGAGCCGCTGTGCCTGCAACTAGGGAGTGTACTGAAAGCAAGAGCTTAAGAAATTTTCAGAGAAGATGGGAGGGGCGTAAGTCCATCTCCAGTTCTGTAATTGCTCTCTGGCTTTGGCCAAAGATGTGACTTCATTTGCCACCTCTGCAAAATGGGAGTGTTCAGGTTTGGACATAGGGTTGTCAGGAAGAGCACAGGAGAGGCGTGGGGAGATGCTTTGGGAGCCAAAAGGCCCAGAGCAATGGAGAGCCCAGAAAACAGCAATCCTCGGAGGAACAGTGCAGCTGCACACTGGGATGGAAGGAGTTGTCTGAAGCTGATGGCCCAATGTGATTCAAAGGCAATGTACCGGACAGTGTGCTCTGCATTTAGCATGGGTTTGCAGGTGTAAATCCAGGGAGAGAATCTGTGGGGATGGGAGGTTGTGGTGGAGACAAGAAGCACAGAAAGAAAATGATTGATAAGCAAGACACCCAATCCGGTGTGCTTGAGTCAGGCTACCTTCTCTATGTTGCGTTTCCCTGTTAATAAAGTGAGGACAGTGATAAGACCCACCTCCCCAGAATTCCTGCGGAGACTAAAATAGGAAGAATGGGCAAAGAATTTGACACAGAGTCTGGCACACCGAATGCTCCGTGCATCGTATCTGCTTTTTAGAAGACAATTTAGGTTACTTCTTCTCAATCGAGACAATTGAAGTCCTGCTGTTTTTCCTATTAGCTCTAAGAAGAGTGGATTTTTCCCCCTCCTGTCTATGGTAGGCATCATGAGCAATTTCTGAATTGGGGTAGCTAGGTGAGATTAATCTGGCACTAGTCTGGGGAGTGACAAAGGGGAAGAGGCAGTAGGTAGATGACATCTTAAAATGATATTTTCATGATCCCTTTGAGGAAGGCATGGAAAATAGATTGAAGGAGTAAGCATGAAAGAGAGGCAAGAAAGGATCTGGATCGTAGGACTTGTCCCGCCCGGCCATCACTCACCGTGTCCTTCTCCTTCCTGGAGACCAGGGTGGACAGCAGCACTGGGCCATGGCAGACTTTCACACTGAGCAAGCACTGTAGGGGATGCTGCCATTGGCTTAGGCTTGGTACAGCCCATGGTCTCTCTTTAGAGATGGGTGAACTAGGATCAAAAGGGAGGAGGGTGACTTTTCCAGGGACAGGCGCTGAGGAAGAGAGCATGCTCAAGATGTAAACTATTAGGTATTGCCCAATCCCTTTCAGTACAGAAACCTGGTTTATGATTTGAGAGCATGGCCTAACAGCAGTAAGTAGGGGTGAGGCACAGAGAGAAGATTTAGACCAGACTCTGAAGGAGAATGATAACAAGTGCTTACTGAGCAATTTTTATGTGCTAGATACTCTGGGAGGTGCCTTTCATGCCTTTTCTTACTGAAATCCTTACTTTAATCTGGTAAAGTTGGTCATATTATTGCCTCCATTTTGAAGATGAAGAAACTGAGCTTCGGTCACCCAAATCACTTGGCAGTGATTTTTTTTTAAATAAAGATGTATTTATTTACTTGAGAGGCAGAGTTAGAGATAGAGAGAGGGGGAGACAGAGAGAAAGGTCTTCCATCCGCTGGGTCACTCCGTAAATGGTGGCAACAGCTGGAGCTGGGCTGATCGGAAGCCAGGAGCCAGGAGCCAGGATCTTCCTCCCGGTACTACTCAAGCAGGTGATCAGACTCGGAAGCCCAAGCATGGTGCTGAGCTGGGCATTTTGAATGCATTAAGGAAAAAGAAGCAGATAAAACCCAATGGGTTAGGTTTGCATTCAAACCTAAGCCAAAAAATAAATCCATTTATTCCTTCTCAAAATATGCTTTTATGTCAATCAAAGGTGAAGACAAGAGGTACCACTTCTTAAACACAAACTACAGACAGTTGACAGGAGTCTTTGCTAGAAAAGGAAAAATAATTCTTATGTTCATACCCAACAGAGATTTGCTTGTAAATATTACAATGAAAACTTGTCTTTTACATCATAATAATGCCCTCTGTAAAGTTACCTGCTGGATTTGTTTTAAAGATTTATTTGAAAGGCAGAGGTACAGAGAGAGAAGGAGAAAGAGGGAGAGAGATCTTCCATCTGCTGTTTCACTGCCTGGCTGGGCTGGCCGAATTCAGGAGCCAGGAGCTTCTTCCAGTTCTCCCACATAGATGCAGGGGCCCAAGGACTTGTGCCATCTTCTGCTACTTTCCTAAGTGCATTAGCAGGGAGCTGGATCAGAAGTGGAGCAGCTGGGACTTGAACCAGAGCCCATATGGTATGCTGGCACTGCAGGTGGAGGCTTAACCTTCTATGTCACAATGCTGACCCCATTGATTGTTGACCCTTAGTAAGAACAATAGAGTCTCTATGTGTGTGAGTGTGTGTGCGTGTGTGTGTGTGTGTGTGTGAATACCCCTGTTTGTATCATGTTTAGTTACTATGCCAAGCACAGCTGCAAACTATAGGAAGAATCATTTAAGAAGAAAGCAGTGAAACTTTACATAGAATGGCATGGTTATCATATCATATTTCTCTGTTTTATTCATATTTTTAACTTCTAATTCCATTCTTTTTTTTTTTTTTACAAAAAGAGTTATTTATTTATTTGAACTGCAGAGTTACAGAGAGGCAGAGGCAGAGGCAGAACGAGAGAGAGAGAGAGAGAGAGAGGGCTTCCATCTGCTGGTTCACTATCCAGATGGCTGCAATGACTGGAGCTGTGCTAATCCGAAGGCAGGAGCCAGGAGCTTCCTCTGGGTCTCCTATGCAGGTACAGAGGTCCAAGGACTTGAGTCATCTTCTACTGTTTTCCCAGGCCACATCAGAGCACTGGATCGGAAGTGGAGCAGCCGGGACTCGAACTGGTGCACATATGAGTTGCCTGCAGCGCAGGTGGCGGCTTTACCTGTTATACCACAGAGCTGGTCCCCCTAATTTCATTCTAATAAACCCTTTAGTAGATCTTCATAGCACAGCTTATTTATTCCTCATGAAACAGGAGGACTTTGTAATCAGATTTGATTTTTTTTTAAAAAGAATCACTTTATTCATTTCAACAACAGTTACAGAGAGAGGGAGAGGGAGAGGGAGAGGGAGAGGGAGAGGGGGAGGGAGAGGGAGAGGGAGAGGGGGAGGGGGAGGGAGAGAGAGAGAGAGAGAGAGAGAGAGAGAGAGAGAGTCTATCTGCTGTCCTACCCCCTGGAAAGGTTGCAATGCCTGGAGCTGAGCTGATCTGAAACCAGGAGCCAGGAGCTTCCTCCGGGCCCACCACATGGGTTCAGGAACCCAAGCACTTGGGCCATCCTCCACTGCCCTCCCAGGCATAACAGCAGGGAACTGGATCAGAAGTAAAGGAGCCGGTATCCAAACCAGCACTCACATGGGATGCTGCTGCTGTAGGCTGGGGCTTTAACCTGCTGCACCACAGCGCCGGCCCCCAGATTTATTTATTTTTTAAATAAATAAATGTGTCAGATGTTCAAAAGAACACACAGCCAGGGTAGTATCACTTTCACCCACATCTTTGCTAAATAAGACTATTTACTGACAACAGCTCTCCCAAACATGCTCTTTCCCATTTATCAGGGTATAATAAGCACACAGTCAACAGTCACTTCTCATTTAATAGACACCTTTCAGGATTCATGTTTCGTGTTTCTTATCGGCGTCAATTGTAACCAGTGTCTGTAGAAAAGAATGGGAGATCTAATTTACGATATGATGATGTACAGTAGACTCAGCCTTTCTATTTAGAAATGAACAAAACCCCTGGATTAGTTTCCCGAGGGGCCCAAGGCTCTGGGGGAAAGAACTTAGATGCACAAAGCAGTTTTTTTCTTAGTCGCCTTCCCTAAATAGTTTAACTTTTAGAAATAACACTGGTTGGCCAATGAAAACACTTCTTTGATAAAGGCTAAGAATTTAAGATAAAAAACAGCTGGGCAGGTTTTTTTTTTTTTATATACAAAAGGAAACAACTTTGAACTACATAGACAATGTCGTTTAAACCCAAACAGATGTGGTTTAATCTTGTTTTTGATCCTCTTGTAGATTTTTCTCGAAATGCCTGCATATGCACACAAGTGATGACTTTCAGATGTTTGAACATAATTTGTCTCTGTTCGAATATCACCTTGGTTCATAGATCATGCACACCAAATCCTCTGAGTCTTTGAACAGGGACAGCGGGGTACCGGGGGAAATTTATGTTGGTTTTTTTGGGTTTGGCTCAACAATTCTATAAGAAACAAAAAGAAGACGAAGAAGAAGACGAAGAAAGCAATGGTGTCCTCATGGTGTCATCTTGGAAACAAGAAAGTCACATGTGTTCCCCAGGACTTCAGTAAATCATGATGCTAGTCGCAGCTCCTCACCCCGAGAAATACTCTTAAGATGGATTGTGTCACGTGAACGCTCTAAAAATAACACCCACGGTCGATCTGTGCACCCTTCTGTGTCCCTGCTGATAATTACCCACTCATCATCATACGCCAGCCTCGTGCATGATGCTTTTCCCATCCCAGAGAAACCGCTGGAGCCAAACCATTTCAAAACCTGAAGTGTCATCAGTCAGACTGGGAAGGCACCTAGGAAAACAGATCCAAATCCACTTTCAGCTTCAAAGGCTATTGGAGTCGTCACCTCAGGCATTAGCCAAATGCTTGGGTTGTGCAGATAGAAATTTTGCCCAGATTTTTTTCCCTTTCCTTCTCCCTCCTCCCCCAGCTTGAAGAACTCTCACAGTGAATGGAGGAAGCGGTGTCTGTAACACATGTGGAGAGACTTAAGATCTCTAATGGAATCCAAAGGAAAGAGAACCAGGGGTGAGGGAGCGGGGCAATTAACACCCAGCACCGTCGTCAGATGACCTTGGGGAGGTCCACAGACAGTACTGTTCCAATTTAGTTTTCCTTTCAAGGCATCTCCTCCGTAGTTGCTATAATTTTCTCCATGGTCATAGCCCTTGAGAATATTCAAAAGGCCACATCTGGAGTAGGAGGAAATGAAATGCATATAGTTGTTGGCAAACTTTTGGAAAAAAAAAAAAGGATGTGTGTGGGTGGGTGAGGCAGGTGTGGGGGAGTGAACAGGAGGAGAGGTGGGGTGAGGTGGGCTGATAGGGGCGACGGAGGATTGGTGCTTCACTCCTTGGGAAAGTAGCCCGACCAAAACACACAAGATTCAATGGATAACTGGTCTTTTTCCAGAACCCTGCTGGGTCTCCAGCTGCAAACTTGCTCTATGTAATGGCTCCTCCCCTCCAAACCTTCCTGGGGTGTGAGTGTGCTATGAGGTCATCTCCAGCCACAGTCTAATCTACAGCATGGATCTGGCAACCACAGCTCTGTTTGTACTGTTGGAGTCTCTGAGTCCTCTGTATACTCCATTCATGCTGTCTGGATGTGTTTCCTGATCTTTGTGTGGGGACGTGTTCCCTGCTCAACATGACTCAGAAAGAAAACTTTAGGCTCTTCTGCCCTGCATTGCCACGATTGCCATGCCAAACCCTTCATGAGGGATGCTTCCCCCCCAGGCGTTCCAGGAGCTGCCAGAGGGCAGAAAAGGTGGACGCTGGTCTCCTTACAGAGGATTGAGTCAGCCTTTGGAGGCTGCACAGAAATCCAGTTGCTTCCTGGGGAAAGTGGGGAAGGAGCAAGAGACTGAAGGAGGAACAGGGAGAAGCAGTACCCAGGCTTTACCAAAGGATGCTTGAGTTCTGAGCTAAGAGGGAGTTGGACCCCTTTTTAGGAGTGGGCATGGGAGAAAAGAGAATGAGAGTAAGACACATGAAAAGATTAGAAAGGAGGCAAGCAGGATGCAGAAATGTCATTGGGTGAGTGAGTCCTAGACTGGCTTCTAGAAATGGAACTCATTAACTATGTGTCTTTAGACAAACCATTTCCATTTTTCTTATAGGATTTATTTAAAATGTAAACATTGGATGAAACGTCTTCTAGAGATCCTTCCAACTGGAGAATGGTCTGATTGTACCAGTCTTCAATGCATGGTTCTGTAGATAACTCATGTTCAGCTCATGCCATTTCAACCACATGTGTGGAAGGACAGAAGTAGAAAGGGAGAGAGAGAGACAAAGCACAAGTCATAACAAACATGGAAGTGAAGCAGCGAATGGGTGTGCCCAGAATGACTTGGGGGAGACCCGGATCTTGATCTCCAGCACTTGGTCTCACACCCATCTTGTGTATTTCACACCCATCTTGTGTACTGCTGAGACAACCCCTAGTTTTTAAACAGACTAATGCGAGACATTATAATAGTTAAATTATTAGCAGTGCTTTGTTTCAGCATAGTCTCTTAACACAAGGCACATACTCTACTTGGTGTTCAATCCAAGAATTGCCACATTCTTGTGATGTTGGAGGAATCCCAGGCTAGGTTGGGCTCAGAGCAAAATGGTCTCTAGGTCTCTGAAGTAGTGTGTTCCTAAAGACTTCAAAAAAGAGATCTCAAACTGAGGCCGGCACTGCGGTGTAGTAGGTTAAGCCTCTACCTGCAGAGCTGGCATCCCATATGGGTGCCAGTTCGAGTCCCAGTGGCTCTACTTCTGATCCAGATCCCTGCTGGTGGCCTGGGAAAGCAGTGGCAGATGGCCCAAGTCCTTGGGTCCCTGTATGACATTGGAGACCTGGAGGAAGTTCCTGGCTCCTGGCTTCGGATCTCCCTAGCTCCGGCTGTTGCGGCCATTTCAGGAGTGAACCAGTGGGTAGATCTCTCTCTCTTTCTCTGACCCTCCCTCTCTGTAACTCTGCCTCTCAAATAAATAAATAAATCTTTAAAAAGAAAACAAAGATATTTCAAACTCTATGTGATTTTCCATGTGTGCTCATGTCAGGAATGTGGGAATGCTATACCCATTGCTATGTCATTTGCTGGTCTGGAGATCTCTGTTGTACCATGGGGAATGTATTCACGAGATCCACCAGGCCATGAAGAAATAGGTGAGATCATTCAGCCAGTCACCCTCTGAGACTATCTGTGTAGAAAGTGATGACAATGACACAGATGACTAACTTGTGCTGAGGGCGTTTGACGTGCCAGGTACCATGGGAGACACTGTCTACCTATTTCTTTTCACACCCATCTCAAGACTCAGTCAATGATTAACTTATTTTATCACCTACTTACTACATGTCAGAAACTCTCCCGGGCCCCAGGTAGAGAGGAGCAAACAAAATAAAATCAAGGTTCTGCTCTCATGAGGTTGAATTCTTGTGGGGGAGAGAGATGATGGACAAATCCATGTGATGTCAGGTGGTGATAAGCCCTCCGGATGAAAATAAAGATGTGTAAGGGAAGAGAGAAGGCCAGAAGCATGGATGAGAGCTACCTAACTGGGATGGTCAGAGAGACCCCTGTGGAGGCTTGCCACCATCTCTACTTATTAGGCGCGAGGATCCCATTAGCCCTCAGCATAGCACCTGCTTTGCATTATGAATAGAAGGCTGCAGATCAGAGGAGAGCCGGGACCCTGGGATGCCAGCAAGATGGGCTGGGACGCTAAGGCCCACACAAGTCTCTTACTACAACACTGTATGAGGGGACTTCAGAAAGTTTGAAGGAAAATGGAATTAAGAGATTGTTTTATATGGGTGAAGATATTTTCCAAGAGCTTTTCCCATGGTCCACCTGACTGGATTCTTTCCACTGTGCTTTCAGAGAATGGCAGGTTGCACTGGCGTTACCTAGAAAGCTGTTCTTGCCTTTGTCTCCTGCGCTCTTGAACCTCAGACTTTGAGCAAAGAGTCAACGGAGGGGTCGGCACTGTGGTATAGCAGGTAAAGCCACTGTCTGCAATGCCAGCATCCCATATAGTCGTTGGTTCAAGACCCAGCTGCTCCACTTCCGTTCTAGCTCTCTGCTGTGGCCTAGGAAAGCAGTGGAAGATGATCCAAGTCCTTGGGCCCCTGCCTCCACATGGGAGACACGGAAGATCTTGGCTTCCAACTAGCCCAACTCTGGCCATTGCAGCCATTTGGGAACTGAATGAGGGGATAGAAGACCTCTTCCTCTCTCTCTCTCTCTCTCTCTCTCTGTAACTCTGACTTTCAAATAAATAAATATTTAAAAAAGTTGGCCTTGAATGCAAATTCCCTTACAAAGTTTCCAGGGGAATTTTAACCCTAGGAAGGTAGCTTTAACATTCTGAAAAGCAAAGAGTATATGCCAGTACCCTACTGGGTGAAAATTCCAACTGATCTAGGACTGGGAGAAGTGGAGCAGGGTAGGGCAGGGATCACCATGGGACTACGTTATTCTCTCTCCTCTTCGCTGATGGATAACACGGATGCTGTGTTGCGGGTGCCAGTTTGGGTATGGAATGTTCTCCGTAGGCCTGTGTGTTAAAGGCTTGGCTCCAGGCTGGTGGTACTGGGATGTGGCGGGACCTTTAGGAGGTGGGGCCCAGGGGAAGGGTCTCAGGTCATGGTGGGTGTGGCCTTGGGAGTAAGACTTTCTGGAAGCCTTGTTATGAACTTGAGTTGGGCCAGTGTCTCCCTTTGCCCTCTGTCTCATCATGTGCTGCTTTTTCCACATGCACATACATACTTGTGTGTGGTCTGAAGTTTAATCTTGTGACCTTTTTAAGGTTTGGTTTCCTTAAACAAAATGAGAATATATGCAGAGGGATTTCTCGCATTCAAAACACTTCAGAAAATGTCTAATTTCTCTGCTGATAATATTAGACATTTTGCTATTTTTTTTAAAAAGATTTATTTATTTATTTGAAAGTCAGAGTTTCACAGAGAGAGGAGAGAGAGAGAGAGAGGGAGAGAGAGAGAGAGAGAGAGAGAGAGAGAGAGGTCTTCCAACTGGTGATTCACTCCCCAATTGGCTGCAATGGCTGGAGCTGGGCCAATCCGAAGCCAGAAGCCAGGAGCTTCTTCTGGGACTCCCATGCAGCTAGGTGAAGTTCTGAATACAGTTTAGTCTTACTAGAAGGTTAGAATTTCACATGATTTAAAACCATCCAATAATGTCTGAAGACATTTTCTAATGTTTGTGTATCTAATCCAGATTGCAGTTCTTGATAAATAGTACTCAACTGATATATATATACATTATTTATTAAGCATTTCACTATCATTCTTTCAAAGAATTAACTAATTTTATTTGAAAGGTACAGACAGAGAGATGAGAGAGAGAGAGAGAGAAAGAGAGAGAATCTCCCATCCACTGGTCGACTTCTGAGATGCCCTATAACAACTAGAGCTTAACCAGGCTACAGTCAGGAGGCAGGAACTCAGTCGAGGTCTCCCATGTGGGTGGCAGGGACCCAACAACTTGAGCTACCACCTGCTGCTTTCCAGGGTGTGCGTTACCAGGAAGTCAGAATGGAGAACAAAGCTGGGACTCAAACCTGGGGAACTCTGATATGAGATGTTGACAAGCAGTAGCTTAACTACTATACCAAATACCTGCTCCAAAGGTATGAAGCATTTTAATAACAGCTTATGATATGCAGTATTCCAGAGAATTTGGATCCTTTTTATTGAATCCCCAGTATTAGTTTCTGTATGGAGTATATAACTAAAACACCAGCCACGGGGAAAAGACATTGTTCAGGAAGTGAAGGAGGGAGACAAGGATAGCTGGTGGGTTTTCCCAAGACAGAGAGCAGAGGCGCCCCTTACACTGTCAGCCCTAAGAGGCAGAGGGAGGAAAACCAAGGGAGAGGCCCACCAGGACCCTCCTTTAGTGAGAAGTATGCAGAGGACAAGGTCAAGTGCAGGGCTGTGGGAGGGTAAGGGAAGGGAATAGAATTGAGTTCTCTCAAGGAGCCAAGGAAACTCATTGGCAATTCAACTGTTGTTGTTGTTGGTGGTGGTGTTTTGGTTTTTGTGATTAGGATAAGATACTTGTCCAAAGGTGATTCTGAGAGAACTCAGCCTGGGCTGCCAAGCAAGGACCAGTGGGCCCCGAGAGCCCTGCTTCCCCCTCTGGCTAGAGATGCACCTACATATGGTTTCCCACTGTGCTGGGGGACCCCTTCTGCAGGGGAGACGCTGTCCGTCTCCACATCAGCACACATAAGGGGCCTCTTTGCTTGGGGATGTCGCCGAATAATCAGCCTCAAGCTAGGGTGGCTCAGAGCAAAATTATATCTACATGTGACAAGTAAAAGAGATGGCAGGAAGGGGTGGTTCCCAAGACAGTGCCTCACCGAGAAGGCATTTGCCCAGGCTATCTCAGCCAGGGTTAGGGGAGTGTCCAGGGTGTAGAAAAAGGGAAAGAAGAGGGCCCTTCCTGCTCAAACAACACACATCTCCACACATTGTTGCGTTCAACAGTCTGACTCAGACTGCTTTCTGCAGTCTTCCTTATTTGTGGTGATTGGGCTCCCTCTGAGAACAGGGTTGTGGGATAAATATTCCTGGAGCTTCCTCTGAAGAATCAGCTCAAGCGAGTAAACAGTGTCAGATTCTCTTCAAGCGTTCCTCCGCTGGCTCTTGCCTGAATCTAACACTCTGGCTTATACCCACTGCCCTCAAGGGTTCCAGGAGACACACAACTGGTGTTCCCTGACAGGAGCTATCAACAGTGGGACTGTATCATGGAATTTATCTCCCAGACTCCATGGGAGCCCAAAGAGGGTCCAACTACCAGGACAAGGGCCAGGTGAATAAGGTTTAGAAAGACCTGAGTTTCATCAATGTCTTAGATGACCGTCCAGAAGACACACTTAATGAATCTGTGAGTGACATGAGGCTGGGAGATACAGAGGGGGTATGGCTGCCTTACTGGAAGCAGATGGTATTCAACAGGCTGGAAGGACAAACAGAGTTAGTAATGTTGAACCTCTTTGGCTAAATGTCCTATCCTGGTCTGGGGCACATTAGCTATTCAAGTATCAGAAGTAAGGAGACAACAGGATTTCAATCAAGAGGAAAACTCAGTGTCATTGATCAGTGTACACAAGTGCCCAGGCGCCCAATACACCATGTGATGAGTGAGCAGTAGAATCTTTTGTATTAAAGAAGATACTGCACACAGTGCCAGGAGTGAACTGTGTGCTTCATCGTTAATAATTATTGTCCTTGCTGTTTGCTGTTGGGAACGGGAGGGGGGCCGAGTATTGGGAAGAATGTTGATTGCTTCCAGGTTTCTGGCTTTGCTCCCCATCCTCCTTGTTCCTCTCTTTCTTTTCTTCTTTGCTTTCCCCTCACTCGACTTCAGTGGTGCTGCGCTAGGTCAACATGGAGACAGGAAGTGAGTGGCGATAAGGACAAGGATTCAGCACCAGATTTACGTCCTTTCTGCCTTTGGAGCTCTGATCAGGGGTTTTTCACTATCAATGTGTTCGAAGCCTTGCAACTCTCAAATTAGAAATTACAGCTTCCACGTTTTCCAGATAACAAGCCGAGGCCCAGAAAGTGACTTTAGCAATGGAATAGAGCTACTGGTAGGCAGCATTAGGATTTAAAGTGCCATCGTGGTGCAGTAGTTTAAGCCACTGACTGACACCAGCACCCAATATGAGTGCCAGTTCAAGTCCTGGCTGCTCCACTTTGATCCAGTTCCCTGCTAATGTGTCTGGAAAAGCAGCAGCAGAAGATGGCTCAAATCCCTGGGCTCCTGCACCTACATGGGCGTCCCAGAAGTCCCAGGATGTTGGTTTTGACTGGGGCAGCCCCACACATTGCACCCATTTGGGGAGTGAACCAGCAGATGGAAGATAACTTTCTCTCTCTGTCTCTTCTTTCTCTGTAACTTTGCCTTGCAAATAAGTAAGCAAGTAAGTAAGAAAGTAAATAAATAAATAAATATTTTACCAATTATTTATTTATTTTAAAAAGATTCATTTATTGTTATTTATTTGAAAGGCAGAATTAGAGAGAGGCAGAGGCAGAAAGAGAGAGAGAGAGAGAGAGAGAGAGAGAGAGGTCTTCCATCAGCTGGTTCATTCACCAGATGGCTGCAATGGCCAGAGCTTCTCTGACCAGAAGGTAGGAACCAGGAGCTTCCTCTGGGTCTCCCATGCAGGTGCAGGGGCCCAAGGACTTGGGCCATCTTCCATTGCTTTCTCAGGCCATAGCAGAGAGCTGGATTGGAAGTGAAACAGCCAGGAATTGAACTGGCGCCCATATGGGATGCTGGTACTGCAAGCAGCGACCTTTATCCACTGTGCCACAGCACTGGCCCCAATAAATGAGTGTTTTTAAAAACCCCTGCATCTGTACACTTTTCTACCTGGCTGTCGGTTTGTTGCTGTGGGCCCCACTGCAGCTGCCACAATTCTCTGAGTGTGCAGGGGATGGTAGGGGCTGGGGTGGGGGTGGTGATGATGATGTGTGGAGGCTTTCTAGGGGCTTCTCGGTGGAGGAAGGAAAAGCAAGGGGATTCGACCACAATTTATATGTCTATATCTTATTTCCAAACAATTCAAAATGTTTATTCCCCAAAGGGTGGCTCAACAACTGTATCTTTGCTATTTAGTTCCAGAAAAAATGGTTGGGTTTTAGGCTTCTAAAATTTCCCATAGCCTCTGAGGGGTCAGATGATATACCTCCTGTTTTAAGTGACCCTACAAGGCAACTTGAGATGTGGAATTAGCTGGTGAGTTTTTATTTTTCTTTCTCCTCAAAGACATCACACTGATTTAGGATACACACATTGTCACAGGAAGAAAAATACTCTTTCTCTGGAGATAAAAATAGCATCTGCTGCATTGCTTGGAAGAGTGGGTGAGCAGCTGGAGGAAGCCATTCCTAGCCCATCTCAATCCTTTCCTAAGTGTGTGGATGTAGGGCCCTTTCTGTGATACCACTTCTGCCATTATGATTTAAAGCTCTCCCAATTACAACATGTGCTATTCCAGTAGCCACTGCGTGTGTAGACTCTTTTTGCTCAACTTAGAATTTTAGCCAAGTCGTACCAAATAGCAATCTGAGAAACCCCTCGGTTGATCTTCACCCCTCTCCCTGAAAACAGCAGCTAGCACTCTGGGAGAGAGAGTTTCCCAACTAGTCACTGATTTCACTTACATGGGGGCTGGGCGTGTCTTTAGAACATTCATGGAAAATGCATATTATGAAGAATATTCACATGGATTTCAACACTTTTTCATGAAACACAACTTATCTTTGAATTGTATTTCTCTACCAACTTTTTGAAGCACCCTCATATTACAAAATTTCAACAAATTCTCCTGTTCTGAATGAAACTACAAGTTTTCCCAAACCAGGTAGATAAAGAACAGCATGTCTGGGGGGCTTTCTTAGTTTTCTCTTAAAATATTATACTTTAAAGTAAATTAGATTAGGGGACAGAAAAAGAATACGTATTTAAGATGTGATTTTTTTTTTTTTTCATTTACAAAAAACTTTCTGGTACCCAGAGGACTTGGGTCAGACAGAAACCTTGTTATTAACTGAAATTTGGGAACTCTGTAGTTTGGTAACTTTGAAGTGGCCCTGTGTTGTATTTTGGTATCTGGGATGGGAGAATATAGGCTGTTGGCCACCTTGGGGAATTTCTTAACTTAGCCCACATTTGTTCCTCGCCATTGTAAGACACTGCTTTCTTTAGCATGGGGAGAACTGGTGCTTATTTAAAAAAATGAAGATGGGATGGTCTTTCTCTTCTTTTGAAGCCTCTATTCATGGGAAGAAAGAACGAGTCCTCAACAGAACTTCATAGCCCTCTCCATGGTGATTGGAAAGCAATGATGCTGAGAGAAAACGGGCAAGAAGGGATGACGAGCTTCAGAAAGGGGAGTAGGGAGACATCTGCTTCCCGCTCTCAGCACTTTCGTATCAGGGCCCCTCACCAATATTTATGAGGTGTCCAGGTTGTGAATTATTAAGTATAGGCTGATGGCCCTGCTAGCGTTAGTATTTTCTTGGTGCTGTGTTTACTTTAGCGGACAATTGCTTCTCACACTACATTAAGAGTGAACATTTAAATGAACTCAAAGTATCTTTGTGAGTGTGTTTGTCATTGAGGACTTAGAAAGGAAAGGACAGTTTTGTCCTCAAGCAGGAAAAACTCTCCTTTGTATCCTGGAAGAGGCCAAGAGGGCAGCCATGGTCCATATCTGTACTCAGTGGGGTGGAATGGGTGGTGTCTGATCCACAGTCCCATCAGCCCTGTGAAGATCTACTTTTGTGGAATAAATCAGAATCAGAGCAGCTTCTCACTTTTCTGTACTAAGTTCAAATTACTTCAGGGGATTAGAAAGCCAGCCTCACAGGGAATGCATTGTGTGACATGAGCCTGGCCAGCTCCTGTCTTTGGGAAGGTGTACAAAAAGCATGCAGGGAAACTGACTGTACTGGGCCAGCAGCATGGAGTAGTGGGTTAAGCAGCCTCCTGCAGTGCCAGCATCTCATATGGGCCATGACTCGATTCCTGGCTGATCCCCTTCTGATCTAGCTCCCTGCTAGTGAGCCTGGGAAAGCAGGAGAAGGTGGCCCAACTGTTTGGGCCACACTGGAGAGCCAGAAGAAGCTCCTGGCTCCAGGCTTCAGCAGTCCCAGCTCTGGTTGTTATGGCCATTTGGGGAGTGAACCAAAGGATGGAAGACCTCTCTCTCTCTCTCTCTCTCTCTCTCTCTCTCTCTCTCTCCATCTCTCCATCTCTCTGTAACTCTGCCTTTCAAATAAAATAAATAAATCTTAAAAGAGAGAAAAGTGACTGTTTTATGGCTGACACTTCTCTCTTGAAAAGGCAGTGGTTAACTCTAATGAACTAATAGTCCATGGCTCAACCCACATTTTATTTTATTAAAGATTTATATATTTATTTGAGAGTCAGAGTTACATCCACTGGTTCATTTCCCAAATGGCCACAATTGCTGGAGCCTGGGTGATCTGAAGCCAAGGAGTCAGGAGCTTCTTCTTGGTGTAGGGACCCAAGTTCTTGGGTCATCTTCTCTTGCTTTCCCAGGCACATCAGCAGGGAGCTGGATAGGAAGTGGAGCAGCCGGGACTCTAACTGACACTTATATGGGATGCCGGTGCTGCACATAGAAGCTTAACCCACTACACCACAGTACTGGCTCCTTAACCCACTTTTTAATTGACAAATATAATTTTGAATTTCTTACCAACTTTTGAGTTAAACAAAAGGAATCCTGTGAGTTCAGATTCCTAGTTTATAATGTAAAAGCCAAAAAAAATTCTGATTTATACTTTGCCTTTTCCATACAAAATTTAATGATGCAGTTCCATAATACATATTTTAAAATTTTGTTCTTTTCTACTGATCATAGAAGAGTAAAATTCTTGCTTCTGAGGTTAAAAGTAGCACAAATTTGGCTTGCTTTGTAACTTCTTTCAATTGTGGTTTTAATTCATTTTCAAAGTACTTTAATGTTAGAATAAGTAGTTTTACTTTTCATTTTATGCTCCTTTAAAAATAAGACCTTATAATGTAAGTTTAATAAGGCACTTATAATATTTGGGTGCTGTCTAGGAAAAACTGATGTTACTATGTTTCAGTAGGTCTAAGCAAGGCCAACAAAGTATATTTTGAAATGTTCATTCAGTCAGTATGTCAAAGCATATTTTGGATTCTTGAGTCCTTTGAGTTTATTGAGGCTTGAATGTGTTTGTTGTACAAAGTTTGAGGTTGAGGGGGCAGCGCTGTGGCATAGTGGGTAAAACCACCACCTGCAGTGCTAGCATCCCATATGGGCACCTGTCTGAGTCCTGGTTGCTCCACTTCTGATCCAGCTCCCCACTAATGCACCTGGGAGGGCAGCAGAGGATGGCCCAAGTCCTTAGGTCCTTTCTCCCACGTGGCAGACCCAGAAGAAGCTCCAGGCTCCTGGCTTTGGATTGACCCAGCTCCAATTGTTGCAGCCATTTGGGTAGTGAACTGGTGGATTGAAGACTCCCCCGCCCACACCCCGCCCAGCCTATGACTCTGCCTTTCAAATAAATAAATAAATAAATAAGTCTTTTAAAAAAGTTTGAGGTTTCTTCGATGTCATAACACTTGTATTTATTCAATAGCTTTCCCTTTTTGAAGCGTGTTACACACACTGTGGCTCAAGTACTCGGCTTCCCTGAAAACATAGGCCTGAAAGGATGTACTTCCATCAAAGGGTAAAGTGAGGGTAGAAGCAATGCTTGTTGGATTCAGACATCAGTGGCTTCTTGTCAAACTTCCTATTTGTTTTCTTTATAAAACTATTTAATTTGCTGATAAATCACCCACTTCCAAAATAATTCCTTCTACTTGAAATTCATATGCAATGACAAAATAGGCTAAACACAATAGAAAGAGGCATTTGAAGAAGTGTTCCATAATGACTAAGTGTAGTGCTCCGAAGCTGGTACCGCGGCTCTACCACTCACTCACTGTGAGAACTTGGGCGAGCCAAAAGGACTCAGTGTCTCAATTTTCTCATTTGTGAAATGGGGGACAATGGTACTTGCTCCCTGCTGGTGGGAGAATTCATGTGGCATGCATGTAAATGATTGTGAATAAAACCTGGCTCAGAATAGTGTACACATTTAATTGGATTTATACATAGTAGTGGTTGATTGCAATTATTTCCTCTTTTTAATTGGCATCCTTTTACTCACCTATCACAAATCTTTATTACTTTTAATGTGCCCGACTACAATTTTTTTCCCTGCATTTTACATTTTTTAACATTTTGCTGCATTCACTTCAAATGTAGACATTATCTACACACATAAACAATTTTTTTCTCAAAATCAGAGATATCAATAAAACAGAGAGAGATTCACAGTAATGATCAGAATATGGGGAAATAAGAGTCATTTGGGGGCTGATGCTGTGGCACAGCAGGTTAATGCCCTAACCTGAAGCAGGTTAAAGCCCTGACTGTATCCCATATGGGCGCTGGTTCTAGTCCTGGCTGCTCCTCTTCGGGTCTAGCTCTCTGCTATGGCCTGGGAGAGCAGTGGAGGATGGCCCAAGTCCTTGGGCCCCTGCACCTACATGGGAAACCTGGAAGAAGCTCCTGGCTCCTGGCTTCGGATTGGCACAGCTCTGGCTGTTGTGACCATTTGGGGAGTTAACCACTGGCTGGAAGACCTCTCTCTGACTCTACCTCGCTCTGTAACTGTCTTTCAAATAAATAAAATAAATCTCTTAAAAAAAAGTCATGCAGTGAAGGAATATTTATAACTAAATGGGACTACTTTGCAAATGAGTTTTTGACCTTTTAAAACAACAAGTATAATAAGATCCAAACCAACTAACACACAAGACAAGTGTCTGAAAGAGAAATGGACAAATTCTAATGAGAATTCCTGGTTGAAGAAAGACACAGCAGTGAGGTTAGCTCTGAGGTTCTTGTCAGCCGGAAGCAGAAGAGAGACAGAATAGGTAACAATAGATGACATTGCCGAATCGAAGAAAACATTCTGATTTACTTCAGTTACCAGTACTTGTATAACAAGCCAAACCCAAAACTTGTGTCTCGTGCTGGAATTGACTTCTAGTTTTTAGGATTATGGTGGCTGAGTGAGTGTACCGTTGATCTTGCCTGGGTTCATACATGTGACTTTGGATCACACACGTAGCCGGCTGACAGATCAGTGGCACTGGGGTCAGCTGGGGCTGTCCACAGGGACATCTTTGTTCATGGAAATGAAGTGAAACTGAACTTCTTCACAGCTTAACAGTCTCAAGGTCACATTCCATGAATTCCTAAGGACAAATTCCATATGCGAATGATTATCTTTTCTCTGCTCATATTTGCCAATGTCACACTGATGGAATCAAATGATATGAGCCAGGTCAGAAGGCTGGGTGACATGGGCTATGGAGTCTGCCATCCACCACAGTTTCTTAGGACAGGCCAAGTTAGAAACCTGGGACTTGGGGGCCAGAGCCGTGGCATAGTAGGTTAAGCCACTTCCTGTGGTGCTGGCACTCGGGCTGCTCCACTTCCAATCCAGCTCTCTGCTATGGTCTGGGAAAGCAATGGAAGATGGCCCAAGTGCTTGGGTCCCTGAACCTGCATGGGACACCCAAAAGAAGCTCCTGGCTCCTGGCTTCAGCCTGGCCCAGCTCCAGCTGTTGTGGCCATTTGCGGAGTGAACTAACGGATGGAAGACTCCTTCCCCTCCACTGTCTTCTCTCCCTCTCTCTGTAACTCTGCCTCTCAAATAGATAAATAAATAAATCATGAAAACAAAAAAGAAATCTGGGACTCATTGTTACCTATAACCAATTTTTAATTTGTTCTACTGATTGATTAAAAGTTGTCTTCATGCTTCTTACCCTTTTAACTAGAAAGTTTTCTATAAAGGACTACCTTCTGATTTACACTTTTTTTTTGCCTTCCCTATTTAGATGTTCATTTTGCCTTCATTATTTAAATGATACATCTTTGGCCTATTTTATCTCCAAGTGTGTGAGAATGGGTACCAGTGTGGGGGCTACCAGCAGGAAGCTGTGTGACTCTGAGTGTCATCAGAGGAAAACAGAGTGGATGGCTGGGGAAGTTACAAAACCCCTGGTGCCCTTGCTTGAGCCCTTGGATCCAGCTGTGCCTGAAGCCAGTCCTCAACTAGGGCTGACTGATACCACATTTGGCTTAAGCCAAGGGACATTGAATGTCTGTCATTTGCAACAGAGACGTCCTGACTGATGCAGAACCTAACTCTATATCAATTTCATCTGACTGATGTGTTTAATATAGATTCTTGATTCTACCCCTAGAGAGTCTGATTTGGTTTGCATGGGATTTGGCCTGGGAATATGTATTTTTAGGGCCTTTTAGATGACTCAGATGTCACCAGCCTACGCATCAGTGTTAGGGAACTACTGCCTCGAATCATGAATTCCTTATTTGGCAGTCCCTGCAAGACTTTGTAAAGTGCCTTACAACTGGAAGGCCCATTAGCCCATTAAGTATTTGCTGAACTGAACACACATTCCAGGAACATGAGCAACGAGATAGGACAGATTCTTGATAGGATGATTACATGAAGTTGGCAGGACAGCTGAAAGGGATCAAATTACCTCCAGAAATGTCTGAGTGTCTTGGGGGTAGCTACCTTGCTTGGATTCATTTAGTACCAGATTAATATGCTATTTAGTTTTGTCTTTCCAGCCTTAAGGTTTTGTTTATAACTGATTCCTCCTATGGCCTTGGACCCGTTTCCTAGCCCAATTTAATATACATTTTTTTTGTTTGTTTCAAATTAAGTCCTCTTTGCTACATATAAAGTTTTCATGTTTAGAGTTGCCTTTTATGATAAATATATATTAGCTGAATGATTGCCTAATAGAAATTTCTGTCTTATTCCAACCACATCAAGGGATTCCCAGAGAACAGTTTCTTTTCATATATTCAGAATGCTGATAAATGGGGCGGGAATCCTCTTTATTAAAGACAGACAGTGAAAGGTGCTGTTGATGAAAGTATTAACAGCATATGTAGCAAAGTGGGAAAGAAATTAGAGCCCACCCGGAAAAGATGTTGGTTGCATTTATTTGATGCTCACTTAGGCAATCTTGTGCTTTTGGTCCCACAAATATTGCAATGGCTCCTTTGGAAAAATGTATCTGAAGTCCTGTCCAAATGGCTTCTGAAGAGCTATAGAGTAGAACTGACAATGCAACCACAGGAAAAGATTTATTCTAAAGACTTTCAATGGCAAACACCCATCACCTCTAGTGAAAGGGAGTTGATTTGAATATGAATGCTGCAATATTAATTTTTACAAGCAGCAATGCATTGAAGGTTTGGATCATAAAGTTGAAGGAGGCCAAAGGTCATTAAGTTAGACCCATTTGGATTGAATCAGAACCTAGACATTCACAAGCCAGAGAAAAGAACTAAATGTAGTCAAATGCATGCCCTCATATTGTTGGAAACTATAAAATATGTAAATGAGATTTTATGTATGTACATGAGATTTTATTGGGTAGATACCAGAGAAGGATTAAGAACCATTAATTTTCTCCCACTTAATCCATTTCACAATGAGGGGACTAAGGACCTGGCCAATCTGCCCAATGTCACACAGCAAGTAACTGGCAGAACTCTCTCTAAACAGATGGGAGCCTGTTTGTGAACTTGGAACAGAGAGATAGGGCTTCTAGATGGAAAACCCATGAAACTGAACAGTGAATGCAACGTCGGTCTATTCAGTGTTGTTTCCATGAGGAAAAGTCACACATATAGACAGAGTTTTGTGAAAAATTCCAAGATTTGGGCACAGGGAGCCCAGGTCTATTGGTTATACGGGCTCATCTAATCCTTTGTATATTCGACTGTCACCTTCTTCACTGTTTCCCTTATTAATTTTACCGTGCCTGGAGCCTATGACCCATGCTTGATAATTCTGGGTGCACAAAGTCCTAACACCTGCTGAGTCCCTTGGGAGATGAACAAATCTCCTTTGAGTCTGGCTCTGTGTCAGGTGAGGCCAATGTTTTTTGTGCTTTACATATTGGAAACTGCCAAATCCCAATGGCCCAATATAGCAAGTGTTTAATTCTTGTTCACGTTCAGGTCCACCAGGGCTGGGCTCTCTGCTGTTGGTGTAACTTACTGGAGATCCCGGCTGATAGAGCAGCTGCCATCTTAAAAGTTGCTAGCAGAAGCTCTAGAAAGTCTCACACTGACAGGTCAATGATTTGGCCTGGAAGTGACATATGGTGCACATGCTCATAGTTTTTTGGTCACCACTCGTCACCTGGCTTCACCAAGGTCAAGGGCTTTGAGTTGTAATCTTATCCTGTGCACAGAAGGCAGAGGCTGGTGTTATAGTCTGAGTTTAAGCCTCATAATTGATGATTTTGCAAACCTGATCTTCTAACTCACGCTAATTGTTTGGAGGTGAGGTTTTTGTGAGGTCATTGGAATTAGATGGGTGGGGTTCTCAGGATTTTGCCTTAGCTGCTTTTTAAGAGGAAGAGAGACCTGAGTGGGCAGGCTTGCCCTGTGCAGTCTAAGCAGCTGCTAGCACCGTGTTCTTTACACTTTAACCAGTTTGTGGTACTCAATTATAGCGACAGAAAGCAGAATAAGGAGGCTGAGAAATACTTGTGATCCCTAATGCCTCCTTTCAGCCTATTTGTGGGAACTGGGTCATGAGCAGTGGTACACAGCTCCACCAAGTGCGCAATTGCTATGATTTGCCCATCGACATATATTCTACAGCAACAAAGCACTTTGTGTAACCAGCAAGGTCTGTACAAGGTTCAGGATGATCTGGCTTTTGGCTTCAAGTTTTTGGTTTCTTATGGTATGATAGTGGGCAAGTGTGCTATTTTTGTAAACTTCAGTTTCTTTGTACCTCACAACAAGAATACCATTTGTCTTGATTGGCTCTGGCTGCTACCACAAAGTGGCGTACATTGGGTGGCTTTTAAATAACAAAGTTATTTCACACAGTCCTGAGTGAGGTGTCAGCATGGTGTGGTTCTGCTGAGGGCCCTCTTCTGGATTGTGGAGAACAATTTCTTTTTGTATCCTTGTATGGCAGAAAGAGCACTCACAGTAGTTCTCTGTGGTTTTTTTTTCCCATAAAGCCACTGCTGGTCCCATTAATGAAGCCACCTTTCCCATCTCTTCACAGCATCCCATTGGTGTCAGGGCTTCAGCATATGAATTTGGAGGGAGGGGAAACTGACAGTCTACCCACTGTGCTGTCTGTGGGTTGGTGGAAATAGTAGCATTAAACAAACTTAGTATATGTAAAGCCCAATGTCTCCATCAATGGCGGCTGCTACTTTTGGACATGATTCTTACTAGTAGTCTTAAGAATGGGCTTGCAAGTAGCTGTGTAACTTTGACTTTGGTAAATTTCCCAACCTCACCTGCAAAGTGGAAGCCTACTGTATCTGCTCCTTTGAGTTGCTGTGATAGTTTAATGAAGTGATGCACAAAAAGAACATCACAAAAATGAAGAGTTTGATACACGTGGCATGGATTTGTATGTGGATAATCATACATTTTCATTTCCTTAATAAAACCATGAAAAATCATCACAATTTTTGCCTACTCACCTACATCAGCATTACTGGATTTGCTTTTGGTGTAACATGACCTGACTTTATGACCTTCTTGGGTACACTATCCTTTCTGGTTGGGACTCCAGGCCTCCTGGATGTGTCCTGAGAGGATGAATTCCATCCTGAGAATGTCGCAGCTTTTCTGACCTCTGGCCTGTGTAGTATATTCATTCAACGGTCAGAAATGTACAATGCTGGGCCCGGCGCTGTGGTTTAGCTGGTAAGGATGCCCCCTGCAGTGCTAGCATCCCAAATGGGTGCTGGTTCAAGTCCTGGCTACAGTAGAGGATGACCTAAGTCCTTGAGCCCCTGCACCCCAAGTGGAAGGCCCGGAGGAAGCTCCTGGCTCCTGGCTTTGGACTGGCACAGCTCCAGCCATTATGGCTAATTTGGGAGTGAACCAGTGGATGGAAGACCTCTCTCTCTCTCTCTCTCTCTCTCTCTCTCTCTCTGCCTCTTCTCTCTGTGTGGCTCTAACTTTCAAATAAATAAATAAATAAATCTGAAAAAAAAAACAAAAAAGAAATGTACAGCGCTGTGCAGGGAAGCCCAGCCAGCGCTGCTCAAGTTGATGGATGCTGAGCTGCTCAGAAAAATTGCAGGGAATCATTGATCTTGTCTAAGAAATTAAACAATAAACAGACCCTAGAAAAGGAAACAAATGATTTTGTCTAAGACCTTCTTGTGAGTATCCGAGATCAAAATAGGGGAAATATATTAGGAGACACAGACAAAAAAAATCAATACATACGAGTGTTGTTTGTACATACCCAAAACTTGAACTCTGCTTCCCCAAATGTCAAAATCTTTAATAAAATTTCCCATGTACAGGAAAGCACAACTTTTGGGAAGCCATTAAGATTTTGATTTTTTATTTTATTTAGTTCTCCTGACCTTGTGCATGATAGTTTTACTTCTTCCCATTTTATAGATGGAAAAACTGAAATCCAGAGAGGTTGGGCAATTGTCCAAAATCACACAGTAGACACACAGTGGATCTAAAATTTAGATCGCATCTGTCCAGCTCTTTCTGCCATAGTATGCAATTGCTCCTGCGAGGGTAAATGTTCGCTGCAACACGTCAACTTCAGAGTCCTTCCAAATTGTGCCCAAGAGAGGTTAACACATTTCCCAGAGAGAGCAAAGTAGGTGGGGAGCCTGGGTTCCAGAGGTCACGTTCACTGCCCAATTCCACAGGCAAAACTGTGTCCAAGTGTGGGCTCCTTGGATTTCTCCGGGCTTCTCCAACCAGCAGGAATTGGGGGAGACTCATTCAGGGACCTCCCCAACTCACTTTGGAATGAAAAGATGAATGCCCAGCTCCGCCAGTGTCTGCCAGCACAGGGGCCGGGGTGCGACCTCGCATTGTGATCCCTTGCAGGCTGCTTTGTGCGATGCTGCAGAGCAGCCCAGCATTTTGAAGGGATCCATGGCCAAAGATCACTTGGTGTTTTAATTTGCTTTTTGCAGGCAGCTTCCCCCTCCTCTGCTCTGATTGAAACAAAGGTGACACCAGCGGCACCAAGGAAGCTGGAGGTGAGCAGCCCTGCGTGGTGTTCCAGGGAGATGGCTCGAGGCCAGCACATTCAGTTTCAATCCCCAGACTTCTTCACGCTGAAGGGGAAATGGACAAGAGATGGAGAGACTGACAGAGATCGTCCATCCGCTGGTTTACTCCCCAGCACTGGGCCAAGAAAAACCAGGAGTCAAAAGCTTCAAACACTTGGGCCATCTTTTGCTACTTCGCCCAGGCCATTGGCAGGGAGCTGGTTTGGAAGTGGAGCAGCCTGGACACCAACAGGTGCCGATATGGGATGCTGGTGTCACAGGTGGCGACCCTATCAGCTATGCCACAACTCCAGCCCTGAGAGTGGGCTCATTAAAAGGATTTCATTAGGGGAGCCCCAAGGATCTCCACTCTTTCTTCCCTAGGCTGGGTCCAAGCCCTTCAGCAGTCAGCTGGCACAGGTACCTAGGACTTTTCTGGAGGCATTGAATAGTTTCCCTTTGTGATGGGGAATTTTTTTCAAAGGGGTACAGAGTTCCAAACCAGGCTGGAATAGGAAATCCCAGCTGGTTCTCGGTGGAACTACTTTTTAAAAAATATTTATTTTATTTATTTGAAAGACAGGTTGAAAGAGAGAGAGAGAGAGAGAGAGAGAGAGAGAGAGAGAGAGGTTTCTATGCACTGGTTTACTCCCTTGATGACCGCAAAGGCCAGAGCTGAGCTATTCTGAAGCCAAGAAGCTTCATCTGAGTCTTCCATGTGGGTGCAGGGGCCCAAGGACTTGGACCATCCTCCTCTGCTTTCCCAGGCTCATTATCAGTGAGTTGGATAGGAAGTGGAGCAGCCAGGACTCGAACCAGCAGCCATATGGGATGTTGGCACTGTAGACCTGGGCTTTAACACACTGCGCCACAGCCCCAGCCCAGGAGGAACTATTTTTGAAGTGAGGGGTGGGGTGGGATGGCTCCATTCTAGAGTAAATATGCAAATGGTAGGCTCGAGGAAGACAGATGACCCTGGAAATGTCACTGGAAGTTTCCTTACATATTTGGAAGGCTCAGAACCCACCAGAGCTTCAATTTCAGTGACTATTTTATTTATTTGAAAGGCAGAGAAAGAGAGGGAGAACCACACATACAGAGAGGAGAGGCAGAGAGAAACAGATCTTCCATCTGCTAATTCACTCCCCCATTGGCTGCAATGGCTGTAGCTGGGCCAGTTTGAAGCCAGGAGTCTGGTACTGCATCCAGGTCTCCTATATGGGGTAGCACTGGGTCCAAGCACTCGGGCCATTTTCTGCTGCTTTACAGGTGCATTAGCAGGAAGCTGGATCTGAAGCAGAGCAGCTGGAACTCAAACCAGCACTCTGACATGGTGTGCAAGTGTCACAAACAGTGGCTTAACTCCCAAGTGCCACAATGCTGCACCCGGGAACTGGACGTTGGAGGGCACACATCCGATGTATCGACAGCACAGTTCCCTCCACGATAAAAACATGGGGTGCGGAGGAGAGGATGTTGGGGCAATGATTTTTCCTCAATCATTATCCTTCCTTCCTGAGAACTGCATTCGATTGGTAGAAAAAGTGCTGAACCCTTGTCTCCTTATATAGATGTGGGGGCAGGGGGAGGTACATATATAGTTGGAAGGTTTGGCAGAACAATATTATTTTTTCCCTTTTGGTCTTTCAAGTGTAAATCTGTCAGCAGAAATGCAAGCTCTCCCCAACTCCTCCACATTGTAATTCTTACCTGGTGGCATTCTTTTGGCAGGTTGTGTTAACCTACCTGGCAGAGGTGCTGGGTTGAAAATATCTTATGGCATGAATGCATGTACTTGCAAATATAAACCACATCTTCCAACTTAACCCCTATCCGTCCTCCAGGTTACAGCTGGATTTTCTGACCTGCCAACTCCTGTCTGATTTCTCTGTTATGAATCCAGGTGGGGAAAGGGAACGTATTGATTGGGTTTGTATGAAGGTTCATCTTCTGTGTCAGCTTGGCCAGGCTAGGGTGCTCTTCTGTTGGATCAAACACCAGTCTACATGTTGCCATTTGTGATCAACGTATAAATTAGTTGACTTTAAGTAAAGCAGATTCATCTCCACAACATGGGTGGGCTCCATTGGGATCCCTGAAGCCCTTGGGAGCAAAGACTGAGGCTTCCCAAAGAAGTAGCAATTCTGCCTCAACACTGTCTGAGTTCCCAGCCTTTTCACCCAAGACTGCAGCATCAGCTCAGGTCTGCACTGAATGTTCAGCTGTGCAGCTGTGCGAAGATTTTGGACTTGCTGGTTTCCATGATTGCTTGGGCTAACTCATTAAATCCCTCTCTCTCCTCCTTCCTCCCCTTTTTTTATTTTTTTGTCTCTTCCTAAACACACACACACACGTGCGTGCGTGGGTTCTTCACCAACTTCATGGAGAAATGGAATTCAAGGATAAGTTTCTCTTGGTTGCAAAGAATATTTTGAAATTGGGGAGTTTTTCAGATTACACATTTTCCATGAATTTTTGGAAAACCTCTCATAGGCATGGGTTTCAAAATTTTTTTGAGTCATGAGTATGAAAAAAAAAATTCAGAAGCACAGTTCACACGGGAAACCAGGTCCTGTAGCATTGGCCACAGCCCATGCCTCCCAGCGGAGCTGGAGAGCACACATTCTTTTTAGTGCTATGTCCAACCTTGCAGTTGTAACAGTGTCCAGAAGAAGAAGAGCAGCAGCAGGAAGAAACACAGGAATCCTCATTCATGAAACTCAGCATTCAGGATTTGTTCATGGGTTCATCAGCTGGCCAACCACAGATCTAATAGTCAAGTATTTTATTTCATTCACTAATTCAATTAGCATGATTATAGGACAGCTATTGCATACCTTATTTTCTTAGAAAGACTCCCAGAGTTACTTTCTCACCCACACTAACCAATGTCCTGATGATAACGTTGTGTCAGCATCATGGCGCAGCAGGTTACTGCCTGTGATGCTGGGATCCCACATGAACACTGGTTCAAGTCCTGGCTGCTCCACTTCGGATACAGCTCCCTGCTAACGTGCCTAGGAAAGCAGCAGAAGATGGCCTAAGTTCTTGGGTCCTTACCACTCATGTGGGCGACCTGGGTGAAGTTCTAGGTTCCTGGCTTGAACCTGACCCAGCCGCTGACCATTGTGGCCATTTGGAGAGTGAACCAGCCCATGGAAGATCTCTCTCTTTCTCTCTCTCTGTCTTTCCCTTGCTATCTTTTTTTTATATTTATTTGAAAGTCAGAGTTACACAGAGAAAGGAGAGGGAGGGACAGAGGAGAGAGAGAGAGAGAGAGAGAGAGAGAGAGAGAGAGAGAGAGAGGTCTTCCTTCCAATGGTTCACTCCCCAGATGGCTGCAATTGCCAGAGCTGCACTGATCCAAAGCCAGGAGTTTCTTCCGGGTCTCCCACATGGGTGCAGGGGCCCAAGGACTTGGGCCATCTTCTGCTGCTTTCCCAGGCCATAGCAGAGAGCTGGACCGGAAGAGGAGCAGCTGGGACTAGAACCAGTGCCCATATGGGGGATTTTGGTGCTTCAGGCCAGGGTGTTACCTGCTGCGCCACAGCACTGTCCCCCTCCCCCTGCTATCTGTAACTGTGCTTTTCAAGTAAATAAATAAATCTTTTTTTTAGATACTATTACCCGACTTTGCCATAGCTACCTTTTGGAAATGTCCCTATCTTGTTTCTTCTCTCTGAGAACCTTGCTAGCTACTTTCCATGCTGATACTAACTTGATGAATTAATACAGAGAAACAGAGGAACAGAAATGAAATGGCATGAGAGTTACTCCTTCAAGTGACACATCCTCATTTTAAGAAGAATTTTTTTAAAGCATCTTGTCCCACTGCAAAAAGTACCGCCTTCATGCTGGACACCACAGGCAAAGCATTGTGGGTGGTATGCATCAGTGAGGATTCTCAGTGCCCTCTCCACTCTCACTCCTGGTGGTGGGAGGAGCAAAACCCTTTTGTGAGAAGTCTGCAGTCATCATCCGTCATGATGTCATTTCACAGTGGGATACTTCTATCATAAAGGAAAGAGAACCAAATGACTTTGTTTATCAAGAAACTCATTTATGAAATATTTCCATAAGATATTAGATAATGGTTAAAGGGGACCAACAGGCTCTAACGTGTCTCCTCTCTGGTTTCAGGAATATGTTTCTTAACTCATGGACAGAGACTGAAGCTGCTTAAGTAATATCCACTCTCCTTATATTCTTTAGGATCTGAACCAACATTTTGGCTATGATGGAAACTCAACGAGTGTTTTGGCTCAAATATCTAGGTGAAAGATTGCATTTCCAAACCTCCAACTTTAGCCAAGAATCATTTGCTTTTTACTGTCAGCCTGAATCAGTAGTGTGTTTCTTCTGGGAAGTTTCTTCAAGTAGAGCTGGTTCAACCAAAATGCTCTTGCCTTTTTCTTCTGCCTAGAATGCAGACATGAAGGCCAGCACTCTAGCAGCCACTTTGGAACATGAAACACTAAGAATCAGAGACACATATTGGTAGTGTATTGGATAAAGGATGAAGGTGCGGGTGTTCTGGGGAGCAGGAAATTATCCATTCAGTGCTGGGTTACCTATCTCAAGAATTCTTTTATGTAAAAAAGATAAAGGCCAGCACTGTGGCATAATGAATTAAGCCATTGCCGGCATTGCTGGCATCCCGTATGGGCATCAGTTTGAGTCCTGGCTGCTCCACTTCCAATCCAGCTCCATGCTAATGAGGTAGTGTAAGATGGCTCAAGTATGTGGGTCTCTTGACTCATGTGGGAGACCCAGATGCAGCTCTTGGCTCTTGGCTCCTAACTCCTGGCTTCCACCTAGCCCGACTGTGGCCATTGCAGCTATTTGGGGAGTAAATCATCAGAAGGAAGACACTTCTCTACCTCTCTCCTTCTCTGTAACTCAACCCTTCAAATAAATAAATTTTTTTAAAAAAAAGATATAAATTTCCACCTCATTTGAACTACTTCCATTTTTGTTTTGTGGATACTCATGTGTGTGCTTTATGTCACTGAACCTAATTGTGAATAACATATCCCTTAAGTTTATTACTAAAATCCTTAAGCCACATTATTCTAGCAGTGTTGCATGAGCAGAACCAGCTTAGTATCTTGAGTTTATTTGCAGATGACTATGCCAATCTGTGGACGTGGGCAGGAATTGGGTTCCTCCAGGGTTTGAGTCCTGGATCCTGGTCTCTCGTTTTCAATATGGCACCTTCATTTTCTTTGTTGCATTCTCATTACTATTCATGGATTGAACTGCAGACTCCAACATATTTTTAAGGAAGTCATTGCTCAGAGAATGTCACATCCGCTGTAAATGAAACCCAGCTTCCTCCACCTCCTCCTCCTTCACACTCCCCCAGATCTGAGTAAAACTGCGCCTGCTGGAATATGTTGTGGTTCTTTTTTCTTTTTCTAACCCACATGTGTGTTGGGGAATTTTGTATCTGAAAAACGTTTGTTGCTTTCACTTGTCCTAAGCAGGAACTGAATCAAAAGACATCCTGAAATCTTGGAAAGTTTGAGGGTTTCTGAACTTAAATTAATCTGTTAAACCAGTTAGTTGAGCAAGGCCGGATAAGCCCTCAGGAAAAATCAGGAGAAAGAAATTAAACTGAACGCAAGAAGCAATTTGCCGGCAGTGAAGCTAATTCACAATTTGCCTCCTTTGGAGAAGAGCTGTCTGCCCTGGCCCCGTGCCAGCCAGGGCTCCACACAATAATCTATAGGATTGCACAATTCCTCCTAGAACAGTTATGAAAGGAAAAATAACATTTGTTCTGCCAAAGTCTGTGGACTTGCTGACATTAGCTGCAATACAGATATCATCTGAGTGAAGAGTGAACAGGATGTTGTCCTGGAGGTGCTTTCGAGAACCAGTGTGCTTCCCATCTTTTCCACGCACACATAAGGCAGCTCGCATTTCTGCTAATGGTCTGGGCTTGACTCTTGCAACCATTTCCAATGGACTCCAGGTGGTTTGGGGGCTTGATGATCATCCCGCGAGGTGTGCAACCCGGTGAAAAGCTTGCCTTGGGGATTTTCATTCATGTGCATCTATTTCTCACTCCTCATTGGAATGGTGACCTCAGGGGGAGAGAAAGGTGGGAGAGGAGTCAGCATGCATGCCCTAACTCAAGTGTGCCTGCCAAATGAATTGCCCGATTCTGACCTGAACAAAAGAAGCACACTGGGGAAGAGTTGCTATATGCGATATCCTGTGATGGAGAAAATGGAGCCACATGTGTGTGTGTATGTGTGTGTGTATGTGTGCATTTTTAAATGCTGGAAGTTACCACCAACTCATGTTGGGTGCTTTTACAGCAGAAAACTCAGGGCATGGATTTGTGAAAGGTAAAATACAAGAAATCTGTCAAGTGATGGCAAATTTGTACAGTTTTGCTTAAATGCTATCTTGCATTTCAGCCATTTCTATTTCTATTATTGTTGAAAGATTAATATCCAAGATACACTTGGAGAATGAAAAGGAGACTAAGTGTATGATAACAATATGCTTATATATTAATCTTAGATGAGTGGTACTAAGCAAATGATAAAAGCATCCCAGGATGGAATATGATGAATAGTTCAAAGTCAAAAATATGAACAGTCATAGACAAATGGTTCAATGAGAGAGTTAATGAGGACTTGGCTAACAGTCATCATAACTTAGGACATCAAAAATAATCTAAAAGAATTAGCAGATGATTTTTAGTATTATCTGTCTCCACACATTTAAAAGACTATAGACACACTCGTAAATAAAAGAACCTAGTCTAGATTGCTATTTTCAAGATTGTAAGAAAAGAGTAGACCTCTTTAACATGTAAAATATCAGTTGTGGTCAGGGGTAGCATCAGTTAGAGGCTAAGAAACCACAGTCACATGGAAGATTGTTCTAGGTCGCTCACAATGACCAAAACCTGCAGGTGCTCAGTCCCTCACATACAAGGGTGCATTGTTAGCACCTACACACATGCTCCTATATGATTTAACTCATCTCTGGAGTACTTACATACCAAATGCAAGGTATGCGAATAGGTGTATTATCTGAGGGAATAATGTCAAGGAAGAAGTCTGTGCATGTTCTCCTTGATTTTTCCTGGAACTCTTTCTATGCGCAGTTGGTTGAATCCATGGATGTTAAACCAGCAGGTAAGGAGGACTGATTGTGTTAGCAAATGAAAATTCCATGGTAAACAAGGCTTTTTATATCAATATACATTGCACATTTGCAGTCACACAACTCATGTTGGATAGGTGACTAAGTGAAATGAAAGACATAATCATCACGGGTTCAAATCCAATTTAACCAGATCATTAAATACACATGTGGTAACCACCATGTGTCACATTCTATGCTAACTTTTGTGAAAGCAAAGATGAACGTTGCACCTGTTTCTAAAATACATGTTGTCTACCAAAAGACATAAACGCAGAGTAGTGAGCTGGAAAGTTACATGATAGAATGTATGTGATGAGACAGACACATTTCTAGAATACCTAGAAGGTGCAGAAGTAACATACAAAAAAACAAGTTACATTGGAGTGTGGGAGTGGCTTTTTCTTGGGCTGCAGGGAGTGTAGGAAACAAGTTTTAAGAAAGGATTTTCAGCTAAGGTTTTGAAAGATGAAGAGGAGCAAGCGAGACTCATTTGAGGGTGGGGGCCAGAAAAATAACTTGAAAGTGCTGATTTAAGCATATGCTTTTCCAAAGGAAGGAATAAAAAGCCAGATCATCTGTTGGATGTCTTTGTTCTACAAATTTTGAATTTCATAGCTCCAATTCAAACTTTACATGGCTTGCATATCTCATTTATTTTTACCATTTTTGATAGAATTGCACTGAAAATTTCAGCTCATGCTTAAAGTATAACATGTGAGATGATCCTTCATTCCTTCATATCATTTACTCATTCAGCCCAGTAAGTGTTAGAATATGTGAACACTTAGAATGCAGATAAAGAGATTGATATCCTTGCCTTCCTGGGACTTATGCTCTAAGAAGGAGATACAGAGAATAACCAATACACATCATAAAAATGTAAACATTGCACTTTGCCAAAAGGAAATAAATGTTCTGGAAAGAAAAGTCAGAGCAGGTTAGGTGTGGGTAGGTCCATGTTCCAGAGGGCATAAAGCGGGTTGACTGCACTCCTGTTGTTCCAGTAGATTCATTCACAGCACCTCCTTCAACTCTAAAACATGCTTGATTGGGTTTAGATGCTACCTAAATTGGTAAACATAGTTAAAAGGAATCAGGAATGGGTGTGTGTGGGTGTGTACGTGTGCATCTGCAGGGCTGCTTTATGCTTAACATGCTCATCCAGGTGAGTCTCATTGAGAAGAGGGCATTGGAGCAAAGGGTTGCAAAAAGTGAGAGAGCTCCATCCTAGGTCAATCAATGAGCATTGTCCCAGGCAGAGAAACCATCAGGACCAAGAGTTAAGGTTCCAAAGAATGTGAGATACCAAGTACAACAGAAGTGGAAAGAATGAGGGGTGAACAGCTGGAGATGAGGTCAAGGAGGAAAGGAGCAGGGAGCCAGCGAGCACAGGACCCTGGGCATTTGTAGAAGTGAGGTTTCCTATGAGCCCAGGGGGAAGTCACTGGGGTGGGGGGGATCCTGTATAGGAATGGTGTTTCTGACTTCTGTTTTAAAATCTTCACTTTGCAGAGTCGTGTGTGTGTGTGCATGTGTGTGTGCATATGCACACGCATGTGTGTGTGTGTGCACATGTGAAGGACTCCAAGGGCATTAAAGGAAAGGCAGATCATCTGAGTAGGAGGCACCTACAGTTAACTAAGTGAGACAGAGTCAGGGCTTGAAACAGGGGGGCGGGAGTGGAGGAGACCAGATGCAATGGAATTTGGAATAATACAAATCAACAGCATTTCCTGATGTGCCAGAAAAGAGGCCATGAGGATCTTATATCTTGCATGTGTAACAAAGAATTCCTTCCAGGAAAATAGTTCAAGAACTGTCTGTGCCAGGTTGGAACTGAGCACTTCAAGAAATAAACCACTTCTCCCCTTTGCTCCTTCCCTCTCACAGCATCTGCCAAATGGCAGATCTCCCTGAAGCTGAGTTGCATATATAACTTCTCTGTTTAATAGCAAAGATGGGGGTCACTGTGGATTGCTCTGATTAATTGCAGCGTGGAGTGTGGGAGAAAGAGAAGTTTGTCCCATGTGGGACTTTCCAAATAGTAGACTTCAAAATACTAGCGGATGAACATGTTGAATGGTTAGGTTACGTTTTGAAGTGGTGGATAACGTTGACAATAGGACGTGGAACTGATACTGGTTACCATGTTTGTATTGACTGTATTTTCGGTTCTGATACTTCATGACTCTGAGAAAGTAAGGTGGGCAAAACTAAAGATGGAAATTTAGGATCCTGAGTTCTCACAGAGCTTTTCTTAAAGACTTATTTATTTGAAAGGCAGAGTGATGGGGAGAGAAGGAGAGACAGAAAGAAGGAGATCCTCTAGTTCACTCAACAAATGTCTCTAACAGTGTGGCTGGACCAGATGGAAGACAGAGCCAGGAATGTCGTCTGGGTCTCCCAAGTAGGTGGGCAGGACCCATGTATTCAGTTCATTTTCTGCTGTCTTCCTAGGCACATTAGCAGGGAACTCACAGCACTTTTCTTTTTCATTTTTTAAAGATCTATTTTATTTATTTGAAAGGCAGAGAGAGAGAGAGAGAGAGAGAGAGAGAGAGAGAGAGAGAGAGAAAGACAAGGAGAGATAGAGGGATCTTCCATGTGCTGGTTCACTCCTAAAATGGCCACCACATCCAGGACTGGGACAGGCTGAAGCCAGGAGCCAGGAGCTTCATCCAGGTCTCCCACGTGGGTGCAGGGGCCCAAGCACTTGGGCCATCTTCTGTTGCTATCCCAGGCACATTAACGGGGATATGGATAGGAAGTGGAACAGCCAGAACTTGAATTGCTGCCCATATGGGATGCTGGCATTGAGGGCTGTAGCTTAACCTGTTATGCCACAATGCAGGGCCCAGACAGCACTTTTTCTATTATAATTATCTTGCAACTTGAGGCCAAGGACTGATCTCTTTTCTAAATAATGCATTATTTTCATGGGCCATAGTTCAGAGCAGTCCTCATTAAGAACATGGACACGTTTTCACATTAGATAAAATGGTAGCTACATCCTAGAGTATTATCCCACAATAGGGCAAGGAATGATAATAGCAAGTAATCATTATAACCAATGTTGACTGAAAGTTTGCTACAAGTAAGGCAAGATGTTAAAACACTTTCTAAAAACAAAACAAGGCTCCACAGGTAGATATTCTTTTCATTCCAGTTTAAAGGAGGGAAAACTGAGTTGCAGAGTATTGAATAGCTTGCCACAAATTAACCAATTTGTCGGTGGAAGAGTTAGGGTTCAAGGTCAGGCAATTGACCTCCAGACCCTGGGCCATCTCAACTCCCGTACTTTACTTCCTCTCACTGCACACAGTGAGGGGCAGCACAGTGCCTGGGAGTAGTGGGAATTCCAAATGGAAGCTAACATGATGATGCTTATTATTGCAGTGGGAATTCAATACATGTTGAGTAATTGAATGAATCCATGAGTCATGTACGCTGAGGCAGGGAGGTGATAATTGAAGGCAGGAAGAAATGAGCTCATCCAGGGAGAGCAGGCAGAGAAAGGATAGGGCTGGAGTTTGGAGAATGGATAACCACATGCCCTGACGTCCGCCTGGGTGGTGTTTGACCTTGAAGTGACTGCCATAATCTGCAGGAGAAACTGTTTCCTTCCAGGAAGGCTTGAATGACTCCCTGACTTTATTCTAACTCTTTAAAATGGTTTCTCCTGCTTTTCTTCAAAGCCACGTCTTCCCTTTCAAAATATTTGCAAAATGGTAAATCCTACCTCCAAAGAGTCCATTGAAGTTTAGTCGCAAACATAACCGCTTCTGTCTGGTAAAGATTAACGATGTTTCCGATATGGATAGTTCTGATTAATTGCTGTTGAAATTCCTGAGCTGAATGTCAAAGCTGGAAAATGAACTCTTAAATGGACTCAAAAGACAAGAGGCCCGTGTATCCTTGAACATAATCCAATCAAAGGGATTGTAAAGGAAAACACAGGAGACAGTATTAAATTCATGGCGACATGAAAGGTCCTTGTTCTGTTTGTGAAAACCCCACCAGGTCATTGTTCACTGAGAGACTGTCTTTTGATATTGACTTGCCTGATGTAGATTAACAAAGTCTTTCTAAAACACAATTTTGACTTCATGTCTCAAACATATATGGGGATGCTTCAAGAAGTTTGTGGAAAATGGAATTAAGATAGAAGCTTTTTTTGATGCTAAAATTTTTGGAACCCAGGCATAGTTTTTCATAATATGCATTTCCATGACCTTTTGAAAATCTCTTTCAAAATTGATGGCTTACAAGTCTTGATGCTCAAAATCATATTAAAATAATAATCATATTAATTATTAATAAATATCATTATTAATATTAATAAAAAAGAAAATTTGGTAAAAAAAGTAGGTGCACCTTATTTTCTGTAGTGTGAATTGATAGATAAGGGGAGTCATAGGTGGCACTGACCATTGGTAAATGGTCACACTTTTGAGGCTGGGGGCCCAGTCATATTTAGATTTTTTTCCCAATGGAACACTAAGACCCAGCTCTAGACACTACCATGGGGGTGTTATTGGATGGCAATATCATAAAATCTCAATAGCTGTGAGACCTTGGACCAATCACCTCATGTTTCAGAGTCTTGTTTCACTCTTATATAAAGTAAGGGTAATAATACCAGTGTGGCTTAGAACTAATTGGTGTGCAAGTTAAAATGAGGTACCAGATAGAAAACTGCTTTGCAAATTACAAAGCAAGGTGCATGTGTAAGATAAGTGTCATTATTGTTATTGTTGGCTAGCTGCTTTATTTCTCCTCGTACAAGCCAGTTAGCTTATGACGCCATAGGTGAGCATTAGGTAAGAAATATAGGGCAGAGAATTGCGGAGGTATTTGATGTCTTGACTCTAGAAGTCTGTTTTAAGCTCATGATTGTAGATCACTATAAGAGATGCTTCTGTCTCCAGCCCTTTCAATAAATGTTGGCTTGTAAAATAATTTTTTATGATGTACTCCAGGTTTTGAATCTGTTCCATTTATTCATTGACTGTGTCGAAAATAATAAATAAGATTTCAGATTGAAAACTTCTCTGCTCTCACCTAGCTGTGATAAATCACAGCCTAGGAGCAATAGCTCTTGTATAAATAGGAAAACACATCTGCTTTGTGTACATGACTTAGAACTGATGAATAAGATGAGCATATCTTGTTTTAAAATAATGTTGATTGATAAACACAGTTGGCGCAACAATGTCTCTTAGTGGAAAATATACACCTGGAATGATATCTATTTCTAGTTTTTTCTACATAATGCAGAGTTTATAAAATGAATTGGAAAATGCAATGTAATAGATAAAATTAGATTGTACTCTAAAAGGACAAAAAGCAAGAGTGTCAAGCTAGCCTCAGCCCCAGAGACATAGCAACCTAATCAGAGAGTTCTGCAGTAACAGAATAAGCCAATTTATAAATACTAGTTGGGAGGCTATGCATCAAACATTCTGTGGCTAAAATGGAAATGCCACCTATGTGGTGGATCAGAAAATTTGTTCAGAAAGGTCACTGCTCCTCTCTTGTAGTCCCATTGCTCTTAGGCACTTGCTGTGGCCTGTTCTGGTGGATACTGGCCTTGGACATTCTCTGACCAATGGGACATGAGGAGTAGTATGCTATGCTACTTTGGAGCACAAGCTTGAAGTGTGTTCGTGTTGTTCTGTAATCACTGTCACCCTTTTACCCTGAGGAGGGAACTGTCACATACCAGCTCTTCTTTCAGACAGGATCACAAACGAAGACAAAGTGGAAGAAGGCAGATGTTGACCTCCATGGTCAGGTCACCCACGCCAGACAGGAGTCTTTAATTTTTGAACTACTAAGACATGGGGTTATTCATTACTGCAGCATAACCCAGTGAGCCCTCAAATACTGTGTGTTTATTCCATTCTTCCCATCCTTGTTTCATCTTACAAATAACTACTGGGAGATTTGATCAAGATGTCACACTAATCTTAATGCCTATTAGTATATAATGCATAGTCAAGTGGCTGGCCAAGAGGAAGCCATTTTTATGCGTTCAGCATAGAAGTGTGTCTAGTAAGAGGGAGTAAACCCAGGCCAATAGGTGGATGATGGATTAGGGACTAGTTCTTTGTTATCAAGGAATAAAACTTTGCACTCAGTAGAGAGGGCTTTGTAGGGGTAGATTCTGCTATTATCTGTTGGCTTTGTTTTGTTTTTGATTTTTGGTATATTGAAATACTTTTTATCTTATTTTTTATTTATTGTTTTTATTATATATGATTTATTTATTTGAAAGAGTTATAAAGAGAGAGGGAGAGATACAGAGTTATAAAGAGAGAGGGAGAGATAGAGAAAGAGATCTTTCATCTAATAGATTAGTCCAGATTGGCCACAATGGTTGAGTGTAGACCATTCCCTTCTTCCACACGGGTTGCAAAGCCTCAAACTGTTGGTTCCTCTTCCATTGCTTTCCCAGATGGGTTACCAGAGAACTGGACTGGAAGTGGAGCAGCTGGGACTGGAATCTGTGCTCTGTTATGGGATACCAAAGTCTTAACAGGCTGCTTCTTAACCCACTGAGCCACAAAGTCAGCCCTTTATGGCAGACTGTTGTTACTTCTTTCAGTGACTTCCCTGGGATTCCTCTGTTCATCCTTAACAGTCTCCCCTGCATTAGTACTCTCAACACTCCCCAGAGGAAGCAAGAGGTGTCAGAGTTTAAATCCACATATTTCACCCTCTGCCCTCCATGTTGTGGGTGCCATGTAGTTTGTTTTAGCATAGCTTATGAGTCCCTGAAGATGATGTTAGTGTTAATATTATTTGGCTGATCTCCTTTGGTGTTTGCCTCTCTCTCTCTCTTTTTCCCTTCTCCTTATTCTTCTTTTTCATCTTCTTCATCTTCTTCTCCCTCTTCTTCCTCCTCCTCTTCTTCTTCCTCCTCCTCCTTTTCTTCTCCTTCTTTCTCTCCTCCTCTTCTTCCCCTCCTCCTTTCTTCTTTTCTTTTTTTTCTTCTTTTTCTTCTTCCATCCTCTTTGTATTTCCCTGCTTCCACCTGAAATTATGCCCCTTAGACAAAGAGCTTTCTTTTTAATTTCTTTTTGAAATGGAAGTCTGCAGAAGATGAATTCTCAGAGTTGTTTTTTGCTTCCAAATGTCTTGATTTCATACTAATATATGGAGGTTTTATTAAAATCTGAAATCCTGGGCTAATTTGTTTTCTTTACAGTATGTTAAAGATGCCACTCCATGTTTTTCATGACTTCCTGGCTTCTGCTTAAGATTCCACTCTTAGACTTACTGCTCCTCCTTTGAAAACATCAAGTCTTTTTTCTCTGAAAGTCTTTTCAGATGTTCTCTTTTCCTTTGCTTTTCAACAGTTTGACAGTAACATATCCCACTGTGGTTTTGTTGATTTGTTGTTCTGCATGGAAATCACTGAGTGTTGTGGGTTTAAAAGGATTTGGCTCCCCAAACTCAGGCTTATGCTAAACTCTGCTGTTCTAGTGGTAAGCATTGCTAGATCAAGCATGTGGAGACTCAGTCTGATTGTGGTGTTTGAAAGGTGAGTCTGGTGGGAGGTCTTTGGGTCAGTAGGGTCATAGCCTTGGACGTGGTTCTTGCACATTCAGCCTCCCTTCTCTCCCAAATTCCTGGCTCACCATGTGATCATCTCTACACACCCACCCTGATATTGCCAGCCTCCTCTGGACGCCAAACTATGGAACCTGAACTGTGAAACTCCAAACTGTAAGCTGAACTAAATCTCTTCCTTCCCAAGAAGATCCTCTTGGGTATTTTAGTTAAAGTCATGAAAGCTGGCTTATGGAATCTGTGAGTTGATGTCTTTAGTATAAAGTTAGGGTCAATATTTTCTAACTGTCTCTGAGATGAAATATCCTCTGTCAACAATAAGTTAATCTCCAAAATTGAGAATTATAGAATGAAAAAATGACAAATTATACTCCAATAAAGTGAAAAGGAAAGCCATAGCATAGGGGAAAGTATCTACATTACATAAATCCAAAAAAGGTTTCTATTTAGGACATATAAATATTGTAACTTGATGATAAAAAGACAACCCAACTTGCAAAAATAAGAGATATTTTGAACAGATATATAAATGACCAAGAAGCACATGAAAAAGTTTCAGTATCACTTTTTTATAACCTAGAAACCTTTTATTTAAGGTATACAAACTTCATGCATTTCATATATACAAATTTGGAACACAGTGATTCTTCTCACCTTACATTCCCTCCCACCCACACTCCCACCCATCTTCCTCCCTCTTTTCCTATTCCCGTTTTTATTTTCTACCAAGACCTATTTTCACTATCATTTTTAGTCATGGAAAGTGAAAATTAAAACCACAATGGGTCATCACTACACACCCAACAGAATGCCTAAAATTAAAGCCTGACATCACTAAATGTTACTAACGATATTGAGTTGCAAGGACACTCATACATACCTACCATAAGTATAAATAGTGCTATCAGTTTAGAAAAGGTTTTGTAAATTTCTTACAGATGTAAGTTTTTTTAAAACCAGAGTTCTTATTCATTTAATTTATTTTACTTAAACGATGGAAAGTCAGAGAAGGAGAGATAGAAAGAGATCTTCTATCTTCGGTTCACTTCCCTAAAGCCCACCACAGCTGCAGCTGTGCAAAGTTAAAGCCAGGAACTCAAGAACTAAATCCAGGTCCTCCACTGTGGTGGCAGGAACTTAAGCACATGAGCATCACTGCTGTCTCCCAGGATGTGCCCCAGCAGGGAACTGGAATTGGAAGTAGAGCCAGGACTCAACCCAAGACACTCGATATTCAACAGCATCCCAAGAAATGTCTTGATTGCTGTGCTTAATATCCACCCCATATATGAACTTCAAATACTCAAGAATATATGCAATGAATAATCAAAACCTATTTTAAACATCCAACAGGTAGTTCTTTTAAAGATCATGTATCTCAGTTATTCACTTATAGATGGATGTTCGGGTTGTTTCGCGTCTTTATGTATCAAGCTGTTATGAACATTCATGTTCAGATTTAGTGTAGCAAACATGGTAAGCATGAGGAGAAACGGAAACTCTCATCCACTGCAGGTGGGGGCATGGTTTGTACAATCTCATTGATGAGAAGTTTGGTGATGTTTCTAAAAAAGGAATGAAGGAACCATTGTGGTAATACTGCAAAAAATCACAGGCATTTTGTCCTTTAAGGTCTGAGGTTTGAAGCAGCCTTGGAGTAAAGCATAGATACTGGTTCTGTCTTTCCTCTGTGAGTGTCTCCTGGGGCAACCATCCAGATATTTAACAGCCAAGTGTGGTTTGGCCTCTGATGAGACAGAATTGAATAGCCTGCCTGGAGGCCCTCTGTTGTATCCAGTATTATCTTGTGACAGCAAGATCAGGAAAGATCCAACCACCCCAAGACATCCTGAGAAAGGGGCCAATGACAATGGTTCTTTAAACCAGCATTGCAAGTGTTTCTACTTTTTAACAAATGGTACATCCATTCCTGTGTTTCCTAGTTTAGTATCAACTTTGGATACCTTCCTCTTGTGTATTTGAGGGTGTATGGAAGAAGCATTCCTTTCAGGCTTATTATGGAAGTTTACCCTTAATTATGATGGGCCTCTCTGTTCTTCATTCTCATTGAATACTTCTGACTCAAGTGTATGTTTGTAGCATGATAGTGTTCTCTTGGTGCAGGAGAGGGCCTCCCACTATTCATGGCTAGTAAATAACTTACAAGTTAAGTCTTCACTATTTCTGTTTGATCAGGGGCTTCAAGTGCGTTTCCACATCCATGGGCATACTATCCATCCATCGTCGTCAGCCCACTGCCTGTGCACTAGGCCTCACTTGCTGTTCTGCTTGCCTTAACTCCTTGATTCTTGCTTTTTAGAGTGTAAGACTTTAATTTGCTTTGTCTCACTTTCTCATCTTTCCACTCATGTCATTAATACAGAAATATCCACTCATGAAATATTCTAGTCCCTTCTAAGAACCTAGCAATATAGAAAAATGAGAAAAATGGTTGGGTCTTTACCCTGATGGAGCACCATCCTTTGAGGGAAACACATGTTGAAGGGACAGTTACACCAAGAAATGCCAGCCTGAGACTATAGAGGAAAGAGGCTGATAGTATCATGAGAACAGGGACTAAGGAGATGGGAACTTTTCCATGGGAAGGGACAGAGTGGCCTGTTGGAGGCTCATGCTGACACCTGAAGAATGTAAGGCAGGTGTTGTCACCTGCCATCTCCAGGTTACCCATAGTAGGCACAAGAGGCTGCGGGCAGAGCAAACTTAAATTTTTTTTTTTTTTTTTGGTAAATATTTATTTGAAAGAGTGTTACAGAGAGAGGTAGAGACAGAACCATCACTTCACAAATGGCCACAATGGCTGGTGCTGAGCCCATCCAAAGCCAGGAGCCAGGAACCAGGAGCTTCTTCCAGGTCTCCCACATGGGTGCAGGGGCCCAAGGACTTGAGCCATCCTCTGCTGCTTTCCCAGGCACATTAGCAGGGAGCTGAATCAGAGGTGGAGCATGGGGCTGGTGCTGTGGCTCACTTGGTTAATCCTCTGCCTGTGGCGCCAGCATCCCATATGGGCGCAGGGTTCTTGTCCTGGTTGCTCCTCTTCCAATCCAGCTCTCTGCTGTGGCCTGGGAGTGCAGTGGAGGATGGCCCAAGTGCTTGGGCTCCTGCACCCGTGTGGGAGACCAGGAGAAAGCACCTGGCTCCTGGCTTCGGATGGGTACAGCACACCAACTATAGCAGTCATTTGGGAGGTGAACCAAGGAAAGGAAGACCTTTCTTTCTCTCTCTTTCTCTCTCACTGTCTAACTCTATCTGTCAAAAAAAAAAGTGGAGCAGCCTGGCACTCATATGGGATGCCAGCACTGCAGGCTGGGGCTTTAACCCACTGCGCCACAGCGCTGGCCCCAAGCTTAAATCTTTCTTTCTTTCTATACAGACATAAAATACCATAGTATGTGAATGTGACTCTACACAATAGTGAGGTTCTCCGGATTGATGGTGATTGCTATTTCTAGTTTCATTGTCCCCTGTGGGAGTTAAAGATACCAGGAGGACAGACACTCATAAATGAACAAAATAATTTAGCCTGGGGATGTTGTTGTCAGAATGCACTTAAAACAAATTTAAGAGCAATTGTTTTCCAAATTGTCCATCCTCCTATACTTTCAGATAACGCTATGCAAGGACTCTTGGCTTCAGAATAAAGAAACAGAAATAACCAGTTAAACAAAAGAAAGAATTGAGGAGCCGGTGCTATGGCTTAGCTGGTAAAGCATCCCATATGGGTGCCCGTTTGAGTCCTGGCTGCTCCACTTCCAATCCAGCTCTCTGCTATGGCCTGGGAAAGCAGTAAGGATGGCCCAAGTTCTTGGGCCCTTGCACCTTCGTGGGAGTCCTCAAAGAAACTTCTGGCTCCTGGCTTCGGAGCAGTGCAGCTCCAGCTGTTGCGGCCATCTGGGGAGTGAACCATCAGATGGAAGACCTCTCTCTTTCTCTCTCTCTGCTTCTGCCTCTCTGTAACTCTCCCTGTCAAATAAATAAATAAATCTTAAAAGAAAAAAAAGAGTTGAAATTCCTTAGTAGGCTAAAAATAATCCATTATTAAAGAATAGTCTGACATATCTTTAGATTATTTTTGAATGACAATGTTATTTATGGATTAGAGAAAGATAGTCAACAAAAATTGCTGTGGAAGTTTTGGGGATTTTTAATACATTTGGGGTTTCTAGGTAACGTGAAAACAAGGAAAGTGAGTTGACCATTTGTGTTGATGTCAGGGGATCAATGGTTTGTCAGAGTGTATAATTAATTCCCAAATGCCAAAAACCATCTGTTGTCTCTGATTTGTGGTAGTTAATAGAGAATACAAAAAGAATGAAGCTGACAAATTACAATTTTATCACTGTTTTTAGTCCTTGTCTATGTTTCTGTGGACAAAGGTCTTTCTACTTTTTATTTGTTGAACATTATGGTCAGTGGTACAATTAAACCTGGATTATAAAGTAAATTGAGATTATGTTATCCCAAAATTTAAAGGAAAGAGAAAAGGAAGGAGAGCTTGAGAGATGGAGTGAGGGAAGAATGTATGGGTATCTTCTTAGAATTGTATCTATGAAATACATGAAACTTGTTCTGTTTATATTCATAAAAGTTAAAAAATTGAACTGAAAATCTAAGGTAACACTTGTTAATTAATTATTTTGCAGATTAGCAGTCACTTCACAGGATTGGCCTGGATTGATAGGGTGGACTGAGTCCTCCTTCCCTCTTGCAGAGTCTTAAATATTTAATGCCTTCCAGTCCTATACTTTTCAGGGAGCTGAGTTTTACCTTGCATGCTTTTGCAGGGGTAAAGGTGAAAATCTACGTGGTACCTACCCTGCAGTGAGATCAGCCATTGTGCATGATACCACATAACCCAAGTTTAATATATGGCCAAATCTCATCCGGATAAAATCAAAACAGGATTTTGCACTTAAATATTGTGGAAATAAGCAGAGACTGACCAGATAAGAACAAGCAAATAATTTATTCCAAGCTTGCTTATCATAAGGTAGTCACTATCATTTTTTGCCTTTGGCTGAGACTCAAAGGTAGGCAGTGGAAAGTGTCATAGTAGAAAAAAAGGGAAGACTTCAGGCATGGAAAACTGGAGTTCATAAAAATCATCAAATACTCAATAAATTAAAAAATTCAAAATTATGCATAAGTTGAATAGATTCAAGGGAAGAATAGACACTTCTAAAGATGATAATAGTTAATAATAATAATGATGATGATAATGAATATTATGTGAACCGAAGCACATAGTGAAAAGAGAATTTAAAGAATATGAATATTAGGGACATTAGGGACACAATCAAATGACCAAGTAGATATCTATTCACAGTATTGGAGGGAGACAAGAGATTGGGTCCAAAACAACAGCAGAAGAGATAATGACAGAATGGTTCAAAACTGGTCAAAGACCTCAACTCACAGATCCCCTTGCAAAAAAAATATAAAAACACTTCTAAAAGTTCATGGAATTAAAAGATTATTTTGGTGTAAAAAATATAATATATTATATATAAATTATGCATAGTTTTTATAATAGGGCATCTCCATGAACTTAAAAAAGAGATTTATTTATTTATTTGAAAGACAATTACAGAGAGAGTGAGAGAGAGACAGGGAGAGAGAGGGAGAAAACTTCCGTCTTCTAGTTCACTCCCCAGATGGCAACTGTGTCCAGGACTGGACCAGCCTGAAGCCTGGAGCCTGGAATTCCATCAAGGTCTTCCATGTGGGTGGCAGGGTCCCATGAACTTGGGTCATCTTCAGCTGGCTTCTCCAGCACATTAGCAGAGAACTGGACCAGAAATGGAGCAGCCAGAACACCAAGTGGCACTCATATGGGATGCCAGTGTTGCAGGCATGGGTTTAGCCTGCTGCACCACAATGCTAGCCCCACGTATTTCCATGAACTTTTAAAGAGATCTCTGTGTAGATAACCACCCTGGGAAATAGTATCATCAAATTGTTGAAAATCAGAGGAAAAGAAAAAAACTTAAAACACCCTTCCATCAAAAAAAGGGACATGCTTTCTTTCAGTGGAGAGCAACAAGACCAAGAAGTAAATTTTCAACAGAAATTATAGGATCTTTAACAAATAAGAAGAAATTGCTACAATCCCTTTGATCGGCAGTATCTCCAATCTGGCAATATTTCTCAAGTTGAAGATGTCCACACATAGCTTCCAAGCAATCCCGTCTCCTGTCTTACATTCACTGCTATGAAAACAAATAATGGGAAACCTGTATGTCCATCAACAGAAGAACACATCAATGTTATGGGCTACAGATTAATGTAATCATCCAGCAGTGTGCAACTAAGGCATTTGTCCAAATAGAAGTGTAGCATACCTTTTTAAAATATAAGGGTTTAAAATATCAGAATTATACAGTGTGGATATAAAATACTTAATAAAATTGTAAAGCTGTATGCGAATCAGAGAAGAATTCATAGGAGGGGTTCAATGATATCTTCCTGGATTCCTTGATGAGGAAAAGAACTAACTTGACATGTTGACTGGTGGACACGTGGGTGTTCTGAGTAATCGTGTTTACCCTTGCCTGTGTGTTTGGAGTATCTCAGGACAACATCATGTCCAGGTGATCAAGCCCCCTTAGCCCTTGGAGGGAACCAGACATGCAGTGTTTTCAGGATTTTGTTTTCCTTTGGAAGGGAGTGCTTGAAGCTGGGTGTTTCCTGTGGTTTCCACGCCATCCCGAGACCAGAGGGTTGCCTGTTTGGTGTGGCTAGCAGGGGTGGGGACCGTGTTTTTCTGCCAAGGGCTATTTGGGTATTTATAACATTATTTGCAGGCAGTAACAAAATTAACAACTTAGAATTTAGCCTGCTGTGGTTTTATTGGCAGGGCCAGATCACAAAGCTACGTGGGCCTCACGTGGCCCAGAGGCCAGACGTGAACTTGGCCGCAAACATGGAAAATCGTATTTCTGTTTGCATTTGGTCCAGAAAATCAGCAGAATGTGTGAAAGGAGCCAGCCGAGTAGGGGGAAAAAATTCACCTGAAAGCAGCCCCTTGGAAACTTAGGGTTTTATTTATTTATTTTCAGCACTCCTGATTGTAGTTGCTTTGTTCTTCGGGTCTTTGTCACCATGTTCCGGGTGACAGTTCGACCACACTCTGCCCCGGCTGCTCTGGGTACTCAGAAACGTAGCCCATTCAGCCTGATGGCTGGCGGCCCCCTTACATCTGTAGGCTTGCGACGATTACCTGAAGTCCCCTTCACAGCCAAGCTCTATGTCCAAAATGAGTAACTTGTATTCACGAAAGTGTTTTTACTACTTGCACAAATGCCCGACCAGCTGTTATGCTAAAGGGTGGTGCACTCATCCAGGGAAAAGGTCATTCATAAAGGGAAGAAGGTCACCAACCGGAAGACCAAAGTTGCAATGTGGGGGAGGAATAAGAGTGGAAGTGCTTTATAAATCACGCAGCTTTCGAATAAATGCTCCGTGCTCGTAATTTTACCATTCCCTTTTTCATGAATAAGGCTTCCAACACTTAAATGATTGCCGCCCACGTTTTAAGTGCGAGGAGTTGGAGGACCTGCCTTGGATGCGGTACAGTGAAGATCTACCACTGTGATCGCTCCGGGACCAAGATTAGACGAAAGACTTCAGTGATTCAAACAAGGAGACCAGATCCCATTTTGCTGTATTCATCCTACCTCAGCCAAAACACACTGGAGATGTTACTGATTCTTTCCTCGTCTTTTTCTCTGCCTGGGAAGAAAATTTTTATAGTAAAAAAAAATTTATGGGTACAGACATAAAGCTGCAACATCAGCAGATGGTGTGGCAGTCTGACCTTAACTTTTATTTTAAATCAAGCTTACATCATTTGAATTCCAAAAAATGGTCAAAAGCTCTTTATGAAAGTTCTTGTTCTTCCTACCAAGTCCCATTTCTACCTCTGATTATTTCCTGTGCACTTGCTCTTTCCTTCTAGCCCTAGGAGTGAAATGGAGGACACTCTTGGTTATTCTGGAAGCACCCACATGTGATGTCTGCAGAAGGCTGCAGAAGGTCTGATGAAGGCCCCCTTCATCTTGCTGGGCCAGCCAAGCTCCCCTTCCTAGTAACAAATTACTCCTTGGACATGAGCACAGAAGAAAGCAACCAGTGGACTTTATGAAGCCAAATGGAAGAGAAACCAAAGGGGCAGGGATGGAAGGAAACAACCCCTTCTGGCATTGCTGATGGATACAAAATTCCATGAAAGAAAAAACCCAAAACCTGGCATAGGAGCCTGAGCGGACCTGGAAACTTAAGTGGCATTCACTGCAGGGTACACCCACTACTTTTTGTTTGTTTTGGAGGAGAGAGAGAGAGAGAGAGAACTTTTATCTACTGGTTCACTCTCCAAATGGCCTCAGTGGCCAGTGTTGAATGGGGCACAGGCCTTACAATAGGGATACCCTGGGGCTGGCATTGTGGCACAATGGGTTAAGCTGTGGCCTGTGACACTGACTTCCCATATGAGCGCTCATTAGAACCCAGGATTCTCTGCTTTTGACCCAGCTGAGTGCTAATGTGCCTAGGAAAGTTGTGAATAATGTCCCACATACTTGGGTCCCTGCTGCCCACATGGGAGACTTGGGTGGAGTTTCAGACTCTTGGCTTCGGCCTGGCCCAATCCTGGCTATTGTGGCCATTTGGATAGTGAACTAGCAGATGTAAGATCCCTTTCTCTCTCTGTCTGTCTCTTTTTCCCTCTTCTGTCACAATACCATTCAAATAAATAAATCTTAATAAAGAACATGGACATGGTAATTGTCAATTGCATTTTAGAAATCGCTGTTTTGTTAAAGAGACAAGAGTATACATTTAAAGATCTGGTTCTCAGCACTGACAATGATACTGAATTACTTGAGCCAACTTGTACATCCACCCATAAAAGATGAGTTGAATAAATTATTTCACAGCTATCCAGTTATATAATAGTTATATATATATATAATTATGTGTGCATACAGTTATATAATTGTAGGACTACAGATTTTAGTGAGGCCCATGGTCAACTGTTAAAAGTATAAAAGCTAGGGGCTGGCATGGTGGCATAGTGGGTCCTGACTCTTGTCCTCAGATTGGTGCAACTCCTGCCATTGTGGCCCTCTGGGGAGTGAACCAGCAGATGGAAGACTTCTCTTTCTCTCTCTCTCCCTCTCTCTCTCTCTCTGTAATTCTGCCTTTCAAATAAATAAACAAATCTTTAAAAAAAAGTATAAAAGCTAGGTTCAAAATATAAAGTATGAAAATAAGTAAAATGTGATTGCATTTTTGGAAATATTTACCGTTTGTGCAAAATGATGGGAAAGTGGATTTTGACTTTACTAATTGGGTGAGGAAGCAGTGTAAGTAACTAGAACAAAATCTGTGTAGGATTCAGTAACCTGTGGGATCAGTGAATCCTGACCAATGCTTCACACCAGACCTAAGTAAAAACCAAATTCTAGATTGGTTGTTGATCTAAATGGGAAAGATGGAATGATAGAGCTTTTAGAAAAATAAGAGAATGTCTTCTTATTCTAGGATCAGTAAAAATTTCTAAAACAAAATATAGAAAGTTGGGGTTGGCACTGTTGCAAATAGGTCCCATGCAGGCAATGGTCTGAGTCCCAGCTGCTCCACTTCAGATCCAGTTCCCTGCTAATGGCCTGTGAAAGCAGCAGCAGATAGCCCAAATGTTTGGGCCCCTGCAAGACCTGGAAGAAGCTCTTGGTTCCTGGCTTCTGATTGGCCTACCTCCAGCTGTTGCAGCCACTTCAGGAGTGAAACAGCGGATGGAAGACTTCTCTCTGTCCCCCCCCCCCCCCATAACTCTGCCTCTCAAATAAATAAACAAACCTTAAAAAAATTTAAAAAAAACCTTCTACAAAATTTGATTTTTTTTTTGACATGCAGAGTTAGACAGTGAAAGACAGAGAAAGAGAGAGAGACAGAGAGAAAGGTCTTCCTTCTGTTGGTTTACACCCCAAATGGCTGTTGTGACAGGCGTGCTATGCTGATCCGAAGCCAGGAGCCAGGTGCTTCCTCCTGGTCTCCCATGCGGGTGCAGGGCCCAAGCACTTGGGCCATCTTCTACTGCCTTCCTGGGCCACAGCAGACCAGGACAAAATCCAGTGCCCCAAGCGGGACTAGAAACCACAGGCAGAGGATTAGCCTAGTGAGCCTTGGAGCCAGCCACAAAATTTGCTTTTATAAAACAATTAAAAAGAGAATTTGGATTGCATTTAAAGAACTTTGATTTGTCAAAATATACCATTTAAATAGTCGAAAAACCTCTGCCTAAAGAGAGCAATGACTAGGAAACAGAGTAAACAAGAACCTCAATAAATTAGCAAGGGGGAAAATGCAGATTACCCAATGGAAAAATGGACAAAGGACTTGAACAGGCCATTGAGAAAAAAGAGTGATCCAAATGGTGAGCAATAGCCCATTAACCATTAACAAGCAGAGATTTTTAGTTGTAAAAGTCTTGAAGGAAATGCAAATGAACACAAATGAGATGTTATTTCATATACCTGGAAAAGCTAAATTAAAAAGATAGATAATGCCAAGTGTTGATCAGGATATGGCACAAATGGAATTTGCATATACTGCTGGTAGGAGTGCACATTTCCATCACTTGGAAAATTCTTTGATACTATTTACTAAAGTCAAACATGTGCTTACCAGTAACCTAGTGATTTCACTCCTAGGGAAGCAACCAAAATAAACACATTACCTTGGGCATCAAAAGCCTTATGCTGGAGTGTTCAGAAAAACGCTATTTATAATAGCCCCAAATTGGATTCAATCCAGAAGTCTCTCCACAGTAGGATGGATGAAAAGTGGTATAGCTATACAGTGGTATCCTGGACAGCAAAGAGAACAAATAAATGTAGTGGCATGGGGAAATCAAGCAAGCAAAGCATTGAGCAAAAGAAATCAGACGCAAAGGGACACACATTGTGTAAGTCTGCCCAGGAGAAGTTCAGAAGCAGGTGAAGTAAACATCTGGTATTGGGACTCACTGCTTCGCAGTCCAGTGATAGCAGCTTCTTCAATACAGTAGCAAGGGCCATATAAGGTGCTCATGTCTTATTTCTTGATCTTAGTGCTGGTCACATGTTCTGCTTAGAAAGTTGGGGACACATCTATGTCCCATATTGAAATGTCTGAGTTTAAGTCTTGAGATCTCTGTTCCCAATTCCAGCATCCTGCTGATGTCCTGTGAGGCAGCTTTGAAGGCTCAAGCAGTTGGGTCCCTGCCCATGACAGACCTGGATTGAATTCCCAGGCCTGGACACTTGGGAAATGAATTGGTGAATGGGAGTTCACTCTCTGTCTGTTTCTATGTCTCTCTAAAAATTCTTGTTGCTTTGGGTTGAAGTCCTTTGAAAAATGGCAGGTACCTTCTGATTTAATGCCTCCAGGAGCCACAAAACATGGCGACTTTAACATAGTGCATCTAGATAGATAAGAGATACAAACTCTGGGGACCTGGGAAGGCAGGAAGATTTATACAGCACCAGGTGTATTAAAATTCCCATGGCTCACCTCCAGTTATAACTGACAAGTAGTCTGAACCCTACATTTATTCTATGTGCACTTTTCTGGTATGTATGCTATATTCTTACAAAGAATTTGTTCTGAAAAGTGTGCAAGGCATTGCAATGGTACAACGAAATAATTGCTTCAACAAACCAATTTAAAGTATTGCTAGTCCTAAAATAGTAGATGATATAGTTTACCTGTTAAGATAACTTAGTTCAAGGAAAACAAACATGTATCTTAATAAAAACAGAAACATAAATGTTTGTAACTATTCTAAATTCCTCCCTTGAGGTAGTCTACAATAATGAGGTCTAAGTATCTGTTCTCAACCTTGCCTTTTATCAATAGGAAGCTTATCTGAATATTTTTCAGCTTTCTACTTTATTTCCCTTCCTAAGAGCTCTTTCAATTTTCAAGGGAATGTTTGAATAAGATAACCTCATAAACTGGGGAATAGCAGAGGAAAAAATAATATAAAAGAAAAATGAACAGACTAATGGATCTCGTCATGTTCTGAATTTCTTATATTTCTAGGTTTCTTTGCAGTTTTTAAGGGTAACATCTTATATCCCAAAGACAGTGCCCCAAGCCAGATACCCTTTTGAGTGATCAGCTGAACTTCTTACTGGTTTGTGTCGATATGCCAGTGGACCCAGTGAGCACCAGGGCTGCCAGTATGGTGGACCCCAGCAAGGGCCCACGTAGGGCCAAGTCTGAGATTGCAATTCCATAGCAGACAACTCCACCCCATGGAGAAGTGTTATGACATTGGACTGGAATGGCACACAGGGATCTGTGGTTTTCTAAAATCAATAAGCACTATTTTATTTCCAAAAAAAGTGATTAAATGTAGCCCTGTGGAGAACCTGATGGTGGTGATTTACAGACGTTTCAAATCATCATTTTTCCCTTCTGCAACATCTTCAGCTGTGAGCGATCAGCAACTACGATTGTTTTTGTTCTTGTCTTTATGGTCTTGCCAATTAGAAATATCTAGCTGGGTTAATGGCCCGTAAGAAACAAATCAGTATTTCAGGAAACTGCTGGTCTGGTAAACATCTCAAAAACGACTTCCTTTTTGATAGGAATTATGATACCAGTGGGGAAAAATAAAATTGCAAGTGAACACAAACTTATGCCACAAGTTGGATTTTAAGGACTGCCAAATAATTCCTTTACCTAAGCAGTATCCCCTCTCTCACGGACAGCCTGGCTACAATGCAGGGATGTTGTCAGAGTCCCAGTTGATGGCCATGCCATGAGGCAGTTGCAAGAGTTCAAACTACGGGGACAGTGCTGTGGTGTAGGGGTAAAGCCACCGCCTGCACTACTGGCATCCCATGTGGGCGCTGGTTCGAGACTCAGCTGCTCTACTTCTCATCCAGCTCTCTGCTATGGCCTGGGAAAGCAATAGAAGATGGCCCAAGTCCTTGGGCTCCTACACCCACATGGGAGACCCAGAGGAAGCTCCTGGCTCCTGGCTTTGGATCAGCCCAGCTCCGGCCATTGTGGCTATTTGGGGGATGAACCAGTGGATGGAAGGCCTCTCTCACTCTGCCTCTACTTTTCTGTAACTCTGCCTTTCAAATAAGTAAATAAATCTTTTTTTTAAAGAGAGTTCAAATTGCAAAGCTTCCACTATGGTCCTAGTTCCTTATATACAGATTTTTATCTAATTTTCAACAGCCCTGACAGTATCAGATCATTCCCCCAAACCAAGTATTTTTTTAAACTTTTATTTAATAAATATAAATTTTGAAAGTACAACTTTTGGATTATAGCGGTATTTCCACCCATAACCTCCCTCCCACCGGCAACCATCCCATCTCCTACTCCCTCTCCCATTCCATTCTTCATTAAGATTTATTTTTAATTATCTTTATATACAGAAGATCAAGTGTTTTTGATGTCACACACTGGTACTGAGGATATAAACTTGAAGTGTAATATCCATTTTCCATAGGAAGAGATTTTAATAGCATCATATAGTTTTTTTTACAAAATTGTTTACCTATATATTTGAAAGGCAAAAAGAGAAAGAGAAAGAGAGAGAGAGAGAGAGAGAGAGAGAGAGAGAGAGAATCTTTGATCCACTGGTTCACTCCCCAAATGGCCACAATACGTGGTGCCAGGTGCCAGGTGGATGGTAGGGACTCAAGCAGTCAGATCATCGTCTGATGCTTCCCGGGCAGCTGTGCAGGGAAGTGAATTGGAAGCAGAGTAGCCAGGACTTGAACTGACTCAGGAAAGCAGGTGTCTCCAGCAGCTGTTTAATCCATTGTGCTGTGCTGCTTGCCCATGATATATCTAATTGTCAGTTAAACTGCAGGCTTTTTTTGCAAAATGGGAGAGAATGAAAGAGAAGCAGAGAGAAGGAGGGGGTCCCAATGCAGACAACTTTATTGTGCTTTCTACAGAAGGAGCTTGTATCCAGGAGTTAGTGTGTGTGGAGGTTGGGGTGAGGTCTGCAAACGGTATACTGACAATGTGTGTTATGTGACATCTATGCATGAATTTCAAAGCTGTTTCTACCAAAAATCATCTCTTAATTCTACCTTCCCATGAACTTCTTGAAGTTCCCTCATAGACCTGCCATTTCTTTCCCTCATCTGTTTCTCTCATTGGGTAAGAATCACAGTGGAAAGAAGACAAGTCAAGTATTTAAAGATGCATCTCCCCCTGCCCTCCAACACACATGTGCATGTTTCTGGAAGCAAAATGTCTTAATTTACAATTGAAGGAACAGATAATTTTTAATGCTGAACAAAAATTATTTTCATTTCCAAGAATAATTTTAAATACCACTAAATTTTGCTTTATGTTCTTACTTTGTTTTAATATTTGTTTGTTTGAGAGGCAGAGTTATAGACAGAGAGGGAAAGACAGAAAGATATCTTCCATTCTCTGGTTCACTCCCCAAATGACTCCAATGGCCAGAGCTGAGCCTATCAAGCCAGGAGTCAGGAGCTTCTTCAAGTCACCCATGTGGGTATAGGAGCCCAAGCAATTGGACCATCTTCCACTGCTTTCTGATCCAGCTGGATCAGAAGAGTAGCAGCCAGGACTCAAACTGGCATCCAGATGGGATGCCAGTGCTATAGGCAGAGGCTTATCCTACAAGGTCATGGTGCTGACACCTCTATTCTTATTTTAAAACATACATTTCACCCACTGTTCCCACCCCATACATTACTCTCCTAGTATGAAGAGGATACCCAACTGAGCATAATAAGTTTCAGTGAGTTGAAACACCCTAGGTTACAAAGATACTAATTGTTGGCATGAAGTCAAAATACATCGACTTCAAATCCTTTCCATGTCTAATAGGAGGACCTCCTTTGATGCTGTCATCACTGTGAAGACAACATGATGGCTATGGTTCTCCACATTTTTTATTAATTGTTTTATTTAGTAAATATAAATTTCCAAAGTACAGTTTATGGATTACAATGGCTCCCCCCCATAATTTCCCTCCCACTCACACCCCTCCCAACTCCCACTCCCTCTCCCATTCCATTCACATTAAGATTCATTTTCAATTATCTTTATATACAGAAGATCGATTTAGCATATATTAAGTAAAGAGTTCATCAGTTTGCACCCACACAGAAACACAAAGTGTAAAAATACTGTTTCAGTACTAGTTATATCATTACTTCCATTGGACAACACACTAAAGACAGATCCCACATGAGCAATGAGTACACAATGACTCCTGTTGTTGACTTAACAATTAGACACTCTTGTTTATGGCATCAGTAATCTCCCTAGGCTCTTGTCATGAGTTGCCAAGGCTATGGAAGCCTTTTGAGTTTGGTGACTTCGATCTTACTCCGACAGGGTCATAATCAAAATGGAGGTTCTCTCCTCCCTTCAGAGAAAGGTACCTCCTTCTTTGATGGCCCCGTTCTTTCCACTGGGATCTCACTCACAGAGATCTTTCCTTTAGGTCTTCTTTTTTTTCCCAGAGTGTCTTGGCTTTCCATGCCTAAAATATTCTCATGTGCTCTTGAGCCAGATCCAAATGCCTTAAGGGATGATTCTGAGGCCAGAGTGCTATTTAGGACATCTGCCATTCTATGAGTCTGCTGTGTATCTTGTTTCCCATGTTGGATAGTTCTCTCCCTTTTTGATTCTATCAGATAGTATTAGCAGATACTGGTGCATAGACTCAGTGGCTGGGGTCCTGAGCCGTGGATGCCCGTGCTGTTCATGTAGGTCCACCATGTTCCACTAGTTCCGGGAGAATTTCCTCTGCAGTTTTTTCCCTAACTCTTCCCTGAAACTACAGTATCTCCACTTTTATTAAAATATCTTTTCCCTGACTATAAGTGCACTCCCTCCCTATTCCACCATCTTGGACTAATCTATAATAATACTTTCTACAAATAGATATCATGCACTACATCCCATGAAGACTGTGTAAACCCATGCTTTACATAGGTTCTATCTTTTAACATTTTAAAAATTAATTTGCTTTTTATTTATTTGAAAGTTAGAGATTCCAAGGCAGATAACACAAAGAAAGATCTCCCTTCCACTGATTCTCCAAACACTTGTTACAGCCAAAGCCAGCATCCAGGAACTCAGTGTGGGTGATCCATGTGTGTGGCAGGGATTCAACTGCTAGACCATCACCTGCTGCCGCCTAAGATGTGCATTAGCAGGAAGCCAGAGTGAGGAGCAGAGCCAGGACTTGAACCCAAGCACTCTTATTGGGACATAGACATACCAAGCAATATCTTACTGCTGTACCAAAAGCCCACTCTAGATTCTGTCTTATTGCTCAGAGCAAGCCTGCAGTGGTATTATTCCTGTTAAGTAGAAAAGAAATTGAAGGCTCAAACTCCACCCATTTTTGGGTTTCCACTAAAGGTTTTTCTTGCTCTGTGAAGGTTTCCTCAGCGTTCTTTGTGTGAAGCCATCACTTTCTAAATCCCCTCACCTTCTCCATCCTCTCCACGTCTCTCATAGTCTTCACTGGATGCCGGTATTTGCATACTCACATTCCTGCTTCACAAGAAAGTTGTAAGAATTAAAACTTTAAAGAAAGAATAGGCATGAAAGTAGTTTATTTTTTAAAACAGATACTGTCCATGGATTGCGGCCCACAAAGAGAGAAGTTCACACTCCATCCCCAGAACCTGTGAATGTGACCTTATTTGGAAAAAAAAGAAAAAGATCTTCACAGATGCAATGAAGTTGAGGATCTCAAAATGAGATCACCCTGGAATATCCCTGGAGGTCTGGAAACCAACCACCACTGCCCTTACAAGTGGCACTCACTGGGAAGAGACACTCAAGAAGGGGTGGGGATGGGGTGCATTACAATAGAAGCAGAAGTTGGCTCTGAATAGTCAGAAGCCAGTGAATGCCAAGGCACCTGAGCCTAGAAGAGGTAAGGAAACAAGCCACCCAGGAGTCTTTGGAGAAAAGAGGGCCCTGCTAACCCCTTGATTTGGGAGTTCTGGAAAAGGAATTCTGAGAGAATCCATTTCTATTGTTGTAAACCACTTGGTTCATGGCACTTTGTGAGAGAAGCTCTAGGAAATTAATCTACACTGTCATGGAAATAAAGGCTAAGATTTACTGAGCCCCTGCTAGGTGTGTGCCAAGCACTACACACCCATGGAGGTCCATTGACCTACATGACCGAAGTTTTCATTGAGTTGTTAGGATCCCTGGTGCAAAAGCCTACAGGTTAAACTCCAGCAGGATTGGCTAACTTGTCCAGGCCACAAAGTCTGCATAGGATAGACCTGAGACTGCAACCCAGTCTGCTCTGAACGCACACCGCTAGTCTATCCATGTCCTTTAAATACTCTCAGAGGCTTAGAGGAAACAGAAAGGGAGCCATCCTTCCTCTTCTTAATTCCTGGGTTTACATCTTCTTAATGAAGGTGGATTTAACAAATTCAAAGGAAATTTTTTTCTTAGAAACACTGCCTTAATGGTAGCATTGTAAAATTATAGCATTGCAAAGAAGGGATGTAGTCTGTGAGCAAAAACTACCACAAAGCAGAGCCTCAAACTAGACAGAGTGCCCAGGATGTGGGGGATAATCAGAATATTTGAGGGTGCAGTGCAATTAAAGTTTTAAAGAAGATACTCAAGAGAGAAAGAAAGAAAGAAAGAAAGAAAGAAAGAAAGAAAGAGGACAACAGCACAACATATCAAAACTTATGGGATACAGCAAAAGCAGTGTTAAGAGGAAAGTTTATATCAATAGGTGCCTACATCAAGAAATTGGAAAGGCACCAAAGAGATGAGCTTTCAATTCATCTCAAGGATCAGGAAAATCTGCAGCAAACCAGACCCAAAGCTAGTAGGAGAAGAGAAATAATGAAAATCAGAGAAGAAATCAACAGGATTGAATGCCAAAAAACATTACAAAAACTCAGCCAAACGAGGAGCTGGTTTTTTGAAAAAATAAACAAAATTGCACCCCATTGGCCCAACTAACTAAAAAAATAAGAGAAAAGACCCAAATCAATAAAATCAGAGATGAAAAAGGGAATGTAACAACAGACACCATAGAAATCAAAAGAATCATCAGAAACTACTACAACGAGTTGTATGCGAGCAAACAGGGAAACCTATCAGAAATGGATAGATTCCTGGACACATGCAACCTACCTAAATTGAACCAGGAAGACATAGACAACCTTAACAGAACCATAACTGAGACAGAAATTGAAATAATAATAAAGGCCCTCACAACAAAGAAAAGCCCAGGACCAGATGGATACACTGCTGAATTCTACCAGACATTTAAAGAAGAACTAACTCCAATCCCTCTCAAATATTCAGAATGATCAAAAAAGAGGGAATCCTCCCAAATTCTTTTTATGAAGCCAGCAGCACCTTAATCCCTAAGCCTGAAAGAGATGCAGCATTGAAAGAGAATTATAGACCAATATCCCTGATGAACACAGATGCAAACATCCTCAATAAAATTCTGGCCAATAGAATGCAACAACACATCAGAAAGATCATCCACCCAGACCAAGTGGGATTTATCCCTGGTATGCAGGGATGGTTCAATGTTCACAAAACAATCAGCATGATACACCACATTAACAGACTGCAGAAGAAAAAGAAATATATGATTATCTCAATAGATGCAGAGAAAACATTTGATAAAATACAACACCCTTTCATGATGAAAACTCTAAGCAAACTGGGTATGGAAGGAACAGTCCTCAATACAATCAAAGCATTTTATGAAAAACCCATGGCCAACATCCTATTGAATGGGGAAAAGCTGGAAGCACTTCCACTGAGATCTGGTACCAGATATGGATGCCCACTCTCACCACTGCTATTCAATATAGTGCTGGAAGTCTTAGCCAGAGCCGTTAGGCAAGAAAAAGAAATTAAAGGGATACAAATTGGGAAGGAAGAACTCAAACTATCCCTCTTTGCGGATGATACGATTCTTTTTGTAGGGGACCCAAAGAACTCTACTAAGAGACTATTGGAACTCATAGAAGAGTTTGGCAAAGGAGCAGGATATAAAATTAGTGCACAAAAATCAACAGCCTTTGTATACACAGGCAATGCTACGGCTGAGGAAGAACTGCTAAGATCAATCCCATTCACAGTAGCTACAAAAACAATCAAATACCTTGGAATAAACTTAACCAAGGACATTAAAGATCTCTACAATGAAAATTACAAAACCTTAAAGAAAGAAATAGAAGAGGATACCAAAAAACGGAAAAATCTTCCATGCTCATGGATTGGAAGAATCAACATCATCAAAATGGCTATTCTCCCAAAAGAAATTTACAGATTCAGTGCAATACTAATCAAGATACCAAAGACCTTCTTCTCAGATCTGGAAAACATGATGCTGAGATTCATATGGAGACACAGGAGACCTCGAATAGCTAAAGCAATCTTGTACAACAAAAACAAAGCCGGAGGCATCACAATACCAGATTTCATGATGTACTACAGGGCAGTTGTTATCAAAACAGCATGGTACTGGTACAAAAAAGATGGATAGACTGATGCAACAGAATAGAAACACCAGAAATCTATCCAAATATCTACAGCCAACTTATATTTGATCAAGGATCTTAAACCAATGCCTGGAGCAAGGACAGTCTATTCAATAAATGGTGCTGGGAAAACTGGATTTCCACGTGCAGAATCATGAAGCAAGACCCCTACCTTTCACCTTACACAAAAATCCACTCAACATGGATTAAAGACTTAAATCTATGACCTGACACAATCAAATTATTAGAGAACATTGGAGAAATCCTGCAAGATTTAGGCACAGGCAAAGACTTCTTGGAAAAGACCCCGGAAGCACTGGCAGTCAAAGCCAAAATTACCATTTGGGATTGCTTTAAATTGAGAAGTTTCTGTACTGCAAAAGAAACAGTCAGGAGTGTGAAGAGGCAACCGACAGAATGGGAAAAAATATTTGCAAACTATGCAACAGATAAAGGGTTGATAACCAGAATCTACAAAGAAATCAAGAAACTCCACAACAACAACAACAACAACAAAAACCCACTTAAGAGATGGGCCAAGGACCTCAATAGACATTTTTCAAAAGAGGAAATCCAAATGGCCAACAGACACATGAAAAAATGTTCAAGATCACTAGCAATCAGGGAAATGCAAATCAAAACCACAATGAGGTTTCACCTCACCCCAGTTAGAATGGCTCACATTCACAAATCTACCAACAATAGATGCTGGAGAGGATATGGGGGAAAAGGGACACTAACCCACTGTTGGTGGGAATGCAAACTGGTGAAGCCACTATGGAAGTCAGTTTGGAGATTCCTCAGAAACCTGAATATAACCCTACCATACAACCCAGCCATCCCACTCCTTGGAATTTACCCAAAGGAACTTAAATTGGCAAACAAAAAAGTCGTCTGCACATTAATGTTTATTGCAGCTCAATTCACAATAGCTAGGACCTGGAACCAACTCAAATGCCCATCAATAGTGGACTGCATAAAGAAATTATGGGACATGTACTCTATAGAATACTATACAGCAGTCAAAAACAATGAAATCAGGTCTTTTGCAACATGATGGAGGAATCTGGAAAACATCATGCTGAGTGAATTAAGCCAGTCCCAAAGGGACAAATATCATATGTTCTCCCTGATCAGCGACAACTGAGCACCAAAAAGGAAACCTGCTGAAGTAAAATGGAAACTATGAGAAACATTGACTTGTCCCGACTGTTGATGTAAAATTTAATACTTTATCCCTTTTAGTATTTTTTGTTCCAGTTAATACTATTGGTTGAACTCTGTAATTAATACACAATTATTCTTAGGTGTTTAAAGTTAACTGAAAAGTGATATTTGTTAAATATAAGAGTGGGAATAAGAGTGGGAATAAGAGAGGAAGGAGATGTACATTTTACACATGCTCAATCGGACTTGCCCCAAATGATGGAGTTAGAAACGTGCCAGGTGATTCCAATTCAATCCCATCAAGGTGCCATGTACCAATGATATCTCACTAGTCGAAGTGATCAGTTTCGGTTCAAAATTGATCATAATGATAGGATTAAGTGTAAAGGGATCACATAAACAAGACTAGTGTCTGCTAATACTAACTGATAGAATCAAAAAGGGAGAGAACAATCCATCATGGGAAGTGGCATCCACAGCTGGCTCATAGAATAACAGATGTCCTAAATAACACTCTGGCCTCAGAATCAGCCCTTAAGGCATTTGGATCTGGCTCAAGAGCCCATGAGAGTATTTTAGGCATGGAAAGCCAAGACACTCTGGAAAAAAACATTTTAAAAAGGCCTAAATAAGAGATCTCTGTGAGTGAGATCCCAGTCGAAAGAATGGGACATCAACTCCCTTTCTCTGAAGGGAGGAAAGAAAGTCCACTTTGACTATTACCCTGGCTAAATAAGATCAGAATTGGCATACTCAAAAGGCTTCCTTAGCATTGGCAATTCATGACATGAGCCTACGGTGATTACTGATGCCATAAACATGAGTGTCAATTGTTAAGTCAACAACAGGAGTCACTGTGCACTTACACCCCATGTAGGATCTCTGTCCTTAATGTGTTGTTCAATGTGAATTAATGCTATAACTAGTACTCAAACAGTACTTTACACTTTGTGTTTCTGTGTGGGTGTTAACTGTTGAACACTTTACTTAATATATACTAAATTGATCTTCTGTATATAAAGTTAATTTTGATCTTGATGTGAATGGAATGGGAGAGGGAGTGGGAGATGGGAGGGTTGTGGTTGGGAGGGAAGTTATGGGGGGAAAAAGCCATTGTAATCCAAAAGCTGTACTTTGGAAATTTATATTTATTAAATAAAAGTTAAAAAAATGATACAGCCACAAAAAAGAAGAAAGTATTATTATAAATATTGTTACTTTTTTCAAGGTCTGACAAATAAATGACCCAAATTACAGTTGACATTCTTTTTCTCATGCTCAATATTATAGCTATTACATTTTAAAATGTCTCTCTCTTTTGTTTTGTTTTACCAGTAGTGTTTTTGATCAATCTTTAAATTTGTCAGTCCTCTTACAAGTGAGATAAACAGAGAGGATGACATTTTTTGCTAGAATATTCTGCCACCTGCAGGCAGCTAAGGACTGCTACAACTCTCACAAAAGCCAGCGACAGCTGAATATTAGGATGTATTAAGTGCCTTTTAAACTAGAAGTTCCTTGCTTGGAATCTAGAAGGGCTCAATAAATATTCATTGCCTTCTTGCTAATTAATGCATTGTCAGTGGTGTCTGTCAGAAGTACTCCTTTAGATAAGATGCTACAGTAATTTATGCTTTACTCCTGATTTTTGGGTTTTAGAAAAGGCATATGAGTTTAGCTTTCAATAGTTTTATTTTTTATTTTTTAGGCGTTTCAGTGAGTGGTTTCCAAAGTGTGATTCCTGGATCAGCAAGCCATTCCTGGGCTGTGTGAGATAAGCATACACTTGGGCTCACCCCAAACTTAGAAGCCAGAAGCTTAGGGGCTGGGCCTCAGCCATCTGTGCCTTGAACAGTCTTGCCAGGGGGTCCTGGTGCATGCGCGGGTCTGAGCGTCACTGATCTGGATGTAGGGAGTCTCCCTTGGGTGCAGGTAGGCATTCAGGCAAAGCCCTGGAGCTCAGAGACCTGAACGAAGCAGAGGAGCCAGTGAGAAAAGCCCTCCCTGATAGAAATGGTTCATAAATTGACAAACAGAAAATATGCATCATTAACCCAAATATGAGGATACATCACAGAGTTTGTGGAAAAGTGGAATTGGAAGATCAGATTATTTTCATTGAAATCATGCATGCCTGTAGCCTCACATATTCACAACATGATGGCTTCTGTACTTTTGAGCTTGTCAGTTGTGAGTTGTCTGTTGAGACTTTGTAACTAAGGGAGTGTAGCCTTAGAGTGTTTTCCACTGTCTCCAACATTAAAGGCATTCATTAGACTAAACCCAAGACTTGTAATAGCTAAAGCTTTATTCCTGTACATAGCGATAGCTCCAACTGCAAATCTTTGAGTTAAAAAGACATGTTATTCCGTGATGCTGTTTAGAATAAGCAAAAAAGTAATAATACAAATAAGTCAGAGTGATGGAAGCCACACTGGCAGTGATTCGTGTGTGTCTTACTAAGAGGGCAGGAGAAGGCAGTGGAAGGGTATGGCTCCAGGAGTGAGAATCCACCGTCACCCATACTGACCAAGGGGCTGCAGGACATCGCTTAAGCTTCCTTTAACTCAGTTGCCTTGTTTGCAAAGTGTGGACCATCACACACGCTCGCTCTACCCCATGTGATGGCAGTCAGAATTGCCTAAGGTGCTGGTCTTCAGACTAAGCTGGGTGTTGGCATCACCCAGGGTTCTTTAAAAATCACCCCACTAAGGGGATCCCATAAAGTGCTTAGCATACTACTTGCCTATAATACGAATGTGATCTATATTAGCAATTATCGTTACTGCATGTAAGTTGTTATGCTAAATGGTGGCTGCCAGTCAGGCTGCATGTTAAATCACCTGGCAAACTTTGATGCCCAGCACCCTGCTGGAAGCATTCTGAGGTGTGTGGTGTGCACTGGAGTCCACAGCATTTTTCTCCGGTTCCCCAGGTGACCCTGGTATAGAGCCAAGGCAGAGAAAAGACTTACTGTGCTATTTATCCAAAGAGGAATCCAATAAGGGTCTTCCTCTTAAATAGTCCACGATCTCATAATAGAGACAGAGGAAGCCAAGGTGAATTGTGATAAAAATGGCCTAAGACTTGAGCCCTTAACCTGCTGCAACCATGCTATATGATATAGACCACATATCTTTAGGACAACACGTTAAGATGGGAGATGGATACCGTTATTATCATTGATGTGTAAAAAAAAAAAATAAAAACCTGATAACGTCTCCACTGCTTTTTTTTTAAGGATTTATTTATTTATTTGAAAGGCAGAGTTAGAGAGAGGCAGAGGCAGAGAGATAGAGAGAGCGAGAGAGAGGTCTTCCATCTGTTAGTTCATTCCCCAGTTGGCCTCAATGGCCGGAGCTGTGTCGAAGCCAGGAGCCAGGAGCTTCTTCTAGGTCTCCCATGGGGGTGCAGGGGCCCAAGGACTTGGGCCATCTTCCACTGTTTTCTCAGGCCACAGCAGAGAGCTGGATCAGAAATGCAGCAGCCAGGACTCGAACCAGTGCCCATATGGGATGCCGGCACTGTAGGCGGTGGCTTTACCTGCTGTGCTACAGCGCCGGCCCCTCCATTGCTTTCTGAGAAGCCAAAGGGTCCCTGGTTTCCTGGGAGTGGGAGATGACATAAAGGTTGAGAGAATGGGTGTGGGGTCACAGCGGAACTCTCTTGCATGATGAAGGCTGAGATACCTAAAATGGGTATTGAAACACCACTGTGCCAGCTGCATTCCATATCAGAGTGCCAGCGTTCAAGCCTCAGCTCAGCTTTTCTCTCTTTATTTATTTTTAAAGATTTATTTATTTATTTGAAAGGCAGAGTTATAGAGAGGCAGAGAGAGAGAGAGAGAGAGAGAGAGAGAAGTCTTAAATCCTCTGGTTCACTCTCCAAATGGCTGCATTGGCTGGAGCTGGGTGGAGCTGAAGCCAGGAGCCAGGAGTTTCTTCCAGGTCTCTCACGTGGGTGCAGGGGTCCAAGCCCAAGGGCCATCTTCCACTGCTTTCCCAGGCCATAGCAGAGAGCTGGATTGCAAGAGGAGCAGCTGGGACATGAACAGGCGCCCATGTGAGATGCCAGCGCCGCAGGCAGAGGAGGCTTAGCCTACTGCACCGCAGTGCCGGCTCCTTCCTGTTCTTAAATAAGCCACGGACCAATCAGTCAGAATTTGCATATAACCCTTCATTTCAGAGCACAAAGGACTTTGAAGGGAACAAAAATAATAGTCCACAGTTTCAAATTGAAAGCCTAGTCTCAACAATTTTCCCATGGTCCGGAATTGGAAACCCGCAACTCAGTTATTCATGTGAAAAAATAACAGCAGGAAAAAGGTCCTATTCAGTACTGTCATTTGGAGCAAGCTCACCCTCTGTAGCTGTGGGGTCCTGTACCTTGCAGGACGCGTCATTGCTATTTCTGTTCTCTACATCCCAGGGGCACCTACGCACCCCTCACGGCCACCACGAATGTCTCGAGTCACTCCCATTGTGCTGTGCCCAGTGGGCAACATCTCCCCACACTGAGAAATGCTGTTTTGCACTAATCCTCTTTTGTTTCTCAATGTTTCGCCCCAACCTTTCCAGACAGCATAGTTTATAGAAAAAAAAGGAATTGAACAATAAATGAATTAAAATAATGAAACGAGACATGCTCCTTTTTAAATTAAAAGTTTAAGGGCATTAAAATGAACTGCCCAAAAGTTGTCGTTAGAAGAGAAAATGTATTAAAAAGATCCCTAATAGAGGAGCTGAAAAGAAAAACAAATAATGAATCGTAAAGACAGCACTTTAAAACCTAGAGACTTAGATCCCTCTCAAAAGCAATTAATGATTATTTTTAATGTTCTCTGGTGTTGATGAAGTCTGAGGAATGTACTAGCACGTGTTTCCTTCTCTGCCTGGAGTAATTACAGAGAAGCATCTACACATGGCATCTAGAAAATATTTCAAAACTCGATATAGAAACTGGTAGTTAATAAGATACAAAAAGAAAATATAAAAGTGACAAAGCCTACATATATTTTGTCTTTTAAAATGATTATTTTGGGAATAAGCAAAATGAAACTCATCTCCAAGTTCCTATGGCTACTTAAAGAGAAGACACACAAACAGTTTCGATTCTCATTCGTTGTGTTTTGACATGTTTCTAAGTGCGGTAGTTCTACTTTACACGTACACTATAACTTTCAAACGTAACTGTGTGTAGGTTTTGGTAGTGTAAAATTGAATGATCATGGAATCTGGACAGTGTCCCATTGACAGAATCTTACAGAATACCTAGTTCAGTGTTTCTGATTTGAACTTTGTTTTAATTTTTATTTATGTATTTAGTTAAGAGGCAGAGTGGAAAGGACAGTAGAGAGAGAGAGAGAGAGAGAGAACAAAGAGAAGAAAGAGAAGGAGAGGAAGTGGAGGAGGAGGAGGAGGAGGAGGAGGAGGAGGAGGAGGAGGAGGAGGAGAGAGATTCCATCCACTGGTTTATTACCCAAATGCCTCAACAGCCAGATCTGAGCCCATGGGTAGTAGGAATCTGATTGCTTTGGGCCTCTTCTGCTGTCTTCCCAGGTCCACTAGCAGGAAGTTGGATCAGAAGAAGCCAGGACTTGAATGGAGAGCCAACATGGGGTGAGTGTGTTGCTGTAGTACCATGCTAGTCCCTGTACAGTGTTTTTTTAACCGTGTCTGTGGATTTTAAGAACCTAATGAAGTTTTTGAAATTACAGAGGCAAGTGTTTGGCATAGCAGTTGGGAGGCCCACATCCCACATCAGACTTCCTGTGTTCAAGTCCCAGCTCTGCTCCTGATCACATCTCCCTGCCAAGGCAGATTCTGGAAGGTGGTGGTGATGGATCAAATATCTGTCTGTGTCTCTGTCTTTCAACAAATATAATTAAAAATTAAATTAAAATGTCCAGGTCCTACTGACTTAATGGGTCAGTGGGAGGTGTACTATTATTTAAAAGTGCTCTTTAGGTGATGTTTATGTGTACCCAGGTTAAGAACCTCTGGTCTAATCCGTGGATCAGAAACCTAAATGGTTACAAGAACCAGGAAATTAATGCAGATTAGATGGTCTTGGTGTAAAACAATAGGACCTGCTGAGGACCTCAGAAACTTGGAGAATTGATAGAATTGATGCCTTCCCTGTCGACGTTTGACAGCTCAGTTACAATCAGAGAGAAGTGCTGCCCTGAAAAGCCAGATACAGGTGTCTTAGAGAAATTTCCCCAAATTTCAACCATCATAAGGGACTAAATGAAGCATGCCTGTGAATTGCCAATTTGCATCCCTAAATCCAGTCCCAGTCTAATTTGTTTATTTCAACAGTGAGGAAGCTGAGAAGTGGGGATTACCCAACTGCCCAAGTTGACATTGTTAGTTGTGGAGTAGGGATTGAACCCAGTCTCACTGCAATTGCAGTTTTTTGCTTTTTCCCCCCAACTAGTCCACATTGCTCTGCTATAAATGCTAATAATAACGAGAACATTTATTAGGTGCATGCCTGGTGCTGTGCTAAATGAAATGCACCTGGCATGTTTTTCAAGCCTCTCAGAATCTGTGGAAGAGGGACCAACATTAGCATTATTTTATAGACAAGGAAAGTGAGGGTAGGAGATATTGACCTACAATGTTAGAGCCTGGCATTGAGTTCAAGATTGCAAAACTTGTGCTGTTAACTGTGTGCACCTGCTGTGCTGAAGTTTCTTTCCACATTGTGTGAGGAATCTCAACAGGCTCCATTAGGAAAGCAGGCACACAGCTCTCATTCTTGGGGAATAAATCAAGATTCAGCCAAGAGATGCTTTTCCTGTTCTGTCCCATCTTGAGTGTTCATGATTAAACTTGACCTTGGTTTGAGGTCAACTTTTCAACAGGTTTGCTGGAAGCCCGGGAAGAAATGACAGCTCTAATGAAATGTACTCTGAGTAGGACCCGACCTGGCTTGCTATGGCTCTGCACTACTGGTCTGTTCCAGAAGAGATGGAATAGCTTGGACCTTGGCCTTCTTGTCCTCCTCTGGACCCCCAGCCTGTGTGTAAGACAAATGCTTCCAGTCAAAGACAATATAAGGACAGGGCTGCTTTGCAATGGGAAATAATGTGTTTAGGAAGAATGGGAAAGAGAAATGCAGTGTTAGTTGCTGTGGCAAGCCAGCCTAAATCAATGGGTGCGCTTGCCTAACTCCCTTTTATGTTCTTCCTGACCTCAAGCCAACACCATGTCAGAGACTGAAAATCCCAAAGTGTAGACATATCCTGACCTTTTCCAAATATTAGATGAAGATGGGAAAATTCCACATGTGTACTTTTTTATTGTATTTTTGAGGTTCAACATGCATACTTCAAAACAATATAGTGTGTAACACACAGACTACAGAGTGCAATGATCAAATGTATACTATATAGTATGTAATGATCACATCATCATGGTGAACAATTTCATTTCATTGGACATTTAAAACTGCTTTATTAACACAAAATAATCATACATATTTCTTGAGTACAGTGTGATGTTTCAACATACAGAAACAATGTGCATAGTTGTGTACATTTCTGTGGTAGAGTTCCATATGTGTATACATTGTGTATAGCTGCCTGTATTTCTTGGGTATGATGTGAAATTTTGATATCCATATGTGTATATAAAATGTACAGTTGTATGTATTTCTGTGGTACAGTGTGACATTTTTATACCTGTATGCAATGTGTAAAGTCCTATATATTTCCAGGGGATAGTGTGGCATTTCAATATATGTATACAATATGTATAGTTGGAATATTTCTCAGGCACAATGTGATGTTTCAATACATGTATATGGTGCATACTGATCAGATCAGAGCAGTAATCATTTCAATATCCTCAGCATTACTTCCCTTCATTTTTACATGAGCATGAGCGTTTGTACTGTAAACAGAAACTGAGGGTTCGTTCATTTAGTGTGTAGTGTCTATACTGCACAGCCCCGAGTTGACAGATCAAAGCATTACCTGCTCTGACCCCAAGGAGTTGGCTGCAGATTGGAAGGGCAGGATCGTGGGTCCTGCTTGTCCACAGGTTCTGCATCAGGGAGTCAACAAAGCATGTGTCAGAAATATGTGGTAAAAAATTGCACTGAACATATACAGACATCTTTCTTATGATTATTTCATAAATAATCCAGTAGAAGAACTATATTCAGAGTCTTTACACTGTACTATGTACTATAAACAATCTAGAGATGATTTAAAGGCCTATACCAAACCCCCACAGACGCAGAGAGACAATTGTTTATGTGTGATAAAGTCATAATAGTCACAATTATTGCCTTAAGAACCCTTACCATAAATTTTCAATTGTGTTTATTTCGCCAGAAGTACAAGAGTACTTCAAAAAATTCCATGGAATTAAAAAATAAGTTTATTTTGGTACCAAAAATAAAACTGAAGCCCAAATATAGATTTTTCATAATGTGCATTTCGCATAAAATTTTAAAGCTCCCTCATACTGCTTAATGATAGGAAAAAAATCAGGAAGCAGAGGTAAAATGCCAAAAAATTCTCCATCTGTGTCTTTCTCCACCAGAAATACCTATTGTTATCATTTAGGCATGCCTTTTCTACAGTTTTTCTGCACATGATGGTGACTTTCGCTCTTGCTAACCCAGGTCGGATTACGCAGTGAACAGTGTTCCATGGCTTTCCTGTCCTCTGTTAGTGTGGGAAACAGAACTGCGGGAGAAGAGCAGAGGAGCTCATGCTGCTCCGTACCTGATGCCAGCTCCTCGAAATGATAGTGAGCAGTGCCACGTGGTCTGGATGGAACCGTGCACCCTGAAAGCACAGGTTGGCATGTAGATCACGGGAGAGCTGTGATCATGGCACACAGATCAGAGTTCTAGAGACAGCACAGGATGAAGGAATACATGGCAAATCATCTCTTCTCACCTCAGTGGGAAGGGGGCAGTCTAGACTTAACTGACCATTATACCTTGGGGTACAAATTCCAATTAGATCAATAACAGACTGCCATCAGAGTTGAGAGAGTGTCCAGTTGGGCAGTTATTTACCTTTATACTGATTGTCTTAGATTAGACTCTTCTCCAGGACACAAGCATGCCAGGCCTCCCCTCACTGTGTTAACTGTCTACAAGTTCATCCACCCATGAGTCCATCCATTTGTCCATCCACGTGCACATTCAATCATCAGTGGTTGAACAACAGCAATAGAGCAGGCACTGGGGGATGAGAGAGGAGCAAAAGATAGTCCGTGGTTCTAAGAAGCCTGCAGGGCAGGATGAGAGAAAGACAAGGCAGTAACCAATTATACAGCGTGGCTGGAGTCTTGTTAAGAGAGGAGGTGACGCTATGGGAGGGGGAAGATGGGAAACAGAAACATCCTAATGACTCCTTGCCAGCAAAGACAGACCTCATTTTCATTCCGCCATCTCTAAGGGACAGTGCTGTGGTGATGGGAAGCAAAGCCTTTGGATTCTGATGTGAATTCAGGTCATGTCTGAATAGTTGAAAGCTGCCATCTCTGCTGTATCGGGTCTCCAAGTCAATTTTGCAGTTTATAATAGGATCGCATTGTCCATATGCCTGCAGGGGCCCAGCATGCAAACAGACAAATTCCCTTCCATTTCTCTCTGCTTTCCTTCTTCTAACATCCCGAATTGTGCCAGGTTCCACAGCTGCCTTATGCTTGCCTCCTGGACACTCCTTCTTGTCTTGTTTCTCTTGAATAAAACTATTCAAGTGATGTGGGTCATCTCTGTAAGTCTCAGTGAACTTGCTGTATTTTCTTTCTAATAGGAGAGTGCCTGAGTCAGTAAATGAATATCTATTGACTGTAAGGGCAGATGGGCAGTAGGAAAAAATGAGCTGAAAGTAAAGAATCCTGTGTTAGTCTCTTGAACCGAATAGCATTAGAGCTGTAGTTTCCCCTCAAAAATGATTTCTTGAAATCCCATCTTTACCATTCATTACTGCTTCATTGCTCATGAAATGGCATCTCCCCGGAGGCAGACTCTTGGTATTTTTCTTGCCTGCTCCTGGAGAAATTAAATAATGCAAACTTGTTCTAGTAGAATGCCCCTGAATATCTTAACATAACGTGGAAGTTTTTTTCCTAGCATCCTTTCAATTTTAGAATTGTCAGTCGTGGAAGAGATTCACATCCGAGGGATCAGATCACTGGTCTTGAAATTCGACTTCTTCCAGAAGAAGTCCCTGCAAAAGTCATCCCTGGCTGAAAGACGGAACCAAAAAGAGTAACGGGGGTGGAGAGAGGGTTTCTCTGTCTTTCAGACATCAGGCACATGTACAGCAGAGAGCTTTTAGGATGAGGGGGAAGAAATATTGCTTTACTACAATTGTGGGCCCCATGAGAATGATCTGGAAGACCCCTGATTATGAGGGGAATCTAGTATATACAATATTCTATGAATTAAGCATAGGAGGTTCATGTGCCCTGAGCCAGACATTAGACAGAGAAAACGAGAATTTTACTTGCAAGCTGTCTAACTCCAGACATGAGTTGACAGAGTGTGTGGGTATGATAAATATTTTAAATACATTATTTTACTTCTTATTGAGGGATGTCTTAGTGTATTTGGGTTGCTGTAAAAAAATACTGCGACTGGGTGGCCCCTTCTCATTATTTCCGCATGTGGTGGAAGCGACCAGGAGTTTTGCAGTACCTCATGCACTGGGGCATGAATTCCACTCCTGAAGGCTCTGACCTTGTGATCTAACCAACTCCTGTATCCTGATAGCATCACACTGGGGGTCAGTTTTCAACATAAGAATTTTGAGAGGACACAAACATTCAGACAATAGCAAGGGGGGCAGTCATGTTTTAAAAACAGAGAATAGTCAATCAATTCATTATTTCAAAATTGATTAATCAATTACCCAAGGACACGAGGCTAATAAGAGACTGATAATCAAATGTCAAGTTGAAGTTTGTATAAAAATAAAGCAGTAGCTACTATTTGGGAAGCTGGTATTTAAGCTTTGCTATTTCATTCTCACTGTGGCGTGGTTTTCATTTTCCACTTTAAGGATGAGGATAGAGTTGGTTGGACGCATTGAGATGCCCAAAGTGTCCTAGGCAGCAAAGAGGAGAGTCACACTTGTGTCAATACACCTGACCTTGAGGGCCCAGCTGTTAATGTGCACATTTGTGCTGATTTGCTCTGTGTTCTTGCTTCTCCACTGAGCATGGCTTTGTGCTCTAACTCCCAAGTAACAGGAACACAGCCATTGTGCCAGGAAAGTTAATAGAAGGTGAAACTCAGCTACTGCTGCTCATGGGCAACTCTAGAATTTGAATTAAGAGTGAATCTTAGAATAACCTCAACACATCTCTTTCTTTTTCTTCTTGTTCTTAGCCTTTTATCTGGGTACTTCTTTGATAAATACAAGCTTGGGTGGAGATGCTTGCTAAGAGCCTTAGTCAGGGATGAGAGAAGGTAGTATTCTTGAAAGGGAAACAGTGAAGCCTGAAAACAGAATATATGAATCATGTGCAAGAGTCACCCTGAAGGTCCTGGAATATGTTAACCTACCTCAGCTGAAATCATGGCAGCTTGACCTTCAATATCTCAAAGGCGTTGGAACGGGCTGTTGATCAAGCAAAACAATGGGTGTTGGATCTGTTGCCGAGAGGAACTGCCACTGTGGCAGAGTCTTAGAAATGTTTTAAAACAAAGAGTTTAGGCCGGCGCCGTGGCTCAACAGGCTAATCCTCCGCCTTGCGGCGCCGGCACACCGGGTTCTAGTCCCGGTCGGGGCACCGGATTCTGTCCCGGTTGCCCCTCTTCCAGGCCAGCCCTCTGCTGTGGCCCGGGAGTGTAGTGGAGGATGGCCCAAGTGCTTGGGCCCTGTACCCCATGGGAGACCAGGAAAAGCACCTAGCACCTGGCTCCTGCCATCGGATGAGCGCGGTGCACCGGCCGCAGCGCGCTGGCCGCGGCAGCCATTGGAGGGTGAACCAACGGCAAAAGGAAGACCTTTCTCTCTGTATCTCTCTCTCACTGTCCACTCTGCCTGTCAAAAAAAAAAAAAACAACAAAGAGTTTAGGGAAGGGTATTTAGGAGGTTTCCTGCTTTAGGAAGCAATATTAGCAAGGTTGGGATGCTCTTCAGGAGGAGAGTAGGAGTGGAATGTTCGAGACTCAGCATATTTTATGACCTTTTGGTTTCCATTGGCAGGGACACAAAGGAGAAGGTCTAGAAATAGATCATTTTTCCTCTTTTATGAATTTTCATTTATTTATTTGAGAGAGAGAGAGAGAGAGACTCCCATCTGCTAGGTCACTCTCCAGATGCCTGCAGTGGTCGGCACAGTGCTGGAACTGAGCCCGACAGCCAAGACCTGGACCCAGGCGCTGATATGAGATACGACCACCCCAACAGGTGTCTTAACTATTAGATTGAACACCTGCTCCAAATTGACTCCTAGTTAACTCTTCATAAATAAGGTGTTATAGTTGCTTGGTGATCCAAGCTTCTAGAAATAAGTATTTTCTCCTAGAAATAGGAAGTTGCCTATTTTTGCTTATTCTCAGTATTGTTTGACATACACATGGGGAAATATACCTGGTGCTAGAACTGTTTCACTAGGAACAGAAAATTAGGCTGGTGTCAGTTTTCAAAAGAAAAGTATCACCAACATGCAAAAGTAGGCCTGAGGACTCTCGCTTACCTTGGCCCTACAGGGAGAACTGAGGCTTGCCTTATCCATAAACAGGACTCCTTCCTTCAGACCTAAAACACCTCTAGATCTTCAAAGGTGATTTTCATTTCTCTGCTGAACGTAAGTAATGAGGAGCTGAAGAGATGGATTTGCATAAGAATTAGGAAACCACTGGAATATGCAAATACAGCCCCCCCTTTCCTGATTTTGGGTGACACCCACTGGACCATTGACACCCCCAGACATCTCAAGATTCTGGAATCCCGTTCATCACCACCACCATGATCTGATCATGTTCCTGTGGAGATCTTGGGACCACATTGGCCACTAGGAGTTCTCTTGGCTAGGATAGCTTCTGGACCTGCCTCCTGCAATTGGGGTTGATCTCCCTCTGCATGGTGTCTTACAACTGTAGGCATCTCACCATGGCCCTGCCCTCAGTAATTAACTGGGTTTGCCTTACTTCTCTAGCAGTGTCTCAAAACCTACTTGATTTCTTCAGAGAAGCAACTAATTCTCTTTATTTTTTTCTAAGATTTTTTTTCTAAGACAGAGTGACATAGACAGACAGAGAGAGAAAGAGGTCTTCAATCTGTGAGTTTACTCCCCAAATTGTCGCACTGGATCAGGCTGAAGCCAGGAGACCAGAAGTCCATTCAATCTCCCATGTATATTGCAAGGGCCCAAGAATTTGGGCCATCTTCTGCTACCTCACCAAGCACATTGGCAGGAAACTGAACCAGAAGGGGAGCAGCACTCTGATATGTGATGCTGGTATCCCAAGGAGTGGCTTAATCTGCTCTGTCACAACCCCACCTCTGTTCTTAAATAGTGAGTTAATTCTTTTGCTCCTATGGTCAACTCACCTTGCATGGTTCAGTAAATAGTTATCACACTTAGGGTAACCACTGTTGAGAATTCCTTGTGCATTTACCTTGTTTGTGTAATTTTACTTGTTAATAGATTATTTTAAAATGATACCACAGGGGCCGGTGCTGTGGTGTAGTGGGTAAAGCCGCCTCCTGCAGTGCTGGCATCCTATATAGGTGACAGTTTGAGTCCCGGCTGCTCCACTTCTAACCCAGCTGTCTGCTGTGGCCTGGGAATGCAGTGGAGGATGGCCCAAGTCCTTGGGCCCCTGCACCCGTGTGGGAGACCTGGAAGCAGCTCCTGGCTCCTGGCTTCAGCACAGCTCTGTCCATTGAGGTTAACTGGGGAGTGAACTAACAGATGGAAGACCTATCTCTCTCTCTCTCTCTCTCTCTCTCTCTCTGCCTCTCCTCTCTCTGTGTAACTCTGATTTTCAAATAAATAAATAAGTCTTTAAAAATAATGATACTACAGAGAAGTATAAAGAAGCATGTAAGAGACACCTAAAATTCTACCTTTTAGATGTCCTACCCATTTTACTAAAACTCTGAAAAATTTTCCCCTAGAAATATAGCTTTTTTATAAAACATGAATTGTACTATAATGCCATTTTGGCCTCAGAAAACTTATTGTATCATAAACAGGGTTTATATTAATAAATTGAATACTTAAGTCGTTTTCATTTTTTAATCATGAGAAAAACGATCTAGTTGAAATTCTTGTATACTTATTTTGGAAAACTTATTCCAATAATTGTTTATGTTAAGAAACCTGAAGTGAATTAACTGGGTCACATTTAAGATTTAGACACATATTTGCAAGTTGATCTCAGCTGAGGCTTATAATTCTGTTTTCTACATTCTGAAATATCCCCTACTTAGACAATCCTTCCAAAACCCTATCATTTGGAATAAAGTTGAATCATTTCTACCCAGCACTCTTTGCCATTAATTTGTTTACCATTTCATTGCATTTATAAGTACTTGGCATATCCAGTACCTCTTTGCTTTTATTATCTCTGTCCCCTTGTAGACTCTAATCCCCATAAGTGTAATGTCTTTATTCATCTTCTTCACTATTATGACTCCAGCTTTCAGAGTGGTGCCTGGAGGATACTAGGTACTCATGAGATACGTGTTCTCAAATCAGTGCCCTATTCCTAATACAAGATACTATCTTTTTAATTTTCTTTTGTAGAGCACTGTATTCCAATTATATAGCAATGTAATGTGCATGCATATGAGGGCAGCACAACCAATTAGTGTGTTCTGTTCTGTTTTCCATCTGTTCAGCCACCTCTTCTTCAAATATTCCAGATTTGCTTATGATACTTTTGAAAACATTACCACTGCCAGGATGGCAACATTTTTCTTCCATCTGAAGGAGTGGATATACCTTCAGATCTGGAGTTGACAAACTTTTTTGTAAAGAGCCAGACAGGAAATACTGTAGGATTTGTTGGCTATGCATGTCTTAACTCCTCAGTCCCATCACTGGGGTGTGAAATCAGATATAGAAAATAGACAACCAAGTGATTGTGACTATGTTGCAATAAAATTCAAATACAAAAGTAATGGTAGACTTGATTAATTTCATAGGCTTCAGTTCTTTGACCCTTGCTTTTGAATCAAAATCTTAGTTCATTTGGAGTGATTCATGTAGAGTGGCTCTACACTGAGAAAAGGCAACAAGTGAAAAGAAACAAGCAAAATTAATTTTAATGATATAATGTACAATTGCATCCAAAATATTATTTCAACATCTAAAACCTTCATAAGACGGTTTACCTTTTCTAGGAGGTTTTTGAAACCAGGCATGCATTTTGTACTTCTAGCAGATCAGGTCAATGCACATTTCCAGAACTCAGTAGCCACGTGGGATACTGTGTTGGACAGTGAGGGTCTAACATAGGTGATCTCCAAGCCAACACTATTGACATTTTGACCAGTAACACATTTAATCGTGGGGGCTATACAGTTCTTAAGAGGGTGTGGAGCAGGCATCCCTTGTCCAGGCCCACTAGGTTGTGACAATCAAAAATATCGTCCACTTTTCTGAATGTGTCCTGGAGGACAGAATTACCCCTACGATAAGCATTCTAACACCAAGTCAGTGAATCCCCTGGGACTGAACACAACATGTAGCACCTATGTGCTTAGGTGCAAGAAGGTTGAGGGTGAAGGGAACAGAAGAGGGACTATGGCTTTCTACAGCTCCTTAAAGGTATCTGTGACCCAAAACAGATAAAATTCACCAATGTAATTGAGATGTTAAACGATGCAATTATATGCACCACAATAATGAATGCACAGCAGGAATTCAAACTTTTGCCTATGCCCTCTCAAAATGAAATCACCTCCTGTGATGAACCAAAGCACTTCAGTTTTCTTAAACTGTTCCATTGCTTTTCTGTCTCTGCTCCTTAATGTCGGAGTTCAGATCTTGAACATTTCTGATCCAGCTTCATTTAGCAGGCAAATCCACAAAGGAGCAGATTCTGGTCAAAATATTACAGCCATGAGATTCTATGTAAGAAATTAGCAACAGGAGAGTCAGCGTTATAGCACTCTCAGGTTGTCACAATAAAACACACTAAGACTGGGAGCCAAGAAGTGTGTTCTACAGAGCTTCGTGGCAAGGGCGGAGTGGGGCTGGACCCTTTACTTTCTCAGACTGATTCGAGAAGAGAGGGAGGTAACTAATTGCTGTGTTTTGAGATTATTTTCTCCTTAAAACAGTTGTTTTGGAGTCAGTGTGTGGTACGGTTTGTGACATCAACATCCAATATTGGAGTTCTGCTTTGAGTTCTGGCTCTTCTGCTTCTGATCCAGCTCCCTACAAATACACCGGGGAAGGTAGTAGATGATGGCTCAATGTCTTGGACCCCTGCCATGAAAGTGAGAGACCAGGATGGAGTTCCTGGTTCCAACCTGGTCCAAGGAGTTTTTCTGATTCACACTTGAACTGCTTTAACTGCAAATACCGTTTGGAGAAGCTCAACTATAATGATAAGGATAATGAAAGTAAACTATAATTATCTATTCCTATTTCTTCTAGAAGTTATCAATATTAGAGTTTATAAAATCACTGGAATATGAACTATCTCTGGCAGATACAGTTGTCCAAAGAGAGAGGTCCCCACCCATCAGCCTACATTCTTACTTGGTTATTACCGTGGTGATGTGCTCCCACCCCTAAATGTGGTGCAGGATGGGGATATGGTCTCATGTTCTATTTGTATAGTTAAAATTCTTATGCTTTGAATCCAGTGTAACTCAGGAGTCTGTGGAAACTTTGAACTGTCTTCCCTGAAAGAATATTTTCCTTAATACTAACAGGTTTTTGTGCTGAGACTCACTTCCTTGATTAGTTGCTTAAAAGCACTACTTGTTACTCTCCAAGAAGAGACTGAGCCATCATCCAGTCCACATTTCATATTCAGGAGGAATTTAGACTTTTGCTGTTATATAACAGAGCTTTGTCACTACCATATTGTCTCAACAAGTTTATACCCATTGTCAGAGAGGCATAGACTGCGCTGGAGGAGGGTGCCATTCATCTCATGCTTTTGCATTCGTGACCTTGCATTTGAGCATCCTTCTTTTAGGGCACACTCAGAGCTGTGCATCTGCAGTCATTCCATAAAACAACACAATTATATTGCATTTGGGTTAAAATTATAAACAGCAAAAAAATTTTGGAAACACATTTTGGAAACATTTGAATATACTGTAAGTCATATCAATTTGCCTTAGCATGCCTTTGTATTTTAATATATTGAGATCATCAAGACTAGATAGGTGTCCTGGGCATCCCTTGGGTCTGATAGGGTCACCCTCTCTCTCAGACCCCCTGGGAAGAAAACAGCCTGGAGAAAGATGATGGAAAGCACAGTGCGGGAGCCAGAAGGGAAACAGAGAGGGCCTGGGGACACCCTCAAGAGGCTGTGGTGCAGACTTTAAGATAAAGGAAGCAAATGACCCAGAGTGCTACTAGGAAACCCAATGCCAGACATTTGTCAGATGAATGTGCAGCCATCCCCCTGCTCTCCTCCTGTTGCTTCCCCATCAACAGGCAGAATGGTTGCTGCCTCTAACTGGAAGCAAAGGCTTTGCACCTCCACGTGAGACCCTGCTCATCCATGGAGGTGTTATTACTTGAAGCTAATGGGGGAAATATTACAATGGAACATGATCAAAGGGAGGTGTCACACAGACTGGGGACTCTCAATGTCTTTCCAATGTTTTCCTGCTAAGTCAATCTAATCACCTGTGGCTCTGTCTTTCTGTAGCATGAGATTAAAGTCAAACTCAAGCAAACAGCCTCTTCCTCAAGTATCTTACTACCCTATCTGATGAAACCCAGATGGGCATTTAGCCTAGTGGTTAAGGCACCTGTATCCCAGGAGTGCCTGGGTTCAATGCCCAGCTCTGGCTCCTAACCCAGCTTCTTGCCACTGTAAAACCCTGGGAGGCAGCAGTGATGGTTCAAATAGTTAGGCCCCTGCCTCTCATGTGGGACACCTGGATTTCATACCTGGCTGCTGGCTTCCACCATGGTCTACCTCCAGCTGTTGTAGGCATTTGGGGAGTGAATCAATGAATAGAAGATGTCTGTATTTCTCTGTCTCATCTGTCTCCTCTCTTTCTCTCTCTCTCTTTCTCTCTCTCTTAATGAAATCAAAACACCACCAAAACAAAGCACAGCCTAAAACCTTTGTAGTTTTATTCTTCACCATTGGGCTCTGCAAGGGTTTTGGCTTGTTTGTTCAGAAAATATAATACTGGAAATGGAAGATACCTTGGCTTTTACTTGATTAAAAACTCCATCACGTTTGGCCACTGGAGGGCACCAGTTCCCAATGTTACACGCCGGCCATTCCTCTCATCTGAAGTTTCTTCCTGGGAACTTGACCAAGGACTCTAAATAGAGCCCTGTTTTACAGATTAAATCGGAGGGGCTTTATCCTTCCATAATTCAGAACTTCAGAGACCAATTTCTTAAAATAATTGGAAATCAAAGCATTTCATACCCATCTCTGAAATCAGTATTTTTAGCTCAGTCCACACTAAGCCAGGAGAGGTGCCTTCAAAAGAAATGACAGGGGAATATTTACCCTAAATCATTCAGCAATGATATTTTATTGTAACAGTAGATATGGCCTCGAAACACTGAACTTAGTGACATTTGCAGAATGACCAAATAAAGTATAAATATTTAAGTTCATTTAAAAAAGTTATCTGAATGTTATTTAATGCTATTCTTAATGCTATTTTAATTTGAGAGACCTAAAATGAGCTGTTTTCATAGACAATCCTCACTCCACTCTATCCCTGCCAGCCTCAACCAATTTTTGCACCTAGTACTGAAACAGCCTTAGAGAAACAATCCAATCATCTCCTTTTGTTTCTGTGGGATACCCCACTGTTCACTCTCACCACCCAATGTTATTGAGGCTAAATTGATGGAACAAGGGACAAATAATGGGTGTGAGGAAAGCTGTCATTCAGAATCTTACTTTGAACCAGAGAAATCTACTCCCTTGGCACCGTTTGCTGTACAGAAGTAAGCCTTTCCAACCTCTCTTTGAAATTCAAGTTACAGGGGATTGCTTTGTTCCTAGTCTTATCCTTTGATGGCCACCTGCTTGTCTTCTTATATTATCCTTATTGTTGTTCTGTTGACTACATTTGCTTACTCACCTCCTTGCTGGTTGCTAGTTTGCCCTACACACTCCAATCTGAACCCGTATACATCTCAGGGTAAAACTGCACATGGGGCTCATTTCGTTCATCTGTGTTTGGAAACAGTTGGGTATGACCTGGCAGCGAGGGGATTAAAGACTGAAGCAGGTTTGCCCTGGGTACTATTTGGGAAGCTTTTGCTGAAACATTCATTCTTATATCACTCAATATCTGCCTATGTAAGACATGTCTTTGGGTCTCCATGCACAAACTTGGTCTTCAAAGATAGAAATATCTGTCCTCTCTCAACCTCCTTGCAGGAATGCTTTGAATTTAAATGAATTATGCTCAATAATTAGACCAATGTAGTGCCAGGTGCAGACATGCTTCCCTGTCACCTATGGTGGCTGGCCTGCCTTGATTCTTTTCTAAATGATGAACACATCACAGTTCAGTGAGATCCAAGTGGGGAAAGTAAAGCAAAATTTTATTAAGGACGTTCCAAGGGAGGAATGTGCCAGTTGAGAGAGCCACTTTTCTCCTTGGTTTCGGTTTTTGTCCCTAAAGTACAAAGGGCATTGACTAGCGATGTGGTGGTGACACTCTTGATTGGCATTAGTGATTGACATCCGGGAGTTATATACCTCTGGGTTCTCTGCACATAAAGCTACAAACTAGGACTTCCTAGTCTGACTAAGGTCTCATTTTCCTGGAACACTTCAACCACAAGTTAAACCACAAAGTGGCTGGTCTTGGGCGGGTCCCAGCAGAGAGCAACGTCCCTGGATTCACCCCTAGGGGTGAGTCTTGTATTCCCTTCCTAGTCCCTTGTGTCTAATTATCAGCCTGACATCTTTGCTTCCATTTTCTTTCTTTCTCAGAGCCTGGAGTCAGATTTTCTATCCATCAGAGAAGCTGTATTGAACAAATTGGCAGTTTATTTGGTTCGCTTTTCTTCTGTAAAGCTTGCCATTTTATTTTATATCTATGTTACAGATAATTATACATTATATATCATTATATATCATTTGCTCTTACAATACATTTTTAGAAATTGATCTAAATGATTTGGGGGGCCAGTGTTGTGGCATAGCAAGTTAAACCTCTGCTTGCCATACTGGCACCACATGTAGGTGCTGGTTCAAGGCCTGGCTGCCCTGTTTCCATTTCTGATCCAGCTCCCTGCTAATTCTCCTGGGAAACCAGCAGAGGCTGGTCCAAGTGCTTGGACCCTTGCACTCACATCTCTGGTTCTCCTCGTCTTTCTGTAACTGTCCCTTTTGAATAAAATTTAAAAAAATCAAAAATAAAACATAAAAGTAAAAATAAATCATTTGGGGCATAGGTGAATATCTGGGCATGTGGTATGACTAAACAACCCCCAGTATGAGAGGTGTCTATGAGAGATTGGGTCCCTGCTTTTAGGGGGGGAATTGGCTTAAATTAGCACATCATTGCATAGCCCTGAGTTCAAATCCTTGCCTTGGCATTTACAATATGAATGAACTTGAATAGTCAGAATTTTTGAACTCCCTTCTTTCAGCTATAAAATGGGGACTAATAATCCTTAACCTAAGGTATGAGTATGAAGTTTCAATAAGATAATAAAAGTAAATGTGCATGATATTGTTATTGCTGTTGTGGTTACTTAACTATGGGATTTCCTAAGAATCTTCCAATTATGGAGATTTTATTAGTTGATTTGCCTACTGTAGTAGTCTGTGCTCTGGTGGTTGTCCACAGCCACTCTGCTCCACCCACCTGCTCTTCTCCCTGGCCATCCACACACAGTGTGTTCTCCTATACCCAAACTTTAGTTCACACATTTTATTTTGCACTGGAATCCACCATTGACCCCACCCCCATCCTGTCTAAGTCATTTTCATCCTTGAATCCAACTCAGAACCATACAAAGCCTAGAGCATGAGGACCAGTTCTCTCCTGCCTCCAAATGTGTATCATTCTTTTTTTTTTTTTGACAGGCAGAGTGGACAGTGAGAGAGAGAGACAGAGAGAAAGGTCTCTCTTTGCCATTGGTTCACCCTCCAATGGCCGCTGCGGCCGGTGCACTGCGGCCGGCGCACCGCGCTGATCCGATGGCAGGTGCCAGGTGCTTTTCCTGGTCTCCCATGGGGTGCAGGGCCCAAGCACTTGGGCCATCCTCCACTGCACTTCCGGGCCACAGCAGAGAGCTGGCCTGGAAGAGGGGCAACTGGGACAGAATCCGGCGCCCCAAGCAGGACTAGAACCTGGTGTGCCGGCGCCGCAAGGCAGAGGATTAGCCTGTTGAGCCACGGCGCTGGCGTGTATCATTCTTACTGTCTCTTTCCTGCTGGGTGCAGCTTCTCCAGTGCCCTAAAGTCAGTTTGATTATTCTGTTGGTTGTTGTAGATGGTTCTAGAGAAGCACTTATGAACAAGACTGCACCTTGTGAAGATAGGGCTTCTAGCTTTTTGATCTCTGTACCTCACATGCCTACCTCAATGCTTACCACACAGTAGTCACTCAACAAGTAGTGCAAGAATGAGTAAGAGAAACATTTTTTAATATTGTTGTTTCATTCATATATATATATATGCGTATATATTTATCTTATGTCCTCATAAAAGACAAATTTCTTGAAGTCAGGACCTATATAAGATACAAATATTAAAAACAAATTGAGGGTGTGGTGCTGTGGAGTAGCAGGTTAAAGTCCTGCTGGCAGCCCATAGGAGTGTGGGTTCTAGCCCCAGCTGCTCCACTTCCAATCAGCTTTCTGCTAATGTGCCTGGGAAAGCAGTGGAAGATGACCAAAGTCCTTGGGCTCTGGCACCTACATGGGAGACATGGAAGAGGCTCCTGGTTTTGGCCTGACCCAGTACTGGTCATTCTTGTATTTTGGAGAGTGAACCAGCAGATGGAAGACCTTTCTCTGTCTCAACCTCTCACTATTATTTTACATTTCAAATAAATAAAATAAATCTTTGAAAAAAACCCAAAACCCATGCCTAAAATACTCTCGTGGGCTCTTGAGCCAGATCCAAATGTCTTAAGGGCTGATTCTGAGGCCAGAGTACTATTTAGGACACCTGTCATTCTATGAGTCTGCTGTATATCTCGCTTCCCATGATGGATTGTTCTCTCCCTTTTTGATTCTATCAGTTAGTATTAGCAGACACTAGTCTTGTTTGTGTGATCCCTTTGACTCTTAGACCTATCAGTGTGATCAATTGTGAATGAAATTGATCACTTGGACTAGTGAGATGGTGGTACATGCCACCTTGATGGGATTGTATTGGAATCCCCTGGCACGTTTCTAACTCCACCATTTGGGGCAAGTCCGATTGAGCATGTCCCAAATAGTACATCTCCTCCCTCTTTTATGCCCACTCTTATATTTAACAGGGATCACTTTTCAGTTAAAATTTAAACACCTAAGAATAATTGTGTGTTAATTACAGAGTTCAACCAATAGTACTAGAAAAAAACAGAGAAAAAATACTAAAATGGATAAAGTATTACATTGTACATCAACAGTCAGCACAAGAGCTGATCAACTCACTGTTTCTCATAGTGTCCATTTCACTTCAACAGGTTTCCCCTTTGGTGCTCAGTTAGTTGTCACCGATCAGGGAGAACATATGATATTTGTCCCTTTGGGACTGTCTTAATTCACTCAGCATGATGTTTTCCAGATTCCTCCATCTTGTTGCAAATGACCAGATTTTGTTGTTTTTGACTGCTGTATAGTGTTCTATATAGTACATTTCCCATAATTTCTCTATCCAGTCTACTGTTGATGGGCATTTGGGTTGGTTCCAGGTCCTAGCTATTGTGAATTGAACTTTAATAAACATTAATGTGCAGACAGCTTTTTTGTTTGCCAATTTAATTTCCTTTGGGTAAATTCCAAGGAGTGGGATGGCTGGGTTGTATGGTAGGGTTATATTCAGGTTTCTGAGGAATCTCCAAACTGACTTCCATAGTGGCTTCACCAGTTTGCATTCCCACCAACAGTGGGTTAGTGTCCCTTTTCCCCCACATCCTCTCCAGCATCTATTGTTGGTAGTTTTCTGAATGTGAGCCATTCTAAATGGGGTGAGGTGAAACCTCATTGTGGTTTTGATTTGCATTTCCCTGATTGCTAGTGATCTTGAACATTTTTTCATGTGTCTGTTGGCCATTTGGATTTCCTCTTTTGAAAAATGTCTATCGAGGTCCTTGGCCCATCTCTTAAGTGGGTTGTTTGTTTTGATGTTGTGGAGTTTCTTGATTTCTTTGTAGATTCTGGTTATCAACCCTTTATCTGTTGCATAGTTTGCAAATATTTTTTCCCATTCTGTCGGTTGCCTCTTCACTCTCCTGACTGTTTCTTTTGCAGTACAAAAACTTCTCAATTTAATGCAATCCCAATAGTTAATTTTGGCTTTGACTGCCTGTGCCTCCAGGGTCTTTTCTAGGAAGTCTTTCCAGGTACCTATATCTTGCAGGATTTCTCCAATGCTCTCTAGGCATGGAAAGCCAAGATACTCTGGAAAAAAAAAAGAAGACCTGAATGAAAGATCTCTGCGAGTGAGATCCCAGTGGAAAGAATGGGGCCATCAGTGAAGGAGGTACCTTTCTCTGAAGGGAGGAGAGAACTTCCACTTTGACTATGATGCTGTTGGAATAAGATCAAAGATGGTGAACTCAAAAGGATTCCATAGCCTTGGCAACTCATGACAAGAGCCTAGGGAGATTACCGACGCCATAAGCAGGAGTGTCAAATTGTTAAGTCAACAACAGGAATCACTGTATACTTACTTCTCATGTGAGATCTATCCTTAATGTGTTGTCCAATGTGAAGTAGTTATAACTAGTACTGAAACAGTATTTTGCACTTTGTGTTTCTGTGTGGGTGCAAACTGATTAAATCTTTACTTAATAAATACTAAATCAATCTTCTGTATATAAAGATAATTGAAAATGAATCTTGATGTGAATGGAATGAGAGAGGGCGCGGGAGATGGGAGGGGTGTGAGTGGAAGGGAAATTATGGGGGGGGGGCATTGTAATCCATAAATTGTACTTGGGAGATTGATATTTACTAAATAAAAAAATAAATTTAAAAAAAAGAAAAAAACCCAAATCTGGGGAGAATTAAAAAAAAAGACATTATGTTTTTCCAAGTGGAAGAATATACCACTATGAGGAAGTATTTTGCCGAAAGAATTGATACTGAATTTCATCGAACCAATTAGTATTTGTAGGAAATTCAAAGAATAGAGGAATATATTAATAACACCACAAGGTTACAATCAGCATAATCTATATTGTGGATGGTGCTGGCAAACCACAGCCTGCACCTTACCTGTTTTTGTACAACCTTGGATTAATATGTTTTTTTTTTACATTTTTATAGGATTCTGAGTGCTACAGACACTTGCCATACCGGACCAGTGACTCAGCTTATCAACAAATAAGTACAAATTGAAAGAGATCTTAAAAGAGACTGGGGTCATAGATCAACTTGTCACAATTAGTTGATTTTATTTGGATTCTGATGCAAACAAACTAACAGAGTAGAAAAGGAAATATACATAACATTTATGATGCTGATATTTAGTTATATTAAGATATTATTGACAATATTTTTAGGTCTGATAATGACTTGGGGCTTTTTTTAAAAATACATTTTGCATGTACATAATGAAATATTTATGGATGGTGCTATATGAGACTTACTTCACAGTAATGTGGACGAGGGACTGGGTTACATGGAAGAAGCAAGATTGTACAGGAGTTTGTAACTGTAACTTGTTGATGGATTCATGAGGTTTATCATACTCTACTGCCAATGTTTGAATGTGTTTGAAATTCTTTATAATAGCAAGTTAAAGAAAAGAGGGAGCAGATTTCTCAGTTTTATCTGGGATTGATTCCAGCCAAAAGATTTCTGTCATAGTACTTCGCTCCTCAGAACTTAATTTCTTTAGCTGTAAAATGGAGAGTACAATGATGCCTAATTCAGGTTGGGTATTTGGCATAGCAATTAATACACCACTTGGAGTTCCCACAGCCCATATCAGAGTGCCTGGGTTCAAGTTCTAGTTTCATTCCTGATTCCAACTTCCTGCAAATGCAGATCTTGGGAAGACTCAAGTACTTGAGTTCTTGCCACCATGTACAGGACCTGGATTGAGTTCTTGGCTCCTGGCTTCAGCCTGGCCCATCCCTGGATGTTGTTGGCATTTGTAAACTACTGAATGGGATTCTCTCTTTCTTTATATAAATAGAATAAAATCATGCCTACCTCAGAGAGCTTCTTTGAAAACTATTTGAGGTAATGCCTATGCAGAGCTTCATTAATGTCTTGTGGGTGATGAAGCAGCCGATTGCTGTTCACTAGTGTTGCTGGTGCTGGGAGCTCACCTCTCAGTATGCAGTGACATTTACATTTGTTGTTGAGATGCTAAAGGAGAACGGACCACAGATTGCTATGTAGGGACAAGACTGACAGGGAGGAGAGAAGCAACAGTGAGAAGGGCAACTCCACAGTGGACCCATGCTTTATGCATTGCAATGGCTGCTGTGACTGAATTGTGTTAGACCTTGTGGTAGTGAAATCGTTCAAGCTGTTTAGTTGGCACTGCTTAGTGGTTTTCCAATCAGGAATATCACCTGTGAACATGAAGTCGGGGAGCAAAGACACTCAATTCCTCAGATCCTACCTGCTTGTAAACCCAGCTTGGCCATGGATTTTTGGTCACTGAAGAGAGGTATTTTGCCAGAATAAAGATTGCTAAATCAGGCTGAAGTGGAAAAGCAACGTTGAAAGTAAGGATGTATCCAATCCTCACTGGAAATCAACATTTTAGGGAAGGAACACATTGCAATAATTTATGGCAGCTCCATCCACGGTGCTGGTCTTCACTGAAATTAAAAGCTTGTCCCAGGGATGTACGGTGTGGTGCAGCAGGTTCAGCAACTGCTTGGGTGCCCACATCCCATAGCAGAGTGCTGATTCAAATCCTGGCTTTTCCTCTTCTGACCCAGTTCCCAGCTAATGCATCCTGGAGTCAGCAGTTGATGGCTCAAATACTTAGGTCAATGTCTCTCTTGTGGGATACCTGGATGGAGTTCTGGTCCCCTGGCTTTATTTTGGGACATTTGGGTAGTGAAACAGAAGATAGAAGATTTCAGTCTCTGGCTTTCAAGGGAATGAAAATGAAGAAACGTTTTCAAAAAGTTCATGTGAAAATGGAATGAAAAGATCAGTTTATTGCAAAGCTTGCCCTGGAGTGAAAACCCGCACTTTACTACCTTCCCTGAGAATGTCTTGCTTTTGAAAACAAAAGCTGCTGGGAATAAAATAAAGTAGGCTTTGTGACATACATAGCTGCTTTGCATTCTGACACAAGATCCTCCTGTCCCCACTCTGATAACCCTTGCACCATCTGTATGTTTGAATGAAACTAGTTCTATGCAGCAGTTCTCAATCAATGCAATTTTGTACCACGGGGGCATTCGGCAGTGTCTGGACACAGTTGGAGTTGTCAAACTGAGTGAAGGTTGCTACTGGCATCTCATGGGCAGAGGCCAGGGGTGCAGCAAAGTGTCCCACAGTGTCCCTTCACAACAAAGAAATATCCAGCCCCAAATGACAGCCATGCCAAGACTGAGATACTCTCTTTAAAAGTGTGTTTTTAGTATTGCAGGCATGGGAAGCCAAGACACTATGACAAAAATGTGTCCTACATGAAAGACCTCTGTGGGTGAGACCCCAGTGGAAAGAAGTGGTCATCAGAGAAGGATGTACTTTTCTTTTAAGGGAGGAGAGAACTTCCTCTCTGCTTATGGCCTTGTCCAAATACTGAAGGAGTTGGTGGATTTTAAAATGCTTCCATAGAATAGGAAGCTCATGTCAAGACCTTGGGTGGCCGGCGCCGTGGCTCAATAGGCTAATCCTCCACCTGCGGCACCAGCACACTGGGTTCTAGTCCCAGTCGGGGTGCCGGATTCTGTCCTTGTTGCCCATCTTCCAGGCCAGCTCTCTGCTGTGGCCCTGGAGTGCAGTGGAGGATGGCCCAAGTGCTTGGGCCCTGCACCTCATGGGAGACCAGGAGAAGCACCTGGGTCCTGGCTTCAGATCAGCATGGTGCGCTGGCTGCAGCGGCCATTGGAGGGTGAACCAATGGTAAAGGAAGACCTTCCTCCCTGTCTCTCTCTCTCACTGTCCACTCTGCCTGTAAAAAAATAATAATAAAAGGGAAAAAATAAAAGAGGCTTGGGTGATCTCTGACGTGTACGTCAGAGTGTTAATTGTTAAATTAACAACAGGAGTCACTGTGCACTAACTTCCTATGCAGGACCTCTGTCCTCAAAGAGTTGGATTATGAGAGTTAACAGTAAAACTTGTTCTCAAAGATTTACTTCGTTTTAGTGTATTAAGTGGAGGATATTCTTATGTCTCATAAACTATATTTATGTCTTAGTGCTCACAAAAGATGTATCAATGGGTTTCTCTTCAAGGTTAATTAAGTTTTTCAAAAAAAGAGAATGCTTAAAAATAAAGAAAAATAAAAATGTGTAAATTAAACTTTAGAAAGGCTACTTTTATTGAATTAAAAGAATTTTTTTCCTTATTATAAAAATGATCTTTCTGGTGTTCTATTGCACAGTAGGGTAAGAATAGTAGCAATAACATATTGAATATTTCTAAGTAGCTAGAATACAGACTTTTGAATGTTCACATTACAAAGAAATCTTGACTATATGAAGCAATGGAAGCTAATTACCCTAATTTGAACAATAAAATATACACATGTATTGAAATATTACATTGTACCCCATAAATATGTACAATCATTGTGTGCCAATAAAAACAATCTGATAAGAAAAAGTGTACCTTTAGGGTCAGATGGAGGTAGGACTCAATCTGCCACTTCAGCTCTGCCACTGACCAGCAGTGTGGTCTCGGGCACGATGTTTTACCTCTCTGGAACCACCTCTGGAAGTTCCTCTCCTGCAGAACCCCCCGTGGTGCAGACGAAGTAAGTGATACAGAAAAACTCTGTAATGGTCGTTGACTTAGAGGAAAGCAGGTGCTCAATGGCGAGCAGCAGTTACTCATCTACTTTTTTTAAAAAAAGATTTTTATTTATTTATTTGACAGGCAGAGTTACAGATAGTGAGAGAGCAAGAGAGAGAAAAAGGTCTTCCTTCTGTTGGCTCATTCTCCAAGTGGCCGCAATGGCTGGAGCTATAGACAGTGAGAGAGAGACAGAGAGAAAGGTCTTCCTTCCATTGGTTCACTCCCCTAATGGCTGCTATGGCCAGCGCTGGGCTGATCCGAAGCCAGGAGCCAGGTACTTTGTCCCAGTCTCCCGTGCAGGTGCAAGGACCCAAGCACTTGGACCATCATCCACTGCCTTCCCAGGCCATATCAGAGAGCTGGACTGGAAGAGGAGCAACTGGGACTAGAACCAGCACCCATATGGGATGCTGGTGCTGCAGGCAGAGGATTAACCCAGTGCACAGACCTCTCATCTACTTTTAAGACATAGCGTTTGGGGGCTGGTGCTGTGGCACACTGGCATCCCATGTGGCGCTGGCATCCCATATGGGCGCCAGATTCTGTCCAGGTTGCTCCTCTTCCATTCCAGCTCTCTGCTGTGGCCCAGGTCCTTGGGCCCTGCACCTGCATGGGAGACCAGGAGGAAGCACCTGGCTCTTGGCTTCGGATCGGCAGCGCAGCACTGGCCGTGGCGGCCATTTTGGGGGTGAGCCAACTGAAGGAAGGCCTTTCTCTTTCTCTTTCTCACTGTCTAACTCTATCTGTCAAAAAAAAAAAAAAAAAAAAAAAACAAAGACACGGCGTTTGTCCTGGTGTCCTATGAATTATCTGTAACTCTAGGAATCCCTATCTAAAGGGTCAAGACAGAGCTATTTCTTCTCCTTCTTTTTCCCTCCCTCCCTCCCTATCTTCCTCCCTCTCTCCTTTCCTTCCTCCTTCCTTCCTTCCTGTCAGGACAAGAATAGGCAATTGGTTCTTTGCAATCTTTTATTTCATTTTTGTTGAGGATGAATGCAACACAAAACAAAATCCTGAAGTTGATTCCTTGAAAGATAATTTTTTTTTAACAGAAAGAACTGCTCTCTGAAGGAACTGGGAGATTGATTTGAAATTCCTCTTTTGTCCCCTTAGGATGAAGTATGATGCATGCCTGGAAGCTTAATGGTTTACAAGTTAGGACTCCCACCGTGTGAGTCTCCTACACACAATTTGATGGATTCTCGAGTATCCTGAGCTTTGAATCTGCACGTTTATTTATTTATTTTATTCCTTGCTGCTTGAGTGAAGCCCTTCAGGCAGAGCTGTGAGGATGTGGTTTTTAAATAAAATATTTTTCTACTGTGCTAATAATTCACACATTTTTCACGTTTCTCTTCCATACTCAGGGTCAGTGGGGTACATCCATTTTTCTTAATTCTATCTCGCCCGTTTTTCTCAAGCTTCCAACAGCTTTTGGTAAAGGCACAGCATGTCTGATGCCAGGTGCTGATATTTGGGGAGGGCCAGAAGACTGTGGAGGGGGAGGGAAGACTTCCTTACTCTTTCTTGTCACTCTTCCAATAATAGTTATTTAATGATTTACAAACCCTTTGTAAAGTGACCTACCATGAAAAGTGATGTCACAAACCCGATTCAGACAACAGGAGCAAATGCACGCTTTGATTCTGTTTTTAAGTCACAACGGAGCAGAGTTTACTGAAAGCCAGGGGACGTTTTCTCACCAGAGAAGCCACTGACTGGCTGAATTGCTAAATCTCTATGGAGCTGACATCCCTCCTTTGCCAAGGTGGATATTCGTTTTTCTGGGTCAGGTGGGAAGGTTACAGTGTCAAAAGCTGACCTTGCTTGTGTATTTATGCCAGGATGGTCTCCGGGGACCAACTGGGCAGTCAGAAACCACGGGGTCTGTTTCAGTGCGATGTAGCCCAGCTAGTAGCATTCGTTAATTAAACTGCAATGATTGTATTTGACTAAGTGAGCAACTGGAAAGTATATGTTTTTATGAATTTGCCTTGGGGGCTAGCATTGCAGCATGGAGGGGTAAGCTGCTGGAGAGCCAGGTGGAGTCCTGGCTATTCCAATTCTGATCCAGCTTCCTGCTAATATGCCTGGGAAAGCAGTGGGAGGTGGTCCAAGTGCTTGGGCCCCTGCTGTTCTCGTGGGAGACCAAGATGGAGTTACAGATTCCTGGCTTTGGCAAGGCCCAGATCTGGCTGTTGTAGCCATTTTGGGGGAGTGAACTAGTTTAGGCAGTAGGTGGAAAATCCATCTCTCTTTCTCTCTCTCCCTCTCTCTCTCTCTGTCTCTCTCCCTCTCTGATGCTTTGCCTTTCAAGTAAATAGATAAAACATTTTCCTTTGCATAAATCATGCACAAGATTCTCCGAACACGATCTAAAGTCTATTTTTCTTATGCATCTTTTCTTAAAAAACAGACATTAAAATCATAGGAATTTGGGAGAATTGTGTGTGCTTTTCCCATGCTCTTTTCTCTTGCAGTTACATGATCTAGTTTATGACCTAAGCTTCTGTGTGTCTTTTGTTGGGAGAACACTTTTTGCTTCGTTTCTGTTTCTTTCTGTTCCTCTCATACAGAAAATACTTCTTTTTAATCCTCACTCCTTTCTGGTTTTGGTGAAGGCCTTAGTCCATTTTCCACTGCTCAAACAAAATACCTGCAACTGGGTAATTCATAAAGAATAATTTATTTGGCTCAAGGTTCTGGAGGCTGAGAGGTTCAAGGGCATGGTGCCAGCATTGGCTTGGCATCTAGTGAGAGCCTTGTTGCTGCGTTGTAGCAGGTGGAGGGCATTGCTCGGTGAGAGAGAGCAAGTGTGCCAGCTCAGGCCTCTCTTCCTTTGCCTGCAGAGTCACTACTGTCATCACGGGAACCCTGCTCATCTCATCTAATCCCAGCGATCTCCCAAAGGTCCCATCTCCAAATAACACTAACATGCAGATTTAGAGATCATGGTTCCAACATAGGAATTTCTGGAAGGCCATGTCCAAACCACATCAGCTATTCTGGGCGAAGACCATTGCCCTTGTCTTGCTCAGAGCCTGGCTGGCTCTCTCAAGCCTGTTGCAAGTGCTGCATGCTCTCACTGTCAACCTGGATGCTCTGCACAATCTTCTCAGGCTTAGGCTGGCCTCTCTGCCACAGAGGCCTGTGCACCTACAGCTGCTATGTCCGTGACCTGCTATTTCAGAGCCTGTTATAGGAAGGCCTGTTTTGGCTTTGGATGTGAATTATTTTTTTCCAGTTTAATTTTGCCACTAATAAGGATGATCAGTTAAGGTTTCATTTCTAGGTCAACTTCTCAATTGAGTTCAAATTTGGAAAGGAGTAGTAATGAGTGGTTAGACCTCCTACAAATTGCAACATCTTTATAAAAATGCTTCATACAGTTTATTTCTTGTGTCACAAATTCCCAAGTCTTATCACCAAATGGAACATTGATGCTCTCCATTCATTCTCCTTCACTGTTATTATCTGCCAAGCCTTCTTAAGGGCAAGGCATCCTATTAAATTGACCAAGATAAGAGATGTAAATCATAGAGGCCTTCAAATAACTTCAGTCTACTAGGGGATTTAAAAATATGTAGGTTGATAAAAATAATGCAAAGTAATAAGCAAATGAAGAGATTATGCATCGAGCACTATGGGTAGAGCAGCAAAGGGGCTAAAATGCCCGGCTGGGAAGGGTAAGACATCTTTTAGAGAGATAGAATTTATGCTGGGCCCTGAGGGTGACTAAGATTTAGATGTGCAGATAAAAGGAATGATAACTAATCAAGTAAAGCCTTACCATGATGGGAACCCTGGGTGTGCACTTGTGAGGGAAGAACATGGAGTTGCTAGGAAGGTCGCCACTCTCATTTGAGGGGGTATGGCAGAAAGGGTGGATATAAATCAGGGAACAGCATATGTGAGCTGATGGGAAACTGTGCGTTCTCAGATTAGGAAGGAGTGAAATAGTTAAGGAAGCTAAAGAGTATTGATGAGGTTCCTGGGGTACTTGGTCTTTCAACAGATTCCAATTCTTATGATAGCACCATTGCCAATTAAAAAGAAAGTTCTAGCAACTTAACTAACTGACTCATCTTTTAAAAATTTGTAGGAGTGGACATTTAGCTAGTAATTAAGACACCTAGATCCTACATCTGAATATTGGGTTCCATTCCTGTCTCTGTCTCCTGTGTCTACCTTCCTATTATTATAGATCCTATGAGACAGTGGTGATGGCTCAATTATTGGGTCCCTGCCACCCACTTAAGACATGGATTGAGTCCCTGGTTTATATAGGAGTCACAGAGAGAGGCATAGTTGGGATTCATTCTGGGTCAAGCTTACATCAGAACTTGTATTCTCAATAACTTTACTTACCAGTGGAGTAAAAGAAAGGCATAAAAGATGAGACTTGTATTGCAATTATGAATCTAGGATTGATGGTCAGGAAAATGGAAAACTTTAGAGAAATAATGGGCCCACATGGTGGTGTAGCAAGTTACACCACTGTCTGCAATGTTGGCCTCCCATATGTGCATGGGTTTGAGTCCTGCATTTTCCACACTTTTGGTCCAGCTCCCTGTTAATGTGAATAGGGAAGCAGAAGATGCTCCATGTGCTTCGGTGCCTGCACCTATGTGGGAAACATGGAAGAAGCTCTTGGCTGCTGGTTTCAGCATGGCCCAGCCTTGGCCATTGAGGCCATTTGGGGAATCAGTAGATGGAAAGTCTCTCTCTCTTTCTCTCTCTCTCTCTCTCTCTCTCTCTCTCTCTCTCTCTCCTCAAACACACACCATCTCTCTTTCCCTTTCTCCCTCTCTCTCTCTTTGTAAAACTTCATTTCAAATAAATAAAATGTGTCTTTAAAAAAATAGAGAAATGGGAGCTGGCACCATGGTGTAGTGGGCTAAGCCTCCGCCTGTGGTGCTGGCATTCCGTTTGGGTGCTGGTTTGTGTTCTGACTGCTCCTCTCCCAATCCAGCTTTCCACTAATAGCCTGGGAAAGCAGTGGAAGATGCTCCATGTGCTTGGGCCCGTGCACTTATGTGGGAGACATGAAAGAAGCTCCTGGCTCCTGGCTTCAGATCAGCTCAGCTTTGGCTGTTGCAGCCACTTGAGAAGTGAATCAGAGGATGGAAAACCTCTATCTCTGTCTCTCCTTCTCTCTGTAACTCCACCTCTCAAATAAATCTTTAAAAAAATTAGAGAAATGAGTGAAAATACAGAGTCTGAGAACTGGGATGGGGAAAAGAAGATATTTGAAGTATTTTATAGATAGGGAAAGTAAATGATTAGGTACACTGAAAAAGTATAAGACAAAGATGGGAGCAGAAAATGACCCTGAGATTGCAAACTCTCAGTACTGTTGTGACACTTACAGCAGGGAAAAAAATCAGAAGGAAGCCCTGCATACAGGTGGGGAAATATATTTAGTCTTGGATTTATTGAATTTTTCTCTGCAAATGGGACATTTGTGTAAAAATAACCATTAATTTATTCATTTATTCATTAGGCATGTAAAGAAAACAGATTTATTCTAGGCATTAGAGATGCTTCATAAATAAAACCTGCTTCTGTATACATTTAGAAAAGTGTGGATCTAAACGGTACAGATTTGACTTCATTCATTTACTCGCTCAAGGACTTAATAAAGTATGCATTGAGGATTTATAAAGTATGTAATAAATACAGCAGAGAGGACAGACAAATGCAGGTGATTAGCTGTGGTTGGCAAAGGACACTGTGAAAGAAGAGAAAATGAAAGACCATACTCGAGGGAGTGCTTGCATGACGACATGCGAGGAAGGAGAAGAATTTGGAATGGAGTGAGTTAGTGCTGAGATGGGAAGAGAACAGGAAACGTGAGCCCCAACTTGGATGTGTGAGAGATTTTAGGAAAAAAGAAGACTCAGTATGGTCAAAAATCAATGGCCGGGACATGTTAGGAGGTTAGAATGGAAAGAAGTAGTGGTTGGTGTTTTGAGGGCTGTGATAGATGTAGACAGCACACACTCGTTCTTTTAGGAGGCTTGGCAGAAGAGAAAGCAAAAGACCCAAGGTCCTTTAAAAGCAAGAGGGCCCTAGGAAGTTATTTTTTAAAGAGTAAATAGATTACAAATGGTTCTAGTAAGAAGGCTGCCTCCCTGTTCTCAGAAGTGGTACTGGAGAAAGTGGGTTTCCTTCTGGAGGAAGAAAGATGCTGGCAAGTTGAAAGAAGCTTGAAGTGCAGGGAGTAGCTGATGCGTGACTTTTTCCAGAAGGCTTTTCAGCTAGAGAAGGCCAGAGTGGAAACAGGGGAAGGCCTCAAGATTGCAGATGGGGATGGTAAGTGACGAGCGGGGAAGGACTCCAGGGAGAGGCGCTAATCTCCTAGTGTTGTCTTGATAGCATCCACAAACGGGATCACTGGGCCACAAATATATTCTTCCCCAGTCCTGGAGCCTGTGAGTCTGAAATCAAGATGTCAACATGGCCAGGTTCCCTCTGAAGATTCGAGAGGAGAATCCTGGATTTTTCAAGCTTCTGGTGGTTGCTAGCAATCTTTAGCCTTCTTTGGTTTGTGGCAGCTTAATTCTTGTCTCCCCTGTTGTCACATGACTTTCTTTCCTGTGTGTCTGCTTGTCTCTGAATCTCTCTCTCTTTATGAGAACATATGTAATTGGATTTAAGGCCTACCCTAATCAAATGTGACCTCATAATTTCACTGCACCTGCAAAGACCCTATTTCCAAACAAGGTCACTTTCTAAGACTCTGGGTAGACATGAACTTTGTGGGGGAATGGGCACCATTCAACCCAGCAAAGCTGGTAAGAGCCTGATGAAATGGTGACCGCAGAGTACAGATCAAGCAGTCAAGCCGTGATTAGGGTGAATCATACCAACAGTAATGAATAATTATAATAACAACCCAAAAAAGGACTGGGAGGACCAAGGAATGTTGCAGTTTGGAGTGAGCGAGGATGATCTTTTTATTTATTTTTTTTAAGAGAAGGACAATTTAGAATTGGGGACTTTGCAAACAGTTTATCTGAAGTAGAGAAGTCCAAGGTCTCATGTTCTTGATGGATCCCTATAGTCTCCTTATTCTATTCTACACATATAAAGAAAGGCAAAGACCTACATATGAATATAGTAGATATTTCATTCATTCAATGTATGTGTATTGCTGTCCATCATATGTCATAAATTGCTCTAGGTTCTAGGGATGCAGCAGTAAGAAAAATAGAATCAAACACCTTTTCGAAACCCTGCCCTTATAGAGATTGTATTCTGTGGGAGCAAGTCAAATATAGAGTACATCTCTATCCTCTGGTGAAAGACACATAATAAAGCACTAACACATAACATCTTCCTACGTCCTGTACCCATGAATAAAATATTTTTTATTTGGGTTTTTATAGCAGTGGCTTTTGAGGAATCTTCATGCAATCCTTCTCTGTCCCCAGAGAGAGTTGAAATATGGTTGGTACCACAGTGAATAAATTGATAAAGAAATCCTTCAGAAAAGTGTGTGCCTGTAGAAAGAAGTGAGGCAGGAAGAAAAAGCAAGACAGGATCTTGGAAAATTTTGTGAATGTATGGTCAGCTTTTGGATGGAATCAGAGCGTTAAAATAGCAGCAGGTGTATCTGAATACGAGCAATAATTGTCTTTGTCTTTTGCCAACTGATATTGGAGAATTGATCCTTGCAGTGTCTTTTGGGAGAATGCCTCATCTGAGAATCCAGGGGTGGGGGAACTCATAGTAAATCACACCACAGACACAGAGCCTTTCTTGGCAGTGAGAGTACCTGCCTGTGACAGCAGCAGACTCTTACTGTCAGCAATGCAATGGCTGATAGTTCCTTCGCGATCAAATTCTGAAAACAGACATAGTATCAAGAAAAAGTTGGTCATGGTCACTGGTGGCATCAGATCTCTTCTGTGGCCAGATTCTAGTGTGGGTCTGGGTGCTATTTCATTCTTAGTCTCTCCCAGTAGTTCTGTGACTTGCTGTATGTCCATCTTTTAAAATCAGTGCTTCAGCTGCTTTGATCTGTCCACTGTCAACTTTGGTTGCTGAGGTTTAAGAATGATAACTGACAGATTGAGTTTCTACAGTTTTCAAGTTTTCTTTTTTAAATTTCATTATTCATTCATTTAGATATTGAGAACTTAGCGTGTGCTAGGTGTTCTGATGATCATTGGGGAAAGAATTACATGGCACACTTGGTCCAATTCTTGGCAAATTTGAAGTTTTGGCAGAAGACAGCCAAGCAAGCAAGTAGTTGCAATAAGAGGAGCAACATAATCTAATTGACAAGATTGTAGAGGAGTAGCCTGCTGGTTTCATACCAATCTTGTCCTGGTGGTCACATGACTTCAGGGAAGCCCACCTGAACACTATGGGTAGGGGAAGCTGGATCAAGACTTTGAAGAAGAGAAACCAGTAGGGGATAAGTAGGTTGGCAATTGTCTTTGCCTAGAAAAGAATTGCAATGGGACTCTGAATTTGGTCATTAGCCCAGGCAGACAAGGACTCACAAGGGTTCTAGGACAATGGACATGGGAATGTAGACCAATTCCAGATCTCTTTTCTGCTGGAGCAGATGCTGCTAATATCCTGTCAGAAATGGGCCATCTTGGTGCCACAGCTTAGTGGACCTGCACCTGCTGGTGGTTTGTTTTCACTCTGACTTTTGGGTTTGTCAAATACTATTGTTAGTAGTAACATGGGCTTATAGATATTAAGCATTAACTATGTGTCTGGCCCAAGTCTGTGTTCTTTCATTCAATCTCCTGTGGCTTTAGGGCTAGGTTCTATTCCCACTGTGGAAGAGACTTAGCTCTCTTAATCTCTCTTCCATTTACCAGGGCAAATTCACATGTTTCAGCCTCCATGGCAGTTGAATGTGGCCATGCAACCACGTTGACCCAAACAGAATGTGAACAGAAGTGCTGTTAAAGCTGGTGCCATAAGACCACATCCAGGTGGTGCCCTTGACATCTCAGCAAACCAAAACACAAGGGAACAGCCTTGTGGACTCTCTAAACCAACACAAAGCTCTAAGGGGTGGCAGAGCAACATGGTGGGGTGAAGGATCTTAGGGTGCTTGGGTTGAACAGAGCCTATCACCAACCCAGACTCGTCTGAGTTGGAGGGTAAGCTTTTTGTTAGTTAAGTCACTGAGTTAATGGCACATCTTTTTTTTTATTACAGAAGCCTGACTTTAGTCAAAATTAATATCCTGCTCACATCTTGTGTATAGCAGGTGCATAGCAGGTGTGTATAGCATCTTGTATATAGCAGGTGTCACAAGTGCACTGTTGTAGATGAAGAAACCTGGCTCCAAGACAGATGATATCATCTTCCAAAGACCACCTGCTTAGCAAACATGGAGCGCAGCCCTGTGGAGCTCCAGATGTGGAGCTCTCAGCCACTCTGCACCCTTTCTCTCTCATATGGGTCTCTGACAAAGGGCTACAGGACACACTGGAGATATGAAATGCTTGTAGATTTTGGCTATTGAGAGAAATGTCCCGGTGGCCAAAGACAACCTAGGCCCACAGTTTTGGCCAGTTTTGGAGACAAAGTAGACTTCCACAGTTAGCTCTGGTCAAGAGTCTATGCAAAAGGAATACACATGTCTGAAATTCTTCCTTTGAGAAAATGGAAGAGGGCATGATAATCAGCACCACACCATTTGTTGCAGGGAGAAAACAAACAGGTTTGTGGCAAAGAGATTTACTTCCAAGTACAAAAGATGTGCCTGTAGTGGCGGGACAGGGGAGCGGGCTGCACACCCACAGATGGGCAAGCAAGATGCTTGCACCAGCTGTGCATGGAAGAAACTCACCGCAACCATCAATTTTCTATTCTTACTTAGTAATTAATCAGGGAGACTTAACACACTGAGAAAACATCATAATTGGGACTAGAGTTTTGAAAATGCAAGAGTCACTGTTTGCAAATATTCTTAAAAAACACACAGGATCGTGATACATGGAGAGAAACTGTGCAAAGAAAAGTCAGTTTGGTGTGTTTGGTGCATGCGTGGGCTCCCATTATCTTGACTTCGAATTATGCCTGTTCATGATGAACAGGTGTTTGAAATAAAATCAAGGGGGAAACCACCAGGAATTCAGTCCCTCTAAAGTCATTGCAAGAATTCCTGAAATTACTCTTCTTAGACAAATTGCTCCCACAAGCCCAGATGATTTTTTATCTTGAGGGTGCATGGGGGATACTAAATCTTCCTTCTGACACAAGCTCGCCTTCAGACAAGCTAGATATTCCATTCATCATGTATGCAGGTCTCAGGATGCTGCATGCTACCTCAAAGGTTAACCCCAAGAATGTCAAAGAGACGCTTCCTCTGCCGGGCGTGGGGACATTGTGTCAATAGTTGCTGAGGGTACCTTTCCATTTAGCAACGCACGGGATGGCTAAGCTCATTCTAGACTTCAATAAAAATCCAAGAATTCAAATAAAAACATCCAAATTCACTTGTGTAAACAGTCTTTCAAGATCAAGAGATTAAAGGATTTAAGGGTAAATGAGTTCCAAAAGAGAACCTGTTGGTATGTGTGTAAGCTTGTGTAATTTTTTTAAAGGAAAACTGAGAGATATATATGCGATTTTGATGACTTCAAATTGTGTGTCCATTTTGTGATGTCTTCTGAACATTTCTGAAAATTTAGGAAATACATTTCCTCGTGCCAGAGACCAATGTCTGCCACCTGCTTAGGCTGACATCAAGTTTACTTTGTGGAATGGCGTTTTCTTTGGAACCAAGGGAATTCTCTCTGAAAGAAAATCTTTCCCAGTTCTTCATAAATATGCTAACAAAGTTTTCTCCTGGGCCAAGGAGAGCTTAGTAAGGCAGATCTAAAGGAAGAAAGCCAAGTTCACTCATTGGTAACTTCATAAACACTTTGTTTAACTTGCAAATTTGGGGCTGACATTTTGTCACAAAATATTTTTTGAGATCTGGTTCCCTCCCCCTCCTCCTGCTGTGGTGAGAGCCTGTGTCATTGGTTTTAGCCTTCAGCTGATCAGAGGAAAGAATGCAACCAAATGCTGAACCTGGCTTTCGTCACATTTCAACAAAATGAAACGATGGGATAAAGACATCATCTTAGATTACTTCTCAAAAGTTGACAATCAAGACGGGAAAGATTAGAATTTTATCTCCCAAATTAGTTGCATTCGTCTCTTGAACTGAGGCTGCCAAAGTGTCAGCAATCAAATTGATCCCAGCCAAGAAATACTGAAAGCAGTAAAACCCGAGGGAGAATGAAAATGCACTTCGCCAAAGGAGGCAAATACAAATAATGGAAACTGACATCTTTTAGTTAATTCTTAGTAGGCACCTGCTTCTTTCCCAGAGTGCTCTGCGCATGCACATTGGTGTCGTATGAACAGCTTGGCGATTGTGAGTTCAGGACTCTTAAATCCTCAGTCCTTTGGATGTGGACAAAATAGAAAATTCACCCAGCATCAGAACCTTTATGCTATGGTTTATCTCTTACTTCCACTCAAGAAAGGTATTAGAGAGAGTTACAATTTTTAGCTTTCTACTGAGAATCATACAACACAGAAGAACTCAGGAAAATTGAAGACAGAATGGTTTATCACTTGGGGCCTAGAATCAAGCTAGCCAAATGCAGGAGATTCTAGACTTTTATTCAATTCTTGGTTTTAATTCTTAGTTAGACATCAAGATACATTTATAGGCTAGCATTGTGTTATAGTCAGGTAAGCTGTGGCTTGCAGTGCCCATTTCCCATAGGAGCACTGGTTCTAGCGTGGCTGATGTTCCACTTCCAATCCAGCTCTCTGCTAATGTGCCTGGGAAAGCAGCTGGTAAGTATTTGAGCCCATGCCTACCACATGGGAGACCTGGATGGAGTTCCTGGCTCCTGTTCTGGTCTGATCCAATCCTGGCTGTTGTGGTTGTTTTGGGTGTGAACCAGCAGATGAAAGATCTCCCTCTGCCCCTTTGCACACGATCTCAAGTCCTCAGAAACATCTCTAAAACTAGTTTTTCTTTGTATTTTTTTTTATTAATTTGAGGCTTGGAGTACAAAAAGAAATTGCCTCTCAAATCACCAAGTTGGTAAGTGGAAGAGAGAGGACTTGAACCCAGGTCTTAGACGTTCTGAGACCACAGATTTTTCACTCTGATAGTATTCAAGCAATGTTCACTGAGCACTGCTGAATGTCAGATACTGCCCTGGGCACTAAGGAATGCAGACCTGAGAAAATTCTTGCCCCAGCCTTTGAGGGCCGCTCATGCTCACTAGGAAACATCCTATTCCTTGAATGTTCTAGAAATAAGATAACTCTTCCACAAAGCCTACAGTCCTCAAGTGTGCATGTGAACAACACAGAATATTCTGTGGGGATCAAAATATTTGGCGTTTTGACATCTTTCCATTTGCTAAGCAATGGTTAAAAACAATAGGAACCAACTAGAACAAATAGAAACTCCAGTGTGGCATTACATGGTTAGCAAAATCAGCAGGCATACAATTATGAGAACTATAAATACCAAGAGAAAGATAAACATTTTGTTCTGATGAATTTATCCAAAATTGTAGCATGGAAAAGTTTAGAATTAATTTATTTTTAAATTCCGGTCTCTGAGAATGCATTGTGTTTTGCAGTGTTTTAAATTTTTTTTTTCTTTTTCTTCAGATGTTTTGCTTTAGTGCTTATGGCTGCAAACACTCAGACAGTCAAAAGCTCTGGAGGCTCCTTCTCTCTTTCCATTTTTATTTCCAAATGCCAAAGTCACGGAGGGTGAGTGAGAACTGTTTCTATGAAAAGATGCAATGAATTAGAAACAATGGATTGAGAACAACGACTTAAATCTTCTGACTTTTTCATCCTTCTCTTTCATGAAATAAACCAGTGTGTATAGTATCACACTTACTCCTTCAGGTTATTAAATTTCTTGTCAAAATCTTACTTAAACCACTGAGACAAAGATGGATTCTCCCCCTGTGACTCTGAGCAGTTAAATTTACTTCTCTGACACACAGCAAGTTGATTTAGAGCTAATCCGCCTGCTTTTTATTGGCTTTGTGTAAAACATTGCTTTTCTTGGTTTCTACTCTTCCACTCGGCATTGTCTTGTAGAAATATGTAATTTCAATTTATACTGTAAGAAATTAGTCTCTCTGAGAAAGATCTAGGAAGACGTACAACAAAGTGAAAACACACATTACTCACATGCTTTGGATTTTCCCCACGTAAAGACAGGCTGGAATGTCAACAGTCTGAAGGGAGAGAGAGAGGTGATAATCAATACTGAGAAAGTAACACTAATGAAAAGTAAAAACCAGATCCCAGACCCAGTTAGCAACATGAGAAACAGCTGCACCCACTATTTATCCGCGTTAACGTCTGGCCTTTCCTTCCGCCGACAGCTAAAAATGTTTGACTCAGATCTGTGATGCTACATTTCATTCTTCTATTTACTTTGCTAATGAACACATCACTTGTGGACAGTTAGGAGAAAAACACCAGTCATCTTGGAAAGCCTGAATGGCTTTGCTAAGAACCAGTTCCAAAAATGAATTGCATTTTCTGCTTTTTGCTGTTTGAGATGTAGGCAAACGAAAGTCAAGTTCTGTGAAGGATTAGGCTTAGTATCAGGTTTGCAGGGAATCTGTTGGGAGGTGTTTGGATTGGGTAACGATGCCATTAGTGCATTGCTACCTATTTGGAAAAAAGCTGCATTTAAGTGGTTACTATTTAAATCAAGTCACTTCATATAGATAATTAATTGATTAATTAATGTTAATTTGGAAACTTTCTAGTGGTTTGAGTGCAGAGTCTAAAGGTAATTTCTTCTTTAATATTTTTATTCAATAAATATGCATTGGTGATGTACCATGTGTTATGTCCCGAGCTTGGCCTTGGGGGTGCCATATATATCAGTTACATTACACAATACTCTGCTGTACCACACTACTATGCTATACTTATGATGACACAATTAAGCTCCTATTGGGTGTAGAGGGGCCCTGAAGAGAAAGTAAAAACAATGGAATACTTGTATAGGTGTAAAGGGAAAATGATATCTTACCTGAGAACTAAAAGGTCAACAAAAACTGAGCCAGCTAAAATGCAAGGGTGAATATGGGAGAGTGTGATTGCGTGGAAGGATGTTGCAGTGAGAAGGAAAATCATATTAAAAAGTCTTAGAGCTCACCAATTATTTGAATAAAGATTGAAGAGACCAGTGCAGTGCACACTGATGTTGTCCTGTTAATATTCATTGTGCACCATTTCCATTGCAAAAGACTGTGTGGTTCAGACACTGATCACATATCTGGCAGTTGGACTTGTGTAGTTAAATCCATCAAAGCCACCTTGCTTTCCCATGATTGCTTTGGGCTACTGCCTTAAGCCATGAAGCTCATGATACTTTTCCCACATCAGGGTTTGGGAGGAGGTGGGCCAATGGGATAGTTTAGAAGATATTCTGGAAAACATCACTGGAAGGTACCCTGTCTTACCTGGGACTATGGAAGCAGGTTGCCTGAGTGCTGTGACAGACACCTTAGAATCACAAGGAGGAAAAGCCTTGGAGTAGAGCTGATGCCCCGTCTGAGTGCAGGATGGGAAGCTACTGAGTCATGAAAACATGCTGTGGTTGAAGCATTCTTTGGAAGTCATGGTCTACTTTTGCACTTCTGTAAGCCATAGTGTCCTTTGTTGTTTAAAAAAGTTTGACTTAGACCTCTGTTTCATGTAGTTAACACACCTTAAATGCTAAAGCCTGATGATCACATGACAAATGATCCAAAATTAGAAAACATAGCAAATAGCTGAGGTCAAAATGATAGACCTTAAAGGGATTTTCATGGGTAGGTTATGGGCTTGAATAAATAAGGATAGATTTAATAAGCATAAGTATAAAAGCTTTGTGATTTTATATATATAAACATATATTTCATTTAAAATCTGACATGATGGAAATTGAGCTGCTAAGTAGGTTTTGTGTGAATACTCAGGGATATAATGGCACTACAAGTTTGACACAAATTAACTGTAGCATGGATACTAAAAAGGGCAACGTGGGTTGAATAGCCTTAGGGTGAAGCTAACATGACTGCCAAGCACCCTTCAGGTCCACAGAACTCATGCAGTGCCAGTTTATCCCATGTACTGTTTACACCAGGCATGGGACTGCATTTCTGAAATAATACTGGAGAAGCATCTCTGATAAACTATGGCAGCAGAGAAAAGTCAAGACTAAAAAGGAAGTGGTTAAAAAATACTGGAAGGGACAGTCAACAGTTAGCACAGGATCACTAATGGTGGCACATCTGTGCATCCCTCTTTTCTCTCCTTTGCTTTCACAGTACACACAATTGTTCCATCACAGGATTCTTTCCTGCTGAATCTGGATATTTCTCTCACATTTTTCACAAGTTAATTCCCCAAACAGCCAGTTTCAGAGAACCAAAGTTGGCATAGAAGATGCATTTATTTATCATTCTTCATTTATCTAGAAAATACATGATTTAGAGCAGAGAGTAGAAAATCTGTAATGCATTCTGGGGTCGCGAAGCCCAAATGAAAGAAGTCATCAGGTAGAAGCTAAGGTGGGAGAAACTGAGGCACAGAACGCTCGGTCGAAGGCATTCAAACTCAGTCTTAAACATGCAGTCCAAGTAGAATCCAATCCAGTCGTTAAATGGTTTATAACCTCTTATGTGGGGAAGCAGAAACAGGCTTCAGAAAGGCTTTGTGTAGGGAAAAATGAAGACCTGATACATGGGAGACTCCAGGTCTCTCTCAAGGAGAAAGAAAATGGCATTCAGACTAGAGTATATTTATGGTCATTGAAATTGCCCAATAAGAACTTTTTTTCCGTTCTAGAGACATGGCAAAAAATTGTCAGAATTGTAGAGTGGGATTTTTAAAGCTATGACTACACAAGTTCTGAAATTCAACATAAAAGAATATAATTTTGTGTCCCCCACCTACACTCAGGGAGAAGTTCCACAGTTCTTTGTAGATTGTTCAAGAAGGTCAATTCCAAAATTGTTTAAGTAACTGAGAGAGACACATAGTTTGCTATGTTCTGTTTCCATTTCCCTCTGGATGTGGAAGTAAACTGTATTTCTCAATCTCTGCTGTTAGGTGCAGCTGTGTGACTTTCTTTGCGTAACTGCAGACAGGCCAAGTCCAGGCCTACTTCCTAATATTTCCCACTTTCTTTCTTCCCCAAATTCACTTGCTTCTTCTTATGTTAGACAAATAAGTCTTTATTTCCTAAGTCCCTGGAATTTGGAGTTGTTTCTTACAGGTTACCTATCCTAACCAATTCAAAAGTAATATTTGGGCAGTAATTTAAATAAATAATCCATCCAGTTTGCAACATATTGGCTTAATAACTCTACTGTGTGAATCAAAACATCTAAATTATTTTGAAGCACATAAGGGTTTGAGTGGAAATTCTTTAAAGTATGTAATTCAAAATTGATGTTGATACATTTTGGGCTTTTAGGGTCTTCACTATTAATGGCATTAAAGCTACAAATAATGATATACTTCTACACTTTTGTGAATGATTTCTAAAGAAATGTTCAAGTTCCAAGTGTCTTTCCATATTCAAGTCCCATCCATTAAGGACATATTTATCCAAGTTTCCAGTAAAGGACATTTATACTGACAGGCAATTTTCCTCCATAGTTCTGTTTTCAATGAATCTATGAATGGTTTGCTGTCTTAGTGGCTTGCTCTAAATCCTCTAGTTTTCTCCAATAAATTTCAGAGGCACTTCTCAGCCATGGCTGAACTTCTGAATCACTTGGAAAAAACTGAAGTGCAATTGTTGGAACCTTACTCCTCCACATTTGGATTTAATGACTATTAACATTTTTGAAAAGTGATTCTAATGTAGCCCAGTAGAGAGCAGTGGGTCAGAGACTCACATTTAATCTTCATAGTGTGGGTTCATCAGTTTTCTAAATGCAGATCAAACCCATCAGCTTCATCACTTACCAGGCCCCACCGATCTTAGCCGATATGTTTGTACATGGTGGTTATTAGTACTTTTTAATCCCTTTGTCTGTTTCAGCAATATCTTCAGTAATAACTTATAGTTTCCTTTCAGATTCCCCAAAGTAGGAACAAATTGGAAGTATGGAACACTGATTATTCCAAGGTCATTCATAACCCTATTTACCTTTTTTTTTCCTTTGGTATATAGACAAGAAAACAAAAACCAAGCAAGAACAACAACAGCAAGTATTTAATTTCCTAGCTTTGTGGAGTTTTGAATTTGTTATAGAAAATCATTTTTTCTAATGAGGTCAAATTTCTCAGAAGGATTTTCTTGCTTGAAATAAAGTTGAAATCTCACCAAGGTGAAAAAGAATGGCCTATGTCCCTTTTTGCATTCTCCTTTTCCACCTGTCTGGACTGCAGACATGAGTTCTAGTAGCACAACATCCTGATCGGTGTCATGAGGAAATCAACAGGGAGACGAAGGCCCATATGTTAGCTATGGAAAAACACAAGGTTCTGTATCCCAGCTCACCACACGGAGCTGCCTGCCAGTTTGCTCCTAGACCACCAACCTGCTACCATACCAAAACGTGTTCTTAAGCTAATGTGGTAGATTTTTCTGTGATTTGCTGGAAAAAGTATTCCTAAGTAAAATTACTAGATTATATGATTATATTTTGAACTCATTTGTTCATAAGATTATTGAAAGTTTAATCATATTTTTTAAATATAAAGACTATCAAATGCTATTTGCATATCAGAATTCCATAGAAACAACATACTACAATACAATGATTAAATTAAAGAGCAGAGTTCAGAGTTTGTGAACTCAAGAGGCTTCCATAGCCTTGGCAGCTCATGAAAAGAGCCTACACTGATTACTGACGTCATAAATAAGAGTGTCAATTGTTAAATCAACAACAGGAGTCACTGTGCTCTTATGCCTCATGTTAGATCTCTGTCCTTAATGTGTTGTACTATGCTAATTAATGGTAAAACTAGTATTCAAATAGTACTTTATACTTTGTGTGTCTGTGTGGGTGCAAACTGTTGAAATCTTTACTTAATATATACTAAGTTGATCTTCTGTCTATAAAGATAATTGAAAATGAATCTTGATGGAGAATGGAATGGGAGAGGGAGTAGGAGATGGGATGGTTTGCGGGTGGGAGGGTGGTTATGGGGGGAAAATCCACTACAATCCAAAAGTTGTACTTTTGAAATTTATAACTATTAAATAAAGATTTAAAAAAAGAAAGCAATTACAGATAAAACCCAATCTGTTTTGAGAAAAAAAAAAAAACTTAAAGAGCAGCAGTGTGCTTATCAGCTGGAAAGAGGGAATTTTGCTTTTCTCCAAAAACGCTTTGGAAACTTGTTTTTTTTTTTTAGTGTCCTTATTTTTACTAATTTTATCTCAGATCTATCAGCCCTTCCATTTGTTCATTCATTTATGAAATCAGTGTGACACCTTAGATTACAACATGGCTGCCGGTGGTATCTAAATAATTGATTCAGGATTAATAAGCCCTTTAAATGAACATGATTTTGATTATTCATGGGTTGCAAAAATTCATGGTAGGATACAAGGTCCCTTTTGAAATGGATGCAAGTTGGCATGAATCACTCAGAAATATTCCTTTGATGAATTCAATTAAAATTGGCTGAGCTGTCAAGGCCTATTGAATAATGAGAAACCTGATCCTAGGAAGTCTAGATATTTTGTGTGGAATACCATACATGTGAAAGATTTCCTTTTTTATGCATATGCATTTAAAAATCAAATGATTGGGTTCCATGATCACATGTGTTTTGCAGCCCAAGTAGGCTTTTTTTTTTTTGTAATGAAAATGGGTCTATAAAGCATTTATGACAAAGTTCAAAATCTAAGGTTAATACAAAAGGGTTTGAAAGCAATCACCAGATAAGTAAAAATTTAGCGTAGGAAATGAAAGGCAAAGATGGGGAAATAAAATGAAGAGAAGCACTGGGCAGAAAGGGATTTGAAAGGAACATTAATACTTCACATAATGAAAAAGAATATAGGCAGATGATAGCGAATATGGTAATGGTGAGGAATAACTGATAGAGTTACTTCAGCTCATACTAGAGAAAATTGATCATAAATAAAAGTCAGTTGGCAGATCTGTGGGTGTTCTGGACTTTTAAAAGACCGATAAATCAAGAGCTTGTAACGTAAGTTTCAGGATGAGAAAAGCACACGGGGCCTGCATCTAATTTTGCAGGCTTCAGGAAAATGCATGCCATGTCTATTGCAAAACAAAAACATATTCAGGAGAGTAATTTAACATACACCAGTGAAAATAAAGATCAACAGAAATTGCCTTCTTCAAATATTTTTAAAGGAATTTAAAAGCTGTGAGGCCCCCATTATTTCCATTTTCTCTTCAGATTGCCAATGCGTCTCTATTATTTCACGGTCTGTTCCTTTCACTAAATGCTAATGAGACAATGATATGCAAATGCATAATCTAGGCAGCGTTACCTGTGTGAAATGATGCTGTGTGCATTAATTTGCCAGCTTCACTTCTGTCAGCCTCACATATTTGAAGAGCTGGAAGAAAGTTCTGGAGCAGGAGATTTTGCCCAGTCCCAGTCACCTGTGCAGTACTCACGAAGTCAAGTCATTTTTCATGATAGTTATTACTAAAAAATGATGGCACTGCCTGAGACTAATCACTCCACTCTCAAAAACCAACATTGTTTTTGGTCAGGTTTCTGCATGACAGCTGGATAGTGTGGTCTTTTATCATTACCTCTAAGACTTATGCCTGCTTGTGGCACACGTGATAAATAAATGTTCTGAAGAGCAATTTCCAATGTATCAATATGCCACAATCCAGAAGGAGAAGAGCAAGAAGCAGCTGCGATATCACTAAGCAAACAGTTTGGACAAATAGTCTTAATCTCCAGAAAATAACAACAAGTAAAACTGAGTTCCAGTTTTGAAAAGCCAACCAGGATTGATGAAATCTGATTTCAATTAATTTTTTAAAATGATTTGCTTGCATCATTTATCTACGTGGTTGTATTTCTCGACAACGTAAGTTCAAATGCTAACTAGATGAATGAGGTTGGACAAGTGAATTACCCAGTGAAATTTAAGTGATGATAAAACCTCGTTCAAAGGAATGCTCCAAGATTGGAATGTGATAATCAAAATGTATATCACTGTTTCTCTGATGTTTTTCCAGCAGACTAGATCACTGCTATAAGCAGTGAAATACACATTAGGGGATTGATGAAGAAAGAGCTGGTGCCTACTAATGATAGGACTGAATAGACTGCATTAGTTTTACTATTTAGCGCCATCAGATTGAATAGGATTGGAATCCAGTATGGGAACAGTGATCCTTCATTGCATGTGTCCAACAGTGGTTAGTTCACAAGGAGAGAAGCTATGAGGTTCTGAAGGGATCATGGCACAGGATCATAAGAACTTAGAACAGGACCCACGATCCTCCAGGAAGTTGGATTGTTCAGGTAATTTAAATTTTAATGTCTACCTGTTTTTTCTCCCCTCTTTTTTTAAAGATAATGAAAATGAGAAAGGCAGTGACGTTTCTGAATAAGGGGCAGGACTCTTCATAGTTCATAAGTAAGTGTACCAGCTTCCTGTATGTCTTGATAGGTGAGTTGGAACACCCCAAATGGGGACACACCTGGCTGAAGCTCTCCATTAACATCAGCTTTCACAGACCATTGAGGAAATTGAGGCAGTCTTCTGGAAAAATCAATCTAGACTCTTTTAGGTTTTGCTCTAGTTCTTCTTGACTAAGTGTGTGAATAGTCTTTTGCCTGTAGAGTTTCTGGAACCACGCTAACTAATTCTCAGTCCCTGAATTATACACCAGGCAGGTCTATTAATATCCATAGCAGCTATAATTCTGCTGTATATAGAAGAATTTTCCACAACTTCTAAAAATATCTCCTCTGCAGCAAGCTTAAACCGGTAGTTCCATTTGTGAAGTAGATCCTTATCTATTGAATCGGAAAAGGTTGTGTCACAGAAGAGAAAGGAGTGCTTTTCTGCTAATAGTCCCAAAGTAACAATTTTAAGTTGGGACATGGGAAAACTTCAGTACTGCTAGAAATTCCCACTGTTGAAGTGATTTTTGTGCTCTGAAGGATGTGATCTATGGTGGTGATACCGATGGTATACAGAGCCATGTAGTAGCAACAAGAAAGTGGGTTGCAGTTCATTTCTGTTTGTAAACAATTCCCTCCAGGAGTTTAAAGAAAGGGCAGGAGTTTCTGAGTTCTGATATTTCCCTTGAGCAGCACCGTCGAGCAGATTTGTGTAGCTGTCCTTTTGTCTTTCAGCCAATAAATGATACGACTCTTCCAATGATGTCTTTGCAATCTCTGCAAGTGTCTTTATTTATAGGTTCTTGGTTCTTGTTTTGATTTGGGGACCAGTTGTTTTGTCTGCAGAACCAGATGTTTCATCCCTAGCTTGTTTATTTTTCTAAGAGTTGTTGAAAACATTAAGCCTCATATTGGACTCTTCTAAATTGGTGATTTCCCATTCCAATTATTTTGCCACGTTCCTGCTTCAGATTTGAATCCGTTATGAAAGACAGGGCAAAGCTCATTTGACTTCCACTGTTGAATCTATTCCAGGATGTCATTTGAAAGTTAAGGTCTATTTTTAAAATTTTCTAGTTACCCATTTTTGTGTATAATTTTGAGCTTTAGCCGATCTACTCTTAAGGGGATAGTTCTGGGTCTTGTGTTTTGATTGTCCATTTTTCTTGCCCTTTTAAGGCCTATTTTCAAATTGTGCATTATTGGGATAATTAAATGTTCCCCTGATCATTCCCTTCTTGATGTTTTCAGTCATTTTTCCTGTTGTATTAGTCAGAGTTCTCCAAAGAAACAGAAACCACAGAATATACACACACACGTGTTATACATATGTATATACACACACACACATAATTATTAGGTTGGTTCACATGATCATGGAGGATAAAAATGGCCATCTGAATATTGGCAACATTCCTCAGTCCGAAAGGCCAGAAACCACAGAACCAAGGAGGCCAACAGTGCAATCTGCAACCTAAAACCTGAGAGCTCCTCACTCACAGGTCCAAGAACTTGGAGTCTGGGGTTCAAGGGCGGCAGTGGCAGGAAGTGCACCTGCTTTGGAGGAGGCAGAGAAACAGGGTATTTCCCCTTTTTCCAGTTCCCTCTCCCGCTGGGCCCCCACTGACTGCAAGGTGCCCACCCACACTCATGGCAGCTGCCCAATGCTATTCTTGGCTGGAAACCCCCTCACCAACATACCCAGCTGTAAAGGTTAACCACTTCTCTAGGCATCCCTCCTCCATGAAGTCAAGTTGACATTCAAAATTAACCATCCCACCTGTCTTGAGGGCTTACACTTTAGTAGAATCATTGGTTCGGTCATGCAGACAGTAAGTATCTTACAAAACCTAGAATGCAATATCAATTTATTTTTGTTTGTCTTCCTTGAGGGGAAGTAATTATTCCCATTAGTTCTGCTCTGAATTGGGATTTCAATTCAACCTGCCTCCTGGTTTAGCAATTTTAAGAGAATATTGTACACTGTGATTATTTTTTTGAAGTACAAATTCCTTCTTCTATAATGAGTTGTTTATTTGGTGTTTCTTGTCCCAGCAGAATTTACTCAGTCCTGTCTTGGTTAGTATCTAGATTGTGAGGAATGTGAGGTTTTCTCCAAAGTTCACTCTTACTTGCTTGGGCATTCATAAGATTTCTGTGTTCCCTCAAATTTTGTCACTTAGGGAAGCTAAAAATGATGCATTGTTGAATGTGATTGGGCATTTCTAGTTTAAGAATTTTGCACCCCAAAATTATCCCTCATTCAAGAAGCATTTTTATTTTTCTTAAGGAGTTGAGGGCAACTCATGTTTCTTCCCTGTGTATCTCAACTAATGATGTCTTTTCTGAAAAGATTTCCAGGCTAATATTGTGGATTGGCAATGAGCGTGGGAAAAATTCCTTTAAAGAATCCATAAGCTTTTAATTGTATGAACAATCAGTGAAATTTGTCTTAAATATAATTCAAGGTTCTAAATATAATTCAAGGTTCTAAATATAATTCAAGGTTCTAAATATAATTCAAGGTTCTAAATATATATATACTTAATATATACTATACTGTATATAAAGAGAATTGAAAAGGAATCTTGATGTGAATGGAAGGGGAGAGGGAGTGGGAAAGGGGAGGGTTGCGTTTGGGAGGGAAGTTATGGGGGGGGAAGCCACTGTAATTCATAAGCTGTACGTTGGAAATTTATATACGTGTTAAGATGCTCAGTCACAGAAACGGTCAAATCTGGTCATCTCTTCCTTCCAAATCTCTTCACAGCTTCTCCTGAGCTTACTGCCCTCTAGGGACTTTGAGTTTGCAGATTTGTGACTGCAGAACTCGTGTTCCTATGACTGTTTTGTGGAAAATGGACTTTTGTCCACAGATTTCTTCTAGGGACCTGTAGCTCCTAAAACCTGTCTTGGTGTGCACTTGTCTTTTCGCTTTCTTTTTTTTTTTTTTTTTATTGTGACAGGCAGAGTGGACAGTGAGAGAGAGAGAGACAGAGAGAAAGGTCTTCCTTTGCCGTTGGTTCACTCTCCAATGGCTGCCGTGGATGGCGCGCTGCGGCCGGCGCACCGCGTTCATCCAATGGCAGGAGCCAGGTGCCAGGTGCTTTTTCCTGGTCTCCCATGGGGTGCAGGGCCCAAGCACCTGGGCCATCCTCCACTGCACTCCTGGGCCACAGCAGAGGGCTGGCCTGGAAGAGGGGCAACCGGGACAGAATCCGGTGCCCCGACCAGGACTAGAACCCTGTGTGCCGGCGCCACAAGGCGGAGGATTAGCCTGTTGAGCCACGGCGCCGGCCTCGCTTTCATTTTTTTATTGGCTCATTCTCTCTCTCTCTCTGATATAACCGTTCTGAAGCTGGAAAACTTCAAACAGTTTCCTCAATCTAAGATTTCAAATATGTTTTTCTCCTTTTTGAAATATATTCCTGTTCCTTCCCTCTGTTTTTCACCCACTGGCCTAGATCATGCCATTCAACCACTGGGCTTCATCTTAAATAGTTCTCTCTCTCTCTTTTATGCTTCTCTCTCTTTTATGCTTTTCTTCCCTATTAAAATTCTAAGAAATTCAATGGTCTTATTCGTTGTTGTCTCTGCTGTGATAATCCGGCACCTGGTACATAATGAATGCTAAAAAGTTATGTGTTGAATAGATAGCTAATAAGATATATAATAAGCCCGAAGGTCAAAAAGGGAAATTGGAAGGTTACCAGTGAATGTTGTCATATTAAAATTGGTGTCATCTGCTAAATGCCACGGAAAAGCTTTGGAAGGAAAAGGTCATCTAATATTGTCATTAACTTCAGTGCCTTCTTACAACATAGATTCCAAACAAGGGACATGCATATTCAGGAAATGAGTCAGTGCACAAGTTAGGAGATGTTTACAGGAATTTTAATTTATCCATATTTAAAACAGGATGAGGATACTTTTTAAACTCACCTGTAATAATACATCTAGCACAGTTTACTCATACAATACCATAATTAGCAGAATAGAATAATTCATCACATTATTGTGCTATACCAGACATTATTAATGGCTGCAGATAGAAAGGTAAGTGAATGAGTACCGTGAATAATCTAGCAACAAGTAGTAAATAAAAAAAAAACACAGTTCCTCAGGGTGATAAACAATAATAAAATCTAAAAATGTCAATTTCACTCACATACATTACATTTTGTGTACTCTATATATTAGTTAAGACAAATACAAGAAAATATATTATATTTATATATGGTTTATTTGTTGCCAAGGACAAATTTTTATTCTTTTTTATCACTGAGTAGTATTCTATCACAAACAAACACACATACATATATATCACAGCTTCTTTTTAAAATTATTTTTCCATTTTAGTATTTTTTATTCTAGTACTAGTGGCTGAACTCTGTAATTAACACACAATTATTCTTAATGTGTTGTCCAATGTGAAGTAATGCTATAACTAGTACTGAAACAGTATTTTTACACTTTGTGTTTCTATGTGGGTACAAACCGATGAAATCTTTACTTAGTATATACTGAATCAATCTTCCGTATATAAAGATAATTGAAAATGAAAAAAAAAACGGTGTTAAATTGGAAATTGCATAGAAAATTAATCAATTTTTAAAAAAATATCATGTAGGATCTCTGTCCTTAATGTGCTGTACATTGTGATTTAATGCTATAACTAGTACTCCAACAGTATTTTTCACTTTGTGTTGCTATGTGAGGGCAAACTGTTGAAATCTTTACTTAATATATACTAAACTGATCTTCTGTATATAAAGAGAATTGAAAAGGAATCTTGATGTGAATGGAAGGGGAGAGGGAGTGGGAAAGGGGAGGGTTGCGTTTGGGAGGGAAGTTATGGGGGGGGAAGCCACTGTAATTCATAAGCTGTACGTTGGAAATTTATATTCACTAAATAAAAGTTTTTAAAAAATTAAAAAATTATATATAAATTATATATATACAGTTTATGTACAGTTTATGGATTACAATGGCTTCACCCTCATAAATTCCCTCCCACTCGCACCCCTCCCATCTCCAGCTTCTTCTCCCATTCCATTCACATCAAGATTCATTTTCAATTCTCTATACACAGAAGATCGATTTATTATGTATTAAGTAAAGATTTCATCAGTTTGCACCCACGCAGAACATAAAGTGTAAAATACTGCTTCAGTACTAGTTATAACATTAATTCACATTGGACAACACATTAAGGACAGAGATCTCACATGAGGAGTATGTACACAGTGACTCCTGTTGTTGACTTAACAATTTGACACTCTTGTTTATGTAATTTCCCTAGGCTTTAGTTGAGCTGCCAAGGCTATGTATGGAATCCTTTAGGGTTTGCTGACTTTAATCTTATTCCGACAGGGTCATAGTCAAAGTGGAGGTTCTCTCCTCCCTTCAGAGAAAGGTACCTCCTTCTTTGATGGCCCATTCTTTCCACTGGGATCTCACTCACAGAGATCTTTCATTTAGGTTTTTTTTTTTTTTTTGCCAGAGTGTCTAGGCTTTCCATTCCTAAAATATTCTCATGGGCTCTTGAGCCAGATCCAAATGCCTTAAGGGCTGATTCTGAGGCCAGAGTGCTATTTAGGACATCTGTCATTCTATGAGTCTGCTGTGTATCTCGCTTCCCATGATGGATTGTTCTCTCCCTTTTTGATTCTATCAGTTAGTATTAGCAGACACAAGTCTTGTTTGTGTTATCCCTTTGACTCTTAGACCAATCAGTGTGATCAATTGTGAACTGAAATTGATCACTTGGACTGAGATGGCATTGGTACATGCCACCTTGATGGGATTGAATTGGAATCCCCTGGCACATTTCCAACTCCACCATTTGGGTCAAGTCTGATTGAGCATGCCCCAGATTGTACATCTCCTCCCTCTCTTATTCCCACTCTTATATTTAACAGGGATCACTTTTCAGTTAAATTTAATCACCTAAGAATAATTGTGTGTTTTACCGAGTTCAACCAATAGTATTAACTAGAAAAAGAAAAAAAATACTAAAAGGGATAAAGTATTAAATTGTATATCTGCAGTCAAGAAAAGGGCTGTTCAAGTCATTGTAAAATATATACTTATTTAAAGACATAGTTACAGAGAGTGGGACACACACACACACACACAAACACACACACACACACACACACACACACAGAGAGAGAGAGAGAGAGAGAGAGAGAGAGAGAGAGAGAGAGATCTTCCATGTGCTAATTCACTCCCCCAGAGGACCTCAATGGCCAAGGTTGTACCAGGCTGAAGCCAGGAACCAGGAGCTTCATCTGGGTCTCCCAGTGGAGTGCAGGGTCCCAAACATTTTCCACTGATTTTCTCAGGCCATTAACAGGGAGCTGGATTGGAAGTGGAGCACCTGGTACACAAACTGGTGTCCATAAGGATGTGATGTCATAGGTGGTGGCTTTATCTGGCATGCCAGAATGCTGACCCCACCACAATTTCTTTATCCAGTCATGAGTTGTTCGATGTCCTGGTGGATTCATATCTTAGCTATTGTGAACTGATCTGTTATAAACACGGGGGTATAGATAACTCTTTTGTATGCTGATTTCATTTCCCAGGAATGGTATTTCAGAAATCCCCATACTTTTTTTCCACAATGATTGAATTAGTTTGCCTTCCCAGTAACAGCGTATTAGGGTACCTTTTATCTATATCATGACCAGCATCAAAAAAAAATTTTGATTTTTGGACGCCATTCTGACAGGTGAGGTGAAACCTGATTATGGTTTTTATTTGCATGATCCAGAGCATCTTTTTATGTGTCTGCTGGTCATTTGTATTTCATCCTTTGAAAAATCCTTGTTCCTATCCTTAGCCCATTTCTTAACTGGATTGTTCGTTTTGCTGTTGTTGAGCTTCTTATATATTCTGGATATTAATCCTGTATCAGATGTATAGCTTCCAATTATTGTCTCCCATTCTATTGGTGGCCTATTCACTTTGTTGAGTGTTTCTTTCTCTATGAAGAAGTTTCTTAGCTTGACATAATCAAGCTAAGTATTTTTGCTTTTATGGTTTATGCTTCTGGGGTCTTATCCAAGAAATTTTTGCCAATGTCAATGTCTTGCCATGTTTCCCTGTTTTCCTCTAGCAATCCGATGGTTTCATGTTCTCAGTTTAGATCCTTGATCCATTGTGAGTTGATTTTTATATAAAATGTAAGGTAGGGATCTTGTTTCATACTTATGCATTCAGAGATCCAATTTTCCCAACACCGTTTATTGAAGAGACTGTCTTTTCTCCATGGAGTTGTTTTAGCTCATTAGTCAAAGATTATTTGGTTGGATTAGTGGATTGATTTCTGGGATCCCTAATTTGTTCCATTGGTTCACATGTGCCAGTACCAGATTGTTTTGATTACAGCTGCTCTATAATATGTCTTGAAATCTGTTATTGTAATGTCTTCAACTTTGTTGTTATTGTTTAAGATTGCTTTAGCTATTCAGGATCTATTATGTTTCCACACACATTTTAGGATCATATTTTCTGGATCTGAAAAGAATGTTTTTGGTATTTTGATTGGAGTCATATTGAATCTGTATTGCCTTGAGTATTGTGCACATTTTAGCAATATTAATTCCTCCAATCCATGGACATGGAAGGTTTTTCCATTTTTTTATGTCTCTTATTTCTTTCTTTAAAGTTTTGTAATTATCATTATAGAAAATTTTCACGTCTTTGGTTAAATTTATTCCAAGGATGCCGGCACCACGGCTCAACATGCTAATCCTCTGCTTAGCAGTGCTGGAACACCAGGTTCTAGTCCCGGTTGGGGTGCCAGATTCTGTCCCGGTTGCCCCTCTTCCAGGCCAGCTCTCTGCTGTGGCCCGGGAAGGCAGTGGAGGATGGCTCAGGTGCTTGGGCCCTGTACCCCATGGGAGACCAGGAGAAGCACCTGGCTCATGGCTTTGGATCAGCGTGGTGTGCCGGCTGCAGTGCACCGGCCGCGGCAGCCATTGGAGGGTGAACCAACGGCAAAGGAAGACCTTTCTCTCCGTCTCTCTCTCTCACTGTCCACTCTGCCTGTAAAAAAAAAAAAAAAAAAAAAAAAAAAAAAAAAAAAACTTATTTCAAGGAAGGTCTTTAAAATATTTTGTAACTATTATGAGTAGGACTAATCTTATAAGTTCTTTTTCAGCCATGGCATTGTTTGTATATTCAAGTTCTACTGAGTTTTGTGTGTTAATTCTATATTTGGCCACTTCACCAAATTTCCCTCGTGAGTTCCAATAATCCCTCAGTGGAGTATTCTGTTTCCCTGATTTATAGAATCATGTTATCTACAAACAGGGATAATTTGACTTCCTCCTTTTCAATTTGTATCCCTTTGATCTTGTTTCTTTTCTAGTGGTTCTGGCTAAAACTTCCAGAATGATATTATATAAGAATGGTGAAAGTGGACATCCTTGTCTTGTTCCAGAGCTAAGTTGAAATGCTTCCAAGCTTCCCCAAATCAATATCATATTGGCTGTTTGTCATATATTGCCTTAATTGTGTTGAGGTATGTTCCTTCTGTATCCAATTTGCTTAAGGATTTAATTATTGTAGAAAATGCTGTGTTTCATCAAGTGCTTTCTTGGCATCTATTAAGATAATCTTTTGGGTTTTAGTTTTCAGTTAGTTAATATGATGTATCACATTTACTCATTTGTATATGTTGAACAATTCCAGCATCTCAGGTATAAATCCCACGTGGTCCAAATGGATGATATTTTTAATATGTTGTTGGATTTGATTACCTAGTGTTTTATTAAGAATTTTTGCTTCTATATTCATAAGAGATATTGGTCTTCGTTAAATCTTTTTCTGGTTTTGGAATTAGGTGATGCTGGCCTCATAGAAGGAATTTGGGAGAATCCTCCCTTCCTTTCAATTGTTTTGAACAGTTTAAGAAGAATTGTTATTAGTTCTGCTTTAAAAGTCTTGTAGAATTCAGCAGTGAAGTCATCCAGTCCTTTTCTTTGTTGGAAGGCTCTTTATTACTGATTCAATCTCCATCTTGGTTATTCTCTTATTTAGATTTCTTTTTTTGAAGCTTTTTATTTAATGAATACAAATTTCATATGTACAGACTTTAGGGATATAGTGTTTCTTTGCCCTGTTCCCACCCTACCACCCCCATTCCTTTCCCATCTCCTACTCCCTCTCCCATTCCATTTTCCATAAAGATTTGTTTTTAATTGATTTTATATACAGAAGACCAACTCTATACTAAGGAGAGATTTCAACTGTTTGCACCCACAGAAAGTATAAAGACACACAAAGTATAAGTACAGACACACAAAGTATAAAGTATAGTTTGAACACAAGTTTTACCATTAATTCTCATGGTATACCTCATTAAAGACAGAGATCCAACATAGGAGCCAGTGCACTATGACTCCTGTTAATGATTTAACAACTGGAACTCTTATTTATGATGTCAGTGATCACCCAAGGCTCTTGACATGAACTGCCACAGCTATGGAAGCCTTTTGAGTACACAAACTCTGTTTGTATTTAGATAGGACATATGCAAAGTGGAAGTCCTCTTCTCCCTTCAGAGAAAAGTACATATTTCTTTGAAGGCCCCTTCTTTCCACTGGGGTCTCACTCACAGATATCTTTCATGTAGAACTGCTTTTGCTGCTATATATTGGCTTTCCATGTACGAAATGCTCTCATGGTATTTTCAGTCATATCTGAATGCCGTAGGGGCTTAATCTGACAGAGTGCTATTTAGGGCATTTGTCATTCTATGAGTCTGCTGTGTGGACTGCTTCCCATGTTGGAAATTTCTTTCATTTGTAATTCTATTTATTGTTATTATCAGGCACTTGTTCCTATTTATGTGATCCCATTGACTTATGGTCCTATCTATATGATCAATTCCATACTTAACATGGTTACTTTATCACATAAAATGGGATTAGTGCCACCCAGCTAAATGGGATTTAGAGTCCCATGGCAAATTTTTAGTTTCACCCTTAAGGGTAATTCTGTGGGAATGTGTGCCAATCTGTGAAGCTCCTCCCTCTATCATTCCCACTCTTATTTTTAACTGGGATCTATTTTCAATTGACTTAATACATCTATAATTAATTCTATGTTAAGTAAGGAGTTCAACCAATGGTATTAAGTATAGGAAAAAATAAATAAATAAAATGAAATAATAAACTGTTCCTCAGAAGTCAAGACAAGGGCTGCTCAAGTAGCTACTTCTTACAGTGAGAGTTTCACTTCTACAGGTTTGCTTTTGTCACAGATCAGGGAGATCTATGGTATTTGCCCCTTTGAGGCTGGCTTATTTCACTTAGCATGATGTTTTCCAGATTCCTCCATTTTGTTGCAAATGATCGGATTTCTTTATTTTTAACTGCTGTGTAGTATACCATAGAGTATATATCCAATAGTTTCTTTATCCAGTCTTCTGTTGATGGGCATTTATGTTGATTCCATGTCTTAGCTATTGTGATTTGAGCTTCAATAAACCTTGAGGTGCAGACAGATATTTTATTTGCTAATTTAATTTGCCCTGGGTAAATTCCTAGGAGTATGATGGCTGGGTTGCATTGTAGGGCTGTATTCAGATTTATGAGTTATCTCCAAAATGTCTTCCATAGTGGCTTTACAGTTTGCATTCCCACCAACAGTGGATTAGTGTGTCTTTTCCCCCACATCCTCTCCAACATCTGTTGTTTGTTGATTTCTGTATGAAAACCATTCTAACTGGGGTGAGGTGAAACCTCATTGTGGTTTTGATTTGCTTTTCCCTGATTGATAGTGATCCTGAATATTTTTCCATGTTTCTGTTGGCAACTTGGATTTCCTCTTTTGAAAAATATCCGTTTAAGTCCTTGGCCTGTCTCTTAAGTGGATTGTTTGTTTTGTTGTTGTGGAGTTTCTGGACCTCTTTGTAGATGCTGGTTATTAATCCTTTATCAGTTGCATAATTTGCAAATAATTTCTCCCATTCTATCAATCACTTTCCTTATTGTTTCTTTCGCAGTACAGAAATTTCTCAATTTGATGTAATCCCAGTTGCTAATTTTTGGCTTTGGCTGCCTGTGCCTCTGGGGTCTTTTCCAAGAAGTCTTTGCCTGAGCCAATATCTTGCAGGGTTTCTCCAATGTTCTCTAATAATTTGATGGTGTCGGGTTGTAGATTTAGATCTTTAATGCATGTTGAGTGGATTTTTGTGTAAGGTGTAAGATAGAGGCCTTGCTTCATATTTCTGCATGTGGAAATACAGTTTTCCCAGCATGATTTGTTGAAAAGACTCCTTACTCTAGGAATTGGTTTTAGGTCTTTGATCAAATATAAGTTTGTTGTAGATGTTTGGATTGATTTCTGGTGTTTCTATTCTGTTCCATTGGTCTATCCATTTGATTTGTACTACTACCAGGCTGTTTTGATTATAACTGCCCTGTAGTATGTCTTGAAATCTGGTATTGTGATGCCTTCAGCTTTTTTGTTGTTGTTCTTGTATAAGATTGCTTTAGCTATTCTAGGTCTCCTTTTAGCTATTCTAGGCCTGCATGTGAATTTCAGCATCATTTTCTCCAGATCTGAGATAATGTCTTTGGTATTTTAATTGGTATCTCATTGAATCTGTAAATTGCTTTTAGAAGAATGGACATTTTGATGATATTGATTCTTCTAATCCATGAAAATGGACGTTTTTTTTCCATTTTTTTAATTTTCTTCAATTTCTTTCTTTAAAGTTTCATAATTCTGATCATAGAGTTTGTTGAAATCTTGGTTAAGTTTCTTCTAAAATATTTGACTTTTTCTGTAGCTATTGTGCTTGAGATTGATTCTAGAAGTTCCTTTTCAGTTGTGGCATTGTGTGTGCATCAAAGGCTGCTGATTTTTGTGTAGTGATTTTGTATCTTCCATGAGTTCCAATAGTCTCTTAGTAGAGTTCTTCAGATCCCCTAAATAATCATGTCATCTGCAAATAGAGATAGTTTGACTTCTTCTTTCCCCATTTGTATCCCTTTGATTTCTTTTTCTTGTCTAATGGCTCAGGCTAAAACTTCCAGTACTATATTGAATAGCAATGGTGAGAGTGGACATCCCTGCCTGGTACTGGATCTCAGTGGGAATGCTTCCAACTTTTCCCCATTTAATAGGATGCTGACTGTGGGTGTTTCATAAATTGCTTGGATTGTATTGAGGAACATTCTTTCTATACCCAATTTGCTTAGAGTTTTCATCATGAAAGTGTGTTGTATTTTATCAAATGCTTTCTCTGTATCTATTGAGATAATCATATGGTTTTTGTTCAGCAGTTTGTTAATGTGGTGTACCACATTGATTGATTAGTGAACATTGAACCATCCCTCCATACCAGGGGTAAATCCCACTTAGACTGGATTAGTGATCGTTCTGATGTGTTGTTTGATGCTATTGGCTAGAATTTTGTTGGATTTTTGCATCTGTGTTCATCAGGGAAATTGGTCTGTAGTTCTCTTTCTCTGTTGCATCTTTTTCCAGCTTAGGAATTAAGGTATGCTGGCTTTGTAGAAAGAATTTTGGAGGATTCCCTCTCATTCAATTATTTTTGAATAGCTAGAGAAGAATCAGAGTTAGTTCTTTAAATGTCTGGTAGAATTCAGCAGTGAATCCATCCAGTCCTGAGCTTTTCTTTGTTGGGAAAGTCTTTGTTACTGATTCATTTCTGTCTTGGTTTGGGACTGTTTAGGTTTTCTGTGTCTTTATGGTTCAATTTAGGTAGGTTGTATGTGTTGAGGAATCTAAACATTTCTCCTAGATTTCCCAGTTTTTTGGCATACAACTCTTTATTAATTTCTGATGACTTTATTTTTGTGGTATGTGTTGTTACATTTCCTTTAACATCTCTAATTTTATTGATTTTGGTCTTCTCTCTCCTTTTGGTTAGTTGGGCCAATGGTGTGTCAATTTTGTTTATTTTTTCAAAAACAAGCTCTTTCTTTTGCTGTGTTTTTTTGGGTTCAATTTGTTTATTTCTCCTTTAATTTTAATTATTTGTTTTCTTCTATTAGTTTTGGGTTTGATTTGCTGTTGTTTTTCTATGTCCTTGAGTGCATTGATAGATAATTTATTTGGTACCTTTCCAATTTCTTGATGTAGGCACCTATTGCTCTAAACTTTCCTCTTAACACTGTTTTTGCTATATTCCATAGGATTTGATATGTTGTGTTGTTATCTTCATTTGTTTCCAGAAAGTTTTTGATTTCTCTTTTTATTTCTTCTGTGACTCACTGTTCATTTAGAAGCATGTTATTCAGTCTCCATGTGTTTGTATATGTTCTAGAGATTTCTGAGTTGCTTATTTCCAGCTTCATTTAATTATGGTCTGAGAATATTCATGGTATGATTTCAATTTTTTTGAATTTGCTGAGACTTGTTTTTTGGTCTTGGTCTAGTATTTGGTCAATCCTAGAGAAAGTTTCATGCACTGCTATGAAGAATGTGTATTCTGCAGCTGTAGGATGAAAAATTCTGTATATATCTGTTAGGTCTATTGGATATATAGTGTTGTTTATATCCACTGTTCCCTTTTTGATTTTATGTCTGGTTGATCTGTCCATTGCTGAAAGTGGAGTATTGAAATCCCTCAATACTATTGTATTGGTGTGTAAGTCTCCCTTTGAATCCCTTAACCTTTCCTTTAAATAGCCATGTGCCCTGTAATTCGATTTTTTTATGTTTATAATAATAGTTACCTCTCCTATTGAATTGCTCACTTAATCTTTATATTCTTTTATTTTTAACAGTTTTTGTGTTAAAGTTTATTTTGTCTGATATTAAGATGGCTATGTTAGCCAGCTCTTTTTTGGTTTCTGTTGGCATGGAATATCTTTTTCCAACCTTTCACTTTCAGTCTGTGTACATCTTTGTTGATAAGATATCTTTCTTATAAGCAGCAAATAGATGGGTTTTGTTTTTTAATCCATTCAGTCAGTCTGTGCCTTTTAAATGGGGAGTTAAGGCCATTTACATTCAATATGACTATTGATAAGTAATGACTTTGCCTTGCCATTTTCCCCAATATATTCCTAATTTATGCTTTGAACTTCCTTTGAACTTTTACTGGAGATTTTGTACTGATGACCATGTTTCTGTTTTTCTGCTTGTAACACATTCTTAAGCATTTTTTGCAGGGTTGGAGGAGTGGTGACAAATTCTTTCAATTTCTGTTTGCTATGAAAGGTCTTTATTTCACCTTCATTCACAAATGAGAGCTTTGCATGATATAAAATTCTGGGATGGCAGTTTTTTTAAAGATTTATTTATTTATTTGAAATTCAGAGTTACACAGAGAGAGGAGAGGCAGAGAGAGAGAGAGAGAGAGAGAGAGAGAGAGAGAGAGAGAGGTCTTCCGGTTCACTCCCCAGATGGCCACAATGGCTGGAGTTGCACCAATCTGAAGCCAGGAGTTAGGAGCTTCTTCCAGGTCTCCCACTTGGGTGCAGGGGCCCAAAGACTTGGACCATCTTCTACTGCTTTCCCAGGCCACAGCAGAGAGCTGGATTGGAAGAGGACCAGCTGTGACTAGAACCGGCACCCATATGGGATGCCGGCACTTCAGGCCAGGGTGTTAACCTACTGAGCTACAGCACCAGCCCTGGGATGGCAGTTTTTTCTCTTAGTACTTAGGCTGTATCTTGTCATTCTCTCCTAGCCTTCAGGGTTTCTTATGAGAAGTCTGCTATGAGTCTAATTGGAGATCATCTGAAAGTAATCTGGCATTTCTCTCTTGCACATTTTAGAATCTTTTCTTTATGTTTCACTGTGGTTAGTTTATTACAGTGTGTCATGGTGAGGATCTTTTTGAGTCAGGTATATTGTGAGTTCTGTGTGCTTCCTGTACTTGGACGTCCTTTTCTTTCTCCAAATCTGGGAAGTTTTCTCTTAGTAATTCACTAAAAAGCGCTCTCATCCTTGCTCTATCTTCTTGCCTTCGGGAACTCCTAGAACCCAAATATTGTTTTTTAATAGTATCTTGTAGACTCCCAACAGTGTTTTATAGATTTCTAATTTCCTCTTCCTGTCTGGTTTGACTGTATACTTTCCTGTGCTTTGTCTTCTAAGTCCCATATTCTCTCTTCTGCCTCACTGATTCTGTTTTTAAGGCTCTACACTGCATTTTTATGTTCTATTGAAATCTTCATTTCTTTTTGATTTCTCTTTAAATCAGTTTCATATTCTATTGAATTCCTCATTTCATTTTGATTTCTCCTTAAGATCTCAATTTCATATGAGAGATTTTCTTTCATGTACTATATGGATTTCAGTAGTTCATGCGTTTGTTTTTGATTACTTCTATGTGATCTTATAATCAATTTTTTGAGTTTTATTTCTTGCATTTCTTCTGTCTCATTATCTTTATAATCTAGTATTGAAGTGTCATGCTCTTTTGGGAGCATCATGTTGTTTTATTCTTGTTTCTTGGATTGTTTAGTTTTTCATTCAGGATTTGTGGAGATACACAGTGGTTTCTTCTTTTTTATTTCTGCTGTGGTGGCTTTTATCATTGTACTATGATTCTGTAGATAAGTGGATTGTCTGCTTTCAGTGACTCTCTAGAGGTTTGTAGTGGGCCAAAGAGCTCTGTTTAGTTCTCCAGGATTAAGGGCATGCCTAAGTGACACACCCAGGTTTTGCATGGTAAATCTACTCTCTCTCTCTCTTTTTAATCAGAAGGCAAGTATTTTCTGCTTAGCTGAGCTCTTCTCCTTGATGGAGACCAGTACCTGAGTGCTAACTCCAATAGGTATACTATTTGTGTGCTCTTTCCCAAGAACCACACAAAGGATCCTTGCAGTCCTCAGTGTAAGTTCAGATTCCCCAGCAATGTCTCTCCCAGGTAACCAGGATTCCCTGATCTTGTGGCATCCCCCCTTAAGACTTCTCAGCCCCAGCCACACCATGAGTTCTCCCATACACCCACAGTTTTTTTCAAAGTCCTGGTTCAGAAGCTTCACACAGTCACAAGCTCCTAGCCCCCTTTCATTTCTCCACACCAGTCAGGAGTCTCTGCTCAGCTGATTGTTGGGCTCAGACACGAGCTGGCACAGCTGTTACATATGTCCAAAATGGTACCCACTCTAACTTCTTGTCACAGTACACCTTTGTAAAGTGATTGGAGAGAGAGAAACATATCTGACCTGTCCTTATTTTTTTACTCCAGTAGTTTGGCTGGTTTATTTTCTCCAATGGGACTTCAAGCCTTGTTCCCTTTAGGCTCTTCCTGCAGCTTTTTCACCAGTTCCTTTGGCTACTGCCGTCTCCTATCACCTCATTTTCCAGATTTGGTGTGTAGGTTCTCAGCTGCTGGAGTCCCAAGCTGTGGGTGCCCATGCTCTCCATGTGGGTCCACCATGTTCCTCTAATTTTGGTAGAGTTCCCTATACCATTTTTCCCTAACTCTTCCCTGAGATTATACTCTATCTACTTTTAAAAAATATTTATTTTATTTACTTGAAAGAGTTACACAGAGAAGTAGAGACAGAGAGATAGGTCTTCCATCCACTAGTTCACTCCCCAGATGGCTGCAACAGCCAGAGCTGTGCCAATCCAAAGCCAGGATCCAGGAGCTGCTTCTGGGTCTCCCACATGGGTTCAGGGGCTCAAAGACTTGGGCCATCTTTTACTGCTTTCCCAGGCCATATCAGAGAGCTGGATCAGAATAGGAGCAGCTGAGTCCGGACTAGAACCGGCCTCCATATGGGATGCCGGTGCTTCAGGCCAGGGTTTTAACCCACTGCACCACAGCGCTGGCCCCTACCTCCACTTTTTTAAAACTGTCTTTTCCTGGGGTAGAGTAGTAAGCTCCTCCCTACCCTGCCATCTTCCAGGACCTCTCCTATTTTAATTTAAATATTTCCATGGTTCAATTTGGGTAAACTGCATGTATCCAGAAACCTATCCATTTCTTGTAGATTTTCCAATTTGTTTGCATATAGTTGTTTATAGTAATTCCTGATGATTGTTTTTATCCATTTTAACACTTCCTTTTTATCTCTGGTTTTATTAATTTAGGTTTTCTCCTCCTGCCTGCCCCATTTTGTTGTGCTGAGTCCATGGTTTATCAATTTTTTTAGGTATTCAAAACACATATACACACACGCACACACAGCTCTTCATTTCACTGAGTTTTTTTTAGTTTTCTAAATTTCAATTTTGTTTATTTCTTTTCTAACTTTTATTATTTATTTCTTCCTACTAATTTGGTTGCTTTTTTCCTTGATTTTCTAGGTCCTTGAAATGCAGTGTTGGATCATTTATTTGGTGTCTTTCCAATTTCTTGATGTAGGCACTAATTGCTATAAACTTTCCTTGCATTTGCTGTATCCCCCTAGGTTTTGTTATGTTATGTTGTCATCTTCATTTGTTTCTAGGACTTTTTTGATTTCCCTTTTGATTTCTTCTATGACCAAATGTTCATTCAGGAGAACATTGTTCAGTCTCCATATGTTCACTTATTTCTTAGAGTTTCTTAAGTTGTTAATTTCCAGTTTCATTCCACTGTGGTCAGAAAAGATGCTTGGTACAATTTCAATTGTTTTGAATTGCTGAGACTTGTTTATGGCCTGACATATGGTCTCGCCTACAGAAAGTTCCATGTACTGATGAAAAGAATGTGTATCTGCAGCTGTGGGATGAGATGTCTGTAGATATCAATTAGATTCATTTGGTCAATTGTGTATATTATGTCTTTCATTTCTTTATTGATTTTTTATCTAGTTTTTTTTTTTTTGACAGGCAGAGTGGACAGTGAGAGAGAGAGAGAGAGAGAGAGAGACAGAAGGAAAGGTCTTCCTTTTCCACTGGTTCACCCCCCAATGGCCGCTGCAGCCGGTGCGCTGCCAGTGCACCATGCTGATCTGAAGCCAGGAGCCAGTTGCTGCTCCTGCTCTCCTATGTGGGTGCAGGGCCCAAGGACTTGGGAATCCTCCACTGCACTCCTGGGCCACAGCAGAGAGCTGGATTGGAAGAGGAGCAACCGGGGATTCTATCTAGTTTGTATGTCCATTGTTGAAAGTGGGGTATTGAAGTCCCCTACCATTATTGTATTGAAATCAAGTCTCCCTTTGGATCAATTAACATTTTTTTTTCAAATCACCAAATGTTCTAACATTGGGAGCATATATGTTTAGTATTGTCGCACCTTCCTTTTGCATTGATACCCTAAACATTACACAGTGCTCTTCTTTGTCTCTCTTAACAGTTTTGGGCTTAAAGTCTATTTTGTCTGACATTAGGATGGCTACTCTTGCATGTTTCTTTATTCTGTTTGTCTGGAATATCTTTTTCCATTCTTTCACATCGATCTGTGTTTATTTCCTGGTGAGATGTGTTTCTTGTAGACAGCATATAGATGGGTCTTATTTTCTAACTCATTCAGCCAGTCTGTATCTTTTGATTGGAGAATTTATGCCATTTACATTCAAGGTTATTATTGATAAGTAATTAAATGATCATGCCATTTTTTTCTGTAAATATTTACTAGGAGGTTTTTTGCCTTCTTATTTTTAGTGATGGTTATTATCTTTCTGTTGTGTGAATAGCACATCTTTAAGTATTGTTTGTAAAGCTGGCCATGTGATGACAACTTATTCCAATTTCTGTTTGTTTTGGAAGGTCTTTAGTTCACTTTCAATTATAAATGAGTGATTCATTGGGTCTGAAACATTTTAAAATACTACTATTTTCCACTACCTACCAATTGCTTTGGATAAAAAGCAAAACCACAGATCACAAAGCGAAATGGAAGTATTAGTAATATTTTTAGTTTCTAGAATTTTAACATTTTAAACCTTTATGTCTATTTTAATATTCTATTTTTCTAAGGGGTAAAAATAATTTCAATGAATTCAGGATATCTTCTTCCCTCTCCTATTCTTTGAGTCTGTGTTTAAATTCCAGCAGATGTCTGAAATTTTCAGTTTATTACATTCAACTGGCTATGCCACAAGCTTGCTTGGTTCATTGCTGTGTATCAATACTGGCATTTGCTGGTAAGTTCTAATTCCTGCATGAACTTTGGCCTTCAGTTCCTGTGGCTATCAGGATACTTTCCTGTTTCCAACTGGCGTCATCTGGTAACTCATTTCTCATTCCTGCGCAACTTGGAATCATAACTATCAGCTCTGGCACTCTTTGGCTGTTCCAAATTCTGTGATATCCAGATTCTGTGCATAGGTCTCAGTCCCATCTGCGAAGACGTCTGAGTATCCTGTAGGAATTTTTCTATGCCCACACTGTGTTGGTCAGGAAAAACTAATGTATGAACCTTTGGAGATTTTAGGTAGTCTAATAAGATGATGAATGATCCACTTAATCAGGTATCCAAATAAGGTAGGCTGAACAGTGTAAACTTCTTTTTTCCTTCATGTAGACATATCACAAGGGGACTGTCCTGGTGTGAAGGCTCTGGGAGAATAGGCCACTTCTGCAACCTTATTGCTGTGGTTTCCATCTGGTTGTCCAGTTTGTGCCATTCTTGTCTATTTCAGTTTCAAGGAAGAGGAGAAAACGGCTCCACTTAGTCATCCAGTCAAACTCAGCTACATGGAACACCAAGAAATAGGTCCTCTGCCTAGAAGGGCATGTGGCAATTAAAAGTTGCAGGTTTGATTACTAAAGAAAAAATACAATGGAATATAAAGTGTGTTAAGGACAATAAGGAGAACCTGCTGGTGATGCTGCACCAGCCTTGGCGTCCTATTTGGCTTTTCTGGTGTTCCACTACTTCCTTTGAACTAAGTCAGGTTAGGGGCTTCTTCTTGAACCTCATTCACATCTGTGTTATCCTCCTGCCCCAGACAATTTCTGTTTTTCAGAAGTCTGTGGTTTTCTTATTATGGTAGGCTAGCAAGAGGAATGGCAGTCAAAGGCTTTCTCTCATAAGGCATGATGTTTTTGCCAATACATAATTACGCTTTCCTGTAAGTCAAAAGCCAGAAATTGATCATTTTGTTTTCTTTTGAGTCATCCTTTTTTTCTGAGCTCTTCAACACAAAATTCTTAAGTCAGGGCTTAAATGGGGTAGGGTTATGAGGTAGCAATAATTACTAAGAAACAAACACACATTGCTCAAAACATCAAAATATTAACAGACAACCTCAATTTTAGCCTCAAATAACCTGGATTCTAAATTTTGGTCCTATTGCTCTTTTTTTAAAGATTTATTTTATTTATTTTAAAGACAGAGTTACAGAGAGAGGTAGAGATAGAGATAGAGGTCTTCCACCTCCTGGTTCACTCCCCAGATGGCCTCAATGGCTGGAGTGGCGCTGATCTGAAGCAAGGAGCTAGGAGCTCCTTCCAGGTCTTCTACTTGGGTTCAGGGGCCAAAGTTGGGTCATCTTCTACTGCTTTCCCAGACCATAGTAGAGAGATGGATCAGAAGAGGAGCAGCTGGGACTAGAACAGGCACCCATATGGGATGCCAATGCTTCAGATCAGGGATTTAACCCACTGCGTTACAGCACTGGCCCCTGACCTATCACTCTTAATTAACTTTGGCAGATCTCTTTTCTCCCACAATTGTTTATATATACAGAGATCATGGGCTCTATTAAAAATGCCTAATCATGCTTTATGAGGGCATTATAAATGAGCACCAGAAAAGAAATTTCTTACAAAGAAATTAGCAGAATCATATTTTCCTCTCATGACTGAAATGCAATGCTGAATCTGGATTAAAATATGAACTTTCATGATAGGAATATAAATTTTTTAGTGACAAACTGTTTTGGCATATGTCTTATCAAAGTGGTTTTATATATAGCTTCAGAGGCTAACATTGTTGTGTAGTTGGTTAAGATACCTTTTGCAATGCCAACGCCCAATATTGGAGTGCTGGTTTGAGGGGGAGCTGGTTTGAGTCCTGGCTCCTCAGCTTTTGATCCAGCTTCCCGCTAATGTGCCTGAGAATGCTGCAGTTGATGGCTCAATTATTTGGCACCCTGCCATCTGTTTGTGAGACCAGAAGGGATTTATTGGCTCCTGGCTTCAGCTTGGCTTAGTTCTGGACAATGCAGCCATTTGAGGAGTCAACAGGGGATGGAAGATGTCTCTTTCTCTCCCCTCTGTCACTCTTTCAAGTAAATATTTAAAATCTTAAAATGTAAGAGAAAGGCTTCATCATTCCACTGGGCCTTGTCAGGATATATTCCTGATTAGGAGAATAATCAAAACCATACTTTATTTTTATTGTGAAAGGAATTTCAAATGTTTCTGATATATTATCCAAATGGATAAAACTATTTAAATAATTGTTTTTCTTTGATGTCCTCAAATTAAACCCTTTTCCCTAAATGGCAGTTGGTTTTTAATAAAAAAAATGATTATAAGGGCTAATCTCACAGACAACAGGCTTTTGACTCAAGGGTAATTTAATAAAGGTATTTCTTTATTTTCCGACTATGCAGTGAAATGTGCCTTGGATGTTAGTCCTATCTTTTTATTTAAGTATTGCTGTCAAGGGACAACTCATAAAAATAGAATCTCATTAGGATTAATCTTAATAATTCACACAGTAATGCCCATTTCTGTCTCTTATTCTCCATGTCACAAAAATGGATTCCTGATTCTGATTTTCATAATGAAGCTTCAACCCTATCATCTCCCAATTAGATTATTCTGCATGCAGGGTGGGATTTAATTATTCAGAATGAGAACGGTAACACTGGAAGGAACGTTAGTGATCACAAAGTCCAGCCCTTTGGTTTTATAGATAAGGAAACATAATTTATGTGGCTAGTTCAAGGTTACACAGCTATGCTATGTGTATTTCAAATTCAATTACAATGAAAATAAGAAAGCATGTGTCAATCAGTATAAATTTGCAAAGCTCAGATTTAAAATAATGTCACAAATATGATGAAGCAGGGTTTTTCTTGAGTGTTAAAATCTAAAGACATTAGGTAGGGTAAAATTAATATAAAGTCAAATACCATTGTCTTGCCCCTGATTTCTCATCATTATAATCAAGAGTATCCTTTGATATCCCTTGGTATTCCATCTTGAAGAATCTTTGGATCAGTAGCATGGATGCAAGATTTGTGATGGCCATATTTACTATGACCATGTTGGAAACTGATATTAAATTTCTCAAGGAGTCCAACTCAGGCAGTTTTGCTCCGGCACAGGATGAAGCCCCAACTGAAGATGGTACGGCTAGCTTGTGTTGAACACCCATATTGTCTGAACAGTGCCCACTGTTAGTTGTAAAGATGCATGCTCAGCATGGTGTGATAATCATGAGTTCCCGCGGAGACTGAAACACGCTTAGGGAAGAGCACTTTTACTTTCTGTCTCACACTTCTGCACTTTAAGACTTGTGTTTGTTGGGTAAAATTGCATCATTTAAATTATTTTTCTCTCTGCTTCCACAGGAGAAGTAAAATTAAGTTAGATGGAGCAATTCATGTTATATCTGTGTAGTGTTAGTATTTTTGGTCCTGTTCTACTCAATTTAATAAACATTTATTAGAGTCATGCAGGCCAAGCAATCTTTCCATGAAAATCTTAGGACTAGTCAGAAGAGAACCAGGGAAAAGATTGTGTCAGATGCTGGCCCTCATCTGCCTTCCTTTCCTATCTACCACTTCTATACTTTCAACAAGAGAGTGAAACTTAGTTTGAACAATGTTGATGTGATTGGTAAGGTACAAAAATAGAGCTCCTTTTGGTGAAGGTGAAGCCAAGAATCAACGTGACCAAGAGTCTGCTCTGCATGTTTTATCCTTGATTATATTCAGTTATGTGCATTTTCGCCTATTGCGTTATGCATCCCTATACTCCATGCTTTCTAATAGGACACTTCGGATGAGTTATACCTGAAAAAACCTTATAGTCAGACAGCCATACATTGCCACACTTTTTTTTAAAGATTTATTTATTTATTTGAAATTCTGAGTTACACAGAGAAAAGGAGAGGTAGAGGGAGTGAGAGAAAGAGAGAGAGAGAGAGAGAGAGAGAGAGAGAGAGAGAGAGAGGTCTTCAATCCACTGCTTCACTCCCCAGTTGGCCACAATGCTGGAGCTGCGCCGATCTGAAGCCAGGAGCCTCTTCCAGGTCTCCCATGTAGGTGCAGGGGAAACCACATGACAACAGAGCCTGACTGACAACAGGCTGTGATTGGATGGCTTTGGAAACTGCCTGGCAACAGGCTGTGATTGGTTAGGGCATAGACCACCCCTTGACCAGATTGGCTGCCTTGGCTATATAAGCAGCTGTAGCAACTGAAATAAATGAGTCTGCAGGCTGCTCGCCTCTAGTCCACTTTCACTGGACTCCCGGGGTCCGTGTGGTGATTCCATGCCTCTTGCCCCCACCATGCTCCTCCTCTCAGAACGAATCTTCTCAGAAAAGAAACCAACTGTAATATATATATATATATATATATATATATATATATTAGACAGGCAGAGTTAGACAGTGAGAAGAGAGACAGAGAGAAAGGTCTTCCTTCCATTGGTTCACACCCAAATGGCCACTACGGCCGTCATACTGTGCCAATCCAAAGCCAGGAGCCATGTGCTTCCTCCTGGTCTCCCATCTGGGTACAGGGCCCAAGCACTTGGGCCATCCTTCACTGCCTTCCTGGGCCACAGCAGAGAGCTGGACCGGAAGAGGAGCTACCAGGACAGAACCAGCACCCCAACCCGGACTAGAACCTGGAGTACCGGCGCCGCAGGTGGAGGATTAGCCTAGTGAATTGTGGCACTAGCGCTACTCTTATATTCTTGAAATGACCCCTGAGAAAGATTATCACAAGAAAACACCGGATTCCTGCATATCTGGAAACGGGTCCATCACAATAAGGGGTAGCCCCAGCTATTTGAATGGGATGTGCTGGTTAAATTTTATTACTATCATTATTTTTAAAAATTTTATTTACTTTATATATTTGGAAGGAAAGAAAGAAGAAAGAGAGAGATAGTGAGAGAGAGAGACAGAGATCTCATTCATTGGTCCATTCCAAATATACCTGCAACAACCAGGGCTTAATCAGGCCAAATCCTGGAGCCAGAACTAAATTCGGGTCTCACGTGCGGAGGGCAGTGACCCATGCACTTGAACTATCACCTGCTGCCTCCCAGTGTGCATTAATAGGAAGCTGGAATCAGCAGCGGTGCTGAGACTGGAACCCAAGCACTCTAATATATAATGCGGACATCTTAACTAGTGTCTTAACCACTGCATCAAGCCCTCAAGCCTTTTTTTATTATCGAGAAGATATTTATAGTACCTGTCCCTTACCTTAGATGGAAAGCTATGTGAAGGCAGGGGTTGGGTCCCTTTACTTCCTCAGCATCCATCCTGCTCTCGATAGATGCACACAGGCATTCAATAATTTTGAAGAGTTTAGTACATGACAGAATGGTTGTATGTTTGATCTTTCAACTAGATTGCAAACCCTAAAGTTCAGATTGTTTAGAATACCTCCCCAGCCCACTCTCTCCCTGCTTTTTTCTCTATAATATCTTTAGGTCAGTAAAGATTTCACTTTTTCATTTCATCTTTTTTTCCCCCCGAATAGATCTTCAAATATTTCTAGTCTTATCTCTTGCTTTCTCATCCTCTGGGTGGCTCTCAGAAGACATCTTCTAGTTCTATGAGCAACCTAATGAGCCTGCCTATTTCTCACCCAGTCCTCCCAGTTCAAGTAGTGGATTCATATTATATCTTTTGTCTGGAAAGAGAAGACAGTCTCACAAGCCAATGTTCAGATGCTACATTTTTGTATTGTTAAAGCATCCTATTACAGCTTCAGCTTCACAATTCTTTAGCAACAACATAAAGATCTGAAAAGGGGTGATAATTTTACAACAAAAGGAATGGTTCATCTCTCTAGAGAATAAAACTGTCATTGATCTTCATGACAAATTGAATCTCAGGGTTTGAAAATATAGACCTTGTTTTTCTTCTTTTATTTTCTTTTCATTATAAGGATGACCTTGTCTCTGTTGTAAATCAAAAGTAAGTAGAGCTTTGACTGGCTTTATAAAGTTACAAGGAACAAAAAAGGGCCTATGGCATTGGTCCACCACCATATGCCGCATCCGAGGAGACATCAGAAGTACTTTCTTTAGTTTCTACATGTAGATTTTGTATTCCATTCTCCTGGATAAGGAGGGAGAAAGTAGAAAATAAATGTCTCCACTTTGAGGAGACATTTATTTAGTAAAATTTCATAGTTGTTAAAAACAAATAGTAACAGCTGAATCAAATGCCATTTTCTTTTATTTTAAAGATCTCAAAAGAGATGACAAAAATACTACATTTACTTTTCACTTGCTAATTTGCATATGCAAAGTGAATGACATTAAAAATGGCGTTCTAAATGTTTAACTATGTCTGCCATTTTGGGAGTAAAATTTAAAGGATGGATGAGAGAAGATTTGCACTCAATTTGCTCCAAGAGGTCTTTATCTAGCACTGTTATTTCAAAAAGCTTACATGACACGTCCGCCTGTAATTAAAACTACAGATGCAGCAAGAAACGAGGTGCTCTTAAAATGTAGAAGAGGGAGAGCTTAATTTTAATTAGAAAATCACAGAGAACATAATGCAAGTGTTGGCATCCAAGAGCTGTGGGCCATTTGAACATGCATCCATGGGGGAATATCATCAGAGGTGAGGAAATAGCATAAACAAAACATAGACGTAATAAGGTCCCCAGGCATGTTCACAGGTGATGGGCCATGCTGTTCTATATTGTGAGAGTATTATTAAGAGATACACCTGGCCAGACAACATCAAGTCATTGCATGGAGAGAATCGGATGGCAGATTAAGACATTTCATGTCTGCTCTGCAGACAGTGGTGCATGAGAGCTACAACATGGGGGTCTGAAGTCTTGCAAAATTGAGTTCAAGACCCAGAGCCGACATTCGTAGCTATGTGGCTTTAAACAATTTACTAGCTCTCTCTTAGATCTATTGGCAATGTGAGCATGATAATAATTCTTATCTCATTTGAATGCTGAAGGGGGAAAATATCCGAAGGCCTATAAAGCTTTAGTGCTGTGCATGACTGAATCCTCATAAAGAAAGAGTTAGCTATTACTGTTGTAGGCCATCACAAGGTTTACAATTGGAGAATATTCTCATATTAATTGGGGAAGAAGAGACTTGAAGGCAGTGAGAAGTGTGGATTTATTGTATGTTAATATAAAGTGTGGACTTCCCATGCTCTAGAACTGTGAAAAATACATTTCTATGGTTTATGAGTTACTTAGTCTTTCATTTTTTGGCAGCATAAACAAAGACAGTTACATTAAACCAATTTTCAAGAAGCTTCCATAGCCTTGGCAGCTCATGACAAGAGCCTATACTGATTACTGACGTCATAAATAAGAGTGTCAATTGTTAAACCAAAAATGGGAGTCACTGTGCAGTTACTCCTCATGTAGGATCTGTGTCCTTAATGTATTGTACTATGAGAATTAACGGTAAAACTAGTTTTCAAACAGTACTTTATACTTTGTGTATATGTGTGGGTGCAAACTGTTGGAATCTTTACTTAATATAGAGTTGATCTTCTGTATATAAAGATAATTAAAAGTGAATCTTAATAAAGAATGGGATAGGAGAGGGAGTAGGAGATGGAATGGTTTGCAGGTGGGAGGGTGGTTATGGGAGGAAGAATTACTATAATCAAAAAGTTGTACTTTCAAAATTTATATTTATTAAATAAAATTTTCTATTAAAAAACAAAAAAACCATTAAACTGATTTTTCACTGTGCTGAAGAAAATGCAAACTAAGTTCCAGTGGAGATAGCAAAATCTCTTAGTCTTCTAAGTTTTATTAAAAATGGATAGCAAATCAAATACATGTTTGTAGTAAACTCATAGGATTTGGCAACTCTGAGAACTCCCATTAACTCAAGTGAGACATAGGCCAACGTCTAGGAGCCAGATCTCTCGAGCAGGTGATAGCAACTGAGCTACTTGAGCCATCGCCACTGCATCCAAGCATCTGCATTAACAGGAAGTTGAAGTTAAGAGGAAGAGTTAGGAATTTAATTCAGCTACCCCAGTTTGGAGCATGGGCATCTTACCTGCTAAGTTAAATTTATGCTCCTGCTACTTATAACTAGGCTTTTAAAATCAGTGTGTTACAAAAGTTACAAAATCAGTGTGTTACAAAAGAGGTTGAGTAGCAAAATTAGTATGGACAACTGCTTTTTGGGGTTCTACTATTGATCCTAGTTGCATACAATATAATTTATTATTGTGGGTCCGGTGCTGTGGCATAGTGGGTAAAGCAGCCACCTGTAATGCCAGCTTCCCATATGGGCGTTGGTTCTAGTCCCAGCTGCTCCACTTCCAATCCAGCTCTCCACTATGGCCTGAGAAAGCAGTAGAAGATGGCCCAAGTCCTTGGGCCCCTGCACCCACATGGGAAGATCTGGAAGAAGCTCCTGGCTTTGGATTGGCACAGCTAGGGCCGTTGCGACCTATTGGGGAGTGAACCAGAGGATGGAAGACTTCTCTCTCTCTCTGCCTCTCCTTCTTTCTCTGTGTAACTCTGACTTTCAAATAAATAAGTAAAATCTAAAAAAAATATATATTATTGAAATAATTGGTCTGAAAATACAAAAAAAAAGTTTAATTTTAATTGATGCATATTACTTTAAAAGGATCAGCTAGATACACCCAGGTCAAAGAGAGCTGACTTTGCTACTTGAAAGGGCAAAGGAAAAGATAAGAGAGACTTCAAAAACATAGCCTGAAATCAATCACCACCTCCAAACTTCTTGATTCTCTGAAAATCCTTTCCTAGCGTGGTAACCAAAGTAAAAAAAAAAAGAGTGTTTTTTTTTTTTTTCAAAAAAAGAAATGAAGATAGTCTAGACACACAATAACACAGTGTTTGCTTAGGAAAAATAATACTTTTGGATTAAATAACTACCATAGCTACTATTAATTGAAGGCTAAGTCTACTATTTTCTGAAAGCTATGTTTCTCATTTATACTCTCTTATTGTTCATGGTGACAATAATAATAATAATAATAATAATAATAATAAGTGACACAGAAGGATAGCAATGATGAGAGAAGGAAAGCAACTTGGCTAAGGCCTCCAAACAATCAGAAACCAAATCAGCTGAACTCCAAGATTTATGGTCTTAACCACTACTTTATACTTCCATCTCCTGTAAGTACCTTTAGGTGTTTATGTATGTTTCAGGAGCAAATATGTCTTCCATTTCATTGAAAATGAGAACAAAGCAACTCTAAATAAGGAAATTGTGAGTATTTAATAGGATGAGGTGTATTAAGTTCTCAGGGCACTTTCTGGCTTATCATATTACCCAGTAAATAACAGGAGGTAGTGCTGGTGAGGGTCATTATGATGGTGTTTGTGGTGACAGATTGTGGTACTGGTGGGGGTGGTAGAGACAGTGTTGGTGGTGATGATGCTGGTGTTCCTGGTGGTTCTGGTGATGACAGAAGTGGTGGTAGTGATTGTGGTGCTGATGGTTGTGGTGGTGGTAATAGCAATGACATTGGTGGAAGATACTAGACATTTTTTTATATCAGGCTTTTCCAAACAGTCATGGTTTTACAAATCACCTGGATATCTTGTTAAAATACGTATTGCCAGTTGGTCTGGGATGAAGTCCAAGATACTCCATCTCCAACCAACTCCCAATCATGTTGATGTTGTTGGGCTAAAGACTGTACTTGGCTTAGCAAAACTCCAGACTGAGGACACTGTTGATCACACATGTGAAAAACAGCTTACAATGTACCACGAGGATAACTGCCCAGATGAAGTGGAGGGGGCATACTGACTTGCAGTTATGTTTGTTGGAAAGGCTATCCACTTTCCTAGTCTGTGGTTTGACCACTGAGCTATTTATTAAGTGTAGTTCAGTAAATTTTGTTGATCAAGTGCTCCCTGACCTCCACAGTGGCAGACAAATATGCAGATGTGGGTCCTTCCTTTGAGGAATTTACAATTTGCCTAAAGTGACAAGGAGCACATGAATAAAACATGGGGATGGCAACACAAGGATGAATAAAATGAAGTGTGAAAAATCTACAGAATGAGAAATTTGTCTTCTACAAAACACAAAGAGGGGAGAAGCTACTCCATCAGGTGACCATGATGATTTTGTATGGACCGTATATAGACTTCTTTCTCCTGTCACAAACACACCACCATACAGACCATGACCTGCCTCAAAGAGCCAAAACAAACAGCTCTTCCTAAAAGTGATGAATTGGGAGAGCCCCAAAATATGCCAACTTCCAACTCTCTGGGAAAAACCAACAGATTTTCCAGGAAAGATGAGAATGAAAATGTAGCTAGAGGGAGCTATCACTCTTCATGGTCATATAATCACCTCAGTCTTAGCATCTATCATTAGGTGAGGGAGTGTCGCTACTGGCCACCAAAATGTGAACTGAGGGGTGGAGATTTATTCCAGTAGTTAAGATGCCTGCATCTTCTATTAAAGTATGTATGCTCGATACCAATCTCTGGCTCCTGGCTAGCTTCTGGCTAATGCAAACTATAGGAGGTAGCAATGATAGCCCAAGTAATTGGGTCCTGCCACCCATGTGAAGAACTTGATTGAGTACCTGGCTCCTGATGTCAGCCTGATCCAGCCCCCATTGTTATGGGCATTTGAAGTGCAAACCAAGAGATGGGAACTCTCATTCTGTCCCTGGAATAAAGTTAGAAAAATGTGTACTGAGTTCTATGGCATTTCAAAGGATTGAATGGCAAGCTCATTAAATGGTGAGCTGTTCTTAATAGTTTTGGGGTAGAAAGATAGTGAAAGAAATTTTTAAAAGTCTTAGAAACCCTTATCATGCAAATGCTTAGAGTTTTATGAAAACTACTGCTGAAGGCAGTTCTAAAGGCACACCTCAAGTCAGACAATAGGAACAAGATATGGTGAAAATATCCATACCCTCCCCATACAACATACATTCTCTGCTTCTCCAGTGTATTTTGGGCTAACTCAGTGGAATAGAATAGCAGCACTTAGAGATACACACATGTATATTTTTCTATTAGTGGAAATTTATACTCAAATGTGCACAAAGGCCTGAAGGCAAAAATGCTTCATCATTTCCCCAAAATTAATTAAAGCAAGTGAGGAATGCAAGCAATTAGAGCAAAGTGCTGTGTAATATGAAATACTTTCTAATCATTGCATCTAATTAAAAAGAAGAGGAAATCATGACTTTGAAAGGTCCTTAATTATTACAGAAGAAGGAAATTAATTAGCAGAAATTCTCAGCTGGACGTTCAGGGCTGGCTTTGTACAAAGGGATGTCTAACTAAGGAGGTGTGGAAAGCCAAATTGAGCAATAGGATTTCGAAGAATAGAGGCTTTTGGGAACCCTGGGTAACATAGGCTTGTTTGCTGGTGAGTAAAATGTTCAATCCTCATAGTAGGGCTGCAGAAGGAGGCACACTCTATCTGTAATGTGGCTATGGGTAGGCTATGAGATCTTCCAATAAATTAGCCATCCTTGTTTTTACGTTGAGTATGATAACTGGGTTGGTTTACAAAGAATTAGTATGTGAATCAATCAATGTTCAATGATCCAAAGACACTTTATGTTCACCCAGTAACCTCAGGGTATTGTATTATAATTGTGAATTAATCTTCTAGGGATGGACTGAAATCTATTGGTCTGGCTAATAACATGATGGATATCAGATTTGCCTATATTAATTCAGCTTTGTCAATCTCACATTCTTTGTTTTAGGAGACATTCATTTTTTTCTTTAGAAATATTTCATTTTTCAATTTTGCAAGTAACACATGCTCATTGAAAATACTGTGTGTAAAGCAGATTAAATATTCAAAAGGAACAGAAAAATTAGGTCATTTTCTTTTAATGCAACCCAATATCAATGCAAGGGTATTTCCAAAAGTTCATGGAAAAGTAGATTTTGAAAGATAAGTTTAGGGGTGGTTGCAGACAGAGGTTAAGATGCCACCTGGAATGCCTACATCCAAATTGTGTTGCTTGGGATTGAGTCCTGCATTTATTTCCTATCCAACTTCCTGAGAACACAGACAGTGGAAGGCACCAGGTGATGGCTCAAAAACTTAAGTCCCTGCTACCTATGGGGGGGAATGGATGGAGTTCTAGGCTCCTGTTGCAACCCAGTTCCATCTCAGCTGCTCTGGGCATCTGGGGAGTGAACATAAATGAGAGACCTCTCTCGGTTTGTCTCTCTCTATTTCTCTGCCTTTCAAATAAAAAATTAAAAATAAATAAAAATGTAAAAGATAAATTTATTTTAGTGTGCCAAATTTTGAAATCAACACATACAAAGGATCTTCAGTTTATTAAAAATGCATATTATAAGAACTCTATGCATGAATTTCAAGTTCTTTTCAGAATAAAATAACTTATTTAGTTATACTTTTCCATGACTTTAAAATTTTTTTAAAAATGTGTTTGCTTTCAAATTATTTGAAAAGTTGAGCTACAAATACAGAGAGATGTCTCCACCCACTGGTTCATTCCCCAAATGTCAGCAACAACCCAAGTTTGGCCAGGTTGATGCCAGGAGCTAAGAACTCCTGTGTGGGTAGCAAGGCCCTACTACTTGAGCCATCACCTGCTGCCGTTCATGGTACACATTAGCAGGAAGCTGATACTGGGTGCATGGCCAGGACTCAACCTCAGGCACTGTGATGTGGAATGTAGATGCCCCAACTGGTGTCTTGACATTGTGCCAAACACCTGCTTCTCTGTGAAATTTATAAAGCACCCTCGAACTATGATATTCAGAGTATCATTTTGTTCTCTGTGCATGGTGCAATGTGTTAATCCACTTTGATATTACTGATTTGTATCATGCCTGTTAAATATTATCCTTAGTATATGTGGCTATTTGCTATTATTTGAAAAAAGTCAAAGTGGAGAAATGATTTGTGTAGCAAGTGATAATCTGTGGAATTGAGTGGAAGGTAGGTGTGTTTGTTTTCAAAGCCACTCTGCTCACCTGTTCCATGGACTTGTGCTTCCTCGCCTCTGTGATAAGACCTTAGCCTAGTCTCACAGACTTTTTGAGCTGTCTCATATAAATAGCCCAAACTCTTATCTGGTTTAAAACTTCCTCTCTCCTCTAGCTCCGACTTGCTTTGAGCTTCCAAAACTGACCTAGGGATGTGGGAAATTACACCCCACACCTCCATTATTTCTCCAACTTGTTTTACTTCCAATCTATGACTTCTTATCCTAGCTTTAATTTATCCAGGGCAGGAGCAGAAGAGGGGGGGTGGGGCTTGATTTAGTTACCACTTGATACGTCCAGTGTCCAAAACTGATTCTATCTCCTGGTTACTTCGGTGAGTCCTTCAGAAACCCTGCAAATCCTTTGATAAAAGCATCCCAACTGTTGATATGGCCACTCCCAGCACCTAGTTTCTGGTGGACCTCTTTTCCTCTCCTCCTGTGAAATCCTCCTGGAAGTATGGCTCTTAAAATGATCTCTTCTTGCTGGTCCACCTGTGAGCCCCTTTGCTGCACTCAAGCTTCAGGAAGACAAGCTGCTCTCCAGGGGACTCACATGCTGTTCACTTGCCAGACAGGTCCCTCTGCTGTATGGCAGGAACCAACCCTGTATCTTCAAATCCCAGTTCTACATTGCAAGCTGTCAAAGTGATTCTTCCAGAAACAAACCCTGAGACAGATTTAAGCCCATGCTATTTATGAGAAAAGTGATCCCAGGAGACACTATTAAGTGATTGAGGCAAGAAAGAGCAGGAAAAAATGGACAACTATCAACTTATACCAGAGTGCACTACCAGGACACATCCCCATTGGGGCACTGTGGGAGTCAGTGTTGCAGATACCTGGAGTGGCTCCCAGTGGGGAAAGATGCACTGGAGCATTTATTTATCAAATTCTTTCTGCTTTTCACTGAATATTTCTTTCAGAGTGTGTCATATCCCCTGTATTTCTGCCCAGCCCACTCACAGGCCAACTGAGCTCAGGGGACTAGAGAAAGCATACAGTCCAAGAGTCACACATGCTTGCATTTGGAATGTGTTGGATTCACAGAGAAGTGGGAGGTGTCCCTGGGGGGCACTTCTCCTTAACTTCTTAACTGAAGTGCAGGTGGATGCTGTCTATTTTTTCTATTTCTATGGGCTTCTTAATGTTTAAATCTCTATTCATGCATTTATCTGTTCACCTATCTATAGTTTTTATAGTGACAAAGTGTAATAACAAAAAAATACCATTTAATGTGCGTAGTACAGAGGCATTAAGTACACTGTTGTTGTGTAACCGTAGCCACAATGTCCTTGTAGAACATTCTTGTCATCCTCAACAAAGAATCTGTACTCCTTGAATAGTTACTCTCCATGACCCCTCTGTGTAATCCCTCGTAACCTCCTTAATGCATTCTGTCTATGAGTCTGCATATTATAGGGGCCTCATATACATGGACCAACATCGTATATGTTATCCTTCTTGTGTTAGCACATACTTCTTTTGAATACTCTCACAGTGAATGATCAGGTAAGAGTTCATAAAACCAACTCAGAACTTGTGAGCTGTCACTTCCCGGTGGTGTTCCAGCCCCAAAGCCGGAGCCAAAACAGAGAAAGAGCTTATCTTATGACAGCTTATCCACATCTGTATCAGTTCATGAGAATCCAAATACAACTAATTCCTTAGAGAGAAATCAAACATATGTTTCTTTTTCCCATTAGCAGTACATCCTTCTGTATCCTATGTCAACAGACCTTGATGCATAAAGCAGTGTGATTATGAACTTCAATTGGCAATGGTTTATTTTCCCCTCTGAGCCTTTAGACACTCTGGAAATCTGGAGGGAAATAAAAATAAGTTATTTAAATGCACATCTACTTGCTAGCACTAAATGTTTGGTCCTTCAACAAAGAAAAGTGATATCAATATTGAAGGATAAAACATTTACAGAATTTGTGGATTTTAAGATCAAGATGTGGTAATGTAAAGATCAAGCTAGCTTCACAAATGACTTCTCTCACTTGCATGTTTGATGTCTGTGCCATTTAATTTATATTCAGTGTTATTTCAAAAAGGATTTGCAATTGATTTCAAAATGTTTGGCAGTGTTAATCAAGACAGTTATGTTGATAATTTCTTATAGCCTTATTGAGTAAAAAAAAGCTTTCCTTGATGTAAAATCATCATCTTCCCATTATAGAAGAAGGAAGAGGAAGAATATCAAGTTGAACAAGTTGAAGTAAAGTTTGACAGATTTCACATTCCCTACTTAAAAAAATAACTTCATAGAAAGCCACTTAAAGGATGAACTTGGCTATAGCTATAACTCAGGGTCAAAATAATACATGATGCAAATATCTTTTGTAAAAAAATTTTTTTGTTCGATACCAAAACTATCACTTTTTATGGGTAACATGTAATATTTTGATACATGCAGATGGGATGTAATGTTCAAATCAGAGTAAACATAAGAATATCTGTTTCCTCACACATTTATCATTTCTTTATGGTGAAAACACTGAAAATCCTTTCTCCTAGCTCTTTTTAAAAATATTTATTTATTTGAAAGGCTGAGTTACAGAGAGCCAGAGATGGAAAGAGAGAGAGACAGAGAGAGGGAGAGAGAGAGAGAGAGAGAGAGAGAGAGAGAGAGAGGTTTTCCATCCAATGGTTTACTCCCTAGATGGCTGCAAGGGCCAGAGCTATGCTGATCTGAAGCCAGGAGTTAGGAGCTTCCTCCAGGTCTCCCACATGGGTGCAGGGGCCCAAGGATTGGAGTCATCTACTGCCTTCCAAGGCCATAGTGGAGAGCTGGATCAAAAGTGGAGCAGCCGGGACTTGAACTGGCACCCATATGGGATGGCAGCACTGCAGATGGCAGCTTTATCTGCTATGCCACAGCGCCAGCCCCTCTTCTAGCTCTTTTTAAAAGAGAAAGATACAGTACATTAGCGCTATTTATGTCCACTCTCTTGTGCAATAGAATGTCAGAAATCCTTTTCTCTTTGTGACCATAACTTAGTAACTGTTAGGCACTCTCTCTCTCTCTCCTTCCCTCCCTTTACTTTCCCCAGTCTCTGCTAACTGCCATTCTCCTCTCAACTCCTATGAGATTGGCTTTCTAAGAGTGGGATCATGTGGTACTTGTCTTTCTATGGCTGGCTTACTTCACTTTGATGCATATGTACTTTTAAGGTCAATATCAGTGGCTTTAGCACTTGGAGGGAATGGAAGAGACAGCCGATTTGTGGATCACAGCATTAAGGAGTCTATTTCCTAACACAAACCTGTAGTACCTTGAGACTGAGGCCTCAGGAATTTAACTGAGCATAGGAGAGAAGTTAAGTATTACACCAGGTGAATTTAAGAGAGCATTCCAATTGCCTTTCTTAAAAAGAAAAACAGCAGAAAGCATTTTAGCTTTAAGATAAGCTAACAGTAATTTTATCTATCCATCCATTTGTTAGGAAGTGGGGAAAGAAGACACACAGAATGCAGAGATTAGAAAATTTAAGGTTACTTGCATGCAAATTAGGGTTAAATTAGATCCAATTGGCCAATGTTTAGCCAGTCCGGCCTTTCTCGTTTTTTTTTTTTTTTTCCTTTCCATTTCCTTGTAACTACTATTGTCAACTTAATTGCTAAGTGTGTTTTGTACATGTGTATATGTCAGAGCACGTCAGGCAACATTTATATACACATGTGCATAATTGAACTAGAGATGGAGGCAGATTCAGATTGGAAGAAATAAAAGCCATCACCCCTACTTATGAGGATTAGATGTGGATATGCTTTTAAATTGTTCCAGAAGTAAATTTCATTTTCAGAAACTATTTTGTAGCAGTACAAGCACATTAATGAGCAACAGATGGCCACATGCAATTAATTTGGACATGACCAATTTGGCATTTGTATACAGGAGCTGGACTGACGTCCTCTCTTGGAACTTCAGTTCCAGCGAACCAAAAGTGTAGTAAGCACAACCAGTTCATTGAACCATGAGAACTGGATAGCAAATGGCAGGAAATGGTCTATTTTTTTTTCAGAAACTGCCCTCAACTCCGTTCTGTCAAATATTTCCTGTGCTTCAGGGACATCTCTGGCATAACCCATAACTTCCACCTGTCAATGACCTCTAGCCAAAGACCACTGGATACCCATCTGTCACTTGCAAGCTCAGACTGTGACTTATTGCCACGAGGAAGAGCACATTCCATGAGAAACTGTGGGATATCTCAGTAGGAACATGTTAGGGTGGATCTGATACTTGTGCTTCATAGTTTTAGAAAGTCTCTAAGGAAGTGGGGCTTTGCCTTATATTTGGTATTATCCGGAAACTGAGCTTATGCTAGGACTGGGTGTTTTCTTCTGTTTCCTGCTGCTATAATGAAATACCATGGACTGAGTAATTTGTAATGAACAGAAATTTATTTGGCTCACAGTTCTGGAGGCTGGAATATCCAAGATAGAGGGGTTCATCTGATGAGGGCATTCTTGCTTCATCATTCCATGATGGAAGGTAGAAGGGTGCGAGAGAGAGAGAGAGAGAGAGAGAGAGAGAGAGAGAGAGAGAGAGATCAAATGTGTAGCTGTGTAGCTGCAATTTCTTTTGAAATCCACATTTTTATATTCTGGAGGGTGAAATCCTTATGATCCGAACACCTCCCATTCGGTCTCACCTCATAACACTGTTGCCTTGGGGACTGAATTGCTAACCCAAGACCATTGGGGTCACATTCAAATCACAGCATGTATTTTACTAAATCTCTCTTGAGCATAGGCAGACCTGAGCCAGGCTGAAACTGTTATTGCTGAAGTGTAGCCATCACTCATATTATCCAGGAAAGAGAATGTTTGGAGCTTTGCGACTTGTATAGTGGCTTTAAAAAAAATCTGTGCTTAGGCAAAATCATAAGGTGATCTTTTTGATCTCACTGCAATGTTGATGTTGATGTCTGAAATTGTTTATGTGTAACAGGAGAGCACCGTATCCTTGTTAGGGACAGGGCAGCTGGAATTGATACCAAGCCTTGCTGATAACACCAGGCAAGCTCTGAGCCATCAGTATCTATGTTCCTTACAAATCACCTTTAGCTGTTATCAGGCCTAGTTCTTATAGTTTATATCCTTCCCTTTGTAGTTTAGACTTGATCTGTTTTTCAAGGACCTGCAGTGGAGACAGAGCCATGTCTAGAAGCTGGCTATCCCCTGGAGTCCATTTCTTGGCCTTGCAAAACATGGTTATGGTTTTGTTTGCTGGTATAGAAGGTTAAATGATATTTTTTAAAAAATATTTTTTATTGATTTAGTTGAAAGGCAGAGTGACAGAGATAGAGAGGGAGTGACAGGAAAGAGAGATCTTCCATCCACCTGTTCACTACTCATATGGCTGAAATAGCCAGGGTTGGGCCAGGCTGAACCCAGAAGCCTGGAACTCCATCTGAGTCTCCCACATAGGTGCAGGGGCTCAAGGACTTGGACCATCTTTCAGTACTTTCTCAGGCACATTAGCAGGGAGCTGGATCAGAAGTGAGCAGCCAAGACTTAATCCAGCTCTTCTAGAAGGGGTTGCCAGCATCACAAGTCACAGCTTAACCTGCAATACAACATTGAATCCTAGAAGTTTAAATTGCTAAAATTCTTTAACTATGCCCCTCCTTTCGAGTTCCAGTGACACCCCTCGTTCACTGGGAGCCTTATTCTCTAATTAGTGGTGTCTCTTAGAGTCTTTTTTCCCCTATCTTTGTGGGCCTGGGGAAAACCTTTGTATAAGCAGAAGCCCAATGAGACCCGTTGATGCTCTCGTCTTTTCAATTTGAAGCATGGCTGCCTTGAAGAGCAAAGAGCAGCTTCTCCAAGCTCCGGCCAATGAGGGAAAATTCATGGCACTGCCCACCAGGGTAAACTTTCAAGACTCCTTTTCAGATTAGTTGCTTATATGGACTGTTGAAGGTCCAGACTGAGTAGATTATTTGGGGGCTACTAAATACTATTTGGCTGCTCTGTAATCAGTCCTAGAAGTGGAATTAATCCTGATTTGGGTCTACTATCTTTGCACTGAACTCTCTATTGTTTTAGCTTTGGATTCTAGTCTGTGATTTAGGCTAATGAGAGAAGCCCTGGTAGGGTAATATTCTATAGGACTTCAAAGAAGAGTTCTACATCTCTTTAAACCATTGAGATCTTCAATCTTCATGCTAATTATAAATGTTTTCCCAAAATCTACAGAGGCATGCCCATTTGATCTGGAATGGAATCCAATTTTTGCTAATGTTTGTCTCACATACAGTTTGAAAATGAGTCAAAGGTAATGTTTGGCAAAGTGTTCCATGATTGATTAGCCATGTCTGACATGGGCATGGCATAGGAAAGTAGAAACATGTTTGCCCCACATGTGCTGGTCTTATATTAGGCAATGTTTATTTATACTAAGCAGATAATTATATATTGTGATAACCAACAAAATATTGGAGCACATTTTATAATTTTGACATTTCTATTAAATAATTTAATTTAATTTTAGCTTCTCTGCCAATAAATGTGAACTGGAAGAATAGGTTGTAGGCAAATCACAATAATAAGGCTCATACTAATAGATAAATGTAAAATGAAAAGATAATGTAGAAATACCATATAAACAACTAGCTGTTTTAGTGCTAGAATATTTTAAATCACAAAGTGTGCTTGACTTGTTTAAGAGGTTTGTTGAGGTTAATTTTAGAAATTCTCCATTTAAGATTCTTTAAACTATATCATCTTTCTTACAGTGACTGAAAGAAATAATCCTAGCTAAGCAAGTGTATTCACTGAACAAGCAGAGATACCAAATTGACACTCATGAAGAAATTAGATGAGGGAGTCTGGGAATTTAAATGGCACAGACAACAATGAATATGCCTAGAAAAATGTGACAAAAATTCCTTTCCTGCTGGAAGGAGAAATTATCAATGCAATAAACACCACAAAAATTATTCTTGGAGCTAAATCTAGTCAATGTAAAAATGGAGAAGAAATGTTCTATCATCAGCACTTTCACCCGTGTTATTTTTATATCATAAATCTTCTTGTCTTATTGGTCAATGGGGACTAATCGGTATGTTTAAGAAATTGTTGCCTTTTATCTACATGGATTTTTTTTGCAAGAACCAAAGGGAACATTGACATTTACAGTGTGTTAGCTGGCAAAAACAAATCAATGCAAACTTCAAAAAGGGTGGTCATATTGGTATTTAGAATTAATCTATCATCCATTCTGGGTCAGTAAACTCATTGCAAATGGTGGACAGGTAAAGGGAATTTTGCCAGACGAAGAGCCTATAAGTACATATGTAACATTGCCAACTGAATAATAAAGCAGATATGAAATGAAACTTCATGGGTCTTTGGTTACTGTCTCTGACATAATTTAAATTTAAATTATAGCAAATAAACCTGAAAAATCCATTTAAAATACAGAGTTAACATGGGTAATTCATGGAGCAATACTGAAATATCTTATATTTCAGACATGGAAATTTGGACTTTACCACATCTCTCTGTGTATCAGGGGAGATGGATGAGCAAACATGCTCATTTTTTATTAATACTAGAACTGAGCCTGAGACAACATTCCTGATTTTGGTTTAGTCTTGTTGTCCTTGTAACTGAACTCTTAACGACACACAAATATATTAACTGGATAAGTTAGAAGGGAAGTACAAATAATTTGGAGTCAAATGGACTTGACCTTATATCTCTACATATTTAACTATGTAATCTGGAGCAATCTCAAAAACTCAAATGCCTCAGATCCCCTATCTGTTCCTTAGGCTTAGTAATACTCCCTAAAAGTAAGGTTGTTACGGGAAACAATTGCAATTAGACCTATAAAACTTTAAACATAGCATGTGCACATAGAAAGCACCTAATAATTGGTAGATGTTCTACTGTTCTACTATACCATCAAAATGTTTACTTTCCCTGCATCCATTTCTAAGTGATAAAGCAGTAGTGGGATATGTACACAAGTCAGTCTAGTTTTTCACACCATGGTATTCCCAGTATTGAGTACATGGTAAATCCTCCACAAGTCTTGTAGTTAATAACAGCAAAGTTAGATTACTCATCGAGAAAATGCAAATTGAAATCATGAGTTAAATTTTGTACCTGCTAGGATGCTGAGATGGCTTTAATCAAACACACAAATAATATGGAGGAAATGGACCCTTCAAACACTGCTGGAAGGAATGTCAATGGTGCAGCCACACTGGAAAATAGTCTGTTCTGTTCTCAAAAACCAGTCACAGTTATCATAAGGTCTAGCAATTCCATTCCTGGGTATGCATCCAAGACAAGAGAAAATACAGTTTCATGCAAGACTTGTATAACCATGTTTGTGGCAGCGTTATTCATGTATTCAAAAAGTATATGCAGCCTAACTTTTCATCAAATGATGACTAAGTCATGCTAAGGTGTTATATCCTTGCAGTACAAGTGGAACAGTGCAACATACATCGTGAAACACATATGAACAATGAAAACATGATAAATGAAAGAAGCCAATCAGAAAGACTACAAATTATACAATTTCATTAAATGGAAAGGCCATAATATGCTATGTACAAAGAGAGAAGTCAATTGATGGTTGCCTTGGGATGTGGATTGGGGTAGGAGGTTGAGAGGTGAGTGCTAATGGGTCCATAATTTCCTTTTGAGGTGATGAATTATTTTGAAACTGTGATGATGACAACAACTCCATGAATACACTAGAAATCATTGCATTGTATGCTTGAAAAACAATAGCAAAGCTCACAATAGAAATTCTGATGCTACATGGATATGTAGTTTATAAACCTGATCAAACCATCACCACAAGCTGTCACAAATATGTGGAGCACAGAATGTTTCAATCCATTCAAAACGCAAGTGGTTCTGCAGTGGGCAACTTGCTATATGTCACTAAGTATTAACTCCTTCTTGTGCAGTAATTATCATCTCACTAGAGGTTGGCATATTACTATAAGTAGCTTTTGTTAAGGGGAAAGGGAAGCAAAATGAAACAGCATTTGATTCTCAAATGATGGATTGGGGAGAACATCTACTGTTCCTTTAGAATATATTTTCTAGTTTAGGTCCCTTCTCAATTGTGGAGGACATTGTTTGTTCATTGGTCTGCTGACGTCTTGGGAGTATATTCAAGTTCAAAGTCAAGGTGCATATTGGCTCAGGGGTATATAAGTATTGAGGCAAAATTCTTCAAATTATTAGGAAGCTAAATCTGGCTTTGAAATAACCAATGTTTATTTTATTTTTAAATTTTATTTAGGTTACACAGCTTTCTTATATTTCATATATACATATTTAGGAACATAGTGATGCTTTCCACCCTGCCCTCTCTCCTGCCCATACTCCACCCTTCTTTCTCCTTCCTCTCCCATTCCCACTGTTAATTTTCACAAATATCTATTTTTGGTTTACATAATGGTTGTAAAGCTAACCCTACACTAAGTAAAATAGTTCAACAAATAGTATGAAGAAAAAAACCATTGTTCCTCAATAGAAGAGACAAGAGCTGTAAACAATCATCAATTCTCAAAATGTGCATTTAACTCCAATAAATTACATTTTAGGTGCTCTGTTAGTTACCTTGGATACGGGAAAATACAGTATCTGTCTTTTTGAGACAGGCTTATTTAACTAAGTATAATAAATTTCCAGTTGCCTCATATTTCATTTTTTACAGCTGAGTAGTACTCCATAGTGTATAGACAGCATAATTTCTTTATCTAGTCAATAGTTGATGGACATCTGCATTGATACCATATCTTAGCTATTGTGAATTGTGCTGCAATGAACATGGGGGTACAGATAATTCTTTCATATGCTGAGTCCTTTTGGTTTGAGTAAATTCCCAATGTGAGATGACAAGATAATGTGGTAGGTCTATATTCAGGTTTCGGAAGTATCTCAATACCCTCTTCCAAAGTGGCTGCACCAGTTTGCATTCCAACCAACAGTGGATTAGAGTACCTTTTCCACCACATCCTCACCAGTATTTGTTGTTTATTGATTTCAGTATGAGAGCCATTCTAACTGGAGTCAGGTGAAATCTCATTGTGGTTTTGATTTGCATTTTCCTGATGGCTAGTGATCCTGAGCATTTTTTTCATGTGTCTGTTGGTCATTTGAATTTCTTCTCTTGAAAAATGTCAGTTCAAGGCCTTTGCCCATTTCTCAGCTGGGTTGTATGTTTTGTTGTTGTCGAGTTTCTTGAGTTCTTTATAGAGTCTATATATTAACCCTTTATCAGCTACAAAATTTGCAAATATGTTCTCCTATTCTGTCAGTTGCCTCTTCACTTTGCTGAGTGTTGCTTTTGCAGTGTAGAAACTTCTCAGCTTTATATAATCTATTTGTCAATTTTGGCTTTGATTGCCTGTACTTCTGGGGTCTTTTCAAAGAAGTCTTTGCCTATGGCAATGTCTTACAGAGTTTCCCCAATTTCTCCTAAAGTAATTCAATAGTATTAGGTCATAGGTTTATATTCTTGATTAATTTTGAGTTGAATTTTGTATAATGTGTAAAATAGATGTCTTGTTTAATATTTCTACATGTGAAGATCCAATTTTCCCAGCACCATTTGTTGAAAAGACTGTCCTTCATCCAGGGAGTGATTTTACCTCCTTTGTCAAGGAAAATTTATTGTGGATGTGTGGATTGATTTCTGGGGATTATATTCTGCTCCATTGGTCTAAATGTCTATTTTTATGCCAGTATGAGGTTGTTTTCATTATAAATACCATGTAATATGTCCTGAGATATGGTATTGTGATGCCTCTGGCTTTTTTTGTTGTGTAAGATTGCTTTAGCTTTTTGGGATCTCTTGTGTTTCCAAATAAAATTTTGCATCACTTTTTCCTACATCTGAGAAGAATGTCCTTTGTATTTTGATAGGGATTATATTCAACCTGTAAATTGCCTTTGGTAATATATGGGCATTTCATTTTGATGATATTAATTCTTCTAATCTAGGTACATGGAATATTTTGCTATTTTTGTGTCTTCTATTTATTTCTTCAATGTTTTGTAATTTTTATCTTAGAAGTCTTTAACCTCATTGGTTAAGTCTATTCCCAGGTATTTAAAGTTTTTGTAGCTATTGTGAATGGGACTGATCTTACAAGTTCTTTCTTAGTCATGGCATTATCTGTGTATATAAAAGCTATGGATATTTGTGTTAGTTTTATATCCTTCCACTTTACCTAACTCTTAATGAGTTTCTAATAGTCTCTTATCAGAATATTTTTGTTGCCTTATATACAGAATCATGTAATCTACAAATAGGGATAAGTCCTGCTTTCCAATTTATATTCCTTTGGTTTCTATTTCTTGCCCAATGGCTCTGAAGTTCATTGAAAAGCAATGGTAAGAGTTGACATCCTTGTCTGGTTCCAGATCTTAGGTGTAATACTTCCAACTTTTCCCCATTCAATATGCTGCTGGCTGTGGTTTTGTTATACTGCTCTAATTGTGTTGGGGAATGTTCCTTCTATATACATTTGCATGAGATTTTTTTCATTAAAATATGTTGTATTTTATCAAATGCTTTCTCTTCCTCTATTGAGATAACTATATGGTTTTTAAATTTTTTTTATTTTTTATTTTGACAGCCAGAGTGGACAGTGAGAGAGAGAGACAGAGAGAAAGGTCGTCCTTTGCCATTGGTTCACCCTTCAATGGCCGCTGCGGCTGGTGCACTGCGGCCAGCGCACCGTGCTGATCTGATGGCAGGAGCCAGGTGCTTCTCCTGGTCTCCCATGGGGTGCAGGGCCCAAGCACTTGGGCCATCCTCCACTGCACTCCCGGGCCACAGCAGAGGGCTGGCCTGGAAGAGGGGCAACCGGGACAGAATCCAGTGCCCCAACCGGGACTAGAACCCGGTGTGCTGTCGCCACAAGGCAGAGGATTAGCCTAGTGAGCTGCTGCGCTGGCCACTGCTGCGCTGTTTTTTTTTATTCTTTAGTTATCATGTAGTGATTTGCATACCAAGGATAAATCCCACTTGTTCTGGGTGAATGATCTTCCTGATATGTTGTTGGATTTGGTTAGTTAGTATTTTGTTGATGATTTTTATGTCTGTATTCATTGGGGATATTGATCTCTAGTTCTGTTTCTTTGTTGTATCTTTTTCTGGTTTTGGAATTAAGGTGACTCTGGCCTCAAAGAAGAAATTTGGAAGCATTTCCTCCCTTTCAATTGTTTTGAATTGTTTGAGAATAATTGTAACTCACTCTTCTTTAATAGTCTGATATAATTCAGCGGTGAAGCCATCTGGTCCTGGGCTCTTCTTTGGTGGAAGGGTCTTTATTACTCATTCAATCTCCATCTTAGTTATTGCTCTATTTAGGCTTTCTTTGTCTTCATCACTCAGTTTTAGTAGATTGTGTGTGTCAAGGAACCTAACCGTTTCTTCTAGAGTTTCCAATTTGTTGCCATATAGCTGCTTATAGTAATTCCTGATGATTCTTTTTGTTTCTGTGTTACCCATTATTGCATCTTTTTCATTTTTATTTTTTTTATTGTGTCTTCTCCCCATCCTCCTCTTATTTTTTTTATTTAGTTGGGCTAATGGTGTTTCAATATTTTTTTTACTCTAAAAAAATCAGCTCTTCATTTCACTGATCTTTTGTATTGTTTTTTTATTTTAGTTTCAATTTTGTTTATTTCTTTTCTATTTTTAGTTATTTCTTCCCTCCTAGTAGCTTTGGGTTTGGTTTGTTGTTTTTCTATGTCCTTGAGATACATTGATATCTCATTTGTTTGCTGCCTTTCCAATTTCTTGATGTAAGCACTAATTGTTTTAAACTTTCTTCTTAACACTGCTTTTGCTGTATTCCACAGTTGTATTTTCAACTTCATTCATTTCCAGAAATTTTTTCAATTCCATTTTGACTTTTTTATGACCTACTGTTTATTCAGGAGCATGTTGGTCAGTCTCAATGCATTTTCATATTTCTTAGAGATTCTTGAGTTTTTAATTTCCAGCTTCATTCTATTGTGGTCAGAAAATATATATGGTATTTTATACTTTTAATTTGCTAAAACATAGTATATAATTTCTATCAATTTCTTTGTCAAAGATTTAAAAAAAGAGTTTGTCAAAACTGTATTTGCATCAAGAATGATACACATACACTTTTTGAGTTTTATGTCATTTTTAATTTTAGCTCCTACATGTAAGGGAGAACATGCAGTATTTTTATTTCTACGCCTGGTTTATTTCCCCCAATACAGCATTTGCTAAAGTTCAGAGTTTCTCACAGATGTCATAAAATTAGTAACCTTGATACATGCCAACGTTTACCTTTTAACCCTCTCCAGCTATGGTTTAATGGTCTAAGCACAATCAGGAGCTAAACATCCCAAGGTAGGCCCTATGTTGTGGTGCAGCAGTTTAAGCCACACCCTCAGCTGCTCCAATTCTGAACCAGCTCCCTGCTAATGTGACTAGGAAAGCAGCAGGTGATGGCCCATGTACTTGAGTCCTGCTACCCACATGGGAGACTTAGATGGATTTCCAGGCTTATTGCATTGACCTGGCAAAGCCAAAGCTGTTATAGCATTCAGAGAGTGAACCAGTGGATGGAAGATCTCTCTCTCTCTCTCTCTCTTTCTCTCTCTCTCTCTCCGTAACTATGCCTTTCAAATAAATTGATTAATTTAAAAATCCATGCAATCTAAGCTGTTGGTTCTCAGACTTCGGTATTTCAGCATCTCCCCAGGGGCCTTGTCAAACCACATTTTCTAGGTCTTAGCTCCATGGATTCTTATTCACAGGATGTCAGGTGGAGGCCCAACAGCTTGCATTTCTGTTGATTTCCTGTGTGATGCTGATGTGGCTGGTCTGGGGGATCACATTTGGAGAAACACTACCCTAGACAAGCCTAAGAGCAAATGTCAGATTTATTTGTTATTTATTCTGGGCTCCCAAAGTAAAATTTTAAAAAATTAAAATAACTACCATTAGCAAAAATATTCAAGACAGGAAGATGAGGTTCATTCTTCCCAAATGGTTGGGGTTAGCGGGAAGAATTTCCAGGTTTACTGGTGAATATGAAAATACAGCACTTGGGGACAATCACTGGGGAGTATGGACTAGATGGTGATTGGCAGGCGTGATGCTAAAGCTTTGATCAAGAGAAGCCTGAGCAGGGGCTGGTGCTGTGGTGTGGTCAGTAAGGGCACCATAAGGGGAGCTGTCATCCCATATGGGTGCCAGTTCATGCCCTGGCTGCTACACTTCCAATCCAGCTCTCTGCTAATGCTCCTGGGAAAGCAGCGGATGATGGCCCTGGCACCCACATAAGAGACCCGGAAGACGGTCCTTGATCCTGGCTTCAGACTGGCCCAGGTATAGTCTTTGTGGCCATTTGGGGAATAAACCAGCAAGTGGAAGCTATCTCTCTCTCTCTTTACTTTTCAGATAAATCAGTGAATCTTTAATTAAAAAAAAAAAAAAAGCTAGGCACTGTTCCATCCCTGGCTGTACTTTACAATCATGTGGGGATGCTCATATATGGATTTCTGAGGACCATGTTTAGGGTTTCCAATGTGCTCAGCAGATGTGCCTTGGGGTGACTTGATTGAGCCCCATTGGATGGTCTCATAAAGTTATTCACAATGAGCACTACAACATTCATCAGACTCACCCTAGGAGTGAAACCTACAAATCCTGAAGTTCTAATGGAAGAAAAAAATTTGACTTGGATGACTCATCAGGTCACTCTTATTCCCAGAGGTGTTCCTCTACTTACTTTTGTCTTAATGAACTCTTTGTAAGTTGAAGGGAAGATGGAAATGCATAAGGGAGTGGACATTTGTTGAAGCAGCCAAGACAGTGCTTGGGACACCCACATCCATATCTGAGCGCCAGGGTTAGTGTGCTGGCTCTGCTTCCAAGTCCAGCTTCCTATTAACGCACACTCTAGGAAGCAGTAGTAATGGCTCAAGCAGTGGGGCTTTATCTACTCAAATAAGAGAGCTGGATGGAGTTCCTGGCTCCTGGTTTTAGCTGGTCTGGCCTGGCCATTGTGAGCCTTTTGGAAGTGAATAGAAGATGGGATATCTCTGTTCGACTCTGTCTCTTTACCTCTAAAATGAAATTTAAAAGAAAAGGAAAGAGAAGAAATGCATTGATTTGCTAAATTTATTGAACCCCATAGCTCAATATACAGCACACAGTAGCTGCTTGACAGTTTCTCTTCATGACCACATGGCAGACTGGGAGATGGACCTGCCACTGCCCAATATCACTAGAGGATTGGATCTCCCTGTGCTATCCTGGATAAGACTCAAATTTAAAATTCAACTTTGGCTTCTACTGAATGCTTATCACTTTTACATCATGGCAAAGTTGAAAAAATATTAAGTCATAAGTTGAGGACCATTTGTACAGAGAAAGCCGAACTGCTCGTGTGTCACAACTGTGGCTCATGGCTTAGGGCAAAGCACATTCTCATGACCCATTGGGTCTGTCCTTGGCCAGATCAGCTTGGAGAAGGGGCTAGCTTCCTGCACCTGCCCCTTCTACTTCAGTCAAGACAGGGACATTCCAAAAGTGGTCTACTTTGGGCAGCCTCTCCTCTATAGAATTGTTCTCCTCTCCTGCTAACATTGTTTTTGTGCTTCAGTATTAACTCATTTCCAGCACTTGACATGGCTGTAAAACATCCTTCAGGGATTTAATTAAATGTTGCAATCACCATGGCAATTAAAGAAAGCGAGAAAGGTAATTTGCATTAGCCTCATGAAATCAGTTTTCTTTCTTTTGCTCCTGTTGAATGGTATTTGTAGTTCTCTTGCTTCCCCAAAGTGTATCCTGTGCTCAGATGTGAACCTCTGATCTTTCTTGAGCACACATGAAGTATACATTCTATTACAGACCTAAGACTATTTTGGTTAAACTTATAAAAATATTTAGTCATTATTTTTCCAGTAGATTATTTATATGTACATCTACTCTGTATTCATGCCTATCATTCTTGTCTTTTTTCTTGACAAAATGACTGATTAGAAAGGTTTCCATTTCTATACCTTTCATTTATCTTCAGTGATTCTCATACATGTTGAATTAAGCAGGTTTTACGGAACTTATCATAAATTGTAGTTTTCATCAAAAGTGACTGTGACAGAGTAGATTTCTTTACTTTCACTATCAATAACAATAACTCAGAGTTCCTAGGTTTTAAACTGGAAGGGTCTACCACTATGGAGATTGAGTACTAATCCTAGGATTAGAGCTGTTTGCTATAATGTATGCTTCTCGAATTCATTGGAGTTTAGGAAACTCAAAGGGACAGTCAGGACACAATAAATTTATTTTTTTGTGAATTGAAAGGAGCAAGAATAATAACTATTTTTCCTACTATGGAAACATAGACAGTTTATCTTTCAAAGTGTATTTTCAGAAGATATCTTTAAAAATACTTATTGGGCACTTAACCATGTGTCAGTGACTGTATGTTCCATGCCATTTAATCCTTAAAATAATCCTAGTAGTTACGTACTATTATTATTCCCAGTTTATAGATGGAAAACTGAGGTAAGGTTAAGTAATTAGCCCCATATAAAACAAACAAAAATGTTATTTAAAACTAAAGTATCCTATCTAAAATATATAACATATATACACACATATATATGTATACATATATACATTTGTCTAGAGGGTCTTCAGAAAGTTCATGGAAAATGTCTTTTATGAAAATCTGCATGGATTTCAGCTTTGTTTTGAACCAAAACAACTTTTCTTTGAATTCAACTTTCCATGAAGTTTCTAAAGCACCCTCTTAAGTATACCATTTATACACCTGCACACACACAAACATATTAACATAACATTGTATTTGGTTGTGAAAAACAAAGAACTAGAATTAGTACCTTTCTGCTACTTCACCACCACCACCACACAACCTCCTCTTCCATTGTTCCATCTATATTTATTACACGTGAGCACTTGGCCTAGACACACACACTCTTCTTGCTTAAATGTCTTCAAACTCTATGAGCAAGTAACTACTCCTCTTGTTCTCATTATACAGGTGAGGAAACCAACTATAAGCAAGTTACTGACCATGTAACAGGTACGTTGAAGCCTGCCTGGCTCTAAGAACTAAGACCTTACTTGTCCTCCTATACCACCACATCGTGCTGAACACACATGAGAACGATATCCAGTAGTCAACTCAGAGCCCGAGAAGAGTTTCAAGCAGGAGTCTTCACATGATCCAAGGATGCCGAGCAGGCTTTGGCAAGCACATGCAGGAAATCATTAACTGAGTTGTTGAAAATGTTCTGTGCCCTGTTTTAATATTTCCTGTGGTTGACAGCTGGTGTCCTCATTAGGAGATTGTGAATACATCATTGAGCCTGGCAAAGCATTGGCCCCCATTGGATGAAGGCCATTTGAAGTGCTGCCATTATATGTATGGAAGGTAGTTAGCTATTTATGTATTTGCATTTTCTAATCAATAGTGAACGATTTGCTGACAAAGCCCTTTCCTTATCTGTGTGTGCATGCCAGCCCTCACCAATGCCAGGCAGGGTGGAAAGTTCTGTACATTAGTAAGGGAAAACAGGTTGAAAAGTTCAGTCTTTAGTGACAGGAGGGTGGAAAGTGCTCCTTGAAGGCCACTGTGGCTAATTTAGTGCCATACAAACTAGCCTCTTGGAGAGCAATGTCTCCTATCTGCCATGCTGGCTGAATTTTCACTTATTCTGGAATTCTGGCAAAAGTGAATCCATCTTGTTTTCAGCATTACTATAAAAATAACGCAATAGTCTGATGAAAAGACTGGAGGCTTTTCCATAGGAAAATGTAAGAGGATCTAATTTATGTTAGCCCACTTCTTGCAGATGCATTGACATCACCACCTGCCTGAAGAGCCAGATTCAAAGGCTGAAAAATGGCACTCAAGATGGATGTCATATTCCCAAGAGATGGGGTTAGTGCAGTCTCTGCTTTGCCTCTGCATTGGAAGTCACTAGAACATTCTGGAAACTGGGAGTTAAATTGCTACTTTTTGGAGGAGAGTTATTTTATTTAGTTAGTTTTAATCTACACATAGTAAGAGTGGAAATATTTATAGAAAATTGTGTGATATATTGAGTTAGGTATGACTCATACGATAACTAAATGAGAGTCCTTAACATTTTTGTTTCCTCATATCATTTCTTTATGGTTAGAACATTCAACATCTCTTTTAGTTATTTTGAAATACTCATACAATATTGTAAACCATAGTAAATCTACTGTGCACGAGGAACCAGAACTTCTTACTCTTCCTATCCAACTGATAATAATTTGTTTTTAAGTATTTTTTGTTTGTGGGAAAGACAGAGGGAGGGAGGGAGGGAGGGAGGGAGGGAGGGAGGGAGAGAGAGAGAGAGAGAGAGAGAGAGAGAGAGAGAATATCTTCCATATTTCCATATCCTGGTTCTCTCCTTACTCCCCAAATGGCTGCAATAGCCAGGGCTGTGCCAGGCTGAAGCCAGGAGCCAGGAAATTCCTTGTGATCTCCTTCACAGGTGGCAGGGGCCCAGGTACTTGTGTCTTCCTCTGCTGCCTCTCCAGGTGATGAGAGAAGGGTTCTATCGGCAGTGGAGCAGCTGGCACTTGAACTGGTGCTCTGATACAGGATGCTAGCCAGCATTGCAAGCAGTGGCTCAGCTTGCTGTGCCACAATGCTGGCCCTGAGTGTGGAATTTCCACTACTGTCTTCCTTGTCAAGGTGGGGACTGTGTGAGAATGACAGCTGCTTTATTGAGGATAATTTTTCGTAAGTTAATACAAGTAAGTAACAAATAGTGAATGGTGCATTGTAAAATCCTGACAAAGTGCTTATTGCTGCCATTACTAAGAGTTATATCAAATAAGCAAAGATTATGCTAGTAGTGTTTCTGTTTATTTGGACTTTTATTTATTTATTTATTTATTGCTTTTCTCCTCTAACTTCTCACCATTTTGGTTCACCTCTATTTTCTTGAACAACAGATAACTCATAAACATTTCCATTTATTTTACTTTCTAGGACACAAAAGAGACAATAGCTTATTCTATCAGTGTTTGTTAACTGTGTTGTGTCAGGTTTTATGGTAGCCACAAGGCATCCAACAATTTCAGAGGGACACGAAGGAGTTCACAGTCACACAGAGGAGAGAGACACACAGAAACAGTCAGTCTCGAGTGTGTTAGAAAACTGATTTTTTTTGTTTGATTTTGTCAAGCAGAAGGAGAGAGCATTCTGTGTCATTGTGTTATAATGCCCAAAGGAAGTGAAGGAAAATGCTAGATTTTTTTTAAATGATGAGTGACATCTGCATCGACTGAGGGAGGGTATGAGGCAGAGAGCGCTTGGAAGCAAGGTGTGGGTTGGGATGGTTTGTGTTCAGATGGCTAAGGCCTGGCTTCCCTTACTGCCTTGGAAGGATCTGAGCATTGTTCAGCATTGTGGGAGCAAGTAGGTTCCTCAGTTGCAGAAACTCAGGAAATGCTAGTTTAGGGAATTAGGCTTCTACTCTGTAGTGCCTCATTAATTATGCTAATATGCTCCCAGAGAAGGAGAAAACAGGGAGGCACGGTTCCCAGCCTTCCTTTTTCATTACAGTACTGGAGCCAGCCTGCCTTGCTTGTCCCCAGGCGCCTCTACTTAGCAACTTAATAACTTTGTGACATTGGGCAAATTGTATAATCTCCCTGAGCCTTGGTCTCCTCATTCTTGTAAAGAAAGGATAACAGTAATCCTTACCTTATGGGATGTGAGTATGAAGTTAGTTAACACAGTTAAAACGTCTGCTTTCACTAAAGTATTCTGTAAGTACTTGTTATTCTTTCCCATTTCATAACAACATCATATTGAAAATAATATGATGCTAAAATAAAGCAGATTTATGTATTTGGATGAGACAAAAGATTCTTGTCAAAGTAGATCAGCGGGATTTGATATTCTGTGTCAAATTTTGCTCCATAAATTGTCTTTTTTCCTATGAAGAAAAATAAGAAATGCCAGCCACAAATCAGATGTGGTAGGCCAATTGAAACTTCAGTGTGCACGCATTGCCCCCTACATTTGACCTTTCTTTTTGAAGAAATGAAAAAACGATATTAGAAAAATAGAGAAAATTGGCTTCCTCATAATCATGACACAATAAATAATGAAAGTTCAAAAAAGGTTTCTGTTGGGTAGAGTTCTTGGGTTTCACCTCTTTGGCTGAGCGATGTAATTCTCCAAGAATGATGGCAATAATTTCCTCCACAATGAGACCTTTAACATTCTGGTGGGCACGCTGCTCTGTGATCATTAATCCTCGCAGTACCTCTGAGGTATGGGACGATGATAACTCACGCTTCCTATGTGTAAACTAAGACAGGAAAGTCGGCGTGTGAACCTGGGAGAGAATCTGAAGCTATCTTAGACTTCCCATTACTTGGCGAAAGGCAGATGATGGCAAGGTCTCTCTTCTTTTGGGGTCACTCAATTGTTCTCCCTTCTGTAGTTCTTTATGCTATTTCTCCCTTTCCATAAAACCAATTTACAGAATTCAATCTGCAAAAGTCAAGGCTGATTCTCCTTAAGAATTGGCAGGCAGTGCTCCTCTGAAAACTACCCATTCAACATGGTAGGAAGCAACAGGGAAGGGAAGAAAAATCTTTGCACCAGAGTGCTCAAGCATGGAGTAGGGACCAGTTGATAGATTCCTGCCTTGTCATACAGTGCTCTGATTAAATGACTGAACTGATCATTGAGGGAGTCTGTGTTTGACAGGACAAGAGAATACGAACTTGGATTCCCATTGTTCCTGCTCCATCAATTTTTTGATTTGCTCTAAGAAGCAGCACAGGGTGAATACAAGAATACATTTAGATAGTCTAGAAAAGAGAGAAATCGATATGTATATTTTTATTTTTTAAGATTTATTTTTATTTATTTGAAAGAATTACAGGGAGAGGGAGAGACAAAGAATGAGGTCTTCCATCCACTGATTCACTCCCCAAATGGCCAGGATGAAGTCATGAGCCAGGAAGTCCATTCTGGTCTCCTACACGGGTGGCAGGGCCCAATCATTTGAGCCATTCTCCTCTGCTTTCTCAGGCCCATTAGTGGAGAGCTAGATTGGAAGTGGAGGAACTGGGAGTCAAACCAGTTCCTATGAGATGCTGGCATCGTAGGCCATGGCTCAACTTGCTGCACCATGGTGCCAGCTCCCAGCATGTGCCTTTCCATTTAAATGGCTTGTACAATCACCAAGCTACGTTTTTAAAATTATTATCATTTGAGAAGCAAGGAAAGAGACACAGAACTCCCATCATGGCTGATTCACTATCAATATGTATGTAATAATTGAAGCTGCATCAGGCTGACCTTGGGAGCTGGGAATCCAATCCAAGTCATCCACATCGGTAGCAGGGATCCAACTACTTGAGCCACCACCTTTTGTCTTCCTGTGTTTTCACTAGCAGGAAATTGGAGCCAGGAGCCAGAGCCAAGTATTGAACCCAGGAACTCTGATATGGAACACAGGATCCTAACCATCAGCTTTACCAGTAGGCTAAATGCCTATATTCTCAGCATAACTTTGATGGAATTGTGAAAGCAACCTTCTTGTACTCGAACGGATGCTGTACCACATAAACTCTCATTAAAAACAAATCCCTGTGCATCACTGGTGTCATACATAACAGTACTAATTGTTAAATTAACAACAGGAGTCACTGTGCACTTACTCTCCATGCAGGACCTCTGTCCTCAATGAGTTGTGCTATGAGAATTAACTGTAAAAATTCTCAAACAGGTGTTTTTTAAAAAAACATTTATTTTATTTATTTGAAAGACAAGGTTACAGAGAGAGGTAGAGACAGAGAGAGGTCTTCCATTTTCTGGTTCACTCCCCAGATGGACACAACAGCTGGAGCTGAGCTGATCTAAGTCAGGAGCCAGGAGTTTCTTCCAGGTCTCCCACGTGGGTGCTGGGGCCCAAGAACTTGGGCCATCTTCTCCTGCTTTCCTAGGCCATAGCAAAGAGCTGGATTGGAAGTGGAGCAGCTGGGAATTGAACCCATATGGGATGCTGGTGCTTCAGGCCAGGGCTTTAACCCACTGCGCCATAGCACCAGCCCTCAAACAGTTTTTTATATTGTGTGTGTGTGTGTGTGTGTGTGTGAAAATTGTTGAATTCTTTACTTTGTGTAGAGTTGGTCTTCTGTGTACAAAGTTAATTGAAAATGAATGTGACTGGGAATGGGAGAGGGAGGAGGAAGGGTGGGAGTGGGGGAGGGCAGGTATGGTAGGAAGAAAGAAAGAGAGAAAGAGAGAAAGAGAGAAAGAGAGAAAGAGAGAAAGAGAGAAAGAGAGAAAGAGAGAGAGAGAGAGAGAGAGAGAATATGAATCTCCATTTCCTGGTTCATTCCCCAATGGTATCAATAGCCATGGCTGAGCCAGGCAGAAACCAAGTGCCAAGAGCTTCTTCTGGGTCCAAAGCCTTGGGACATCTTCTGCTACTTTCACAGGGACATTAGCAGGGAGCTGGATCAGAAATGGAGCAGCCCAGACTCAAGCTAGTGCCCATATGGGATGCTGGTGTCACAGGCTGTGGCTTAACCTGCTGTGCCACATCATAAACTCCTTAGAAATTAAGATTCTAATGTAAAAATCTCATGATTTAGTATGGTGACATCTAATTCAAATTTCCTTATGGGCCAGTAAAAGATGAAACCTAGTGCACAGGGTTCACAAACTTTAAACTTCTGTTGGATGTGGTTAGCAGGGAGAATTTGGTACATCAGCCTATGTGAGAGTGTGTGTGAGTGCATGTGTGTGTGTAGGGGTGAGGAGTGGGTTTTGGGTGTAGTGCTAAGAATTGCTGAATACAGCTAAGGGAAAAGGTTGAGTCACAATGATTCTGAATAACTGATCTCAAGAAGGTTGGTCCTTTCGTGAGGCTGCATGGAGGATGTTTCTCTATTTCTCCTTCATGCAGTGTGTCAGCCCCTCCTTTAAATGATGTCAGGCAAATATTTGGGGCATATTGACTCACAAAAATGTTGAACTATTAGCCAATGTTCAAGGTCCTTGTGTTTCGGTTTTGTCTTGGATTTCCATGTCAGCAACAAAGAAAAGACAGTGTGGACGACAGAGGTAGTTTCAGACAGGTGACCACAGAGGCAGCCTCTCCATGTTGAACCGGCAGTTTCCAGCTGAAAAATCTCTTTCTCCTTCCCACCATCTTTTTTTTGCATTTCATTTTTATAAATCACTTCCATTTTCACCAATGAGAAATTAACTGCTCAATAGAATCTTGGGAAAAATTCAAATGTCTTCAAGAAACTGAACAGTAGTAGCCTTCACATGTGGGCATGAACCAAGTCTAATAGCTTATACCTTCTTAACACTGAGGCAAAGTTGTCACAGTGAAGATAGGGCAATTGAAGATGAGTAGATGCCAATAACAGGAAGCACTTTGGGGAAAGCCAAGGAAGGGATGGATGATCCAATAGAAAACTGATGGTCATGGTGGTTCATTTTGTCCTCAGAGTGTGTGCCCAAGACCTCAAAGGACCACTAGCTGCTTCAAAATGATAAGGAGGGCAGCACCAAAGGCCCCTGAGGTCTCTTTCAGCTTTGTTCTTCCTGTGATGCTCCTAGTCAGGGCCACACCTAGTGCTACAATTTGGAAAGATGTGCAGGTTGAATGGGCTCTACATGGCACTAGGGGCTAAAGCTTTGCTAACACTCTCTGGGAAAATAGAAACGTGAGGGGTCTTCACCAAGTTCAAGCGGTTAAGCTGCCACATCGACACTGGCATCTCATGGCAGAGCACCAGTAAGAGTCCCAGCTGCTCCTCTTCACATCCAGCTCTTTACTAATGTGCTTGGAAAAGCAACAGGTGTGGCCTGGATGCTTGTGTTCCTGCCATGGATGTGGGAGCCTAAATGGAGCTCCTCACTTCAATTTAACCCACTCGTGGCTGTTGGGGCCATTTGGAAAATAATCAGTAGATGGAAGATCTCCCTCTCTCTGTGTCTCTTTCTCTCTCTGTCACTCTACTTATCAGATAAATAAAGTAAATCTTATATAGATTATAGACAGATACATGCTATAAGATAGATGATACATAGATAGAGGTGATAGATGATGATGATTGATCGATGAGTAGGTAAAGGTAGACAGACAGATATAGTTATATGTGGTCCTTGCTGCAGGTATAATTTCTGTTTTAGACTTATGCTAAGAAAGAGTTAAGTATGAAAAAGCAACATTTACCAGTTTTAGGTTGAATGACAAGTGTATTGTACCAGGATGACTGTTGTCACATTTTATCCAGAAAGATCGAGGAAGTCACATGCCACCTGGTTTCAGGATAAGTTGAGATTTAATAGAAAGTGAGTCTGGTAAATTTTGTGTTTCCCAAAGTGATACTGTCGAGGCCCTAACAGAAACAGTTTCTAATGTCAAGGTCAAATCTATTTTTTGACTGAACACAATGGATTGTTTTCCGCTTCCTCTCTTGTAGTACGTGTGAAATTTATAACAAGGAAATTAAGGAGATAGTTCACTATTATGTCTGCCTTTATGAAAGTTAACTCTGTGCTATTTTTCTTTTCTTTTAAAGGTTATTTTTGTGTTGTGTGCCACTTCATCCTTTTCATGCATGAGTATTATGCTGCTTTGGAGAAATATTCTTATATCCAGATTCTTGTTTAACTCAGGATAGTATAGAAGAAAATGATAGATGCCGTGATGTTGGAATAATAGGGTAATGGGATAAAATTCTGGGTATATAATTCTGTTTCCCCTTCTCCCCTCTTCAATCACCCCAATAATAAATCATGATGAAAAGTCTTTAAAAGGCTTGTTACATCAAACTCTGAGTAGAGCTGTCATTTTACTCTTTCTTCCCGCTGATTACAGGCTGTTCCAGGCATCACTGCAGCCTCCTAGCATCCCCAGTAACATTATCTCTGCAAGGGGCTGCATTCTCAAATGCTGACAGGATCCAAGTGGGAGGAACAAGAGCAGGACTGGCCTGATGGCATAAATGGCATAAATAGAATAAATGACAATATTCAACTTTTGTGCATGTAGCCATAAGAGATGTGAGAATTGGGGCTTGGTGTTTCCAAGTCTAGAGAAGTTGGAAATCATATTTATTTGACTGAAAACTTGATTGTTTTTAATGTTCGAGTTAATTTATAAGGCTAGCAGTCATTGTGTGGGAGCCAACATTGTAGAGACATCTTTGGGCTGGTTCTGCCTGGGACATCTGCTAACTGTCTTTGCCCAAAAGTTCTGTTATGGACTGAATTGTGCCTCCCCAGATTCATATGTTGAAGCTCCAACCCCCAGTATTTGGAAGTAAGGCCTTTAGGAAGGTGATGAAGGTTAAATGAGGTCACCAGGGTGAGGCACCAGCCCCATGGGGCTGATGTCCTAAAAAGAAGAGAAAAAGACACCAGAGAGGGCAAAGCCACAGAAGACAGACTGTGAGAAGGCAAGCAACTACTCGCAAGCCAAGGAGAGAGGGCTCAGAAGAAACCAACGCTGCTGGCACCTTGGCCTCCAGAACTGAGATAAGATTAATTTCTGTTAACTGCATGGGCTGTGGCATTTTGACCAAGTGGAACAGTACAGGACTAAAGTGTTGTGCTAGGATGACTAGGATGGCAGTTCGCTGTCTTTCCTTCTCACCTGAAATGAATATTTGGATGGAAGGGTATTAGGTCACAATTCTTCTCTGACTGAAACTTTGGTTGTGAGGGCTTTTGACAATAGCTTTATTGCTGTTTACGTTTAAACACGGCTTCCTTACATGGCATCCACACCTTTCCAAATTCATGGATGGCCAAAAATGGTGCTATCATTTTTACTATGTTCTAATAGAAAGGCAACATTTCTTTATTGGCAGTAAGCTACAGTAAGATAAACTGTAACTGTGACTTTGTCACTAGTGGAAATCATACTATTGCCAAATCATATTACAATTGTTATTTGAGATTAAATAATCATTTAAGCTCAACACTATTTTGAAATTACAGTAATTGTCAGATCCACAGCTAATTCCTGTTATTTTATTCATTAAGAGGAAGCACATGTTACATTATAAATGTGTTTTTAATATTGTGATAACTCTATTATGCTATAATTGGCTTCTTTTGCAATTCTAAGTATTTTATTTTATTCATTTCAAAACAGTGTGTTAAGGGAGATTCACAACCACCACCATGCTGCAAAGCACCATGGCATAGAAAATCTTAAAAAAAATTCTGGTTTGTACTGATAAGCAGGTTACTGTGTGGCCTGTGTCATGGAGTCAACAGAAATCTGTCCTCGAAGTACAAGGCCCCATAGTGAATAAATGCTCATTAACTTCAATGGTATAGGCAAGTTTTTATTGGAGAATCTATTTCCCATGCTAGCTTTTGGCAGAGTTTCTGATGCACCAGGGGTCTGCCAGGAGGGCCCCTAGAGCTACAGTATTTTCCATGCGAGTAGCCCAACATGTCTTCAAACTATCCCCTTTCCATCATAAGCCGAAGTCTCCCAGAGTAGCCAATTTCCTATTGCATGATGGCTGCTTATTCAACCTTTCCCAGCTGGAACATCAGCTCCCAAAAATGAAGGCACAAATGAGTCTGCTTTGTTTTCAATTGGGCCCATAGGGTAATTTCTGAGCCCCTAGACCAGAGTCCCCAGAACTCAGCAGGTGCTTAAGCAATGTGGATGCGTGAGTGAGAGTACAGCAGAGCACTGCACAACATAGTTGTCACTTACCCTGGGCAGAGCATACTGCTTGTCTGAGCCCTGCTCATACCGTTTGCATATTCTCATCCATGTTCCCCCATTCATGGTCTTGGCCTATTTGCTTTTCTCTGCACCTTCTATCTGACTACATTCTATATTTGTTTTTTTTAAAGACATTTATTTTTATTTAAAAGAGCTACAGAGAGAGAGGGACAGGACACAGAGAGAAAGAGAGAGTGAGATCTTCTATTTGGTGGTTCATTTCCAAAGTGGTTGCAATGACCAGGGCTGGAGCAGAAGACAGGAACTTCATCTGGGTATCCCACGTGGGTAGCAGGGGCCCAACACTTGGACTATCTTCCACTGCTTTTCCTGGGCATATTTGGGAGTTGGATTGGAAGTGGACTAGCCAGGACATGAACTGGCATTTATATTGGAGTTGGAGTCAGAAGCAGTAGATTAACCCTCTTGTGCCACAACACAGTCCCTCCTATTTTATTTTAAGCCACATTTTGCCTCTTACAGGAATAGTGCTGTATTTTTATTTTACTAAAGATGTATTGCTTATTATTTGTCAAGCAATGTGCTAAGGTCATGCCAGGTTGAATCGTCCTCATATATGAATTAGGCATTATGATAATGCACTACTTATTTTCCAGACAAGGGGAAAAACGTGAGACTTAAGAGACTACCTAATTTGCTCAAAATGTTGCAAGGCTACTTCAGAATGTTTCTGGGAAAACAGAATTAAAAGACAAGTTTATTTTGGTGCAAACATATTTTGAAATCCATGCATAGTTTTTTTGTGATCACATATTCCACCAACTTTTTGAAAGCACTACAATTGTATGCATGTATTTCAAAAAACTTTGTCCCCAAATAAATTTTATTTTGTTATTCCATTTTCCACAAATATTTTGAAGCATACTTGTGTATGTAGCAAAGAGCAGAACAAGCTTTAACCTACTCTGTCCAACTTCCTAGCTGAGTCCCCTTCACATCCCATTTGGTAAATATCCAACCTTTTTGAATCTTGAATCCATCACCTATTAGATGACAACTGTTAGATGATTTATTAGACTATATTCAAGAGTTTATAGTTTTTTAATGGGGAGAGAGATCACATTTTGTAACAGCTTCTATGTGCAAGCACTTGTTTTATTTTTGCTTATGACAACTTGATGAGTTGTATATTAGATGGCGAACATGGTTCAGAAGGATCAGGTGACTTGTCTGTGGTTTCTGTAATTGGTAAGCTGAAGCATATTTATTCTACCATGCATGGCTTCTTGTATGGATCCATCAGTCTCCCAAAACCAGAGCAGGCATGCGATTCACGCAAATCTGCTCATGAAGCCAAGGGACATTTAAACTGGTCCCAATTACTGGCTTCACTTTAGCAGCAGAGAACCAGCCTTCCTGAGCTTGTGCTCCAAATTTTAGGTAAACATAGTGATTTAGTCATCGTCTGCTAGGTTGGAGTGGTGCTTGTGCCGAATCCATCCTGGCCTCTACAAATTCTCCCAAAGAACAGCACAGCTGCACAGCGTGCTGACTCAGTTTGCTGTCCTGTACTTGACTACCCATGTCACTCAGAGTTGAGTCCAGCTCCAGCAACTCCTTCCCAAATGTATGCTTCCTCGATCTGCTCTAAGTCTTGGTCTCCCAGCTTCCCTCTGGCTCGTCCCTGTTCATAGGAACTGAGCACTTCCCTGGGGCTGGGGGATTGGAGATAAATGCTGCCGATAGCCTTGGAGTCTCCTTGGAGAGGTTCTTGAATCTATTGATGAGGCATCTCGAGCAAAGCAGCAGAAGAAATGACACCACATGGATTGTGCTATTTCTTAGCGGATCTTTGAAAAATCACAGTAATTATCACTTTTTAAAGTTGTCTAATTTCAGTGGAAATTTACCCATCAGATCAGAGTAGGAGCTACATAATCACAGCCATTATTTATGGAGGTAGAGGAAGGTGAGGAAATGCTTTCTTTTCCTCTGGTTGGCAGTCTCTGAGGAAGCATTTTTCTCTCTATTCTGTCACTTGCAGGAAAAAAAAATCTATACAAATCTTGTCAGGGAGAGCATTTCACATTCTCTGGCAATACGCGTGGTTTGAAGTTGGAGAGTCAGGATTTAGACACGAAATTCCCCCAGACATTAAGGCGAGTTGCTTGAGCTACTCTGAGAATCATTTACAAAACCTGGTGTTGGAAACCTTTGAGATCAATGCCATTGTTTTTCAAAGTCATTCTCTCTTGTTGCTTTAATTAAAACAAATAACAGGCAAGTTTTCCCCAAAATGAAAAGCAATTGGCAGCTTGGCCTGGTTTGCATGCTTCCCAATTTCTCAAGGCTTTTGAAAGAAACGAAACTTTAAAGTGACAACATGTGATTTAGGCTCTGCTCTTTGTAGATTTTGCCCTCATTCTCCAGAGACCCTTGGGACACACAAAAGCACCTCACTCATCCCTCTTTATCCACTCCTCCCTGACTTAGAAAACTTGGCAGCGAGAGATGAGAAAACAGGTGAGTGGGAAACCTGCCCTAGACAAAGACCTGTGTCTTCATGTTCCAAGGCCTGTTCACTTAGTGGGATTGAAGGAGATTGTCCTTGGCACTCAAGAGGGTCCTCTGGGTAATACGCAGTTCTCCTGTAATAACCCAAAGCTGGGTGTCTGATTCACAGGTGTGCGTCCTGGGCAGCAGTGTAGCCATCACCAAGCCAAGGTCTTGCTCCCAACCTCATTTGCAAGCTGGGTGACCTTGAGCAAAGCCCTGGATGACTTAATTCTCCAGGTCTTCATTTGTTTCACTGAGAAAACAGCCCGTTCTTCCCAATGTCACTGTGCGGATTGCACACTCCATAGGGTCATGGGACATTATTCCTGCTGTTCACTGACAGATTCTGGTGCCTAGCAAAGGGCAGGCCATGGTATGCTCAGTTTAAGTATTTTCAAATAAAAGGTGACAAAGCTCTTCGTATGGTTGCTAGTCTACTAAGGTCCAATAAATGAAAGTTGCTGTTATTATTATTTTCCCCATTATGTCCTCATTATTTTCAAATTGGCCTCATACAGGCTGAACAGCCCACATGATTGACAGTCCTTTCCTTATGCTACCCGGAGCTTTATTCTCTTAAATATTTTCAAGTCTTTGTGAGGAAAATTTCAGTGACAAGTTTTAAATACTTGTTAAGCACAATCATTGTGTTCAATGACAGCAGTTATGTAAAAAATCATAAAAAGAATATATTTGTGTTTTAAATGGGAATAATGGATGCTAGCACCTTTCACTTTGCAATACTTAATGATACAAGTCATTTTTTTGGTGGAATGTTAACAGCTCAGATGATGGGGTGTTTTGAGAATGCCTTGGAAAAAATGCCTTACTCCAATTCTGATCAAACTTTTTATTACCAAAAATGGTCACTGACTGCCTATGTGGACAGCAATTGATCTCTAAAAAGCAGGTGAATAGGACAACTTGCCAGCAATAGGAACATGAAGAATCACCTCCTAGAACTCATTCTTCCCTTTACGATTCAGATGACATTTGTTGAGCAACTACTTTGTAGTCTTCCACACAGTATTACGATAACTTTGAACAAGTTAACCTGCCGTTGAATCTCTAATTACTTTTTTATGAAATGGGAGTAACTTATTCCTACCTTGCAGAATCGATATGTGAACTGAGTAAACAAATGCCTATAAAATGTTTAACAAGGTATCTGAAAACAAGTAAATGCTTAACTAATTTTATGATGAAGATTAGCCAAAACCTGTCCTCAGGGAACTTGAGTAGGAGAAAAATAGAAACCACTATTGACATTAACATACAATAGATACTAGTAACATAAATAGTTGAGCAAAATAGAAAAGAATAAGAAGATGGAAATGATAAGCCCAAATATGCAAGTGTTAAATCTGAACAGACTAAAAGTACACTGAAAAGACAAAGATTGCCAGACTGAATTAAATACAAACTGAAGTATTAAATGCTTACAAGAGAACAGCTTCAGTGTAAGGGTATAGGTTGAAAATAAAAGGATGGAAAAGTGGTATCCCAGGAAAGCACGAATAGAAAGAAAGCTGGTGGATGAAACAAAACCTTTTTCTCTGCCACATAATTGTATGGAAGTGCTAATATGCCAGTAGAATGGTTCTGTTGCTATAGTCTCTGTTCAAAATTGGATTCTCCATTTGTCACTAGTTTCCAGTCATGGAAAACGTGAAGGAAGAGTAGAAAATGTGCATATCCAACCTTTTTTAAGTTCAATGCTAAGTTGCACTCATTGCTTTCATTCAAGTTCTACTGGTCATAACCACATCCCAGGGCTCCAGCTAAGCCAGGAAAGTACAAAATAGAGCCATTGTGTCAGTAGCCATGGACCAGGCTAAATTGTGGTGTAGGGCAATTCTTTTCATCAAAGGAGACTTTTTTATATAGGAAAAGGAGAATGGACACTGCCGCAATGCTGCACTTTAAGAAAGAAGAATTTAGCCTGAAGAAAAGCAGGTTAAACTTGTCCCCAGCGCCATAGCTAGTGACTGGAAGCCCTCGTATGCTTGGCTGTCCGATTCCAAGGCTCCTGCTCTGCAGCAGTTTGATATTTGGCAGCTGCAACTTCTTTCCTGTGGATGCTTGAGCATATTCATCCCTCACTGGGTTTGTGAGGCTGAAAGGCTGAGGGAAAAGCAGAGCGTATGAGAGATCACTGGGTTAAGAACCACCTACACTACTGGCTACCAAGCCTAGGAACAATGCAGAGGCCACATTCTACAAGGCCATAAACATTGCTGGGGGATCCCAATTCCAAAAACACTCCTTCTGGGGGGTGTAAATCCAGTGCAGACAGAGAGCAACATGGACACCACACTTTCCATTTTAGCACATTGTAGGGAAAGACAGGTAACAGTCAAATGTGAAATTTTGATTTCTTCTTTCGTTATTAATATACTGGATTCTGCTAAATTATTCATAGGAATCAGCATCATTTTGAAAGTGTCAGAAAAAAAGGAATTTGCTCAACCAGAAAGAACATGCAGAATTAACACAAGTGTCAAGACAGCCAAAGATTTTGAAACACCCAGAAATCAAAAACTCCAGAGTAGCTAGTAAAATTGAAGGAAAGAGAGAGTGGAAGAAATGGGAAAAAAGGCAAGAAGAGAAACAGAGAGAGAGAGAGCATATTCTTGATTTTAAACAGTCTTGACTTGCTGTGCCTTATTAGTAGCTCTCCAGAGTTTTGTCATGGTGATGCTTTTATTCCAAGTCCCCCAAAATGCTCCTGTGCCTTCAAATACTTCATGGGTTAATTTTGGTTGCCAGGGAAACTGCCTGGATTTGCATGGACTGTCACTGATTCCTGAGGGCAATCCTTGACAAATGTGAGGGCCTGCAAACACACGAGACACCAAAGGCTCAGCTCCCAGTCTGGCAGCATCAACCTCATTCTATTTCCAGATCCAGCCTACCTGTCTCTCAGATCCCCTCAATTCTGAGCTGTCTCTGGGGTATCAGGTCCCACGTCCTATTATGATGTGTTGATTTTAGAAATAAAGGGACTCACTTGCACACTCAGGAATCATGTGCTAACTTTTTGCGTTGGTTGTCTGCAAAGCACATCACTATGGCTTCATAACTTGGGAATAATCTGACAATATAAAACTCAGGGGATGACTGAAGTGCTTATTATTTTTTTCCAAATCAATGTCCTCTAATATCAGTAACAAAATGCAAATGGCAGTTGTTACTGATCTGCAAAACTGGCCGAAGCAAAACAGAGACTATATCCACTAAGGCCCTCCTACATGGTAAGGAATCAAAATTCTGATGGTGCAAACTCACGCTGAAATTCTGTTTATGTTGAGTTCTCCAGATGTTAGATTTTAAAGAACAATACTGAGAAATAATAAGAATACTTTATTTTTTTCTGTTAGTCTGTTCTATAAATTACACCATCAAAAATGTCAGAATTGCATTGCGTTAAAACACAGATGGCAAAATGGCCTCAAATATTTTACCTTTTTAGGGAGTCAATTTCATTATCAATAGAAGGCGGAAGAAAGAATGACTTTCTGTCTTCTTCTTTTTGAACAACTATGATAGTCATCAGTTATCAGAAAAAAAAGATCCTTTGGTGCAGCCATGGGTCCCAAGTATGGTTGTTCTCCTTTGCTCTGAAGCATAGCACTGGCCACACATGTTGTTTTTGCTGCTCAATCACTTCATTGAATTCTTTCTCACTGTGTATGCCCACCCCCCTGCAACTCTGCTGGATTTGTCTGGACCCTTTACAGGGCCTGGAGTAGGGTGTGGCTTAGGACAACCAATCAGAACATCACAGGCTTCTTTCCACAACCATTGGTTCAGGAAAGATCATGTGATACGATCATATGCTAAGAGCCAGAGAAAATTTCACCAAGGAATCTTCGCTCTTATGAGCCTTGTTTCCATCATAAAGGATGAGTCTACCTTGGGGGTGGGCCCACACCTAGAAAATGAGGACAGAACCAACTCAGCACTCTGGAGAGGGGACTTGTTTGAATCCTGAGTCTGCATGCGGAGTGATTTCTACTCAATGCGTTTTGGTTGTATGAAGCAATAAATTCCCTTTAGGCTTAAGGCAATTTGAGTCAAATGTTCTACCGCTAACAATAGAAAGAATCCTAGTTGACACACAGAATGAGACACACGTAAGCAAAGCAGGAGCCATGAGGAACACCGGAATGAACCTGGACAGATTTACAGTTGTTGTTCAAACCCAGGTGAATCTCATTCACCAGAAGTACACCTTAGAATGCTTACTTTTATGTATTTGGGAATGAACTTGACCACAAAGGAAGGTAAAAATCTTTCCGAGATATTGTTTTTTCAGTCACTGCCCTGAGCACATGTAATTTTTTGATTTGACCAGCTGTTCAGCTCAGCCCAGTCCCAGTTTCTGTGATCACTCAAGCTTCTAGATATGGGATCCCAAGGCCCTTCACTGTTGAGCTTGCCTACCCAGGCTTTATACAATAGTGACAGTAACTAAGGTGTCCCTTTTAGATGCCACAAGCAGAAATGACCCAAGGGGTCATCAAATCTTCCTTCTCAGGAGGGAAGCTGAGGCCCAGAGACATTTGGGAGGTTCCTGGACTAGCAAGTAGTCTTTTGGCTGCCTGCAAATAGACGTCCAGATAAGCAGGTTCATGGAATGCCGGGATTACATTCTCCGTGTTCAGTGGTGCCATCTTTCTGCACTCGCCAAGCCATCTGTCTAAGTGCAGTTGGTAAAAGAAATTAAAAATATCAGCACAAACATTAAATAATTGGGAATGGGGCTCCCACTGAGCTGAACTCAAACTAACTGCAAATCACAAGACGGACACTTTCGTAAACTTCTCGAGATTGAGTTGTTTTGTTTGTCTAACGAGAATAGTAATAGCACATTTCTACTCAGGCTGCTGTGAAGACCATATGAGATAACACACATCATCTGCTTCCTACAGATCTTGTGCAAAGTTAGCACGATACCAGTGTTATCACTATTTCTGATGCTATTATTACTCTATGGCTAAACCTGGGAAAATTCCTTTATTAATGAATAGTGTCTGAATATGCATTCTGAACTTTAGCATAACTAGCATGTACTTTGCTTTCAGCTTAGTTAGTCAGATTTCTTACCAGAAGAATATTCTTGCATAAGTGTAAGGATGCTCAAGGCTGTTGTTGAATTGTGCCTTTCAATGAGACTGAGTCGATGGAACCATCTGTGTGAATTAGCATCCTATGTTTATCCAATCACCTTTTCTTGGCGTTGCATTGAAAAAGAGACTTGCTCCAAACTTCTATATCTTTACAATTCAATAAGATTATTCTGTTGACTTTTTTAATAAAAATGTTTTCTTATGTACTTTCTAGCTACTAAGCAGAGAAAATAAATGAAAATTGAATAATTTCTTAATAAAATAGGAAGGAATATGCCTCTGAAAAGCCTTAGAGCCACACAAGTATCAATGCAAAACACTTTTAGTGATAAAAAAAAAAATTACAAGAAACCCAACAACACTCAGGAGAACCTTGCTGACGCTAAATGGGTAAACCCACTGCCTGCAGCGCTGGCATTCTATTTGGACACTGGTTCAAGACTATTTGGGCACTTATGATCCAGCTTCCGGCTCATGTGCCAGGGAAGCAGCAGAGGATGGCTCAAGAGCTTGGTCCCTGCAGCCATGTGGGAGACCCAGGATAAGCTCCTGTCTCCTGACTTCAGATTGGCCCAGTTCTGGCCATTGTGGCTATTTGGGGAGAGAACTCGAGTATGGAAGCTCTTTTTCTGTCTATCCCTCTTTCTCTTTAACTCTGCCTTTCAAATAAAATAATCTTTTTAAACACCATTTTGTGTAACAGGAGGATTGTGCAAATGAATTCAAACTATTAGAACATATTCTATTGACAGTTTAAGTGCTATATTCTTGGCTACTGGACAGTATAAGCCATCAATATGATTCCTCCTGACTCAGGTAGGAATAATGATTTAGGAAATAGCACACTGTATTTTGTCTAAAACAAAAGATAATGTCTTTACTTGAATATTCAAGAGCCATGTATGGATGTACCTAACTGTGTTCACTTATGGTTAGTGTAGCCAGCTCTTCCAATGTGACCTTGGTAGGAGTCATGGTTCTTAACCAATCCAATTGGCTGCTGAAAAACCAATTTTAATATATTTCACCCTATATTTCTCAATGGAAAGAAGAAGAAGAAAAACTTTCCTGAAAGGAAATGGGACTGAAAGCTACAGAAATGCAAACCTTCCAAATATATCCAAGATGATTGTAGAATGAGATTTCAGTGGCTTCGTTCTCGGCTTTTGAAATTCTGAGTCCTTTTCCCTTGATTAGAAAAATACTGTAGAAAAGTAGAAATGGTTATGTAAGCACAAGTCACCAGAGATAACCAGTGGGATTATTTGCAATTAGGTCCTTTAACCAATTTCTTTCAGTTATACACAATCCTGACAATCAGATGGTTTTGAGATTTCCTTTTTGCTTGCCTTTAAATCATTATCATAATATCATAATAACGAATCTCTTACAACATGGTCATTCATGACTTCTCACCAATGCCTCTGCGATTATGTTAATAGAAAGCACCATCATTTTTCACCCAGATTGTGGCAAAGCCCCTGATTGTTCTTGCTTCTGTCCTGTCCCCTTTACTCTGTTCTCAACATAGCAGCCTGGGGCTAGAGCTTAAACCTATGTCAGACAAGCTCAGTCTTTGCTCAGTCTTCTAACTCTGGTGGATTCACAGCACACTCGGAGCAAAAGCCGCAGCCTCATTATACCTCGCTGGACACCTTCAATTTTTCCTTCTTTTGTATGTCTTTAAAACTTTATTTATTTTCATTTTGTTTGAAAGAGAGACAAGCAGATAGAAATTTTCCATCCATAGCCTGGGCAGAGAGGCATGTAAGAAGCCATGAGTGTGTGTGGGGACTGTCTGCAGAGATCTTCAGGACTCACATGTCCGTGCAAGGGCTATCCTGTGAACACTCCCTAAGTGGGTATGCTGCTTCCCCTCCTGCCCTTTCCTTCATGGAACAGCAAGGGCTTCCATGCATTAAATCCACCCAGCTCTTCATCCCTGTAGAACTCTGCCAGGGGCTGCTCACTACCCTGAGAGTGAAATCCACAGAGCCAGCCCCAATATGCTCTACACAGCTCTCTTCAGGTCACCCTCCCAATTTCACCTGCTGCCTGGCTGCCTCTCCATCCAGACTCCAGAAAATACATACCAGGTGTGACTCCTCTCCAGACTACACCCAGGAGGACCTACACATGACTGGCCTGAAAGCCACTCATACAGATGTGACATGTCGAAGAATAAATCGGTTATCTCTACGGAGCTTACCCCAAAGTCCACCCAAGGCTCTTACAAAAATCTGTTCATGTTTTATTTTTGGTCCCCAATCACTTAACTCTCTAAAACTGTCTCTATTTCACTAATTCATCTTGTCTGGCCCATGGAACACAAGTCTTGTGAAGGCAGAGATTTGTGTCCATAGTTGTCTGGAATAGCATCTGGTACACAGCAATAAGGCAATAAGTGTTCCTTGAATGAGTGATGTTAAAATTATCTAATGATTGACGTTGCTGCATTCTATTGTTTTCAGGTCCCATGCTTACCAATCACTTATTTTTGACTACGTATGGAAGATGTATATTCTGAACAGACTATGCATGGATTTAAAAAATTTTGGTCCAAAGTAGACTTATCTTTTAATCTCAGTTTTCCTTGAACTTTGTGAAGCCCCTACTAAATTTATTTGACTATATGTCAAATAAATGACACTTTGGGGAACCTCTGTGAACATACACCCTGGGCCATATTTCTAAGTATTTCCTTGTGATCAATTCCTACAAGTGAAACTGCTGGGTTAAAACCAATTTACAATTCCACATCATTATACAGAAGACAATATTTGCTTCTTCACACCCCATCTGACACTGGAAATAATCATTCTTCTTGCTTATGTGACAGGTTAAAAAAGTGATATCTCAGCACAGCTTTAATTTGCATATTTTTGCAAGTCACATCATTTTTGGAGAATGTTTGCTTTGGCCTTTCCTATTTTATGGAGTTTTCTAAGGCAAATGTGAAGAAGTGATTAGGAAAAGAACTGCCCTGGATAGGACTTGGTCCCCTCTTGGCCTCTACCCAGTTTTCATCAAAATATGACTAAAGGAAACTGTCATATTTGGATATGAGAGTATACTTGAGTAGTTGATGGCATTGTATTTTTAAAAGAGAACACTCCATGTTGGCCACATATGCTACTGAACAGATACGTTTATGATCAAGCTACTTCAAAGATAAACAGTTTGAAAGGCAGCTTCCGTTTTGTATATGGTGAGACATTTCCATGACTCACAATATCTGCTTCTGACCTCAGAATGCAACTTAGAGCTCCTATAGCTTGTGATATGCTCCATATTTCAATATTGACAAGAAATCTGGGCAGACATTTGGCATAGTGGCTAGACTCTTGGTTGAGATGCCTGTGTCCCACATCAGAGCTCCTGGGTTTTCATCTCTCTGCTCCATTCCACCTTCATGGTAGTGCACACCCTTAGAGGCGGCAGGTGGTGGCTCTAGGAGTTGAGTAGGTGTCTCTGCTATCCATATGGGGTTCTCTGATTATGCTCCCAGCTCCTGGCTTTTGCTTTGGCCCATCGCTGGCCATTGCAAGCATTTGGGAAGTGAACCACTTGATGGAAGAGCTGTTTATCTGTAGTTCTGTATCTATCTCTGTCTGTGTACCTTTCAAATCAATCAATCAATCAATTGTTCCATCAATTTAAAAACCCCAAGTAAGCCAAGCATCCAAGAATCTAAGAAGTCACAGTCTTCTCTTCTTATCTGCAGGAGTTTGATTCCAGCACCTTTCATGGGTACAGAAATCCAAGGATACACATGTGCTTTATATAAAATTGCATAGCATTGCAATTTTATATAAAATTATATAAAATTTTATATAAACAGAGGACAAACGCACATCCTCCCAGAGATGTTATGTCATCTCTCAATTACTTATAATACCAAGCACAATGTAAGTGTTACATAAATAGTTGTTATGCTGTACTGTTTAGGGAATGATGGCAAAAGAAAGAAGTTTAGGTCAGGTGCAAATTTTGCCAATAGTTTTGACCCACAGTTGGTTGGATCCATGGTTATGGAGACCCAGTCTTATATCCTTCTTTGTACTCTTCTCTATTCTCAGAGTAAATACAGACAAGCAGATTCAGAAATGTTAAGTCAACTTTAAAGAAGCCTCTACCTGTTTTCTTAACTTTGATACAAAATTGACTGGACACGGGCAGCTGAGACATCAGCTTTGGGTTTTGAAATTCAATCCCACTATGTAGACTAATCTTATTTTGTGAGAATCAATATCTCCAGGCATCGTGGCCAGACGGTGGATCCCTGGGCATGCTGTTCACGGCTAGCACAGACTTCATTGGTCCCAATGTTGTCTTTCGTAAATCATATCAGGATTCTGTCAGTAGAAACTCAAGGTTGATGCTCATTTTGGGAAGCCAATTTCTTGTTCTATTTTAAAAATGTATTAGCAAAGGAACACCATCAAAGGCACAACGGCTATGGCTACGATATCAACTAGCTGGAAGAATCAGCAAGAAGGGAATTTTTCTTAATCTTTTTGCAGAATTACCCCCCCCCCCTTGATGTATTGGCTTGCAAAGGTTGGCTCTATTCAAGTTTTCTTAAGGAATACTGACATTCAGAGCTTCACAAACAGACCCTAAATTTTCATATCTTTGTTGCAGCAGTTTCCCCTTGAAGTCTAGGAAGATAAAAATTTTTTTCCTATTTCTGGATTTGCTACATTTTTGAGGTAGGGCCTTATTGCAGTGATCTGTATGGAAACAGAGATGCTGTGCCTGTTCTCTGTGCCAAACTCATCACATTTAACCACCACTGATGCTAATGAGAACCACAGCTGAACTGTCCCAAAGGATTGCCACACCAATGCTGGACTGTGTTCCTTCTGCATTTAAAATGGCAATTCAGTGAAACCTGCAGCTGTTTGGAACGCTGGTTAGGAAGATTTCCTGCCGACCTTTTCTCAGACCTCTGGGGCAATGCAAATGAAAGATCCAGGTCCAAGTGTCAGGTGAAAGAGATCAAACCCCATTAGCATCAACCTTTGTCTGGAAAAGTGGGAGAGATGGTCACCCTAGAAACCACTGAAAGGGCTTGAGGTCAGGGAATCCTCACAGTTTCCAGCACTTTGCTTCATCCTTGCACTCCTTCATCAAAGGAACACTTGCATTAAGCACACCCAATATTGTGGGTACAGAACTAGGTGCCTAGGAGAAATGTGGCTGACACATTACAGAGGGAGGTACCTCCTATGGCAACTAACAGGGCATTTTACAATCAGCACTTAGGGGAAAGTGTGTGGAAGGGAATGAAGGGGGAGCCCCAGTGCAGAGGAGCCGGGGTGGATGCACCTTAGTCAACGTGATCAGGGAGTTTCCAGGAGCAGGAGGTATAGGAGAAAACACCTTGAAAGTGAAAAGGGGTGGCCATTCAAATAGCCTTTTATCCATAGCAGTAGAAAAACTCAGACCCTCTGGGGTCTTCTTGGAGGGGATCAGTATTACCCTCCTGTCTGCGCAGCACACCCTGCCATCTAATTTCCTGGCCCAGATCTTCCTTGTCCCCTACCATTCTAAGGGTTTGAAAGTCAATCCTGGGCAGAGGGCTTGCAGAGGGTTGATAGAACCCTTTCTCTTCTGCATAAGAATTTATCCTATTTAACTTTTTGGTTAATTCTCCAGCTCTGTTCTTCTGGTAACCTGAGAAGGGTAATATATCAACTGTTGCTAGGCAACATTGTTAATGATAAAATGATTGCACATTGGAGGATTATATGTAAATTGGGAGAAGTTTATGGAAACTCTCATGGGAAGCCTCTGCTATGGACTTCCCTGGGTAGGGCGACATGTCCCCTGCATGGACCCTGGAAGCTCAGGCTCCATTGTTGCTGCAAGAGGCTGCACCGGGGAGGAGGGGGCAGGGCTGCTGTGGATGTGGGCTGTATCTTTTTGCACTTGAACTATACCTTGAAAGGGACATCCTGATAACCAGGATGATTGCTACATGGGCTGCTGCTAGGATTTAAACCAAAGATGAAAGCTTACTGCTGCCTTCCTGGGGCTGCTGTTCTAAATCCCAACCTTCCTAGTAGCCTGAAGTCACACATGACTTGTACTGGGTTCATGAATCTGAATGTTTGCACCTGAATTTGTAATGAAAGATCCTGGTGCAAAACTGAGTAATATCTGATGGCTTTAGATTGAGAAAAAATCAACCAAATTAATCTCCTTTAACACAACTTCCACTTCTTGCCACCTGCATAGCATTCTCTTTTCATTGATTTCAGCAACCAGTTGGCAAGACTGACTCCAAAGAGACTGAGACATCAACTTACACCTGTCCCTGTTTGTAGTTCCTAGTCTCCTGGACTTCATGGCACAATGATAAATAATTAAAAAGTATTTGGGGAGCAAATGCCAGGTGGTCCCATTTCATTCCAACAAGTAAGGGTGCACATAATTGCAGATATAACACATAACCTCAACTCTCAATATCATTTCAAAAAAGGACTAGAAACTCTTAACACAGATGTATAAAGGAGATAATTCTTGGGCTGAACAAATTCAAATTTATAAATCTTACCACACACAAGGAGGCACAGTCCCCAGTAAGCAGGTAGGGGAAATCCCTCCCTTAAAATCCTCAGCTATGTTGTGTTTCCATTTTCTCTTTTGTGGTGGTAATTGGAGGAAATCCCATTGCAGACTGAGACTGGCCCATGGTTCAATGTTTGGAAGCTGCTGGACCAGAAATCTTCAGAGCTTCCCTCCAAATAGGAAATTTTCTGATTCAAATCATGCTCAGTTTACAAGGTTCAGTTCCACTGTTGAGCTTTCTGCAATAGCGCCTGTCTGATCTCTCATCTCCAGTTTGTATCAATGCAGCCAATACTGCATAGATTCAACATACCTTAACTTCTATATGATACGGATGTTACTAAATAGCTTTTCTGTCATCAACTTCTCAATCTAATGAGATGATATTCTCTTTTTTAAATTTTATTTTATGAACATAAATTTCCAAAGTACAGCTTATGGATTACAATAGCTCCCCGCCCCATACCTTCCCTCTCACCCACAACACTCCCCTCTCCCACCCCATCTCCTCTTCCATTCACATCAAGGTTAATTTTTAATCATCTTTATATACAGAAGATCAATTTAGCATATTTTAAGTAAAGATTTCAACAGTTTGCGCCCATACAGAAACACAAAGTGTAAAATACTATTTGAGTACTAGTTACAGCATTAATTAAACACCTAAGAATAATTGTGTATTAATTACAGAATTCAACCAATAGTTTTAAGTAGAACATAAAAAATACTGAAAGGGTAAAGTATTAAGTACTTTTTTTCTTGTTTTTTTGTTTGTTATATAGTTATTATTTTTTTTATTTAATAAATGTGAATTTACAAAATGCAACTTTTGTATTGTGTGCCCTCCCCAACCTCCCTCCCTCCCGTGGTCCTCCCCTCTCCCACTCCCTTTCCCATCCCACCCTTCATCGAGTTTCATTTTCAATTACCTTCATATACTAAAGATCAACTTAGTATATACTAAGCAAGGATTTCAACAGGCTGCACTCACACAACCGCACAAGGTATAGGGTATTGTTTGACTAGTAGTGTTTTTAAGTTTCATAGTAAAACACATTAAGGACAGAGATCCTACGTGGGGAGCATGTACCCAGTAACTCCCGTTGTTGATTTAACAATTGGCACTCTTTGTTTATGACGTCAGCAATCACCCGAGACTCTTGCTATGAGCTGTCTAGGCTATGGAAGCCCCTTGAGTTCACCGACTCAGTATTATATTCTCTTGAAAAGGAAAGAACAGCCCTTTCTTCTTTTTTTTCACCACAGCACATCTTTAACTCCTAGGCTACAGCAAGCGGAGGTGTTTCTACAGAAGGCTGGATAGCAAGTATTATCAACTATATGGGTCATATAGTGTCTGCTGCAGTGACTGAACTCTGCTGATGTGGCGTTAGAGCAGCCATTGACAAGAGGTAAAGAGTTTTGGATGATTGATTCCAATAAAACCATATGTACAACTAAAACAAAGGTTGGATTTGGTCTTTGGGGCAATCTCTGTTTTAGACAAAAGGATAGATACACACTGCCTAAATGCAATTAGACTAATGGTTCCAGCTGTACTATGGCTACCCCACTGTCACTGCTTACTATGCCAGTGAGTTATGAGCTGATCACTTCTATTTGGGAAAGTCATTTTCCAGGAGCAGAGTCTCAGATGTTGGGCAGAGTAGGAGAGAACTCACACTTAAATAAGCAAATTCTCAAAATCATTGTTGGGTTAGGACACCGTGGACAACTTCACTTCCTATTAATTCTCAGCCTGGTGTGGAAAAGCTCTTCCAGAAGATGGGAGGGTTATGGAAGTGACCATAGTTCTTTGTGATGTTGCTGGAAGGAAATGAGGCATAGAAGTTAGAGGTGGAAAGGAAAGAAGAAAATGATGAAGTTGATCAACACTACCACCACCACCACCAACAACCATGGAAATGAAAGAGGAAGAGCCCAAAGATTCATTATTTAATAATGGGGGGATAATTTTAAACTGTATTATTTTGTTCACTTTTATAAAATCTCCAGTAATTGACTATAATGAGAGACTGTTGTATGTGCCATTTTTTTTTACCATTTCTATGATACTAAACGATTCCTTCTAGAATAGATATTCATGTTAATATAATAGTTGATTTCAGTTTTTGCCTTTACAGAGTTTATTCTGTTTGTAGAGCACTCTAGGCAGTGTTCCTAAGAACAGCTATGTAAATTCAGATGATTGATTGATGGATGGATTGATCTGAGGGGTATCCCACTGTTTTAAAAACATTTTAAACTGTCAGAAGTGGTTCTGACCTACTGTGCAGGCTTTAGGAGGTAGCTTCTATTCTTAAATGACAGCCCAACACAAGTCTATTGTTTTAAGGTACTTTGTCCCCATGGGTATTGGATGAGAACTGAAGGCTGGACAAATGGCAACAGTCAACTGTGTTTACCTGTGTGGGAGTTACAGGAGAGAGCACCTGTATAGCCCTCACTCCACAGTTCATTTTCAAAGACATGGCATGCAATCAGCCTGTCACCTAATACATTTGAAATTATACATTCCACAGCAAGGTGTTTATTAATAGAATAGCAAAAGGTAATGTTTTGTTCCTATTGTTTGATACAATACCAGTTCATGTTGCCATTCCCTAACCATTATGTCCTTACATTAGAGGCAGTGTGGCTACAACTTTCAGAATATTTGTTCCTTTTAAGGCAACTGCTCTGTCTTAATGATCCGCAGAAAATTGTCTCAAATTAGGAATAATTCTCTCTCCCTATTAATGACTGCATGAGAAATATATTAATAAATCAACAGTTACCATTGCACACTCTAAGCTAAACTGGGTGAAATTAAATTAAACAATGGAGTGCATGGACAGGTATACTTTGGTGTTTTCCAGTTCATGCCTCCTATGGAGAATTAGAATCACTCTCCCAAACACCCCAATAATAGTGTTCTTGTAAGGATTCCCATTCAAGAATCTCTGCCCACTCTTTGCCAAAGGGCAATCCAAGCTAGGCTAAAGAAGAATTTTCTTTCTGGTGCTTGAAACTGAGGAGCTTCACAAAGGCAGCAACCCAGAGAAGATCCTTGCACTGCCGAAGCCTTGAAGTTACCACTTGGTTTCTTTGACCCACATCCTTGGGGCCACCCTGTCTCTGATCTTATGCTAGCCTTCCTTAGATTCTCTGAACTGCCCTTCTTACTGCCAATGCATCCATTATCTTCTTGAGTTGGCCAGAATCAATCTGTTGCTTGTAACCAAAGGACCCTAATTTAGTCAATGAGGGAGTAAGAATTTTAAGGAAAACCATAAGTAGAGTTTATGAAGTTCTCACTTCTTTTTTTTCTGCCAGCAATATCTACAAATATAACATTACAACGACCTTTTTAAGTGTTAAAAGATAATGAAAATTACAAATAATGTTGCAAACTCAAATATTTTAAAAATCAATAATTTTTCTGTGAATAATAAAATAAAGTTTACCTTACTTTATATGATGTATATGTTCATGTATTTGATGAACAGAGAGAAATGCCCAAGTGTTTCAAAATAGTGTGCATCCATCATAAAACCTACTAAAATCAGAATCAATATGGTTTTATTTATGGTGGATTCAGGCAGGAAGTTGAGAGACTTGGCCTCATAAGAAATCTTTAGTAGATGTGGGATTTCATGTCTCCTTTTCTGGGCATCATTCTTAAAATACTCTCACTACTTCTGGGATCAAGTTAGTTGTGAGTGATTTATTACCAATTTTGTACCTTATTGGTTTTCTTACTATAATCCTTTACCTCCAAATCTCTTATTTCTGCCCTCTTTCAAGGTATCATTTCAACTACTTGGAGTGCGCATCTTCTGTTTCTTTCTCTTTTTTTCAGTATGATAGTAGGATTCAATGAGGACAAATCAATTTTCCAAAAATATCTCTCTGGTTCAATAGTTTCTACATTGAATATGGTAATGTGACTCTTAATGAAAGCATTTCTCTCCCTCATCCTGGTGAATCCTTATCTCTGTTTAAAAATGATTAAATAACCGAATCATAATGCCTTCTCTTTAGGTAAAAATGAATTCTGCATTCATAATTTAAATATATGGGCCTGGAAACGTACTTCTTGCTTTCTGTGCACTGCATTCTATGAAGACTAATTATATGCTTTCCCTGTTCAACAGCAATGAACTTGTAATGCAATAATATTCTAATCAATGCCTTATGCTTATATGCAGCCAGATTATCACTCCCTTTAATTAGCAGTGCACTGACTTCTCATAGGAACGTAGAAGAAGGAGAACTTGTTTTCTTTCTTAACTATAATTGTGTGTTTACCTTTAACCCTAAGATCAGGTCATAACATAAGCAGGATTGCTTCTTGTCCTTCAATGGTGCGTTGTGTTCATGGGTAAGATGCCTAATTGAAAGTATATTTGGCCACCTGAACTCACAGATTAAGCAATTTAGAATGAAAAGCAGCTACAGTGGTGCTTTATAGGGGCAATTATCCTTGTAGTAGTTTGATTTTCTGAACCAAAAACCCAATTACAACACAATCTCCAACTAATACACTTTCAAAGGAGCCAAGAAAGAAAGGAAGCATTTTGTCCAGTGGAATAAACACTTAGCAAAGGAAGAACTGAATTCTGGTTCTGCCACAACTAGTCTATAGTCTTTGGTGCATTCCTGAACCACTTTTGGCTTAAAACTTATCTGTAAATTAAGTCTAATCAAATGTGTGCTATGTCCCCTAAAGAATTATTATTGGAGTCATAAATAATAAAATATCCAGACATAAAATCTTATCAATGCTTTGGGAAATATCAGCTCTTTTTGTTAAGAAGTAGGTTGCTATGACCTCAAGAGATAATTTTACACTTCTCTGCAATCTTAGGAATCTCTGGGTTGGACACAGGTTGCACCTCTTTCCTCATTCACTCTGAAGGAGATACTCATCCAGACCCCACTGAGCATCAGCCAATGCCATCTGGGCAGCATTGACTAGCTCCGATATTGCCATAAAACAATCGGCACAAGCCCCTCTCCCTTCTTGCCAAAGCATCAATTCAGGAATGAATAGCTCTCCTGAGCCACAGTAGTTGGTTTGGAGGTAGTCGGAGGATTAGCACCTGCTGGGTAGGGTAGGGAAGAAGGGCAGAGATTCCTCTCCTGCTCTGGGATGTACTGTGTAGGCAGGAGCTGGGAAATGCTACAGCCATTTTGCTACTCTAATCAGAGCCAGCCAGAGAAAGGTACAAGATACAGAGTTTTGGGGAAGTAGATCCCCAGTAGACCCCAAGCCTGACTCAATCAGACCTAAGGCCTGCCCCAGCACTGGATTGTTTCAATCATGGGAGTGAAAAGCTTTCTTTCATTGTTTAAACAAGTTAAACTGAGCTTTCTTATATTTCAACTAAAAATTGCTAATCTGTATGAGTACACTGCCTCAAGAACATGATGTCAGGTAAAGCATGGAAGGAACCATGGAAGAAATGCCAATTAAGTGAAGGAAAGAATAGTGCAAGTTGATAGATATTCTCTCCTTATTTTCCTCCTTTCTTGTCTTTCTCTAAGACTGATCATTGGATTTCCTGGTAGGGAGAGTACAGAGATGGATGGAGAGACAATTACATCTTGGATTAATTAAGACAATTCTTCAAATATCAGTCACTCAATACAATGTTATTTTAAAATTCAATCTTCTCAGGTAGGCAAGGGTGTGCGGAGGTCTGCTATTGGAAGCCATTTAAGAACCTAAATTGGCCAGCTCTGCGGCTCACTAGGCTAATCTTCCATCTGCAGCGCCTGCACCCCGGGTTCTAGTCCCAGTTGGGGTGCTGGATTCTGTCCCGGTTGCTCCTCTTCCAGTCCAGCTCTCTGCTGGCCCCGGAAGGCAGTGGAGGATGGCCCAAGTGCTTGGGCCTCTGTGCCCTCATGGGAGACCAGGAGAAGCACCTGGCTTTTGGCTTTGGATCGGTGCAGTGCTCTGGCAGCAGCAGTACTGGCCGAAGCGGCCATCTGGGGGGTGAACCAACGAAAAGGAAGAACTTTCTCTCTGTTTCTCTCTCTCACTGTCTAACTCTGCCTTTCAAAAAACAAAACAAAGCAAAACAAAAAGAACCTAAGTTGATGAGATGTGCATCTTGCACATGTAGCTTCTCAGATCATGTGAGTTGTTGATAACTGCTGCCAGATATGGCAAGACAAAGAAAAAGTGACTGAACTTCTCTTCCATCAGACAGAATTCAACCACATGGCCAAAGCCAACTGCAGAAGAAGCTGGGAAATATAGTTGAACAGTGTCCTTAAAAGGAAGGGCTAAACTACTGATATGGTGAACAGTTATTGGGTTTCTGCCTGATACTTGATTTTGGACTTAGAGTTCTTGGTCTGCAACAGTTTACACTGCAAAGTTAAATGTTTACCAGAGCCAGGCAGGTAATATAGAGCAGTGAAAGCAGTCATGAAGAATATAATAAAGAATGGCAGATATTTGGTTAAACTATAATACCGATTTTGACTAAGAGTTCCATCGATAATTCAACAAAATGTTGTTATAAAGAAATCAAAGCTCAGTGTTTCCATATTTTCCAATTTCTTAAGATCGTTAGAAATTTATGTTATGCAGAATCTTTTGATCCTTAAATGTTGGAAGATAATTCATTTTCCCAAAAGAAACCTTTTATTTAAGGAGTACAAATTTCGTAAGTACAACTTTAGGAATATAGTGATTCTTCCCACCATAACCACCCTCCCACCCTCACTCCCACCCCAACTGCTCCTCCTTCGCCCATTCCAAGTCCCATTCGCCATTAAGATTCATTCTCAATTAACATTATACACAGAATACCAACTCTATGCTAAGTAAAGATTTCAACAATTTGTACACACATACACATACAGACACAAAATGTTTTGAGAACAAGTTTTACAGTTAATTCTCATAATACAACTCATTGAGGACAGAGGTCTTACATGGGAAGTAAGTGCACAGTGACTCCTGTTGTTAATTTAACAATTAACATTCATATGTATGATGTCAGTGATCACCTAGGGCTCTTGGCATGAGCTGCCAAGGCTATGGAAAACTTTTGAATCCACAATCTCCATCAGTATTTAGACAAGGCCATAACCAAAGTAGATATTTTCTCCTCCCTTCATAGAAAATTACATCCTTCTTTGATGGCCATTTCTTTCCACTGGGGTCTCACTCATAGAGATCCTTCATTTAGGACATTTTTTGCCACAGTGTCTTGGCTTTCCATGCCTGAAATGCTCTCATGGGCTTTTCAGCCAGACAAGCATGACTTAAGGGCTGATTCTGAGGTCAGAGTGCTATTTAAAGCAATTATCATTCTATGAGTCTGTGTGTGGACTGCTTCCCATGTTGGAACATTCTCTCCTTTTTAAAGCTAACTATTATTATTACCAGACACTTGATCTTATTTATATGATCCTTTAATGCTTAACCATATCTATATGAACACCTTAACACTTAATATGATCACTTTAACATTTAAGATGGCATTTTTACCACCCAGCTTAATGGCATTTGGGGTTCCATGACAACTTTTTAAACTGTACCCTTAGAAGTAAGTCTATAGGAATGTATGCAGAACTATTCAGTTTTACAATTACAAACTTCCTCCTCCCTCTCTTATTCTCACTCTAATTTTTTACTGATACCTATTTTCAATTGACTTTATATGCATATTACTAACTCTATGTTAAGTAAGGTGCTCAAAAGATAGTATGAAGAAAAAAAATAACTACTCAAGAGTCAAGACAAGGGCTGCTCAAGTCATTGTTTCTCAAAGTGTCAATTTCACTTCTACAGATTTCATTTTAGGTGCTCTATTAGTTCTCACAATTGGGGAGAACATATGGAATTTGCCCCTTTGGACTGACTTATTTCACTAAGTATGACATTTTCCACATTCATCCATTTTGTTGCAAATGACCAGATTTCATTTTTTTTAACCATTGTGTAGTATTTTATAGAGTATATATATCATACTTTTCTTATCCAGTTCAGGTGATGGGCATTTAGGTTGATTCCATGTCTTAGCTATTGTGAACTAAGTGGCAATAAACATGAGGGGTGCTGATAACTCTTCTCTGCTGATTTCATTTCCCTTGGGTAAATTCCCAGGAGTGGGATGGCTGGGTCATATGGTAGGTCTATGTTCAGATTTCTGAGATATCTCCATACTATCTTTCATAGTGGTTCTAACAGTTTGCATTCCCACTCAGTGGATTAGGGTACATATTTCCCATATCCTTGCCGGCATTTGTTGTTTGTTGTGGACATGCTTGTTGGTTTCTTCTTTGTTTTTTCCACTGTGGGGGCTTTTATTCATCTGTAGAGTAGTGGAGTGTCTTCTTTCAGTGAATACTTAGAGGTGTGTGGTGAGTGTGGCCAGGGCGCTCTGTTCAGTTCTCCAGGGTGAAGGGCATGTCTGAGGTGGCACACGTAGATTTGGCACGGTAAATCTCCTTTTTTAAAAATCAGAATGGAGGTTTTCTCTTTCCATTGGCATGGACTCAGCTGAACTTTGCTCATCAAAGGAGACCAGTGCCTGGGCATTAGCCCCAGTGGGTATATTATTTGTTCACTCCACCAAAAGAACCACATAAAGGATCTGTGCAGTCCTGAGTGTAAGCTAAGATTCCCCAGCAATGTCTCTCACCAGGTAACAAGGGAGCCCTGATCCTGTGAAGCCTTCCACAGTAACTGGCCAAAGTCTCAGCCATACCCTGAGTCCTCCCACACAACTGCAGTATTTTCACTATCCTGGCATACAAGCCTCCCACAGTCATGAACATCCAGCCACATCTGTTCTCCCCACCAGACTCTGGAGTCTTATTTGGCTGGTTGCTGGGAGCAGACATGGCACAGTGATCAGGAAGAGATAAACATGCCCCTTCCCTTTGTTTTTTCTCCTCTAGTTTGTCAGGTACACTATCCTCCACAGGGCTCCAAGCTAGATTTCTTCTAGGCTCTTCCTGCAGCTTTTCACCAGTGGTTTGAGCTGCTACAGTCTGGTCTCACCTCACTCTCCAGTGCTGGTGCAGAGGCTCTTGACCACTGGAGCTCTGAGTTGTGTGCTTCCATGCCTTCCACATAGGTCCCCTGTATTTGTCCCTCTAATTTACAGAGAGTTTCCTCTGCTGTTTTCTCACTGACTCTTCCCTGATAGTGAACGCTTTTTAAACTTTTTAAAAACTATCTTCTCCTAGACTAGATCAGCAAGCTCTCTCCCTACACTGCCATCTTAATCCAATCCCAATAATTCATTTTTAAGCACCAAGAAAATCAAGAGACCCATTTCTGTGATCTATTTCTATTTATTGACCACTAACCTACAATGTTCACAGTAAATCTTTCAGCTTATTAGCAATATTTTTTTAACAGATGGCCCTAATAGAAATGCATATATACTTATAAAATTATATATACCTTGACCTATATTTAAAACATTACTAAACATTAATTTCTAATCGTATACAATGAAAATGAATTTTGTGGCATTTGCTTCCACAGTGTAAGATTATAAATGATTATAACATGTGCACCATCTCTTGGAGATAATATTTCCATGTGTCTAGTATTCTTCTTTGGACATTCTAATTTTTCCTTAGAAAATTTTTTCCTCAAGATATTTTATTGTATATTCACTCACATATGTATAGTAGCTATGCAAGTAAGTTAGCCTAAAGTGATTAATTTTTTCAATAATTTCCAGGCAAATTGTGTCACTTATAGTCTCATAGTATTGTCTGAGACCCATTTTTTCACTATAGAATGACTGGAGCTCAATCTCAAGTTTTAGGATGACTAATATTCTAAGAGATTTTCCTTTTCTTTATAACCTCAAAGGCTGCATACATATTTTTATGAATTGTAGACTACTGCTTCTAACTGGGATAATAATGCAAAATTCCTGTGATGATATGTTTCATAAACTAAAGAACTAGAGAAATGCATATACCAAGATGAATCTTCCTAAAATTTATTCAGTACATTTAGCATAAAATACTCATTCAAAACATAATTTTCGTATCTGGAAAGGAATTTTGTTATATATATATATATATATATATATACACACACATATATATATATCCTACAATTTTATAAGAAATACATTTCACATTTACTTAGTGTGTATTTTCCACTGGATATATTCTTTTCTCAATTTCCTGAATTCAATGTCATCTAGAATTATTTCTGAGAACCAAATACTAGCAACAGGCAAAGGCTGCAATTAAATATTATCCCTGTGCATGTCATGATGTTAATAATAAAAACAAAAGGAGTAAGATAGGGCTAAAAATGTTTCCCATTAAGCAATCTTTGAATAGAAAGCTGGAAGAAATGCATGGAAGTGTTATGAACAGGCGGAGGTCCTAAACAGGTGGAGATGTGTTTACGTTATTGAGATCACTGTGAATGTTGATTTGCACAGATTCACCATTCACAGTTACTCAAAGTACTAATGGGAAGCAGTGTTTGTGATTCCTTTTGTCCATTTCACTTTTCTTTAGCCTTAAAGTTCCCTTTTATTTCTCTTTCACCTGACCTTAATAATTAGATGTCCTTAAACCTAAAAGCTACACTTGTTTGCTTTTTATTAAAATAAATCTTTATGGAGATATACATATAATACATACAACATGTAATATATTTCATATATATGTATAACATATATCTCCATACATTAATTTATTGTGCAGGAATTCAGTGGTTTTTAGAATATTCAGAGATATATAACCATAACCAAATTGAGAATACTTTCATTTTCCCATGAGGCACCAACTGCCCAATTAACAAGTATTCCCTATTGTGGGGACCCATGGATAGGCTTGCCATGGGACCCCCCCATGCTGGGCTTGGCTTATAGCAGTAATGTGGATGTAGCAGCTGATTGAACTTTCCATCTAGCTGAGGATCGTGGAAAACAAGATGGCGCTGATGTCCTGCCTGCTGCATGACTCCACAGCTGATCGTGATCAAGTGCCGGATTGGAAAGCTCTGTGCATGGACTGTAATTGATTGACTGTGATTGGTTGAATTCTGGATATAAGCAGAGAGCGAGAGAGAGAAGGGGGCGTGCCAGCTTTCCCCCTTAAGGAACGTGCACGCCATCTCTCCCCCTTCTCCCGGTTCCCCTACTCTCTTTCCCACTCCTTCTAAGTAAAAGTCTCTTGAAGACCGATTAGCTGCAAGCAGCGTCGTGCCTTTTGTGGCCGAAGGAGCCAACACATATTAAAGTTAGAAAGTAATCCAAAGACACTAAATAGAAACTAAAACATTTTCAAGATTGAAGGAGCAGACAAGTGGTGCCGTGACTCGGATCCACAAGTGGTGCCGTGACTCGGATCTCGGATCGTCGGACCGATTGCTGGAAGCAGGAAGTAAGAACAGGATAAACGTCCATACACGGGAATCTAGGCGGGTGAAGTAAAGAGCCTAGGATTATGACCGCGGTTCCGTCGTAAAGACGGGGAGTGAAACGCCAGAAAGGCGGGAGTAAACTGTCGACAAAAGACAGGGAATCTAGGCGGGTAAAGTGAAAAGCCTAGGATTATAGCCGAGGTTCCGTCGACCAAAGACGGGGAGTGAAACGCCAGGAGACAGGCGGAAGTAAACCGTCGACAAAAGACGGGGAGTAAAATGCCAGAAAGGCGGGAGTAAACTGTCGACAAAAGACAGGGAATCTAGGCGGGTAAAAAGGCCTAGGATTATAACCGAGGGGAGTGGAGCGCCGGAGGACAGGCGAGAGTGGACTGTCAACAAAGGACGGGGAGAAAGGCGGGAGTGAGCCGTTGTAAAGACCGGGAGTAAAACACCAGGAGAAAGGCGGGAGTACTGATTGTGATTGATCTTACCATATGTTTCATAAGCAATAGAGCCTGTTCGTCAGCGACATGGAGAAGCAAAAATCCTCCACTATATGGATTTATATATTGGAAGCGGTGTTCATAACATTAAGCTCATGTCTTCAGGAGGCAGGAAAGGTTCAAAAAGATACTATAGTTGGATATTTAGGACTTGGGCTTACACCAACAAATGCGGCCCCTTTGGAATTTGCCATTGTTACGACAGGACTAAAAACCTTAAGTGATTTTCGAAAACTATGTGGAAATCTAAATTGGATACGGCTGTATTATAATGAGAGGAAGAAGCACAGGAAAAAAGGCCGTGATAAAGACTATAAAGACTCCATTACAGACGCAGAGAATAGGGTTAAAAAAGATGAGCCATAAAACAGTTCATTAATGCTAATCGTGGTGAAAAGTGTCTGAACTACCCATTCTGTTTTTGTATTATGTACTAACTCTACCCCTATTATTGATGGGAATGCTTGAGCAGATTATGCTTGGTTTGCTTTACAAAAGAATGTAAGTGTTTCAATTTATCCTTAAAGTCATTGTGTTTGTTTGCTGGATAAAATATTTGCCATTTATGTCATGTTAGTTTAGCTTTTGGCTTGTTGAGAGTATTACTTGATCATTTATTGATTTGTAATTATGGAGTTAAGGGGTTTATGATTTTTTGTACTGAGTTTTGTCTGAGACTGATTTACACGAGAATCCTAATTGTACCCTAGAATTGGGACAGATGATCAATACCACATGGAACAGTAATTTGACGAGGTTGTACTTAACAATATAGGCCTCACCTTCCTCGCCAAGTGGGTGAAATGGGAGAATTTTGAGGTAACTAGTGTTTAAGGCATACAAGATATGTGGAGTGGTTGTCTGCATTCAGAACATGTGAAGAATAGTACCAATTAAGCATTTTACTTTGAACCAAGTATTTCTTTATAAGATGTATCCTTTGTTCCTAATTGCTAATGTGAAATTATGAAGGAATTTGCTAAAATTTATGTGTTGGATTTAAGTAGCAAGTAGTAAGAAAGCTGACCTAATTTGATTTGTTTTCTTAATTGTACTTAAGCTGTTAATTCACAATTTGATAAAACTGTTCTGGCTTTCAAAACTCCAATAACCTGGTAATTCGGCAGGCTATGCTAGCCACCTTGCGCTCTTACCCCCATGAGAAGTGTGGCTTAACATGATGGAACGGTAGCCAATAACGGGTAATTGCCGATGGGCGCACCTAGCAACCTAAGACAGAGGGTAGGACAAGCTTCCTATTACCTCCACGACGGGTAAGCAGGTTGCGCGCCATTGGGAACCCAAGACAGGCACGTTTCCATGCCACTTAATATAATAAAAATGGGGGAGATGTGGGGACCCATGGATAGGCTTGCCATGGGACCCCCCCATGCTGGGCTTGGCTTATAGCAGTAATGTGGATGTAGCAGCTGATTGAACTTTCCATCTAGCTGAGGATCGTGGAAAACAAGATGGCGCTGATGCCCTGCCTGCTGCATGACTCCACAGCTGATCGTGATCAAGTGCCGGATTGGAAAGCTCTGTGCATGGACTGTAATTGATTGACTGTGATTGGTTGAATTCTGGATATAAGCAGAGAGCGAGAGAGAGAAGGGGGCGTGCCAGCTTTCCCCCTTAAGGAACGTGCACGCCATCTCTCCCCCTTCTCCCGGTTCCCCTACTCTCTTTCCCACTCCTTCTAAGTAAAAGTCTCTTGAAGACCGATTAGCTGCAAGCAGCGTCGTTCCATTTGAGGCCGAAGGAGCAGACAAGTGGTGCCGTGACTCGGATCCACACCCTATTTATTCTCAATGTCCCCCAGCTCTAGGTAACCAGTAACTGATTTTCTTGTCTAGATTTGCCTATCTTGGGGATTTGTAAAATTTAAAATGCTTACAATTTTCTTATGTGATAGGCATAATGACGGGAAAAGGGGGAGAAGCTAGAGCAAAAGAGAGAATCTTCTTTCTGTTAATTCACTCCCCAAATGACTGCAACAGCCGGGCCTGGGTCAGGCTGAAGCAAAGAGCTAGGAACTCACATATTGATAGCAGAGTTCTACATATTTGGACAGGCTTTCACTGCTTAAGCCATTGCATCACAATGCTAGCTCTTAAAATAAGAAAAATTACATAGTTTATTTAAGGGAGAGCATTGTGGCACAACGTGTTAAGCTACCTCCTGTGGCACTGGCATCTTATAGCGGAGGGCCAGTGTGCGTCATAGTTGCTCTGCTTCCAGCCTAGCTCCTTGCTAATACAGTAGATGGCCCAAGTGTTTAGGCTCCTGCCATCCACCTGGGAGACCTGGATGCAATTCCAGGTTCCTGGCTTTGACCATTATAGCCATTTGGGGAGTGACCCAATGGATGGAAGTGATGTGGGCAATGAGCATATTAACTTCAATACAGGTTCATGTCTCCCACTGAAATAAAAATCCTAAGTGGAGAATAGTAATATGCACAAATAGGAACCAGATTTATTTAACAATGAGGGAATAAGAGTACATTCACATGTGAGTGTGGGCCACCCCCCAGAGAGGAAGAACCATCATGTGCAGACCACAGCGTTGCCCATTAAAGAGGAAAACCACTTTCCAGATATTTTTATGAGGTAGAGGGTAGCAGCCCTATTGGATATACAGACCAGGTTAGGTCTTAGTGTGCGTCCTGGTCCCAGATGCAGCAAGTGCACCCTGTAAAGGTTGGCATATCACAACAACGAAGATACAAACACTAATTTGCAGAGATACAAGAATTCTAGATCACCCAAACTATAACTAGCTGTGTAGCTACACTATGTCAGAAGGTCTGTCTCTCTCTTATGTGTCTTCCTGTCTTTCTTACTCTGCCTTTCAAATAAATAAAATGAATCTTTAAAAAGTAGTTTATTTACTAAACCAAACAAAGAAACTTTAAGAAAGATGTGTGTTAATAGCATGAACTAGTAAGGAAGAGACGAATCAAAAGGGAAGAATGTAGTGTATCCACTTAGCACTAGATCCAAATATCAGTACTTTATAGAATTGCTGCATATTTTCCACACTTACAGTAATTGGACCAGAGTTTCTACTTTAACTGAGATTTTGATGACACAGAAGAACAGATCCTTTTAAAACACATGCCCTTAAGAAACAAGAATGAAAAACAAGAAAATAAATTTATTTTGAGTGTGGGTGAGGGGAAATGTGGTTGGATTAGGCAAGAGCAGGATGGGTAGAGGGATTGATGAAGGAGGGAAAATTGAAGAATGTGCCCAGTGTCAACATATACAGAGGGTGTAGAAAAAAGAAAGCAGAGTAGTGAACTTCACTTGGAAGAATGAAAGGCACATGAAAGAGAAGAGCCAAAAACAGGAATGCACATGTCAGAGAAGAAAGCAGAAGTCATACTCAAGCACCTGTTGTCAAAGTACAGTCCACTACCAGCAGCCTCAGCATCATGTGGGAACGTGTTGGGATTCCAGGTTCTCAGGCCTCACCCAGATCCACTGAAACAGAAGCTTGGTGAAATGGGGGAAGGGAGCAGAAATCTGAGAAGAAGCACTGCAAATGGCCCAGGCACATGGCAAAATTTAAGAACTGCCTTTCAAAGTGCAAAGTGGAAGAGTTATTACATTAATCTAGAGACAAAGGTGAGTACCAATGAAATGAGGGGCTCTAAGTGAAGTTTGAAGCTCATAGAGAGGTCATGAGAGTTTTATGAGCAGGTGAGGGATTACTGAGAATAGTAATTCAAGACGATTAAATGGATAGTGACAAAAGGGGAAATCACCTAGATGGGGGTTGGAAGCAAAAATGAACAAGGAAGTTATCTCAGTGATTGATTGGAGAAAACATACGCCCCTGAGAGCCATCACTGAGAGAAGTTATTTAGGAGTTGGAAAATCATTTGATTCATGGAAAGAATAAGAAGAGGAGTTGAAGATTGTTCCAATTGTTTTCCCCTAGATTTCTTGGAAAGTAGAGATCCCATACAGGGATGAGGAACATCCAGTCTGTGGGCCATTAAGTCCCATTAAATCATTTGATCTGGCCCTGCCAAGGTAACCGCATGTGGGACTTGAAATTCAATATATCTATAGCAGGATAATCCTTAAGTTGATAACTTTGTATGGCCTATATGTTGTACATAGTCAAAAGACCTTTGGGGAAAAAAAGGGCTCCCCATCCCTGCTGACACAGACAGGAAATGGAGCAATTCTCGAAGAGAGAAACCACCACTGCCAGGTGTGATCTGGATCTCGCTTGTTGGCTTGGCTTCATATTGTATTGTTATTTTCTTTCTTATCAAGTTATAAACCTCTTATGAAGACAGAGATAGTCACAGTCTTGTTTAATGCAGTTTACAGTGTATACTACATGAGGGGATCCAATGTGTGAAGTTGAGTGAGTTCATGAATGCAGCGATCAGTTTAATTTGTCACAAGGTAGGAAGATGGATGCATATCCACTGGGAAATTGGAAGCCTGGTTAACCAGCTAGAGAATGATTGAGACACAGTTCTCACCTGGGATTCACTCACTTGCTGACCTGCTGAAGGAGGAGATGAGCTCTTTGAGCAAGTGGGTATAGTTGAGAAAGGAACCTGCCTAAGAAGTGAAAAGATGTGCTCACGTAGGGAGGAGGAGTGAGAGAGAATGAAAACCTGGGTAAGGCTGCACCCAAGGAGGGGCCTGACTTTAAAAAAGGCGGTCACTCTCAAAGACTGGAGATGAATTAACTGGGAGGAGAAATGAAGATAGCCAACTGGGCTTTGAGTAGTTAAAGATCATTGCTGTCTAAGATGAAAAGCTTGAAAGAAAAGTGGAAAGAATTAAAAAGGCCAAAGATAATAGAAGGAGAAAAGGAGCTGATAAGTGTTAGTACTAAAATATGTATCATTGTAGCCTGGTGAGAGAATGGGTTTCTAAAGGTAAGTGAGCCCTGAGCATGTTTGTTGATAGTGGGGAAGTGTACAGCACCAAGAGAATGTTTAAGATGTCTGTGGACCACATCCCTTTGTGACAATATGTCTGACTGTGGTGGGTAACTGCAGCTTGGAGACAGATTGAAATTTCCATATCAAATACAACATTTGGAAATAGACATGCCTCCGATAACACATAATGCCCCCAAACATCAATATTTAAACCTAAAGTTTTAGAAAAATTATAAAATATTTAAGGTACATATGAAAATTTATGATTTGGTGAGTGTACTAGAGATAAAATAATTTGATTATTTTATGATGTTTATTTTCGTAATTGTCTTCAGACTTTCTTTAGATGACTTGTGATATTTTTGAGCTTATCACTTCTGTGGCTACCAAATCATACATTACTAAAATGATAGCAGTAATTGAATCATTGATTTCTCTGATTCTCATCTAATTTTATTTCCTGATGTCTAATAAAATGAATGAATGAAAGTTTGTGATATCCCAATCATTTAAACTGAACATGTATAGGTATAACTTACAGTGCAAACATAAATGTGTATTTCTTATTTGAGCACAAAACCCTGGGATAAAATACAGAAGAGTTTTTTTCTCTATTTTCAACTAGAATGAAATGAAAAAGGAAAGATTTTTTTTTTTTTAGGTTCGTATAATTGGGAACTCACTCGATTGCAAGAATGCCTTAGAAATGAAAATGAACTAACAATATCTTTAAAATGTATGTAATCTAATCAAGAGGATAAATACACGAAGAAGATAAGTATCATGAATGTGTTGTTCATGATTTAACAAGTGCTGCCAGAGCATGCAGGCCCAAGGGGCACAGTTGCAAGGACAGTATTTGCGAATCCTGCCCCCTAGAGGTTGGTAGTGAACAGCTGCCACCTCTCTGTACATCACACCTATAACTGATACATATAGTGTGAAAGTAAATCTCTTAAAATCCATCAGTAATATTGGTAAATGCAAGAAGACAGTCCCTCCAAAAATCTCTAAACTATTTAATTCTAATTATGCTATATTCTAGAAAAGGCAAAATTACTTGAAAACATAAAAATCAGTGGTGGCAAGGAGTTCCAGGATGGGGAGGGGATGAATTACAGATATTTTTAGAGCACTGAAACTACTCTGTATGATAGCATAATCCTGGAGGTAAAATATTAAGCATTTATCAAAGTCTGTGGATACATAAAACAGAGTGAACTTTAGCATAAGCCACGACCATTAGTTTGCTATACATTCATTGATTTTAAGAAATGTATTACATTAATGTAAGATATCAATAAAGATGTTAATACTAGGAGAAACAAGGAGATAAATGGAAACTCTCTGTATGTTTTGTATGATCTTCCCATAAGCCTAAAACTGATATAAAAATAATTCATCAAATTTTAAATAGGCAGTCTTTATGAGGAGAAAAGATTGATCTCAGCTGGTTCATGAATATGTTAGAAACATCACACATTAGACTATATTATCAAGAGGTGAAAAGGTAGACTTAAATGAGATTTTTTTAAGACTTATTTATTTGAAAGTCAGAATTAGAGAGAGAGATAGGGAGAGATGGTGAGAGAAACACCTTCTATCTGTGGTTCACTTCCCAGATAGCCACAGAAGCCAGGGCTGGGCCAGACCTAAGCCAACAGGCTGGAGCTTCATCCAGGACTCCCATGTGGGTGTCAGGGGCACAAACACTTGTGCCATTTTACACTTCTTTTCCCAAGCCATTAGCTGGGAGTGGAGCAGAGCTGATGCTGTGCCTCAGTAGGTTAATCTTCTGCCTGTAGTGTTGGCATTTCATATGGGCACTAGTTCTAGTACTGGCTGCTCTTCTTCCAATCCAGCTCTCTGCTATGGCCTTAGAAAGCAGTGAAGACGGCCAAAGCACTTGGACCCCTGCACCTGCGTGGGAGACCTGGAAGAAGCTCCTGGCTTCAGATTGGCCCAGCTCTGGCCATTATGGCCATTTGGGGGTGAACCAGCAGATGGAAGACTTAACTTTCTGCCTTTCCTTCTTACTGTGTGTAACTCCACCCCTCAAATAAATAAATAAACAAACAAACAAAGTCTTTTTAAAGAAAAGAAGTGGTGCAGCCAGGATGTTAACCAACACCATATGGGATGCCAGTATCACAGGCTATGGCTTTACCTGTAGGACACTAATGCCAACCGCAAGTGAGAACATTTAAAGGAGAACTGAAAATACCTTCACCACAACACATTATAGTCAAACTTTCAAAAGTAAAACATAAAGAAAAGGTCATAAAATGTGCATGAGAGAAACTCCAGGTTACTTTCAATGGATCTCCAATTAGATTGACAGATGAGTTCTAATCCAAAGCCCTTCATGCTAGGAAAAACTGGAAAAACACAGTTCAAGTCCAAAAAATCCAAAAACCAAAACCAAACAAACAGAAAAAAACCTATTAACCCAGAATACTGCACCCAACAACAAAGCTCTTATTTGTAAATGAAGGTGAAACGAACACCTTCCAAAACAACTAAAAATTGGAAGAATTTGTCACCATTCATCAAGCCTTATAAATGATACCTAGGGATGTACTACCCACAGAAACAGTGAAAGATAGCATCATGAAAGAATGTGAAGGCAGAAAATCTCCCAGGAAAGGTACAAAGGAGGAGGCTGGCATTGTGGCATAATAGATTAAGCCACCACCTGCAACCCCAGCACCTCAATGGGTGCCAGTGTGAGTCCTATCTACACTGCTTTTGATTCAGCTCCCTTCTAATGCCTAGAAAAAGCATCAGAGGATTATGCATGTCCTTGGGCCACTGAACATATGTGTGACACCCAGATGACGCTCCTGGATCTTGGGTTTGGCTTGTTCTATCACTGGCCATTGCTCATTTGGGTAGTGAATAACCAGATTGAAGATTTCGCGCTCTCTCTCTCTCTCTCTCTCTCTCTCCTCTCTCTCCTCTCCTGTAATTGTGACTTTTAAGAAAATGAAATAAATCTTTTTTTAGAAAATGTACAAAGCAAATCCAAAACAAACAATAGGAACATTTATGAAAAAAATGGCAGAATCAAGTTGTTACTTATCAATAATAACCTTTGATGTATACAGCCTAAATTCTCCAATTAAAAGATATAGACTGAATGAATGGATTAAAAAGCAAGATCCATTTATTTATTGCCTACGAGAAATACATCTCACCAACAAGGATACACACAGACTGAAAGTTAAAGGATGAAGAAAGTTATTCCATGCTAATGGAAATCAAAGCGGGAACAGCCATCCTGAGATCAGATGAAATAGACTTTAATACAAGAACTGTTAAAAAGAGACAAAAAAGGAGTTATGTAATGATTAAGGGAACACTTCACAAGAAGATGTGATCATATTAAATGCGTATGCACCTAATGCCAGGTCAACTGTCTGTTTAAAACAAGTGTTAATGGAACTAAAGGCACAAATAGGCTTCAATACAGTAATAATGGGAAACTTCAACATCCCACTTTCACCAATGGACAGTCCAACTAGGCAAAAAAATCAATAAACAACTAAACTAATCAACACTATTGATCAAAAGGATTTAATTGATATCTACAGAATCTCATCCCACATCTGCAGAATATACATTCTTTTCATCAGTGATGGAACTTTCTCCAGGATAGACCATATGATAAGCCATAAAGTAAGTCTCAACAAGTTCAAAAAATATGAAATAATGCCATGTATCTTTTCTGGAAATTAACCGTTTAAGAAACTCTAGAAAATATGCAAACACATGGAGACAAAACAACATGCTCTTGAATGAATAAAAGAAATCTGATAAGAATTAAAAAATTCCTAGAAACAAATGAAGATGACAACACAACATATGGAAACTTATGGGTTACAGAAAAAGAGCAGTGTTAAGAGGAAAGTTTATACCAATTAATGCCTACACCAAGAAATTGAAAGACATCAAATTATCTAACAATGCATCTTAAGGATCTAGGCAAATAAGTAAAACCCAAAAATTACTGGAGGAAAGAAATAATAAAAATTAGAAAATAAATGAAAATGAAACAAAAATATGCAAAATATCTGTGAAATGAAGAGCTTTTTTATTTACTTTATTTTATTTTAAAGGCAATGTTATAGAATGGTTGGGTCAAGGACAAGCCAAAGCTAGGAACCTTGGACTTCTGGGTATACCACATGGGTACAGGGGCCCAAGAACTTGAGCTGTCTTCTGCTGTTTTTGCAAGCACATTAGCAGGGAGCTGGATTGGGAGTGGAGCCATATGGGATGCCAAAATCACAGGGCGAGACATTACATGCCGTATCATAATGCTGGTACCAAGAGCTGATTTAAAAAATAAACAAAATTGATACACCATTGGCCCAACTAATGAAATAAAAGTCAGGAGACCCAAATTAATAAAATTAGAGATGAAAAAGGAGATGCTACAAAAGAAACCACAGAAATAAAAAGAATCATCAGGAATTATTACAAACATATTTATGCCAAAATTTGAAAATCTAGAGGAAATGAATAGATTTCTGACAACTACAATCTACCAAAATTGAGTCATGAAGACATAGAAAAGCTAAACAGACCAATAATCAAGACAGAAATTGAATCAATAGTAATGATTCTCCCCCAAAAAATAAAGTCCATACTGTATGTCTTCACTGCTGAATTCTACAATATTTATAGAAGAACTAATCTCAATTCCTCTCAAACTATTCAAAACAATTGAAGGAGAGGAAATCCTCCTAAACTTCTTCTAGAGATCAGCATCACCTTAGTTTCAAAACCAGAAAAAGATACAACAAAGAAAGAAAGCTACAGATTGATATCCTATATGAACATAGAAGCAAAATCCCCAACAAGATACTAGATCATTGAATCCAGCAACATATCAGAAAGGTCATTCATCTGGACCAAGTGGGATTTATCCCTGATATGTGTGGATGTTTCAACATCCTAAAATCAATCAATGTGATAAATCACAATACAAACTGAAGAATGAAAACCATATGATGATCTCAATAGATGCAGGGAAAGCAAATGATAAAATACAGCATCCAAGGCCGGTGCCGTGGCTCAACAGGCTAATCCTTCACCTGCGGCGCCGGTACACCAGGTTCTAGTCCTGGTCGGGGCACCGAATTTTGTCCCAGTCGCTCCTCTTCCAGTCCAGCTCTCTGCTGTGGCCCAGGAGTGCAGTGGAGGATGGCCCAAGTGCTTGGGCCCTGCACCCGCATGGGAGACCAGGAGGAGAAGCACCTGGCTCCTGGCTTCTGATCAGTTCTGATCAGCATGGTGTGCTGGCCGCAGCAGCCATTGAGGGGTGAACCAATGGAAAAAGGAAGACCTTTCTCTCTCTCTCTCTCACTGTCCATTCTGCCTGTCAAAAAAAAAAATACAGCATCCTTTCATGATAAAAACCTTAGGCAAATTGGGTATAGAAAGAATATTCCTCAACACAACCAAGGCAATATATGATAAACCCACATTCAGCATCTTATCGAATGGGGAAAAGTTGAAAACATTTCCTGTAAGATCCAGAACCAGCAACGATTCCCACTCCCACCATTACTATTCAATATAGTCCTGGAAGTTTCAACCAGCCATTAGATAAGAAAAAAGAAATCAAAGGAATACAAATGGGAAAGGAGGAAATGAAACTATTCCTATTTGCAGATGATATGATCATGTAAATAGGGAAACCAAAGACTCCACTAAAAGATTATTGAAACTCATAAGAGAGTCTGGCAAAATTGCAAGATATAAAATCAACACAAAAAATCAATAGTCTTTGTAGAAACAAACAACGCCATATCTGAGAAAGAACTTGTAAATTCAATCTCATTCACAATAGCTACAAAAACCTTAAATAGTTTGGGATAAATGTAATCAATGATGTGAAAGATCTCTACAATGAAAATTACAAGAAATTAAGGGGAAAAAAACATAAAAAGACACCAAAAAGGAAAAATCTCCCATGTTCATGGATTGGAAGTATTAATATAAAAATTTCCTTGCTACCCAAAGCAATTTAAAGGTTAAATATGATATAAATCAAAATACCAAAGATGTTCTTCTGAGATCAGGAGAAAAGTACTCTAAAATTCATATGGAATCACAGAAGACCCTGGATACCTAAAATGACCATTACAAATGAAGATAAAGCAATAAGCATCACAATATCTGATTTCAAAATATAGTACATGGAAGTTATAATCAAAACAGCTTGGTAGTAGATCTCTGAATGCACAAGTGTGAAACAAGACCCCTATCTTATACACTGAACAAAAAATCAATTCACAATGGATTGGGGATCTAAATCTAATACCTGAAACCATCAAATTACTGGGCAAAATCCTGGGGAAACACTGCGAGGCATTGGCATAGGCGAAGACTTCTTGGACAAGAGCCCAGAACCACAGGCAACAAAGGCAAAAATAGACAATTGGGATTATATCAAGCTAAGAAGCTGCTACAGAGCAAAGGAAACACTCAATAATGTAAAGAGGCAACCAACAGAATGGGAGAAAATATTTGTGAACTATACATCTGACAAATAAATAAATAAAATAAAAATCACAATAATGTTTCACTACACCCCAGTTAGAATGGCTATCATCCAAAACTCAAAAAAAAAATAAATAAATAACAAATGCTGGCAAGGATGAAGGGAAAAGGGTACCCTACTACACTGTTGGTGGGAATGTAAACTACTAGTACAACCATTATGGGAGACAGTATGTAGATTCCTCAGATATCTGAAAATAGTTCTACCATTTGATCCTGGCATCCCACTACTGGAAATTTACCCAAATCAAAAGAAATCAGCACATGAAGGAGTTATCTGTACCCCCATGAATTAACCCAGATGCCTATCAACTGATTACTAGATAAAGAAATAGTGTTACAAATACAATATGGAGTATTACTCAGCCATAAAAAGAATGAAATCCTGCATTTTACAACAAAATGGATGCAGCTGGAGAACATTGCACTTAGTGAAATAAGCCAGTCCCAAAAGAACAAATGTATTTTCCCTTATTTGTGGTAACTAGTATAAGGAGTACAAAAAATGTAATGTATCTGAGCAAAGTTGACATTTTGAGATTTGATTACTATTTATAGCTTGCTTATACTGTTAGGATCAGTGGTTTTTCTACTTACTACTTGTTGAATTTTTTATTTAGTGGAGGGTTCACTTATGTTTATAAAGAAAATTGAAAATATGTCACTGTAAAATTAAAAGAAAAATAAAAGGAGGAAAAGGAAGGGTGAGAATGAAGGAGTACAGGGTGGGAAGTATCATTATGCTCTTAAAGCTATATATATGAAATCCATGAAATTTGTTCCTTTTATACAAATTTTAAAAAGAAAAATCCTAAATATTATAAAATCATGCAAATCTGAAAATTCTGTCTTCTTTCATGTTCCTGTCTGTTCCTTGGCATAAGATAGTCCTTTGCCCAGAAGGTCTTTCCCCTTTTCTTTTTTTAAGATAAATAAATAAATAAATAAATTCTTTTGAACGGCAGAGAAGAGAGAAATAGCGCGAGAACTTCCATCAGCTGCTTCACTCCTAAAATGCCCACAACAGCCAGAACTGAACCAGATCAAAGCCTGCAGTTGTGAATTCCATCAGGTCTCACATGTGGGTACAGGGGCCAAGCCCTTTGACCATCCTCTGCTGCTTTCCCAGGCAAACTAGCAGGAAGCTGGATCAGCAGCAGAGAGGCAAGTGGTTCAATACTGGATGCTTGTGTTGCAAGTGGAGGCTTAAACCCCTGAGCCTCAATACCAGTTCCTCCACCTTTGTTCAGTTGGGAACATTTTTAGGCCATCTCCTCCACAAATGCTTCCCTGAGTCCCTCTACAGATACTCTTTAATCACTTTGTGCATATCTCCACCACAACACTTCCATTATGTCTTGTATGGGATATATCTCTATACTTAAATGGCTCTGTGTTTGTGCTAAATAGCTTGTAAGTCACAGAAAATTGCTCTATAAAGAAACTCTGCTGTACCTCTTGGCCACTGTGAATCATGTTGCTGTGATCACAGATGTGTGACCATCTCTTTGAAAGCCTACATTCCATTCTCTTGGATATATTTTAAAAGTGAAATGGTGGGATCCTATGGTAATTTCATTTTTGTTTTTCAGTGAGCAGCCATATTGGTTTTCCATCATGGTTGTGGCATTTCATATTCCTACCTCAAAGCAGAGAGTTCGACTGCTCAAATCTTTGTCAACAATTGCTATTTTCTGTTTGCTTGTTTGCTCTTGATAGTTGCCTTCCTGTGAATACAGCAAATGACTGGACAACAAACTAGTATAAACACACAATGTGATAGTATTCCACCTTAAAAAGTGAGAACTACCATTTAAATGAAACTTGAAAACATTGTAAGTGAAATAAACCCAAGAGAAGATGAAACATATTCTATGATTCCACTTATATTAGGGTATTAGAGTAATCAAATTCATAGAGAGGAGAAACAGAGACTTGTTTAACATGTATGTAATTTTGTTAGACGTGAAATTCCTGGAGATCTGTTGCATGATAATGTGTACATACTCAGTGATTGAGGCCAAGAAATGTAAACTTATAAATAGTTATCATGGTGAGTTTTTGTTTGCATTTTTTACCATCATTAAACCTTAAGAGGAAAATGAGCCTGTCATTGTTTTAGTAGATCAATCAAATATAAGGAATATCATGACTGCCAACAATGTTGTCACTAGAAAATTAAAGAATTCTTTTATCTATCTCCCAGCTCCTTTCTAAACCCAATATCAACTCTCAGCTCACATTCCCTTCTCAAAGACTCAACAAAGTCTTCCCTTTCTGTCTGGAGACATCAGCCTCTCTAATGATCTCTAATTGCTTGGATTACTACAAATTTCATGCATAAAATATGATTCATCTCTCATATTTTCCTCTTATAAATTTATAATATTGTTATAGTGGGTTTTCATGGCCTTTAAAATTATTCCAATTTTAGATATTTTTATAATTAAGTAATGAGTTTGTTCTGCCTCTCTTAAAAACATTTCCATATTACAGTGCCTCCATTCAAAAGAAGATTTCTTATTTCTAAAGTTAATGTGTTTAGTTCAGAAAAGAAGATATTATACAGAATGCAGCTGGCACCATTTTTTTTGGATTTTCCTTCCTTCTCTTGTCTCTATGCATAGATCATCTAAAAACTTGAATCACATATTCTTTATCTGTGAGCTAAACTCCTTCTTTATTCTAGCCTATCTTAAGCATTCGTATAAATAACACCACATTGAAAATACTGTTTACTAAATCATGCAATCCAGCTTTGAAATTTCTTTAGATTACACTCCTAAAATGAAATCACTATGCTAAACAATTTATATTTTCAGCATTTAGATATACATTAGTAATTCATCTTCCTTTACAAACCCCATTATGAAATTGCCTATCTCATTATATCTTTGCTAAGACTGTACAATTGCTGTTTTCAATATTTTATAAGTTGATGACTAGCCAATCCATACTGTATCATTGATTTAATGTGCACTTATTTTGTGACTAGGGAAAAGGGATATATTTTAAAAACATGTTTTTCAGGCATTTTATTTCTTTTTTATTATGCATTAATATTCTTTAATTTTCAACTTAATATTTTATTTATTTTTTGAGATAAGTTTTAATTTACTTTATACTCAAAGGCTTAATGTCTCTATTAAATAGTTTAAAAAGCAAAGACCATACTCCAGAAGGAAAAAAGGCAAGAATTATAAACAGTACTCAAGTGAAAACATGTTCAACTTCACTCACATAAAGCAAATTTTAAAATAGTCACAAAATCATTAAACTATAGTTGTATATAATTTCTATCTCTTGCTTGTCAAAGATTTAAAACTTTTAAAATGTCTTTCTTGCTAAGGTTTAAGAGCTATTTACATACCAGACCTCTTTGCATACCAGTTTCTCTGATATGTTTTATTGACTTGCTACTTTTGTATTAATTTCATTTGTTTTATTTTGATGAACTGTAATAACATTAATAAACATGCAGTTAAATCTACCAATGTTTTCTTTAATAGGGAAGTCCTTCAAAGAAGTGTATGCTGACCCAGATTCAGTCTCTTAACAGTGTCGGGATAAGATTCATTTTCAGTATAGGACAGGTTTGCCTTAAACAGGCTTAAGGTCAATACAGAGGCTGGCTTTTAATGTTTTTGAATAAGTTACTTTATCTTCCAGCAGAATTGTCTTTTGTATATTATGCAATTGACGCATCAACTGAAATCATTTCTCTTTGGTTCTCAGCTTGGTGGATGGCCTAAAGTTAACACTTGGCAATGTTGAAGATGATGGTGATGGTGATGATGATGTGATTTTATCTTCTGATTCTTAGTGTCACAACCCACTGGACTCTCTCTCAGTTATTAGGAGTTTAGCTTTGTAAAACTCAAATTCTTTGCAGAGCTGAGAGCATTAATTCAAGGTTATAAATATAATAGATAATTTCTCACTACTTACAAGGGTTTTCAATTTGATGTGTTGGCTAAGAATCCCAAAGGGAAACCGGAAGGGCACAGCAATGATGGAAGGCATGGGGATGTTGCAGAGTTTATCAGATGTTACCATTCTCTTCATCTTGGTTGTGTGAGAGGCTGCAGCTCCCTCCTGCTCTGATCTATTCTGCAGATGAAACTGATTCACTTCCTACCCTTCTCCAAAACTGCTATTTCCATGCCTCTTAAAACTTCCTTTGCCTGGACAGCGCCGTGGCTCAATAGGATAATCCTCTGCCTACGGCACTGGCACCCCAGGTTCTAGTCCCAGTTGGGGCACTGGATTCTGTCCTGGTTGCTCCTCTTCCATTCCAGCTCTATGCTGTGGCCCAGGAAGGCGGTGGAGGATGGCCCGAATGCTTGGGCCCTGCACCCCTTGGGAGACCAGGATAAGCACCTGGCTCCTAGCTTCGGAGCAGCATGGTGTGCTGGCTGCAGCGCGCCAGCCGCAGCGGCCATTGGGGGTGAACCAACAGAAAAGGAAGACCTTTCTCTCTCTCTCTCTCTCTCTCTCTCTCACTGTCTACTCTGCCTGTCAAAAAAAAAATAATAATAATAATAAAAATCTTCTTTTGCTCTTCTCAAAGTAGGCTTCTCTCCCCACAATGTGAAACTGGCTATGCAGTTGAGGCACAGCAATGTTGAGTGGTTTGCTCCTCAGGGACTCTATGAGCCGGGCACTCCCACCTCAGGGAGCCCACAGGCTCCCTAAGAGACACTTCCTCTGAGCGCCATCATGCAAGCACAGCTCATAGGGATCCTTACATCCAAGCAGTAACTTCTGATGTTCACAGCACCTTCATTCACCAAAACTGACCTAATCCTCGTGGAAAATCTTGGAGATTCCATTGCTAAATGATACAGTGGAAGTTCAGAGCACTGAGTGACTTGGCTAAGACATCGCAGTTCAGTGGTACAGTTCAATCTCAAGTTCACAATCTTTCTGGTTTTTTTTTTTTGGACAGGCAGAGTTAGAGAGAGAGAGAGAGAGAGAGAGAGGTCGAAAGGTCTTCCTTTTCCATTGGTTCACCCCTAAGTGGCTGCTATGCTGGCACAGTGCAGCAGGCGCACTGCAGCAGGCATGCTGCACCAATCCGAAGCCAGGAGCCAGGTGCTTTTCCTGGTCTCCCATGCGGGTGCAGGGCCCAAGGACCTGGGCCATCCTCCACTGTACTCCCAGGCCACAGCAGAGAGCTGGACTGGAAGAGGGGCAACTGGGACAGAATCTGGTGCCCTGACTGGGACTAGAACCTGGAGTGCCGGAGCCGCAGATGGAGGATTAGCCTAGTGAGCCGCAGCAACGGCATAATCTTTCTATAAGTATTACCCTTGATAACATAACAGAAGCAACTCATCCCGTCTTCTTTGTTATCTTCCTCTTTGTATTCTTTTTTCAGTGAGTGAGTGCTCAGGTCAAAAAGACGCATCTACAAATCCAGGCTTTGCTCTTCCAGAGTCAGAGATTTTGAGTAAGCTACCCTACTTAGTCCAGTCTCTGTTTTGAGACATCTCTAATATGGGATGAAAATTATAATTGAATCTACCTCGCAGGGTTTAACTAGATGGGGTATATGATGAGTTCAGCATTTCATCTATTATAGTAATTGGAACAATAGAATGGCATTGACTGCTAGATGGATTTTTCAGCATTCTGTCTGTACAAAGCAGTATCTCAGCACATGATCCATGGTGCTACTATGATGGAAATGTTCCCCCATTATGCTAATTTGTATTTCATTTCAAATCATTATTTTCTGAACTTCCCAAAATAATGCCAGATCCCCAAGAAAGAATGCCAAGGCAGGGCAATTGTGTCTTCCAGTTTTTTTGTTTATTTTTTTTATTTTTTATAGCTTTTATTTAAAGAATATAAATTTCGAAAGTACAGCTTATGGATTACAATGGTTTCCCCCCCCCCAGAACTTCCCTTCTCCCGCTACCCTCCCCTTTCCCGCTCCCTCTCCCCTTCCATTCATGTCAAGATTCATTTTCAATTCTCTTTATACACAGAAGATCAGTTTAGTCCGGTTTTTTAATCCTAACCCAAAGAAAGTTTAGAAGATAAGCCTTAGCCATATGCACAGTTCCTTCCAAATACACCTTGGAAGATTTTTTTCTTAAAGATTTATTTATTTATTTATTTAAAAGTCAGAGTTACACACACACACACACACACACACACACACAGAACTTCCATCTGCTGGTTCACTCCCCAGCTGGCTGCAACAGCTGGAGCTGTGCCAATCCAAAGCCAGGAACCAGAAGTTTCTTCCAGGTCTCCCATTTGAGTGCAGGGGCTCAAGCATTTGGGCCATATTCTACTGCTTTTCCAGGCCAGAGCAGAGAGCTGGGTTGGAAGTGGAGCAGCCGGGACTCCAACCAGCGCCCATATAGGATGCCGGCACTGCAGGTGGCAGCTTTACCCGCTATACCACAGCACCGGCCCCTTGGAAAATTTTTTATCTCCATTAGCTTCAGGAGCTTTCTAGAACCACACCTGAGCTTACTGAACACAGGAACCCAGTCTGTGGAAGCTGACAGATGACCTCAAAATAGAGTCCTCTGATGATTTCCATCATCTTTCCCTAGCGAGATTCCTCCAAAAACAATCATTTTAGCACTGTAAACAGCTTTACCAAGTCACCCTGAAGAGGAAGCCTCTGTGATTAGACTTTCAGTATCTGAATGAATTATTCATATATGTCACAGTGATTCGTAACAAAATGAAAGTAGAGCCTGAGAACATTCTCACAAGTGCAATTTTAACACGCATGTTAAGTTCCTGCTCATATACACCTCCATGCTTTATAGCCTGTGATGACTCGAAATTAAGTGACATAATCTGAGCTCCCAAACTAACTTGGAGAAGAGGTTTCTGTGTTATCTATCTCTGTGCCTTAAATGGACATGTGTTTTGGAAAACTCTTTGCTAACTCTCTATGTACTGTCTAGATTTCTCCGAGTCATTATCGATCTTTCTAAAGCCTGTGCATGCACCAGTGTGACCACTCTGCATATGGTCAAATCCTCGACAGGATCCTGATGTATGTCTAAGAAAATTGTTTCTGCAGATAGTCAAAAGAGTTCAGCTGAAATCTCTTGCAGTTCTTCCAAGGGCTTACATCTCGGTAACATCTCATCAGCACATCTAACAAGTCAAATCAAGCATAGTGAAAAAGAAGAGGTAACCAGAGAGAAAGTTAATGGCCCTTCTTGTCATTACTTGACTACAAATTTAGTTCCAAACCAACTACTAGGTTCTGGAACATCTATCACATTTAGCAAGGAAGTTAAATTCTTAGTGTGTCTTTGGTTCCATAAAGATGAAGAACTGAGCTGAAGCAAGGCATGGTGATTGCTGCTGAATGTAAACTTTCTGCTTAGAAGCATCAAAAAGAAATCATGACCATAATGTAGCAATCATCTATAGGGGAGAAGAGTTGAGCCTGAATTTTAGCCCAGGAAGCCCCTGAGTTCAGTGGAGAAGTCACCCCACTATGGCTTGAAACCTCTGGGGACTTCCACTTTCCTGCTGGAAACTGACAATATCGGACTTTATATTTCTTACAGTCATGTCCCGCAGCTTGAAAGAATTGTGCCTTTCAAGCAGAATGCCTTTCCTAAACAGTGATATTATTAATAGTGTTTTTTTTTATTATTAAGCACATTATTATGCACCGTCTAAATTTTATACACAGTTCTCTCTCTTAATTCCTCAAAGCAACCTAATGAGGGAGGGTACAGTTTGTGATAATCTCACTCTACATATGAGGAGACAGAGGCTTTCAGAGTTAATGCACAGTAAAAGACTGGTGCAAATTCAAAGTCATTTATCTGAAGTCAGTTCTCTTAACCACTCCATAATCATCAGCAGGATCTAATAATTTTTAATGTTCAACAGAAAGAGACATTTAACTGTAAATTACTGTTTTAAATTATTGTATTTATTTGAGAGCCAGAGAGACAGAACAAGAGAGAAAGGCACACATGCTGAGAGAGAGAGCAAGAGCAAGAGTGAGAGAGAGAGATCAGGGACCAGGAGCTCAGTCCAGGTCCTCATATAGGTAGTAGAGATTCAACTACTTGAACCATTGTCTGCTGCCTCCCAGGATCTGCATAGCAGGAACAGGGAATTGGGAGCAGAGCTTGGAGTTGAATTCACTCATTTGAACATGGAAGTTGGGCATCTTAACCAGGCACTCATCGTTCCAGCTACTCTGCAAGACTTGCTCCTTTTTGTTGTGTAGAACTCATGAGATGTTATCTCCTGACCTACTCCAATCTCTTCTTCCAAATTCATTCTGCATTATTTCCATAAAGCCTGGTACATTCACAAGGTTAGGGACAGACTTCAAAAAGAGGACTTTCACTTTTGACTCAATACCAGTTCTGATCCTTCCTCACCAAACAACCTTCAATCATGTGCAGATGGACAACTCACCCACACCTACCCATATCCAAGACCACAATTTCCACAACCACCCCTTGGCTAGCTCTCAGAACCAAAATGTTCTTGCATTCCTATATTTACCCAGAAGAAAAAGGAAAAGGCCCTTGAGGGTTCTAGAAATGGCTAGTCCAGTTAGGCAAAAAACCGTGGTGGTCTGCTGCTTGGAAATTAACTTCTGGTGGTGTATTCCCTTGGGCATAAGAATCCTCACCCTGTGGAAAGAGGTGTGGCCATATGATGGCCAGAACAGTGATCCTATGGGACACAGGAAGAGAAAGTGGATGGGGCTTAGCTCTCTGATGTGATTACACAACTGAGCTATCACCTCTGCTGTTGGAAATAACACTTGGATTCTTTCCTTGTCACTTAAATTTTTTTTAAAGATTTATTTAGTTAGTTGAAAGTAGAGTGACAGAGAAAGAGAGAAATAGGGGAGATGAGAGGGAGAGAACTTCCATCTTCCAGTTCACTCTCCAAATGGCCACAACAGCCAGGGCTGGAACAGGTCAAATCCAAGACTACATCCAGGTCTCCCATGTGGGTGGCAGAGGCCCAAATACTTGGGCCACCTTCTGCTGCCTTCCCAGGTACATTAGCAGAAAGCTGGATTGAAAGCACAGTAGCTGGGACTCCAACAGGAACTTCACTATGAGAAGCAAGTACAGCAAACCCTAGCTTAACTCACTGTGCTACAACGTTGGCTCCCATATTTTATATATGTACACACACACACACACACACACACATATATATATATATATATATATAGAGAGAGAGAGAGAGAGAGAGAGAGAGATGTCTTAGACAACAATAGAACATAAGTTACATGAAAGCAGTTCTTGCAGTTCCTGCCTTTCTAGTCTGTTGCTGCGTCCTCAATACATATGTCAATGCTTGGCACAAAGAATGTGTTAAACTGAAATCTGTTGAATGAATGAAAGATAATAGCTCATGCATCCAGATTTGCAGGAGCCTTTATGAGTGCGTTGCATATAGTATCCGGTTCACCCCCAACAGCAATCGTGAGAGAAAAGTACTGGTAAACTCTCTACTTTACAGAAAGTGGAGAAAGGTTAAGCTTGCCTGATGTCACACAGAGAGTAATAGCTTCAAGAGGCTGCATTCTTTTTTCTTTGTTTTGAGGAAACACTGAGTGACAGAGTGAGTACATGAACAAGTAGATGATTGTGTATTAAGTAAAGCAATGAAGGAATACATGAACAATCAAGACAGTGCACTTGATTCAAATTTAAAATCTCTCCTTCATTTTGGCTCAAAGAAAACAGGGCAGAAGGCCAGCACTGTGGCAGAGCGGGTAAAAGAAAACAGGGCAGAATTTACGATTCAAATGCAATCCAAAAGTGTGTCATCTGAAATCATTAGTGTGATAGAATTCAGAAACACACAGCTTTCCCATCAGCAGGGTGATCTTTTTAGAAAATATCCCAGAAAGTTTGGGTATTGGCTGTACTGCACCATGGCAGGAGAATGTGCAGTATTTTATTGTTGCATCCAGTAAGGTACAAATAAAGACCATATGTGTGGGCTTCAAACAAACATCTTTCTAGCTGTGCAGAACAGGAGACTGCTGAAGCAAGCTACCAAGGCTTTGGAATCTTGAGTAAGAGAAAGAGATAAGTATATGGTCCCCTGACTTTCCAGTCCACACAATATTTGGAGCCTGGCTCCAGGATATGAATATACTTACTGTTGTCAAATAAAAATAAAGTCAAAAGATGTGCATCAGTCAGCATGAGCTGCAGGAGTCCCACATAGTTCCAGCAGTAGATCCTGCTTGCCCAGAAAGGAGGATGCCTTTCTTAGGCAAAATACAGATAAGATGTGAGATTTATTAGAGGAGTGACAGAATGATTAATGACTGTCCTGTCATCATTCCATTTCACCTTTTATGCCAATTGAATGCTGTCTCCGAGTCTCTTCAAGTGGAATTCTATTTCAGAGAAAGAAAAGAGAACAGAGAAGGAAGAGCTGAGGAGAAAGGTGGGGTAGGGAAGGAGAGAGTGGAGGAAGAGTGATTGTTCCCTCCTGTGAACAATGAGGAATCTTCAGAAATGTAATTCCTGGAGTCCACTAATGTCTTCACTCCTGTGATTGACAGGCCACACCATTAAGAGTGCTCTAGCCTCACTCTCACCCAGCTTCAACCCCTTCTTCCCAAAAAGCTGGCACAAAACATTTTTGAAGGATAACCTGGAAGCAGAGTTTATGCACACACACAGAGAACATAGTTTGTTTTTCATTTCAGTCTTTGTTTTTCTACATTATAACTACTAACTGTCATTAGAGGTCATTGAGATGATCTAGTAAATTAATTATAACTGACTCTCCCATCGGAAAGTGTTGCTCCCTGTGGCAAACTCAGTGAAGGGGGCTGATGTTCAACACTCTTGCTTGCAGTCTGTTGGCATGCTAATCTTCAGAACTGTCTACTCCAATAACCATCATCATCATTAGTAGTAACGGGGACGATGACTATTGTTCTTACTTCTCTGATTTCTTATTCCCCATCTCTTGGCATATTTATTCTCATGGTAGACTATTTCTAATGCATTAATCTTTGTTCTGCAGTGTGTTTGCTTAACTGTCATTTCATTTTAACAATTCAAATTTCTCCTTATTGCATTAAGTGATGGAATGCTGATATGTAGATTTTTTATTGTTTATACATGAAGAAGTATTTTATAAAAATTTATATGTACTTATTGTGAAAAAGCACAATGTAAGAAATAAACCATTCCAATTCCTCCCACTCTCTTCCAACTCACTTCAATTTCGGTCTGCAGAGACTTAGAAACCTTGAAGTGCTTCAGTTTTTCCCTTCAAATGATTTTATATAAATATACAAACATGTATCTTTTCTTCTTTATATGTTTACACAAATAAGGATAAAAATAATAGTCTGAAATGTTCTTTTCCATTAAACACTATAATGGATCTGAGTAGTTACTTCATTCTTTGTTGTAACCTTTTTTTCTCAACATAAAGTAGTACCAATTTACATTAAGACATTTTTAAACTGAGTTTGAAAACTTGAAGTTGCAAATCAGAAGTAAAAATCATGTAGTCATCCACTGATTTCCCCCTTCCTCCAATGGCAGCCCTTGGAAATAACTAGTCAATAATTTGGTGAATGGATAAGCACGGAAGAATGTCCATTTCTACACATCCTCACTAGCACAGGGGGTTATCCTTGATTTTCCCAACTGGACAAACAAAAAGATGTTGTTGTTTGCCCTGGAGGCATCCATTTATTGGTAATCTGCATTTTCTCCTTCATAATTTTGTTTTTGGTTATATTTGCCTACTTACTAAGGGGTTACTCTTTTTGTCCGTTTATACATGGATTTTTGTCATAAGAAATATTTTTTTCTTTCATTAAATAGTTTCAGTCCTTTGTCTTTTAAGACATATAGGATCTATTTCTGTAATTATTGATTATGTTTTTCTCTACTTCTGTTACAAACTCATAAAAGTGATTAGAATACCTTATTATTATACCTATTTCATCTCCTATTGTTTTGCTTGATAAATGTTGATTTTATGCTATTTATTACAAAGACATTTGTAAATATCATACACGTTTAATGAATTTTGCCTCTTTATCTCTTATTTTACCTCTGTCTATTTTATTTAGTGTGACTTCAAAAAATACAAGTAGAATGACTTGTGTGTGTATATGTGTGGGTGTGATATTACACACATTGATTACTTTTGGGCTTTAATTGTATGGTGTCATAATTTGACTTCACAGAACTTTAGTAAAAAATATGATACATATATTGTCTCACCTTTTTCTCTCTCTTTTTTTTTTTTGGACAGGCAGAGTTAGAGAGTGAGAGAGAGAGACAGAAAGGTCTTCCTTCCATTGGATCACCCCCAAAATGGCCGCTAAGGCCGTCGTGCTGCGCCAATCCAAAGCTAGGAGCCAGGTGCTTCCTTCTGGTCTCCCATGTGGCTGCAGGGCCCAAGCACTTGGGCCATCCTCCACTGCACTCCCTGGCCACAGCAGAGAGCTAGACTGGAAGAGGAGCAACCGGGACAGAATCTGGTGCCCCAACCGGGACTAGAACCCGGGGTACTGGTGCCGCAGGCAGAGGATTAGCCTGGTGAGTTGCTGCACCAGCCTCATCTTTTTCTTTCTAAAAACCTAAATATTTGGGGGCTGGCACTGTGGTAGCAGGCATTCCATATCAGTGCTGGTTTGTGTCCTGGCTGCTTCACTTCTGATCCAGCCCCCTTCCAATGGCCGATACAAGCAGCAGAAGATGGCCCAAGTGTTTGGTCCCCCGCCACCCATGTGCACCTGCAAGAAGCTCCTAGTTTCAGCTCCGGTTTCAGCCTGACCCAGCCCTGTCAGTTGCACCCATCTGGGGACTGAATCAGTGGATGAAATCTCTCTCTCTCTCTCTCCATTTCTTCTTCTCTCTTTAACTCTGACTTTCAAATAAAAAAATATTTAAAAATTGTAAATATTTAACACTATATTAGAATATTCACGCAAATGTAATAGGTAACATAATGGTAATTAACAAATTAATAGCAACGATGAGATACTATAAAGGTAAATTAGTCCCTGATAGTTCATAAATCATTTTATTCATATCCTCTAACTCTTCCAAAGGCAGGACTGACCTTCTTGGTGGGTAAATTGGGTGATGGCAGCAGGTACTCACCTACATAAAGAAATAACTTCCTTTTCTGAATATAATTTTGCCTAATTAGGGTATTCCTTAACGCTCCAGTTGAAACAAAATATTCCCTAAGAAAGCATATTCAGTATAAAATAAACTACTGCAAAGTCTAAACATTTCAACATTATTATATCTCATCATGTTGGCTTCAATTAATTTTCTAGTTTTCTCTCTGGTTTGATTTTGAGGTATTCTTTCATATAAAATCTAAGATAGACTTTTTTGGATTCTTCTTAAATTTTATACTTCGAAAAGAAAGTAGAATATAATTTTCCATTAGTAACTATTTTATTTTCACTACCATTTTCTTTATAGATTTTTTTGTTTGTTTGTTTTTGTTTTTGTTTTTTTTATTTTTTTATTTTTTGACAGGCAGAGTGGACAGTGAGAGAGAGAGACAGAGAGAAAGGTCTTCCTTTGCCGTTGGTTCACCCTCCAATGGCTGCCGCGGTTGGCGCGCTGCAGCCGGCGCACCGCGCTCATCCGATGGCAGGAGCCAGGTGCTAGGTGCTTATCCTGGTCTCCCATGGGGTGCAGGGCCCAAGCACTTGGGCCATCCTCCACTGCACTCCTGGGCCACAGCAGAGGGCTGGCCTGGAAGAGGGGCAACCGGTACAGAATCCAGCGCCCTGACCGGGACTAGAACCTGCTGTGCCGGCGCCGCAAGGCGGAGGATTAGCCTGTTGAGCCACGGCGCCGGCCTCTTTATAGATTTTATTTGACTTTCATGACTCTAAATTGCATCTTTCTTTAGATGGTCATTGCCATTCTTTGTGGTGTTATCTTATAATAATTTAGCTTTATCTATTTCAAAAATTTTTCCTTATGGCTGATGCTGCGGCTGACTCCTCTGCCTGCGGCGTTGGCACCCCGGGTTCTAGTCCCGGTTGGGGCATTGGTTCTGTCCCGGTTGCTCCTCTTCCAGTCCAGCTCTCTGCTGTGGCCCGGAAAGGCAGTGGAGGATGGCCCAAGTGCTTGGGCCCTGCACCCTCATGGGAGACCAGGAGGAAGCACCTGGCTCCTGGCTTCGGGTCAGTACAATGCACCAGCCGTGGCAGCCATTTAGTGGGTGAACCAATGGAAGAAAGACCTTTCTCTCTCTGTCTCTCTCTCTCATTGTCTAACTCTGCCTGTCAAAAAATAAATAAATAAGAAGAAAATATTTAAAAATTTTTACTTATTTCCATTTTTATTACAGTCAAAAGATTAATGTTCAACTAAACAAAGAGTTCAATAAATAAAAAGGAAAAATATCATAGATCAGCAAGAATATAAGCAATGACTCTAATCAATCATCAACTGTAAAGATGTTGAACCTCACTCATATCAAGTAAATTTTAAAATACTAACATATCATTAAAGATATAATATTATACTAACTGAGCACCAAAGGGGAAATCTGTTGAAGTGAAATGGGCACTATGAGAAACAGTGACTTGATCAGCTCTTGTGCTGACTGTTGATGTACAATGTTACTTTATCCATTTTAGTGTTTTTTCTTTGTTTTGTTCTAGTACTATTGGTTGAACTCTGTAATTAACACACAATTATTCTTAGGTGTTTAAATTTTAACTGAAAAGTGATCCCTGTTAAATGTAACAGTGGGAATAAGAGAGGGAGGAGATGTACAATTTGGGACATGCTCAATCGGACTTGCCCCAAATGGTGGAGTTGGAAATGTGCCAGGGGATTCCAATACAATCCCATCAAGGTGGCATGTACCAATGCCATCTCATTAGTCCAAGTGATCAATTTCAGTTCACAATTGATCACACTGATAGGTCTGAGTCAAAGGGATCACACAAACAAGACTAGTGTCTGCTAATACTAACTGATAGAATCAAAAAGGGAGAGAATGATCCAACATGGGAAGCGAGATACACAGCAGACTCATAGAAGGGCAGATGTGCTAAATAACACTCTGGCCTCAGAATCAGACCTAAATGAAAGATCTCTGCAAGTGAGATCCCAGTGGAAAGAATGGGGCCATCAAAGAAGGAGGTACCTTTCTCTGATGGGAGGAGAGAACTTCCACTTTGACTATGACCCTGTCGGAGTAACATCGAAGGCAGCGAACTCAAAAGGCTTCCATACCCTTGGCAACTCATGACTAGAGCCTAGGGAGATTACTGACGCCATAAACAAGAGTGTCAAATTGTTAAGTCAACAACAGGAGTCACTGTGTACTTACTTCTCATGTGGGTTCTGTCCTTAATGTGTTGTCCAATGTGAAGTAATGCTATAACTAGTACTGAAACAGTATTTTACACTTTGTGTTTCTGTGTGGGTGCAAACTGATGAAATCTTTACTTAATATATACTAAATCGATCTTCTGTATTAAAGATAATTGAAAATGAATCTTGATGTGAATGGAATGGGAGAGGGAGCGGGAGATGGGAGGGGTGTGAGTGGGAGGGAAATTATGGGGGGGGAGCCATTGTAATCCATAAACTGTACTTTGGAAATTTATATTTACTAAATAAAAAAATAAATTAAAAAAAGTAAAAAAAAACAATTTATTTGACAGATTTAAAACAAAATTTGACAAAACACTATATTTTGCAGCAAAATTGATATACACTGGCATTTATTCCTTTTGTGTTTTTGCTTTTTATTTTTTGTGAATTCAATTTGACAAAAGGGATCACACAAACAAGACTAGTGTCTGCTAATACTAACTGATAGAATCAAAAAGGGAGAGAATGATCCATCATGGGAAGCAGGATACACAGCAGACTCATAGAATGGCAGATGTCCTAAATGTCTTTGTAATTCAATTTTATTTTTGTTTTCATGTCTTTTTTCATTTAGTTTTATTTTCACTGTGAATATTATATTAAGAACTCTAAAATCTGTGCCCTGGAAACTTATTACCTTTGAGAATTTAAGAAAGAATGGACAATTATCTACTGAAAGCTTGGTAGGCAGATAGATATGCCACTAAGTGAGTTTTAGTCTTGCTGTTTTAGTAACCTTGGCCACACCACTAAATACTATATCTAAAAACCTCGGTAATTACCTGAATTTGTAGCTAAGGAACTCAGAAACAGATGGTAAGAGACAGCAAGAAAGTCACTGATAATTGAGATCATTCTCCATTTACTGGGCTCGCCTTTTTTTTTTTTTTAAGCCAATGTTGCTCTTGAGGGAAATCAATCTCTGTAATCTGAAATAAAAGATTTCCTTCCCTACGCCATTGAAAATGTTGTCTAATTGACTTGTTTCCCCTCAAATATTTGATTCCATATTTACCCTTTTATTTATTTTTAAATGTTATTTATTTAAATATTGTGTATCTATTTGATTGGGAAAGATATATAAAGAGAGAGAGAGAGAGCAAGAGACAGAGAGATTGAATCTTTTATTCACTGGTTCGCTCCCCTAATGCCTGCAACAGCCAAGGCTGGGACAGGCTGAAGCAGGGGACTGAATCTACATTTCTCACATGTGTGATAGGGACCAGCTGCTTGAGCCATCATCTGTTGCCTCTCAACTTCCAAGCTGGAGTAGAGAGCAGAGTCAGAACTCAAATCTAGGTATTCTGATGTTGGATGCAGGTATACTAAGCAGCAGCTTAACTGCTCAGCCAATACCTGTCCCAGATTTACCCCTTTATTACAAGGTACTGTCAGTCACTTCATCTCAGCCCCTCGTGTGATATAGCAGAATGTCTTCTCAATGTTTTTCTGAAGTTTTTCCAGAATGAGATACCTATTACTCCTCTTCATTATGGTTAATGACTACAAAATTTGGAGATATGTTTAAATAGGCAAGATAAACTTTTAAAGCACAAAAAATAGAAGCCTAGTTGTCTCTACTTTATAGATTGAATAATAGGATTTCACAAAAATCATTTCACTTGTTAATCAATGAGATCTGGATGCTCAATTCTTACTGAATAATTTACAATCACATTAAAAAATAAGAACCCCCTGGAAAGTTCTCATTTATGAATTAAAGTGAAATAAAACCTTTCATAACAAACAGAAATTGAAAGAATTTGTCATCACTCACCCAGCCTTACAAAGTATGCTTAAGAATGTGCTATACACAGAAACACAGAAAAATAGCCATCATTATGAGAAAATGTGGAGGCAGAAAATCTCCTGGTAAAACTACAAAAGAAATCCAAAGTAAACAATAGGGATATTTGTGGGAAAATGGCAGGGCCAAGTCATTACTTATCAATAGTCACCTTGAATATAAATGGCCTCAAATCCCCAGTTAAAAGATAAAAACTAGCTGAAATGGATTAAAAAATAAGACACATCACTTCACCAACAAAGATACGTACAGACTGAAGTGCTGAAGTGAAAGGATGGAAAAAGATATTCTGTGCTAATGGAAAGTAAAAATGGACAGATGTTGCCATCCTAATATCAAACAAAATAGACTTTCACATAAAAACTGTTAAAAGAGACAAAGAAGGATACTATGTAATGATTAAGGAATCAATTTAACAGAAAGATGCGACTATAATAAATGTATATGCACTCAATTACAGGATGCCTGGATATTTAAAAGAAATGTTAATGGATCTAAAGGGAGACATAGACTCCAATACAAGAGTAATGGGGGACTTTAATGTTCCATTTCATCAATGGACAGATCAACTAGACAGAAAATCAACAAAGAAACAACAGAGCTAATCAACATTATGGACCAAATTGTCCTAACAGGTATCTACAAGACTTTTCATCCCACAGTTGCAGAATACACATTCTTCTCACCAGTCATGGAACATTCTCTAAGAGAGAACATATGCCAGTCTATAAAGCAAGTCTCAGAAAATTCAAAAAAATCGAAATCATACCATGCATCTTCTCTGACCCACAATGGAATGAAACTGGAAATCAACAACTCAGGAATTTCTAGATCATATGCAAACACATGGAGACTGAACAACATGTTCCAGAATGAACAGTGGGTCATAGAAGGAATCCAAAGAGAAATCCAAAAATTTTTGGAAACAAATGAAGATGACAATACATCATATAAAAAATTTTGGGATACACCAAGAATAGTGTTAAGAGGTAAGTTTATAGCAATCAGTGCCTACAAGAAAAAATTGTAAAGGTATCAAAAATTGAGCTATCAAGGCATGCATATACAGCCAACTTATCTTTGATAAAGGGGCTAAAATCAATCCTTGGAGGAATGACATTCTCTTGAAAAAAAAAATAGTGCCAGGGAAATGGGAGTTCATGTGCAGAAATATAAAACTAGACCCAAACCTTACAACTCATACAAAATCCACTCAAAATGGATCAAAGACCTAAATCTATAACCTGATATCATCAAATCATTAGAGAACATTCGGGAAACTATATAAGACATTGCCATAGGCAAGACTTCTTGGAAAAGACCACAGAAGCATAGGCAATCAAAGACAAAACTGACAAATGGGATTATCTGAGAAGTTTCTGCACTGCAAAAAAACACTCAGCAAAATGAAGAGGCAACTAACAGAATGGCAGCTAATATTTGCAAACATTGCAACTGATTAAGGGTTAACATCCATAATCTATAAAGAGCTCCAGAAATTCAACAACAACAAAACAAACAATCCAGTTAAGACATAGGCAAAGGACTTAAGCATTTGTCAAGAGAGGAAATTCAAATGGCCAACAGACACTTGAGAAAATGCTCAGGATCACTAGCCCCCAGGGAAATGCAAATCAAAACCATGGTGAGGTTTCACCTTACTCCAGTCAGAGTGGTTCCCATACAGAAATCAACAAATGACAAATGCTGGTGGAAAAGCTGAGGAAAGGTACCCTGGTCCACTGTTGGTGGGACTGTAACTGGTGTAGCCACTATGGAAGGCAATATGCTGATACCTCAGAAATCTGAATGTATACCTACCATATGATTCAGTACTCCTGAGAATTTACCCAAACTAAAATAAGTCAGTGTATGAAAGAGTTACATATACCCCCATGTTCATTGTGGCACAGTTCACAATCACTAACATATGAAATCAACCAAGATGTCCATGAACTGTTGATTGGATAAAGAAATTATTGTATATGTATCTTCTGGAGTACTAGTCAGTTGTTAAACAAAAAAGAGAAGAGAAGAAAAGAAAAGAAATCCTATCATTTGAACAAGATGAACACAACTGGAAACCAGTACACTTAGTGAAGTAAGCCAGTCCCTAAAAGACAGATATCATATGTTTTCCATGACCCAAGGTAACTAATAAAGTACCTAAAATATAATGTACTGGAGTAAAATAGACATTTTGAGATTCAATGATTGTTTACAGCCCTTGTCTCTTCCATTCAGGAATAGCATTTATTTGTTTGTTTGTTTTTTCTCTTTATACTATTCGAACTATTTAGTTGGTGTGGTGTTAACTACTCGAACTATTTAGTTGGTGCGGTGTTAACTATGCGATCATTAAGTAAACTGAAAATAGATCTTTGTAAAAATTAAGAGTGGGGATGTAAGAGGGAGTAGGAGAAATGGTTGGAAGGTGTACAGGAGGTAGGGTAGAGGTGATAGTATTACTATGTTCCTAAATATGTGTATATTCAATACATGAAACTTGTATAACTTTAATATTTAAAAAAATAAGAACCAACTACCACTAAAATAGCATAGCTTATATTTATTTAATAAATATTTTAGATTTTTTATTTTTATTTGAAAAATAGAGCAACACAGAGAAATGGAGATGGAGATGGAAATAGAGATGGAGATGGAGGTGGAGGTGGAGATAGAAATAGATTAAGAGATAGAGATCTAGAATTTTTTCACATAGTGGGTCACTTTCCCAATGTGTGCAACAATCAGGAGTCAAAACTCCATCCAGGTTTCCCACATGGTTTTCAAGATCCCAAGAATCTGAGTCATCACCTGCTGTTCCTAGGGTACACATTAACAGGAAGCTGTATTGGAAGTTGAGTCAAGATTCAATCCCAGGCACATTGATTCAGGATGCAGGAGCCAAGCAGCAGGCAGCTTCCCCACAACGCCCTCCACTATCTTTTTTTTTAATATAATTGAATGATGGTTTTATTTGCAATCTCTTAGTGAATTACAGTCAACTTCATGACATAACCATTGGTTAGAATTTACCTCCTGTTGACAGCTTTTCTTAATCCTTATTGTTACTGTATTAGACTCCAGATCATAATTTTTGCCATTGCAAATGATAGTAAATATTTTGTGTCTGTGGCTGATAATTCCAGATAGTCATGAAATATGGAAAATAAATGAGATAAATTCTCACTGAAGACTACATGTGGAATGTTATGAAATTCTAAGCTTATGAGCCCATTTCCTTCAAAAAAGCTGGGTAGTTGATTGTTCCCCTTGGAAAGCAAAGTAGAAGATGAATTCTTGATTCACTGCTTGCTTGAATTTGAATGTCAAAATAATTTAATTATGCTGTACATTTTAGTGTAGTTTTAAAATATGCCTTAAATATACTTTTAACTTGTTTTTGTGATTAGTGTAGTAAATAAGCTAAGTTGTAAAGAGTTAACCACTTACTAGTTGAGCTATTCACACCACTGTCTTCTTTCTTTCTTTTTTTTTTCTAGATTTATTTATTTATTTATTTGAAAGGCAGAGTTACACACACACACACACAGAGAGAGAGAGAGAGAGAGAGAGAGTCAGCATTGCAGGTGGTGGCTTTACCCACTTAGTCACAACTCCGACCCCTGTAATTTTTCTTAAATATCTGAGTTTTAAATACTGAAATAAAAACAAAACAACAATAATAACAAAAATTCCCATAGTTTTTGGCCTTGATTCCAAAACAATAGATTAGGATTTTTCATTACACTAAATACATTTCTGAGGTATGCCACTTAAGCAAACAACTTGAAATCATAGAAATAGTTTAAACTGTTATAAGTATCAGAAAAGAAAAAAAAATTGTCACATTTTATTTCAAGATTGGTTTTTAAGAAAACTTCTCTTGACAGTCAATATAGCTTATAGAGCAGAATCATAAAATCCTCCTCCCAATCTTACTTCATCATCTGCACAATTAAAAAAATAGAATCAAATTCAGTAGAATTGCTTTTTAGTCCCTACATTTTCCTGGTGAATAAAACATCAGATGCACTGACATTGAAATGAAAATCCATTTCTTTGGAAAGTAAAGCTCATCATTGTTCCATGTAGTTGATCGGACTCCAACAGCATGGAATGCACATTTTCTAGGTTGGTCCTAGATGACAAAAAAGAATTGTTGACCAACAAACACATCTCTTCTCCCGTAAACTGGATCAACAGAATAAAACTTGTCAAGCACTTCTCTTCCATTTTTGTGCTGCACTTATGCCAAGAGCAACTCATTCATACTCTCTCCATCAGTGGCATTGCCCAAGTGTAAGTGAAATATCTACGAGCAGATGCACTAGAGTGTAATTGCTCTTGCACAAAGTAAGCCATTGATATTGTACAGCATCCATCAGTGTTATTTGATAAAGGAATTTTGCCAATAGTTCATTCTGCTTTCCCAGTGATCATACTATTTGTCATTAACATGGCAGCTGCTTTTATTAGCTTCTTGGCATTCGTGTGACTTGTACCTGTGTTTTGCCAAGATGAATGCAACCTTGAAAGATGTCTCTGTAATTCTGGTCTTTTTTCCCACCATGGACAACAAAAGTCATCAATTTTTCACTAGAAAGCACAATTTTGAGCTTATTCAGGGAAAACAGAGTGATCACTCTGAAGACAATGTAAATAATTCTATGGCTATATTCTAATATTCAATGAAGTTTTACAATGATGTTTTATAGAACTTGCTGGTTTGATCACACACTGTCTTTAATGTGTTCATATTTATTCTTGCTACTTACCATCTGATTTTTTTCAGCTTGGATAAAACTATTGCTTAAGATTCATTTTTGTTAGCATGACACACTTTAATAGTGTGGGTTTGACTTGTGTCCTAGCTCTGTTTATATTGGTGATGCTCTCTGAGTTGTAATGCATAGATCTCAATTTTAATAACTAGTTTCATGCCTTGTGATCTCTGTGACTTGAACATATTTTTTTAAAGATATATTTTATTTATTTTGAAAGACAGAGTTGCATGGATGCAGAGACAGAGAGAGAGGTCTTCCATCCGCTGGTTCACTCTCCAGATGGCCGCAACAGCCGGAACTGTGCCAATTCGAAGCCAGGAGCCAGGAGCTTCTTCCAGGTCTCCCACATGGGTGCAGGGGCCCAAAGACTTGAGCCATCCTCTACTGCTATCCCAGGCCACAGCAGAGAGCTGGATGGGAAGAGGAACAGCTGGGACTAGAATTAGCTCCCATCTGGGATGCCAGCGCTTCAGGCCAGGATTTTAACCCACTGTACCATAGTGCTGGCCCCTTGAACATACTTTTAATAAGAATGCAAAATAGATGAAAAGAATAGAATGCAAATATTTATCAGTTAACTTGATGCTGGCTTAGATGAGTCTTGGTAGAATATAGCAAACCCCACACTATAACGGGAAGTCTGTAATGGACTCATTAGTGAGCACATCCTGTATTTGTGAAATGTACAACTGATAATGTTCTTACTTGCCTTTCCTATGTTCTTTGGTCCATCTCACTCCGGAATTAGAAAGAAACCTCAAAGTCAGAGACCACCAGGAGTCAGAGAAACCACCCTGAGAAATGAGCCATTCCCTAGACCTGTTCTCACCTGAGGCTTGCAATCAGTAGGGGACAACTTGAACAACATATAGACAGTCCTTGACGTAACAGTGGTTTAAGTTACAATTTTCAGTCTCGTGATGGAGTGAGCGTGATATGCACTCAGCAGGAATCATACTTTGCAATCTGGATTTGGCTCTTTTGTCTTGGCTACTTCTATGCAGTAAGTGCCATGCTCTCTTGATGCTGGACAGAGCAGTGAGTGCATCTCCCAGTCAGCCCCACAATCACAAGGGGGTACAACTGACACTTAGTGGACGGTTGCTAGGCTATGATTTTAGGTGTAGCACACACGTTTTTGACTTATGATATTTTCAACTTATGATGGGCTTATTGAGATGTAATCTCACTGCGAGTTAAAGAGCATCTGCCAAAGGAAAAAGATATATCCAATACTGCAAAGTGACTGTGCGGTGTGTTCTTTTGCTTTCCCTGATTCCAACCTCCCATCTCCATCTGTTTCACCATTCTGATAAGAGGTTCTCTTAACAAGGATTTACTGCATATGTGTTGGCTGCTTGGTTCTGAATTTATATCGATGCACGAGGTGTTCATGGTAACTAGGTTTGCATTAATCCCACTTTTAGAGGTAGAAAATTTGAGGCTTAAAAAGTTTTATTAACTTGCCCCATAATCACTTGCTAATAAGAGGCAGAATTAGGTGTAATCACAGGCCTTTTGGGCTCTAAAACCTTGGTCTGCATGCTTACTGCTTTGTTAGATTACACATAAAAATCTCATTTTACATTCCTTTTAAAAACTCTTTATTTATTTGAGAGAGAGAAAGAGAAAGAGAGAGAGAGAGAGAGAGAGAGAGAGAGAGAGAGAAAGAATCTTTAATTTGCTGGTTCACTCCCTGCATAATTGCAAAATGTAGAGCTGTACCAGGTGGAATCTAGGAGCCAGGAACTCCAGCAATGTCTCCCACTTAGGTGACAGGATCCCAAGTAGTTGGACCATCATCTGCTGTCTTCTAGGTGCATTCTGAAGAAACTACATTATAAGTAGAGGCAGAGTTAGAACTTAATCCCAGGTACTCCAATATGAGATGTGGGTGTTCAAGTGGTAGCTTACTCGATAACGTTACAATATTACAATATCTCCCTCTTATTTTGCTTTCCTTCTCTACAATGTTCAATGATTTGTCATTGTCTACCAAGAAAGTACAGACCCATTAGAATGGCATTCAGATCCTCAAGTATGGCCTTCATCCGCTTTCTCAGTTCTATCTCCCACTCAGACTGACCACATTACCAAAAGCACCATGGTCTGCCTTGCTCTCATGCTTAAACCCAGGATATTCTCTTGTACTTGCTAGACATTCCTGGCTTTGCCTACTTATCAAAATCCAACCCATCCTGCATACCTCTGCACCCAGGTCATGTAGCATTCCTTAAAAAAAATTCACCACTATCAAAATCCAACCCATCCTGCATACCTCTGCACCCAGGTCATGTAGCATTCCCTAAAAAAAATTCACCATCAACCACTTATTTGTCCATAGAAGGCACTAGAAAGTCATGAGAATGACCCCATTTTATTTTAAAGGAAAAGAGATACTGAATCAGATAATGGCTATATAGGGAATTTGTTTTCTCTTTATTCTCTTAATATTATAAATGTCTCTCACATCAAAAATTATTGTTGGCAATCAATTTTTTATTGTCCACCAGGGCCCCCTGTGACTGATTTACCTGTCAGGGTTGATGTAGTGCCTGACATAGTTCTGGTACATAGTAGCCACTTAATAAAAATATTCTTAATTAAGAAGTTGCATTTACTTGTACAACAACTGATGGAAATTTACATTGTGTCCATTTATTTCCTCCATTACAAAGAACGCTTAAATGTGTGCATCTGATGATTTTCTTCAACTGAATTCCTAAAAATGATATCTGCTGCATTCTATGCTTTGTGTATTTTTTGAACTCTGACATAAATTCTAATTTTATTCTACTGCTTCAATTGTATCCTTTCAATGTCAATGTGGAAATGTGCTTCATTCATTTTGCTTTTCCAGCTTTGAGAAATCTTAAAAAATCTTTTGAGGCAGTTATTTGGCCTAGCAGTGAAAATACCAATTAGGATGGCTGTGTCCCGTATCTGACTACCTGGATTCAACACATGACTCTGGGTTTTGACCCCAGTTTCCTGCTAAAAAAGACCCTGGGAGGCAGTGGTGATGTCTCAAGTGATTTTTTTTTTCATTCATATGGGAGACTTGGGTTTAGCTCCTGGCTCCCAGCTTCAGTCCAACCCAGTCCTGGTCACTGTGAGAATTTGGTAATGAATCAAAGATAATCTCTCTCTCTCTTTCAATAATTAAAAAAAGAAATCTTTGCATTAAAGGCACAAAGAGCATATACTTTTTTTCTCATTGCTTTGTTAATGTTTGATTTTTCTGTCTTCATACCTTTATACCTTCTTAGAAATGAAATTACATGAAAAGTAGAAGATGACGTTATGTTGGGTTGTGGCACAGCAGGTTAGGTCACTCTGTCTCTTTCCCTTTCACTCTGTTAAATAAATAAATAAAATCTGTTTAAAGCATAGAGGAAAAATCCATGATTTGAAATCTTCTCCTTTAAATTAATGGCTGCTTAGTGCATGCTATACATTTGGGATAAGAATTTGTGGACTAAATGAAGATTGAAATAGAAAATGTGTCCTCAAATAACATATAGTCTACTATAAGAAATAAGACTCCTATGTAGGGAAGATGCATAACATTGAAGTGAGGGCAAACTGCTGTGAAGGAATTGAGGAGTGACTGGACGCTGCTGAGGCATTGCTACAAGCTGCATGGAAAGGCTGGTCTGGAGCTAGCTGCGGGAGGGACAGGAATCAGGCAAGCCTGGGAGAATACTCAGGGAGTGAGCAAGTGACCAAGGGAATGGCCAACATGTGTAGGGGAAGTTAGCGTTAGCCCACAGAGTAGAACAGGAAATGAGAATGGGAAGGCAGGATTGATGGCCTGTGGCCCTTACTCTCAGGCTCAAGATTTCATATGGAAGTTGAGCTAATGAAGGTTAATTTAAGAGATAAGTAAAAATAACCAAAAATCATCATATAGCATCATATAGCTCTCAGTGTGTGCAACTTGATATAAGAAAATGTCAGAAAGTCTGTGGAAATTGAATTAAAAATTAGTTGAGTGCAAAACATTTTTGAAATACGTATCTCAAAATGGCCTTCAAAAAGTTCCTGGAGAACACATTTATTGGAATAGCCCTGCAGATGTTTCAAAAATTGTTTGCACCAAAATAAACTTACCTTTTAAAAATAATTTATTTCAGAAATCAAAGGACAAAGAGAGAAAGGGATAGAGCGATAAAGGGAGAGAAAGAGAGAAAGGGCATTCACATTTGCTGAGTCACTTTCCAAATGCTCAGATGAACCAGAGTTGGGCCAACCCAGAGCAAGGAGCTAAGAACTCCACCTAGGTCTCCTCATGGGTGGCAGGGACCTAACTCCTTGAGCCATCACCTACTGCCTCCCAGGGTCTGCATTAGCAGAAACCTGGGGTGGAGCTGGATGAAGACTCACACCCATGTCCTCTGATAGGGGATATAGGTGTCCCAGTGTAGATGTCCCTTAACTACCAGTCCAAATGCCCATCCCTAAACTTATTTTTCAAGTCCACATTTCCAAGAATTTTTGAAGTACCCTCATATTTTCTCTTCAATACTCACTTCAGCCTTGTGAGGCAGTTCTTTTATCCTTACGTTTTAGATGAAGAAATATTGAGTGTATCACTCCATGTGTCTATATGGAAAGGAAGGGGGGACAGAGGGGGGAAGGTGAAGGAGATGTGGAGGGGGAGGGAAAGGGTAAGAAAGAAAGAGAGAGAGAAAGAAAAAGAAGGGAAAAGAAAGAAGAGAAGAAAAGAGAAGAGAGAAGAGGAGAGGACAGATGAAGGTGAGGAGAGGGGAGAGGAGGGGAGGGGAGGGGAGGAGTTGAGAGGGGAGGAGAGGGGAGGAGAGGGGAGGGAAGGGGAGGGAAGCAAAGTGGAGAGATGAGAAGGGACCATCTTGGAAGAGAAAGGGTGTAGGAATCCATTTGGTGGCTATTCCAGTGTTCTGGCTGAAGAATTGTTTTCTACATCAGTGGTTTTCAAAGTTTAATGTGCAGAGCCATTTGGGTAGTTTATTACAATGCAGATCTTCAATCTGAACCTTGAAAAGGGTTTTAAGCAGGAAATGACCTGATTTGATACACCTGTTGGAAAAGATTGCTTTGGCTGCTGTGTGCAAAGAGTGCATCGAATGCAAGGAGACCAGTTAGATGGCAAGATTCAGGAAGTGTGTGACACTAGTTTGGATTAAAACGGGATGTCAGAACCAATGGCAACTAGGTAGGTTCAATTATTCTGATTAAGAGCAAAAGGGATAAAGGAGAAAAAACTGGTTAAACAAGGATGAGCTGTTTATGAGTCTTTATAAATTGTTTACTGGTGGGGGCCAGTGCTGTGGCACAGTGGGTCAAAGCCCTGGCCTGGAGTGCCGGCATCCCATATGGGCACAGGTTCTAGTCCCGGCTGCTCCACTTCCCATCCAGCTCTCTGCTATGGCCTGGGAAGGCAGTATAAGATGGCCCAAGTCCTTGGGCCCTGCACTCGTATGGGAGACCCGGAAGAGGCTCTTAGCTCCTGGCTCCTGGCTTTGGATCGGCGCAGCTCCAGCCTTTGCGGCCTTCTAGAGAAGACCTCTCTCTCTGTCTCTACTTCTCTCTGTAATGCTGTCTTTCAAATAAATAAAAATAAATCTTTAGAAAAAAAGTCTTTACTGGTGAATCCATGGGAATTTTAAACAAAAAAGCTTAGAAAACAGAATTCAATGTTAGGATAGAATTAATTCTCAAAAAATCAAATTTATTGCACACTGTGTTCAAGATACAATGACAAGCAGTATTTAGTATTTGAAAATACTGCAAACATGCAGAAACTGTAGAAGATACAGCACCAATCCAAGGTGGAGTTAGCAAATATTTACATTTTGCCATTCTTGTTTCAAATGATTTTAAACAATTGGATTGAGATAAGCATTTTACATGCATTGTCTCCTGTATTCTTCAAGAATACTTGATGAGGTGGATGTACGTGGGACCTCCTGGCATTAGTTTATACCTCCAGAGGCATCACCATTTTGCTCTGTGTGCCAAGAGGCCCACCTGTATGAATAATACTAAGGGGGCTCCCCTTGTCTTCTGACTTCCAGCTAAGCTCTAGGAGGAACATCTGTGGGAGATTGGAGACAGGCAGGAGAGCAAAGCCAGGGTCCATTTTTCTCACTGTGAGCTAATGTTGGCTTCCAGGGCTAGGTGGTACATGCCTGTGATCATGACATGACCACCTATTGTGCACCTGTGATGGTGAGCAGCTTCAAGTTCCTAATTGATGGGACTTACCATTGCCACCCATCACCTTTATCATGTCACCCTGTTTTATTTTGTTTCTAGCACTTATGTTCTCATCTGTTCATTGTGTCCTCTCGTCCGTTGGCAGATATGAGGTCTAATGGACCTATATCATCACACAGGTAATACTTGCATTTCCATTCCTAGCAACTAGGACACTGCCTGATGCAGGATGTGTGTGAGTAATTGCTCAGCAATAATCAATGAATACATAATGATCAAAAAGGATGGAAGGAACAAATCAATGTAATTAAATGAATCTAAGGCAAACACTGAAAATAGATGATTAAGGAGAGAGTGGCAGTCAGCTATGGAAAAAATCAAATATAGAATTTTCTTTCAAGATATTCAAACTTGAAGGAAGAAGACAGGAACAAGAAGACATATCCCTTACATCCCACCGGAATATGTGTTTTAAAGGAGAAAAAGAGATGTTTCCAAAACTCCATTATTTTAAAGAATCCTCCCACTATGATTATGTGCTATTTTAACACTTGTAATTATAGTGCCAAAACAAATGGCTTAAAATAAGGATCAAGAGAAATGGAACATTTCTATTGGCTTCCCCATCATACTGATATTTCTCCCACTTGGAAAGACAGTTCCTCTTCTTCTTTTATTTTCCCCTTGTTGTGAAGTGACAGAATGTTGAATTTCTGTTTCTGTTGCAAAAGAACACAGGGGACAAAAATTAAATTGCTTATTTTAGAATAGTTTATTTTGTAAAACTTTATCCTTTGAAATCCAAAGGTCAATGATACTTCATATATGCAAATTCAGTTATTAAATGCATTGCATATTAGTAGGTCTGGCAGATGGGGAAAACTAAAGATTTATCACAATGACCGGTCAGGAACTTGGTGGGGTCATTGTGCACACAGTGTGACAACCAATGACAATCCTTCAGTTCTATCCTTACCAAGGCCTCTGCCATCCATGCACAAAGCTAATGTTTAGTTCCCCATGTGTCAAAGTCAAATTCAGTATCTTTTCTAATGGGTTGCAATCCTTTTTATGCTTATGATGAAGCTGAGTTTCTGTTCTGTAATAAAAACTTTAATAAAAACTTTCCTGGCAAATTTCATGTGGTCAATCTTATTTTCAGTCTAGAATTGGACGCTTTATATTGAAACTAGACAATTTGAAATGGCAGGAAGCACTGTCATTGTAATATCTGAAATTTGATAAGATTCTTTTTTTTAAAAAAAGATTTTATCTATTTGAAAGTCAGTAACACAGAGAGAGGAAGAGACAGAAAGAGAGAGATCTTCTAGCTACTTGCTTTAACAGCCAGGATTAGGCCAAGCCAAAACCAAAAGACAGGAGTTTCTTCCATATAGATGCATGAGCTCATGAACTTGGCCATCTTCCACTGCTTTCCCAGGCACATCAGCAGGGAGCTGGATTGGAAATAGAGCAGCTGGGACTCAAACCAGCACCTACATATGATGCTGGCACTGGAGGCAACAGCTTTACCTGCTATGCCACAGCAGCAGCCCCAGATTCTTTTTTTTTTAAGGAGCTTAAAGTGTTTTTGTGGAAAGTCTTTTATTCTTCACAATATCAATGAAATAGATAGATGTTGGCTTCCGTAATACATTCTTTCATATTCAAATAAATGTGTACACTGTTCACACTAAAGCATTAATTTGTTGGGGGAGAGAGAGAGAGAGAGAGAGAGAGAGAGAGAGAGAGAGAGAGAAAGCATCATGGATTATTGAAGTTTGGGCGTAAAAGTTGGATAATACCATCATCCTAAGATGTATACTGAGCAAGCTATGGAAAGCTATTTCAACCACTGAGATTTGAGTGCTATTTGTTTATTACAGCATGATCTACCTGTCCTGACCATACAGTATAAGCAGTTATGTGCATAAAGCACTACATCATGGTGTCCATAAGAATTAAATCAAGTCAGATTTCTTTCACCTGCCCACCATGTAGGTAAAGCATGTAAACTTTCTGAGCCTCAATTCCCATTTCTATGAATTAATGAGCCCAATAATGCCTATCTCACTTGGTTGTTGTAAAAACTAATGGAAAAATTTGCCCCATGTCTGGCATCTGCTAAGAATATATTAAATGGAAGCTATAAATACAGACTCCACATTTTCCAGTGTAATGAGGTTGTGACCATGGCTAAAGCAGGTCAGATTGGCATGTCATGCTGCTGTGGTCTTCCCCAGTTTTGCTTCTCTCTTCTAAAACTCTAAACCTTCGGTTATGGGGACTTACATTAGGGATGTTTCTTTTGCTATGTTGGTTTCCAAAATATGTGAGCTATACATAGTGATAAATAGAGATTGTACAGTTCTCCTATCCTATCCTCGGCTTTCCCGGTCTTAAATGTCATGTCTTTGTGGAAGCAGCAGGAAAACCTCTCTTCATCATCTCTCTAGGTAGTTATCTAATGTGAGTCATCAAAGGTCACAGGCCTCCTTCTATCCCAGTGATTGCCAAGCTGTGTCTAGTTATCTCTCTACAGTCTTAAGCATCTCCCTGTCTGATTTTTCTAGCTTTCCTGTAATATTGCTCTGTGTGTTTCCAATATAGACCATAAACAGGTCAATGAGGATTTAGAATTTTAAGAAAAATTTCTTAAATGGATTTTGACCTAAAGTTTTAACAGTTTTCAGGGGGAAAAATCATGTTTTTATGTATTTTAAAAGAATATGCTTGGGGTTGGTATTTGACCTGTTGATTAACATGCTGATAAGGATGCCTAGAGTTCATTTTAGAGGGCCTGGGTTCAATTCCTGACTGCACTCTCAATTCTAGTTTCCTGCTAATGCAGATCCTGGGACACAGCAGTGGTGGCTCAAGTTGTTGGGTTCCTACCATTATGTGGGAGACCTGAATTAAGTTCCTGGGCTCCCATCTTCAACTGGTAGCCTAGAGCTATTATGAGTGTTCAGGAAGTGCATAAGTAATTGGGATTTTCTGTCTGTCTATCCTTTTCTCACTGTGTCTCTACCTCTCAAGTATATTTTTAAATATTTTTAATTTAAAGAAAATGCTGTTTCAATGGTAAAATGTTGAAAGCTTTCCCTCAAGGTTAGGGAGAAGACAAGGAAGCCCATTTTATCACTACTACTCAACTCTCTACTAAAAGTTCTAGTCAGAGCAATTAGACAGTTAAAAAAAAGAAAGGAATCCAAATTGAAAAGAAAAACAGTAAAACTGTTTCTGCTCACGGATGATGGGATTCCATACAGGGACAATCCTGAGGGACTCCACAAAATAGCTCTATTAGAGATAATAAACAAATTCAGCACAGTGGCAGGCTACAGGATCAATCAATAAAAGTTAGCTGCATTTCTGCATCCTAGCAGTGAACAATTTAAAAAAAAAAGTGAAAGTAATTCGCTTACAATAGGATCAAAAAGAATAAAATACTTAAGAATGAAGTTAGCCAAGCAAATATTAGACTTGTACACTGTACACGAAGAAGCATTGCTGAAAGAAATAAACAACATAAATAAGCAGCAATTTCCCTGAAATCTGTCATTACAAAGTTCCACTTGTTACCTCTTTAGTAAAAATTATTTTAGATTTTTTTTCCTATTCAGTATCAATGAGGTTTTTTGATTAGAAGCCATAAAAGTTGTCTTATTATTGACGCTTGGTCAGTGACTTCACCCATTAGGGTTTCATTTTACCCTTCTTAAATTGGATATAACATTTGGATCTACTGCAATGATTGCCGTGATGAAATACAGGAGTCATTTTATTTGTTCTTCTGCCAGCCTCCACTCACGCCTTCTATGTAATAGTACAGGATGGCTGCTCCAACTCCAGCCCTCATACCCATATTCTGACCCCAAAGAAAGAAAAAAAGGTCAAGAGAGAGGCTTGTTTTCACCTTTAATGATGTTACACCAAAGTTTTTGTTGTTGTTGTTTTTGTTTTTGACAGGCAGAGTGGACAGTGAGAGAGAGAGATAGAGAGACAGAGAGAAAGGTTTTCCTTTGCCGTTGGTTCACCCTCCAATGGCCGCCGCAGCCGGCATGCTGCAAGCGGCGCACCGCGCTGATCCGATGGCAGGAGTCAGGTGCTTCTCCTGGTCTCCCATGGGGTGCAAGGCCGAAGTGCTTGGGCCATCCTCCACTGCACTCCCGGGCCACAGCAGAGAGCTGGCCTGGAAGAGGGGCAACCGGGATAGAATCCGGTGCCCCGACCGGGATAGAATCCGGTGTGCCAGCGCCGCTAGGCGGAGGATTAGCCTATTGAGCCACAGCACTGGCCACACCAAAGTTATTATTACCCCTTGCATTTATTCACATCATCATGCCATTTGGGAAGGGATATCAGGCCTGTGTAAGGTTCAGCAAAGGGCCTAGCTCACAATAAGGGATTTATTTCAGAGAAACAAGGGAGGAATTCATGTTGAGTGACAATGTACGGTCACTGTCCAAGCCAGTGCTGCTCCAGACATACCTCCAGGGTTTTCTTGGGCATAGAATGACATCAGACTCTTCTTTAAATATTTCATTTATGTGATTGCAAGCCTCTTAGGGAGCCTGAACAGCTTAAATCAGACATGCAAACAGAACAGGGAAAGGGTAGAAAAATTAAAAGCCATCCTGGGTGATGCATAACTGAGTGTGAGGAAAGCAAGTAGCACAGTGGGGGTTTCTGGAGAATGACTACCCTCTCCTGCTCAACACAGCAGCAGGTTCTCAGATTCCAGAACTGAAACACATGAGACCCACAATTCAATGGTATTTCACACAATTAGAGGATCCAGAAGTCAACATTTTTCTTGAAACTTGTATTTTATGGGAAATTCCCTTCCCCCCTGCCCTTCTTTGTCTTAAGGTTCCAATATTTTAAAACTCTTTGCAGTTTGCTTTCGGACAACCAGTTGGAGGCATCTGTTAGGAAAAAGTAAGGCAATATTTCAGCTCCTTAAAAATGGATGGGCTTTCAGAATCTGCAAATAACCTTTACGTTGGAAATGATTATGGAGAGTAGGGAACAGGAGGCCAGACTGGCTATCATCATTGCAGCCTCACGGAGTATTTCTTGATGCCAGGTATTGTGCTTGAACCTTTGCACATTCATTATTGCATCAAAGCTTCACAAAAGTCTTGCAGCGTCGTCCTTTTTGCAAAAGCATAGTTCATGACAACTGAGGACCCGAGAGTGTATGCTTTATGACCAGGGTCACATAGCTGAGCAGGGGCAGAGCTGAGATTGAAATCTGGGTCTGTCTAATGCCCAAGTCTATGTTCTTAATTCATAGCCAATACTGTGCTCAATTTCTATGCCTTTTCCAGAACAACATATGGTGGGTTTGCCACAATATGAAAATAAGGCTGTGAAAATTGGGGATGCAGAAGTTCAATGTTTAGCTTTAAACGCAGGGTCCCTCCTGTCTGCGACACAGCATGGAGTATGCAAGCAGGAGTCACCCAAGCCTAAAAAGCCCCGTGAGAACCCCTCTGCTCTCAACATCACACACTCTTTAAACGACATCTGGAGGGCCCTCACGCCATTTATCCCATTAAATAAGAAAGAGATTTCTGGCAGTTACCATTTCAGGGCTTTAAATCCACAGTGGAGCTGTGCTACTTATTTAGCACAGGTGTTTAATTGTGATAAATTGGAGAAAGTCCCGGTATTCAATGGTCCTCAAACTTGCACTACCATCTGGACAGAGAGGGATAGTGGCTTCCTGTCAGCAAACTTGCTTATTGAATGCCCAGGGTGCTGGTCTGGTAGGAGACCTCTGGGGGCAGGGCAGGAGGTCGGGTGGGCGTGGGGGCAGGCAGAGTATGGAAACCTTCCGCAGGCTGACAAAACACTGTGGGAGATGAATAAGAAGCTGTGTGCTTTTTGATAACCTATTTTTCCCATCCCAGCATTAAATATTAACAGCACTTGAGTATGTTGGTGAGAGACAGCGCTGGCATTTTGTGCATGAAGGGAACGTTACATTGACTGCTTTTGGCGAAGGTTTCTGTTGATGAAGAGTGCACGAATGTTTCTGTGGTCTGCCGTGGAAAGCAGTGCATGTGTCAGTTCATCAAATGTGCTTTAAAGGAGACGCTTCTCTCAGCCGATGTGAATTGCAACCGGAACTGTGTGTATCTTATCACCTGAATCAACAGAAAAACTGGCAGAAATAGATGAACTGATGGTCTTCAAGACACTGGACACCAAAACATGAAGGACAACAGCCCCTCAAAGACAAAAAGTATGATGAACCCTATGATTCAATTGGTGCTGCTAACTGACTTCTGAGACTACGGGGAAAACACAAGAAGGGGGAAGTTAGTAAAATCAGGTGGAGTCTGAGTTGAGGCGACAGAGCTGACTGGAGAGGTCAACCTTTTAGAGTAACAGTGTGCGGCTTGGAGAGTTGCCCACAAAGAGTATTCCAGAAAACTGCAGAGTGTCTTGGGTATTCCGTAGAGAGCTCAGGTACACATGTGTGCCATCTGAAAGGATCAGGAAAATGCAGCACCTACACAGAGCTGAGAATTGTCTGTTTTCTCTGGGAGGACTGAAAAAACATTCATAATTTTCAGAAAAGCCTTGTCTTAATAGTGAGTAATAACTAACCCTGACTAAATATTACTCTTGTCCTGCCTAACAAATTTTAAAAAGGAGAAACTAGAAAAAGAAAACTAGTTCCAGGTAACCAAACTGCAACCAAAACAAAGTTCAAGGATATTTATAGGAATATGAAAATATCCAGCACTCAACAAGATGGAATTCACAATGTGTGGCATCTGGCCAAAAATTACCAGGCATGCAAAGTGCAGGAAAATAAAATCTAATGAAGAGAAAAATTAAATGACTAAAGCTGAACTAGAGCTGATGTAGATGTGAGAATTAGTAGACAAGAATATTAAGACAATTGCGGACATGTTCCATATATTCAAAGAGTTAGCAGATTTCAATACTATACTTTCAATCATTAAAAATTGAATCAAATTCATAGTAACATTTTCTGATCAATAAAATCATTCTAATATATGTATATATAAAAAGTGCTACACAAATGATCTAGAAGGAACTAAAACCACATGAAATATACATTCATGTAAAAACTACAGTTACTGAAGAGTTGTAGTATCAGACTCAATTACACAAATTCATCAATGGAAAAGACTAGTTATTTCACCAACACAACCATATAAAGACAACTGATTTTCAATATACAGACAATGCAACTCAGTAAGATTACAGTTTTGTTTTTAAATAAAAAATGCTGAAACACTTGCTACCCATATACAAAAATTCTCAACTAGCACCTTACAAAAATATGAATTCAAATGAATCAAGAACCAAAAACAAAATCTAAAATTTTTAGAATAAATATAAGAGAAAAGTCTTAGTGTCCCTAGATTAAGCAAGCATTTCTTCAATATAACACTGAAAACATGATTCACTAAGAATAAATTGGTCAGGTGATATAATCAAGATTTAAAAGTGTTTTCAAAAGGCACTGTTAAAGGAATGAATAAGTCACAATCTGAAAGAAAATATTCACGAAGGACTTATATCTAGAATATACAATGGAACTATCTCAAATCCCAAAAACAAGAAAACTAACAATCTAATTTAAAACATAAGCAAAAATATGAGCAGAATTTTCATAAAAGAAAGTGTACGGATGCCCAATCAGCATGACATTATATTTGACATCATTAGTAGTTAAAATGCAAATTAAAACCATAGTGATATACTAATACATACCTTTATTGATTTATTTTTAAAGATCCATTTTTTTTTATTTGAAGGAGAGAAAGGCAGAAAGCAGGGGGGTGAAGACAAAAAGAGAGAGAGAAAGAGAGAGAGAGAGAGAGAGAGAGAGATTTTCCATCTGTTGGTTCACTTTTCAAATGGCCTTAACAGCTAGGATTGGTCCAGACTGAAGCCAAAAGCCAGAAACTCCATCTAGAGCACCCACATGGGTATCAGGGGCTCAAGCACTTTGACCACCACCTGCTGACTTCCTAAATGCATTAGTAGGAGCTGAATCAGAAGAGGAGCAACTAAGACTCCAACCCTTGCTCCAATATGGGATGTGGCATCACAGTAGCAGTTTAACTCAGTATACCACAACACCGACCCACCAGGTCACAACTTTTAGAATGGCAAAATTAAAAAATCTTGCAATGCCAAGAGGGTATAAAACCCCAGAAATAGTCATCCATTGCTGGTGAGAATGTAAAACAAAGGAACCTCTTTGGAAACTAGTTTGGCAGTATCTTAAACAGTGAAACGTACACCCACCCAATGATGCACTAATTCCACTCCTAAGTATTTCCTCAAGAGACATCAGAGCATATGTTCACACAGGGAGGTTCACAGAAGCTTTCTTAGTAACAGCCAAAAGTTGAGGAAAATCTCATCAACAAGTTTGGAATAAATGAATTATTATTTTTATATGATAGAATATAACTCAACAATAAAAGACATATAATAGATGCAATAGATTTAGTGAATCTCAGCTGATTAAACTGACAGTAAGAAAAGTAATTGTATCTATCTTCAACAAATAGTATAGGGAAAATAATATCTACATACCAAAGATTGAATTTGAAATATTACTTTATACAGTATACAAAAATCAGCTCAAAATGGATCAAAAACCTAACTATAAGTAAAACCTATAAAATTCTTAAATAAAACAGAGGTGAAACCTTCATGGTATTGAATCTTGTGAGTTTTTAGATAGGACACCAAAAGAAAATAAACAGATAAAGGGACTTCATTAACATAAAAAATTTGTGCACCTAAAAGCACTATGAACAGAATCCAAAGAAATCCCCAGAATTAGAGAAAATATCTGCAAATAATTTTATCTGAGAGGAGTGGTCATATTATCAGAATAAATAAAAAAAAACTTTTATAGCTCAGCAATTTAAAAAAAACACTTCTATTCTAAAAATTGACAAAGGGCTTAAATAGACATTTCTTCAAAGAAGATATGTAAGTGGCCAATAAGCACATTAAATGATGTTAAATATCACTAATCTTCATGGAAAAACAATTAAAATCGTGCTTTACCATTTTATACCAATTAGAATGGCTATTATTTTTAAAAATACTCCAAATCAGAAAATAGTGCGCATTGGTGAGATTAGGGAGAAATTGGAACCACTGTGCATTGCTGGTGGCAATGTAAATTGTGTATGTGCTATGATGGTTTCTCAAAGGTTGAACATAAAGTGATCATATGATCCTGCCACTCCTTTTCTGAGCATATGGGGTTGAACTTATATTTGTGTACTTAAAATACATAGCCACATAATTCACATAATCCAAAAACACAGATGCACACTTAATGTCCAGCAACAGATAAATGATTTTGCAAAATTGAAAGATACACATTTGTTTATAATATATTCCAATGTATTATAATCTAACATATTATATATATTATATATGTAATATGAAAAAGCAATGGATTCTGACGCATTACAAAATGGAGAAATCTTGAAGACAATATGTTCAATGAAATAAGCTAGTCACAAAAGGACAAATACCATATTACTTAACTCAAATGAGGCTCCCAGAGTAATCAAATTCTGATGGAAAACAAAATCATGGTTTCCAGGAACTAGAGTGAGGGATGAAATCAGTGGGTAGTGGGTAGAGAGTTTCAGACAAGGAAGATGGGAGAAGTCCTAGACATAGACACCGAGGAAGATTCCATAGCAATGTAATTTTACTGCATGCTGCTGAATTGCTCACTGAAGTGTGGCTACAATGGAAATTTCACATTCTAAACATGTTAGCACAATAAATGAGAGACAAGAGTATAAACTATTCCATTTCATTCATATAGAAAAGTTAAAAATTCAAAGGCATCTATAGGAAGTAGGTCAGTGTTTTCTTGGATACGTGGGATGGGGAAGTATGGAAAAGAGGGCTTACCAAATGGTAGAAGAAATCTTTTGGAGGTGATGAATTATGCTTCTTGGTGGTGGCAATGGTTTTTTGGATGTAAACATAGGTCCACAGTTACACAGTACAATTGGATACTATCAGCATATAGTTATAATTGATTGAGAATAAGCAGAATTTGACACAAAGACCTAAACGTAAAAACTAAAACTATAAAATTCTTACAAGGAAACATTGTACTGGTGCCATGGCTCGACTGGCTAATCCTCCACCTGTGGCGCCAGCACCCTGGGTTCTAGTCCCGGTTGGGGCACCAGATTCTGTCCAGGTTGCTCCTCTTCCAGTCCAGCTCTCTGCTGTGGCCAGGGAGTGCAGTGGAGGATGGCCCAAGTGCTTGGGCCCTGCACCCGCGTGGGAGACCAGGAGGAAGCACCTGGCTCCTGGCTTTGGATCAGCGTAGTGCGCCGACCATAGCTGCCATTTGGGGGGTGAACCAACGGAAAAAGGAAGACCGACCTCTCTCTCTCTCTCTCTCACACACACTTCACTGCCTAACTCTGCATGTCAAAGAAAAAAAAAAGAAGGAAACATAGTAAAAATTTCTTCACAGGAGAAATTTTCATGACTTGGATTTGGTAAAATGTTCTTAAATATGATGTCAAAAATAAACAACACAAAAAAACAGACATTTTTACATTATCAAAATTTAGAAACTTCCATGCATAAAGGGGACTATCAACAAAGTGAAAAAAGAATCCACAGAATGAGAGAATAAGAATTATGTAACCAATAAGAGATTTGTATTCAGAATACATAAATAAACCTGCAACCAAGTAACAAAAAGAAATTCAACTAACTTTAAAAATGTACAAAGGATCCAGAAGACTCATTTTTTTTCCAGAAAAACATACAAATGGCCAAGGAGCAAGGAGCAAGGGAAAGGATGCCAGACATCATCTATGAAGGATGATCCGTCCACAAATCAAAACCACAGTGAGATATCACCTCGGCCAATGACGAAGGCTAGTCAGATAACAACAAATGTTGCCGAAAATGAGGAGATTCAGGGCTGCTAGGTATGTAAGATGGCGTTGAGAACATCAATAGTCCTGGCCCTCAGGAACAGAATCTGAGAATCCCTCAAGGATTCCATATAGAGTTACAACCCAGCAATTTCTCTCTTAGCTTTATATTAGAGAAAAATGAAAACATAAGGTAGGGCAAGACCTGCACATGAATGTTTATATCATTACTGTTCACAAAAGGTAATTGTGAAGACAGCACCAATGTCCATCAATGAATAATTGGGTAAACCAAATGTGATATATTCATAAAATGGACTATTATTTACTATTACTCAGCCATCAAAAGGAATGAAATATTGACAACAGCTACACCACAACTGAATCTTAAAAACATTATGCATTATTCTAAGTGAAATAAGCCAGTTATAAATAGCCCTATTCTAGGTAAGTCCTCCAGATAAAATATCCATAGAGGCAGAAAATAGATTACTGGTTGCTTAGTGTGGGGGCAGTTGGGTGCTGACTACTGAGTAGTATGGGATTTCTTTTCATGCAGTGTTAAAAATGATGTAAAATGGATGTTGTTAGGAAAACAGGCACAGAATAGAGAGGAGGCAATGTATGAATTTACAGCTAGACTGAATTTATTCAGAGGAAATAAATTCGTAGAGGTGGGTGACCAACTGCCTGCATGCATGTTGATAGGACATGTGGCAGAAGGCCCTGACTCCCAGGGGCCAGGCTTTTTTATATCTTAGGAGGGCTAGGGATGGAGGTGGGAGTAGGGGGGATCAGGCAGAGGGGAATTTCTGGAACTGCCTTTCAAGTGTTTCAGCAATTGGTCTTTCAAGTGGTTGTCAGGGGTGGGATATGAAGGCAATAGCCTGTGAGACCCAATTGAGATTCAAGGGCAACAAATATATTCCAGTGTTTATCTGTCTTTAAGGTATTGAGCAAGAATGGCTAAGGCTTGTCTTTGTTCTATCAGATGTGGTGGTGCTGAATATGCTACAAAGAAACAATGATTTGTACACTTTAAACAGGTGGATTCTATGATATGTGAATTACATCTCAATAAAGACTTCTTTTTTTAAAGTTCATCATGAGCTCAGCTCTCTCATCTACCTGCATAATCCATGTAGTTGAAGATGCGACTAAAGGGAACATTACCTGGGCCAGGAAAAAGAAAACCCTGTCAGATCTCAGAAGTTAATTCCCTCATGTCCACGCACAACTCATTGGACCAAAGTGATCACAAGGCCCTTCCCCACCACAGAGGCCAGGAGATTCAACAGGACTTTGTTCTAAAGGCAGAAAGCTGGAAATTGTTGATGAATAATCCTAATTATCCTCCACATAGTTCATGTTCAGGGAGGATTCACTGTGCATGAGAAGCTTCTGTCACTACTGTATGTACAAGTATATATATCCAAGTGACTGAATAATACTCAGAAAGTAAGTTTTTTGGGGGACACTATAATCATCAATGCCAATATTTTATAGATTAGATAGGTGAGACATGGAAATAAAATAACTTTCCCAAAGTAGTGAAATATCTAGTAGCTGAGGGTTTAGCCCAAACACAGACAGCAGTGTCTGTGTGTGTGTGTGTTTGTAAGATTTATTTATGCATTTGAATAGCAGAGTTAAGAAAGAGAAGATACAGAGAGATCTTCCATCTGCTGGTTCATCCCAACAAATGGCCAACATGGCTGGGCTTGGCCACAGTGAAGCCAGGAGCCCTGAACTCCATCTGGGTATCCCACAGAGGTGCAGGGGCCCAAGCACCGAGGCATCTTTTGATGCTATCCCAGGTGTGTTAGTAAGGAGTTGGAACAGAGGTAGGGCAGATACGATTCAATTTAGTACTCATATGGGATGCAGATAGAATTTGATTTAGTACTCATATGAAATGGTGGCATTACAGGTGGTGGTGTAACCAGCTGAATCTGCAATGCTGGCCCCGGGCCTTTACTCTTGTCTTCACAATATAGACATCCAGCATTCACATATTACCTTCCCCTCTCTCAGACGCACACTTGTCAGAAAGCCTAAACAGGCACATACAAGAAAGCTTCCCCGTCATACATTGCTAAGTAACAACAGAGAGCACTCAGGTGTCTAACTTCTGTCCAGTGTCTTTCTAGTACTTTACTTTCCCAACATCTTTGGCAGAACCCTGGTTCTCAAGGTTGCTTTCTGAACTCCTGAGGGATCTGGCAGCTTTAAACCAAGCGACTCTGCTACATCCTTCATGCTTCTACTTGATTTCATTCACCTCTTGGCTGACAAAATCAAAGTTGGCGAAATTGCACTGCCCTGCTCACACAACTCAGTCTGAGTTAAGCTCAGAGACAAACCTAAGCTAGGAATAGCCTAAATTGAATGAATAAATCAGGCCCTTTTGCTGTTCCTGTGAACACAGATGTCTACTCCTATCTTATAGTAAGGACAAGTATTCTGATGAACAAACTCTACTGGAAAAGGCATCATTATCTAAGGGGTTAGTGACAGTAATTACATTAATAATAAGACCCTAGTTCTAGAAAATCAGTGCTTAGAGGTTGGGAAAAGGTGGATTTCGCCCTTCAGTCTTTTGTTACTCAAATCTGGTTTTTATTAAATTGTTATAAATGGATCATACGCAAGGCCTAGCAACAGGGCTTGCCTCATGGAAGATGTTTAGCAACAATTCCTGAATGTTTAAGTCACTCAACGAATATGGTGAATTAATAAGCATTCTAGCTTCAAGAGGTACAATAGTAACCAGGGTGTGTATGGACACAAGTCAAGCATAACACAAGATTCTTTTTTTTTTTTTTTTTGCGGTTCTCTAAAAAGTACTATCTTTATTTATTTTTTTTATATAAAGCTTTTATTTAAAGAATATAAATTTCCAAAGAACAGCTTATGGATCACAATGGCTCCCCCCCACACAACCTCCCTCCCTCCCCCTCCCCTCCCCTCTCCCGCTCCCTCTGGCCCTCCGCCCACATCAAGATTCATTTTCAATTCTCTTTATACACAGAAGATCAATTTAGTACATATTACATAAAGATTTCAACGGTTTGCCCTCGCATAGAGACACAAAATGATAATACTGTTGGAGTGCTAGTTATAGTATTAATTCACAATGTACAGTACATTAAGGACAGAGATCCTACATGATTTTTTTTTAAAAAAATTGATTAATTGTCTATGCAATTTCCAGTTTAACACCAAGATTTTTTAATCATTTGCAATTATCTTTATATAAAGAAGATCGATTCAATATATACTATGTAAAGATTTCACCAGTTTGCACCCACTCAGAAACACAAAGTGCAAAAATACTGTTTCAGTACTAGTAATAGCATTATTTCACATTGGATAACACATTAAGGACAGATCCCTCATGAGACGTAAGTACACAGTGACTCCTGATGTTGATTTAACAATTTGACACTCTTGTTTATGGCGTCAGTAATCTCCCTAGGCTCTGGTCATGAGTTGCCGAGGCTGTGGAAGCCTTTAGGGTTCGCCGACTTTGATCTTATTCCGACAGGGTCATAGTCAAAGTGGAAGTTCTCTCCTCCCTTCAGAGAAAGTTACCTCCTTCTTTGATGGCCCCGTTCTTTCCACTGGGATCTCACTCGCAGAGATCTTTCATTTAGGTCTTCTGTTTTTTCCAGAATGTCTTGGCTTTCCATGCCTAAACTATTCTCATGGGCTCTTCAGCCAGATCCAAATGGCTTAAGGGCTGATTCTGAGGCCAGAGTGCTATTTAGGACATCTGCCATTCTATGAGTCTGCTGTGTATCCTGCTTCCCATGTTGGATCATTCTCTCCCTTTTTCATTCTATCAGTTAGTATTAGCAGACACTAGTCTTGCTTGTGCGATCCCTTTGACTCTTAGACCTATCAGTGTGATCAATTGTGAGCTGAAATTGATCACTTGGACTAATGAGATGGCCTTGGTACATGCCACCTTGATGGGATTGTATTGGAATCCCCTGGCACAATTCTAACTCCATCATTTGGAGCCGTTCTGATTGAGCATGTCCCAAATTTTACATCTCCTCCCTCTCTTATTCCCACTCTTATATTTCACAGAGATCACTTTTCAGTTAAAATTTGAACACCTAAGAATAATTGTGTGTTAATTACAGAGTTCAACCACTAGTACTAGGATAAAAAAAAAATAACTACCATGGATAAAGTATTACATTATACAACAACAGTCAGCACAAGAGCTGATCGAGTCACTGTTTCTCATAGTGTCCATTTCACTTCTACAGGTTTCCCCTTTGGTGCTCAGTTAGTCATCGCCAATCAAGGGAAACAAATGATATTTGTCTCTTTGGGACTGACTTAATTCACTCAGCATGATGTTTTCCAGATTCCTCCATTTTGTTGCAAGTGACCGGATTTCATTGTTTTTGACTGCTGTATAGTATTCTGTAGAGTACATGTCCCATAATTTCCTAATCCAGTCTACTGTTGATGGGCATTTGGGTTGGTTCCAAGTCTTAGCTATTGTGAATTGAGCCGCAATAAACATTACTGAACACAAGATTCTATACTGTAGTCTTGGTTTTTCTACATGAGACACATTCAAAGACGCCCACCACAGGTAGTACAAAACCCTTATTCAGATCTCCTTTCTTAGCACAGATCCTGGCAAACTCAGCATATAACTCCTTTATCTTTCCTTATACAGTCAAGAACTTCCACATTTTCACTTAAAGAACTTGCTGGCTTCTCCTTGGCATATCTGAATCACTCTTTCACCTTGGAGCCATTGTCAGGTTTAAAGGTTACAAGCACTGCCTGCAATACCACAAGACTCAATCTAACAACTGTGACAGCTACTAAGTGACGAACAGGTGGGTAGCAACTGCGACATGGATACACTGAAAGAAGAGATGACTCACATCCTGGACAGGAAAGAGCAGAACAGCTTGACATTTCATCACAAGGCTCAGAATGGCACACAACTTAACATTTATGAATCCTTTCTGGATTGTTCCATTTAGTATTTTCAGACTGAGGGTAACCACAGATAACTGAAATGGCAGAGAGCAAAACTATGCATAAGGAGGAATGACTGTACAGTTTCCATGTCCATTCTTTCTGACAATGTGGATGTTGCTAATGATTCAAATTTATAACCAAATGTATAACCGAGAAATTTGGACTGCATAATGGACCTAACATGGGTCAGCGAGGGCCCCGTGAGAGCGATAGAAGTGGCACCTTCCCAGAATGGCATGCAAAAGACAAGTGTCTTTTTCAGTTTGGAACCCCTAGGTGTCCCCTTAGCAGTCAGAACAAGTCTAAGGTGACAATCACCTCTCTCTCTGCAGTGACATCTTAAAAGGAAATGAGCTTTCTAAGTTCAGTGGCCTCTCAGGAGAGGAATCCCAGCAGGGCTCTGGAGTCTTGGTGAACAGCCTCCAGCACTGTGAAATCTTTGAAGAGACCCAACTTTGAAGCATGACTTCCTGCCTATAATGTGCAAGAGCATACATGATGAGGGAGAACACCACTCAAGCCGGAGCTCCAAACACCACCCGAACTTGTCCCATCAAGCAGCCCTACCCCCTCGAGATGTCTCAGAGGCTGCCAGGAGCCACTGGAGAAAGTGTGTTTTTATCAGGCCGTTATTGTGGGAATGCTGCCAACAGGAAAAGTAATGGGTAAAGAAAGGAAATTTTGATTGTCCGGCCACGAGGCTGGAAGCTTCGGTGGCTTCAGGCCAAGAGATGGAAGAAGGGAAATTAAATGACAAAATAAATCAAAGACGTCTTCACTTTACAGTGTGTTTGAAGGGAAGCGCCTTGCCTGTTTGTGCTGTCCCAAAGCTTTCACCAAATTTAGCACTGGATTTTAGCTCATTATTGCAATTTCCTTTCAAGTACTTTAATACACTCACAATGCAGTTCAGCCTCTTTTTCTTTTTTTGCTGGTCATAAATCAAGCATTCTGTGTGGCTCCTATCTATGGTGTTCAGTTATCTTGGAGGCATTTCCCTTGACAAAGATAAAAAAGGATGACTTCAAAAGAGTTTAGAAGCCAGGGGAAGCCACCTTTCATAGAGAGAAGGAGGAGGAGTTCAAAGATGGGCTGGGATGGGGCTGTCCGTAAGAATTACAAATAACTCAGTCACCAGTGGTGAGTGCGCTAAGATATAAAGATTTCACACGTACCACAAACATTCATCATGCACTACCCTGTTCCAGAACTGTGCTGTGAGTCTTAGATCCATAATCTCCACTAATTTTGATAACAGACAAGGCAGACTACTTTCTGAAATATTCCCCTCAATTAAAAAATGGCTTTCATATAGGACACCATTTGTAAATAATTTTACAGCTCAGAGATGTTAATTATCAATGTGATGTTCGTGTTGTAGGGTCATAGTTTAATGTATCAGACATGAGTTTTCCATTCCTGTTGGCTTTCTTTTTATCCATTGTCTTGCTCCCTAGACAAGCAAGACAGGAGAGTATCCAATACCCCCCAGGAATGAGTTTTTGACCTTCATAGCTCTGTAGAGTTTGCAACAGACATAGAAGAATAATAATGGGAAGAGTTTCCTTTTCCATGTCCTGGCTAGAATCTCTTTCCTCTGACCCTCAGAAGTGATCCTGAAATTAATCCCTGTGTGCAACAGCAACCTTGGAGGAGTCTGGAAGGATCCAAGAACTTAGAATCTCCATGGTCCCTTCTCTGATCACCCTGTGGGTACCCATGTCTCTCTCGGCTTCTTCCCACTTAGATACCTTTGGAAGGTTCAAAGTAGGATTGGCTATGGGGACTATCCAGACAGATGGGCCTCAGGCATCACCAGAGATTTTCTGTTGGATTTCTTTTGGCCTAAAGAGTGATCTCTGAGTGGTCACAGAAACTGAGAGAGCCAGGGTTGGGATGGATGAGGAAGAGCAGTGATGACTTGGCACATCTAACACTACCGTAGTGCAGCACTTGGGCACCTGCTGGTTCAGGAGGACATTGACAACACCTTCACCTCATTCCCTGGCATGCCAACCTCTTCCCCCTCTGGAACATAGGCAGAATTAAAGGGACAGGCAAGTAGATGACAAATTGATTGAAATGAAACCCTGCTCAGTTGATTGCAATTCATTCTGTACTTCCTGTTAGAATGAGATTTTTGAAAGGGCATTTCAGCTGAGTCCCTGAGTGTCTTTAGGGTGGAGCAAATAGAAACCCTGAGACCAAAAAGAAAAGGAAGGACCCTTGGAGAATTAGATTCCAGTCTGGGGCAGTGGGTCACGTGGGTATAAGCTGTAGCATGGCTTATTCTGCATAAAACAATGAAAAGGCAAGGTCTTCTGATTTTACAAATCATGAGGGAGCCAGGGGTTGGAACTTGTGTTACAATATTCCCTTAGGAGACTTCCTTGGGCAGCTTTCTGAGCTTTTTGGTTATCAGTAAGATCAGAGATCACATCAAAACTTTCTGACTGGAGAGCAAGGTCATCTAGGTTGATGAGTGGTCAGTGGTGAGTATCCTTCTGTGAGAGTGAGACCCAATATGGCATCACTGTAATTTGCTGTCATACGATGAGTTGTACATCTAAGTTGGTGATCTGATATCCACCCTGCCCTCTTGCAGGTTCCCTGCATTGTCTCTGTGCTCAAGGATGATAAGTGAGGAAGAAATTAGGCAATGCAGCCAGCAAACCCTTTGAGCAATTGGTGTTAATTTTCTGAGTTTCCATTCTCTGTGAAAGGAGCAAATTGAGCTAGGGGGAAAAGGTCTGGAATCAGTTCTAGGGCTGCCTAGAAAAGTCAAGGGCAGCAGGAGGGACCTCCCTCAAGAGACCACTGTACCGGCTGGCGCCGTGGCTCAATAGGCTAATCCTCCACCTGCGGCACCCGCACCCCAGGTTCTAGTCCCGGTTGGGGCGCCGGATTCTGTCACGGTTGCTCCTCTTCCAGTCCAGCTCTCTGCTGTGGCCAGGGAGGGCAGTGGAGGATGGCCCAAGTTCATGGGCCCTGCACCCAATGGGAGACCAGGAGAAGCTCCTGGCTCCTGGCTTCGGATCAGTGCGGTGCACTGGCCGCAGCACGCTGGCTGCGGTGGCCATTGGAGGGTGAACCAATGGAAGGAAGACCTTTCTCTCTGTCTCTCTCTCTCTCTCACTGTCCACTCTGCCTGTTGAGAGAGAGAGAGAGAGAGAGAGAGAGAGAGAGAGAGAGACTGCTGTACTACTACCTTCAAGAGAGGTAGCCCACTTTCAGTCCAACTCGTTATATTGGTTTTTCCCTTTATTGATTAGAGCTGAACTTCTGGGACAGTGTTCATTATTTTCCTCATTTTGTGGCATATTTTCAGCATGAGGTCACTCCTGACCTTTACTTGTTTCATTTCCCCCTTTAGTCCTAATGTCCACTCCTATTCTATTTTTTTTTTTATTTCTTTTGAGAGGCAGAGTTAGAGAGAGGAAGATACAGAGGGAGAGAGGTCTTCCATACGCTGGTTCACTCCCCAAATGGCCAAAACAGCCAGGAACTGGGCTGATCCAAAGAAAGCAGCCAGGAGCTTATTCCAGGTTTCTCATGCAGGTGCAGGGGCCCAAGCACTTGGGCCATCTTCTACTGATTTCCCAGACCATAGCAGGGAGCTCAATTGTAATAGAAGTTGCCAGGACTCAAACTGGTACCCATATGGGATGATGGAACCACAGGCAGAGGCTTAGCCCACTACTCCACAGTGCTGGCCCCTCCAATCCTGTTCTTGGCATTCATATTGACAACCTCACTACCTCCAGGAGTCCTCAGTTTTAGTTCATTTACAGTGAACACACATGTAAGGTAGATATGTGGTAGATAGACAGATGGTAGGTAGGTAGGTTGATAGCTAGATTATTAGAAACTAAAGCTTGAAAACCATTTGACTAGTTAACTGCTTCAAAGAGCCTCTCAACTTTCTGCATCCAGGAAGCTGTTACAAGGTGACATGGGACCAAAATGATCATTTGAAGTGCTCCTGCCAGTCCCTCAGAATGTGACTTTGTCTAGAAACAGTTTAGATGCTGGAGTAGGGACCCACCTACTCTGGTGTCTTTATAGGAAGATGGCCACGCAAAGACAGAGACAGGGCAGAAGGGCATGTGAGGGCAAAGCCACGGATGGATGTTGCATAGTTGCAGCCAAGGGGCACCTACAACTGTCATCAACTGCATGGAAGCTAGGAAGAAGGAAAACACAATCCAAATATAGATTGCAGAGGGGCCGTGGCCCTGCGGAAGCTTTGACTTCACACTTCTGGCCTCCAGGACTGTGAGACAGTAGCCCTGTGCCATTGAAGCCGCTGTTTGTGATGCTTGTGTTTGGCATCCCAAGGGGAGGAATCGAGAAGGGAAACAGGAGATAGTATCTCACAGCCAGGAAGCTCTGCATCTCCATCTCTGGGTTCTAGGCTGTGCACCAACACTCCTTTCTACATGTGTGCTTTCACCGTATTGATGGAATCACTGTACCACTCTCTTCCTGCTTTCCTGCTGTCCACCCTACAAGCTGGATTGCCAGAAGAGGTAACCCTATCAGTGGGCTTTTTTCATATTTTTCTCCATAGCACAAGACAACCCTACTGGAGAACGACATGTAGAAATGTGCATTCTCCCACACATCCCCAGAGGCTGTCTCCTTTTCCAGGCATAACTTGCAGCCAGGCCCTGGAGCAGGATTCTAGGATTCAATCAGTGGCTACCTTTGCCACAGTTTGGGGATGATTTCTGCCTTGGTGACAACACAAGCTTGGTAGCAGAGACACAACAAGCATAAATTCTGCACTATGAAGCTCCGATCAAGAGAACTCAATGATCATCCAGACAAATGAACAAATAAAAAACAACAGCTACAAAAAACAACAAGCAATGGAGTGAAAGCAGCATGATTCTGGGAAGTTGCTGTGAGCTGTTCTGTTGTGTGGATTATTTATACAACAGGGCAGGGGGAGGGCCTGTTCGCAGAATGCGAGTGACTCTAAGTGAATGCTTGCTTCTCTAGTCCCAGCCACGTGGGTTAGGATGTTTTGCCCAGATTTATCTACATACTTACACATTCATACCTACAGTTGAAAATATTTATTGAACATCTGTGAGATGTGATGCTCTATGTACTGGAGATATGGCAGTAAATAAACCAGAAAAATTCCTGTCCTCATGGATTACATATTGATGGGGCAAGTGGGACAATATGCAAAATAAATAAACATACATATGGCATTTTAAAATGATGGCTATGACAAAATATAAAGTAGGAAAGCAAAAGGCCAGGTGTCCCCAAGGAAGTGTGGGATTTGTGATTTTCAACAAGGGATCAGTGAAGTCTTACTGAGTGGGTGATAATTTGAGCCAAAATTGAATAAGGCTTGGCACTCTTAAGGTGCAGTGGAAATGGTAATGAGGTTGGAATTGGAAAAATCTGGGTTTAACTTTTTTGATAGACTAAATACTGTCTCCCTCAAATTCAGAGATCAAAGCCCTAATCCCAAGTACCTTGGAATGTGATTATATTTAGAGTCCTTGAAAAGATAATGCAGATATAATGAGGCTGTTGGGTGTGCCCCTTAATCCAACCTGGTCGCAGTCCTCATAAGGAGAAAAGGAGGTGGCTGCACAAAGCAAAATCCATGTGCAGTCACAGCAGGAGTCCACCCTCTGCCAGGCAAGAGACTCAGGAGAAACCAGCTCTGCTGACATCTAAATTGTATTCCTGGCCTCCGGGATTCTGAGAAAATCAATTACTGCTGCCTAAGCTACCCAATTTGTGGCCTTTGCTACGGCCATACAAACAGACTAAGACAGCATTGGGCTCAGACACCTGCCAGTCATGTGACCTTGAGGGTACCTGCCATGTCCCTGGTATGCTGCATGGTAGCCATGGGCCAACCTCACAGAGCAGTGAGGCCTCACAGGACCTAAATCACAGCAGGTGCAAAAGTCTTGCCCTTTCAGAGTCCTCCAGCCCCCTCCTAAAATAGCTCCCTTTGCTCCTCTCCTGAACTCCTCATTGTTATGTCCACCTGCCTTTTTGACCCCTATGCTGGCATGCTTGAATGCTCATCCTAAACTTTCCCACGCTGAGCTCTTCATCGTCACACCCCTTCCCTTCTCCACTGATGTCAGCCCCGTCTTTCTCATTTCTCAGACCAAAAACCTTAAAAGCACCCTTGGATACACTATAGCCAAAACTTCAGCTAGTATTCTGTGAAATCACATTGGGCCTACCTTCGGAGCATACCCAGACCCTGTTCTATCTGCTGCAGCCCTATTCACAGTGCCAGCCTCTGAGACCAGGCTTCCTGCAGTGGTGTCCCAGTGGGTTACCTGGCTCCCACCCATACCTTTCTATGGCTACTTTAACAGAAGTCGGGATAAACACTGGATTTCCTGCAGCTTCCCCAGGCCAATAGCCCCCAAATGGAGCATACCGGAAGGCTTCGCTTTCTCCCACTGCTAAACCTGCACTTCCTCTGCCTGCCTTTGATTCTCTGTCCCATACAAGTCACGGCAGCTGGTACCTGTTCTGTAGCAAACCCAGACTAAATAGTCTTTGCTTGTTCTCATTTGGGTGATCTTCATTTGTTTCCACAAAAGTCATGTTTAAAACATTTGATAATGATGAGACTGACTTTATGGGCCACACTGAATATTTTTTATCTTTATCTTTGCTCCATAAAGTGCTTATTTTGGAGATTGGAGTTTTCTGGATCGAAACCGAAAGAACATTAAGTACAGATAACTAAGCAATTGTTGGACCAGATAGAATCTTTTGAGCTCTTCTTTGTAGTTTTCTATCATATAATCACACTTAAACCATTTCTGACATTCTCTAAAAATCTGAATTGTGCCTAAGCTCATTAACCATTTCTGTGTTATAATGTCATGGTCTCTTCCTTTCTATCTATTCATAATGATTTCTATTTGTCGTCCCACAAAATTGCACTTGCTCTTGCCTCAATAGAAACATATTCTATGCTAAAGCCCTATTCTAGGTTATAGGCATATTCTATCTTATAAGCCCATCAGATGCTTGAAGCATTGCTAGATTGTTCATTACATTTATTTTCTCATTAATAGAAAATATCTTTCCTTCATTTTTTTCATGATTGTTTCCTAACACCAAATTTCTGTGAAATGTCTTAGAATCCTTGCTGCCTGTGATTTCTCCCTACTCACCTACACGCAACACCATCAAGTATTAGTGTAACTGCAGGAACTCTCAGAGCCTGCACAGAGTCTGTAAGAAGCAGAAATATATACATGAAACGGGAGGATTATTTTCCTTGTGCACCATCTTTATTTTAGTGCTTTGCATGTTCTCATTTTTATACCTTGTCATGACTGTGGTACATGTTTCCAAGTTCGTCCTCTTAAATAAGCCTTACTTGAGCAGGCTTTTAGCCTAGCAGCTAAGATACCGTTAAGACGTGCCCAGAACCTGTATCTGGTTTCAGGTTCCAGCTTTCTGCTACTGGGGACCCTGAGAGGCAGTAGGCAGAGGCAGATAGCTCAAGAAATGGGGTTCATGCCACTCTCATGAAGGACCTGGATTGAGTTTCCAATTCCCAATTCTGATATGATCTAGTCTCAACCATTTCTGGCATTTGGGGAATGATCCAGTGGGTGGCATTATGCTCTCTCTCGCTTTCGCTCTCATTTTCTCTCTCTCTCACTGTCTCTCTGCCTTTCAAATAAATAAATAAAAGTTGAATTCAAAAAATAATAAGATAAAACAAATAGCCCTTAAAACCTCAACAGCATTTTATTTGTTAGAATCCTAGGAGTGAGAAGCTGAAGGGAGAAATTGGTCCATCCTCTTACAAAGCAGCAATAAATCACAAATAATCATGTATTGATCTTCTCAGTTGTCTTTGCGGGCTTATATACAAATCAGTGAGTCTCATCTCTCAAAACTTGAAAAACATTCTGTATCACTTAGGTGTCGAGGGGAAGGGTTCCAGTGCTCAAAATAACTGTTGTCATAACTTCTGTGTTTCATTCTCCTGCTAAATGAGATGCTGTATTTAACACATTTTAATTAATGCCGAGCCCCAGATGTCATTGTGCACAAACAAGTTTAATATTATGGGAGTCTTTACTAAAACTCCAATCCAATCAAATTTAACTACCACAATCCTGTGGCTGCTTCTTACTTCTTTGATATTATTCACTTCTTCTACTGTCTTTCTGCCTCTTTTCCTGTTTCATCTGGATTCTTTTCCTCATTGTCTGTATACATTTGTCTTTCTTCCTGGGTAATTAGAAGTTGAATTAACATGCTCGTGCTAAGTCAACTGATGCATTTTTGTGTAGATTCTCAATTTAGCAAGGTGAGGATAAATATCAGTCATTTCTTATTAGATGAAAATCCAATTTATGGCAAATAATAACCTCTTTGCCCTGCATCTATTTTATAGTTTTCAAAGCACACCCACATGTATTATTTGATTGGGTTTAGTGGCTGAGGTTAGAAACACAAGCTCAGGGTCCAGGCAGACCTGGAGTTTGAATCCAGAATCATCACCATCTGATATGGGAGAAGTTAACTTAGTTTACTTTAGCTTCCTTATTTGTAAAAAAAAACTAATAATATACTCCCCTTCAAGGCTGTGAGATAAATGATACCATACAGGAAGTTTTAAATTCAACATTAAATGTATACTAAGTGTTCAGGTATTTTAGATAGTGGATGGGGGTAAGGATAAAGGCTTTAAAACCTTGAAGAAAGAAGAAAAGCGTAGGCATTAATGCATTAAAGTATTTTGAAAGTGTAGGCATTAATGTATTAATGTATTGCATTACTCAAAACCATAGAAATAGTTATTGGAAGACTCAAGCGTGGACTCTGACTTCAAGAAGCATAGTTTAATTCCTGAAATTTCAACATGCATAGTAGAATGTTTTGTAAAAAGAATTTTGCAATACTCTCTGCTATGGTTTGAATTTGAAGTGTTCATCCACACTTGAGCTCATATAAAAGTTTAATCCCCAAAATCTTGTGTTAGTAGTATTAAGAGTGTGGAAACAATCTATGGTATTTTGAAGTGAGGTTTTTAGAAGTGAGATTAGATTAAAATAGATCATTAGGCAGCACTCCCATGACTGAATACTATTTGTTTGTAAGGAGAGGGAGAGAAACCACAGATTTGCCCCGTCTCTTGTCATGTGGTGCTTTGTGCTACACAGAGACTTACCACTAGCTGCTGCTATGTAGATCCTTGGGTTGCTTTGGCTATTTTTTTCTGAAGTCTAACTTATTTAGATTTGTATTTGATTCTGGGAGCTACAGTTTATGTTTCTCTTACATTTAAAAAAAAATAGGTTAGGCATCTGGTGCTGTTTCGTAGTAGGCTAAGTATCTGCCTACAGCGCCAGCATCCCATATGAGTGCTGGTCCTAGTCCCGGCTGCTCCATTTCTGATCCAGCTCCCCGTTAATGACCCTGGAAGGCAGTAGAAGATGGCCCAAGTCCTTGGGCCCCTGTACCCGTGTGGGAGACCTGGAAGAAGTTCCTGGCTCCTGGCTTTTGATCAGCCTATCTCTGGCCAATGTGGCCATTTGGGGAGTGAACCAGTCAATGGAAGACCTCACTCTGTGCTCTCTTTCTCTCTGTAACTCTTCCTCTGAAATAAATACATAAACCTTTTAAAAAAAAATAGGTTAGTCAGGGTTAATTTCATGAACAAAGAACTCCAAATCACACTAGTCAGCTATTGCCATAAAAATACTACAAAAGAAATCACCTTCAAACTAAGTGGCACCCTAAAAATATTCAATTTCCATTTGAAGCAGATCAACTAAGGTTCATCTGATGTAGCTGAACTTGAAGCTGTAGGTGGTTCCAAGTCCATTCCATAAGTCTCTTTGCCTCTCTGGACCAGTGGCATGATTTTCTCAGGCTCCCATCTTGTCTTCTACTGTTCCATTGATTAAAACAGGTCAAATGGCCAAATCCTAAGTCAAAGGGCAAAAAGGTCCCTGTACCCATCGAGATGGTGAGACCAGTGGTGTTCGGTGGCTGAGTAGGAATAAAGATCTGTTCTCCTGCAGACTGAATGATTTGCATTAAATAATATTTCTTTCCTCCATAGGACAAGAAGCATTTCTTCTTCATCCCACAGGTTGTTAGTTGCAACACAAGACAGATTAATAAAAGAAAAACACACAAGGTTCTTTACATATATTCATGTGCAGAAGGGAGACACCCAGGAAATATTTCTCACTGAGATGGTTTTGCATTTCAGCTTGCGTAGCATCTTCAAGCAAGAATGGTAAATTTTTGGAGAAATGACCTTGAGAGCCTAGGGACAGTAATTCTAGCAAAGGAAAATAAATCCATGTCCTTCTTTGAGATTAACAGAAGGAGGCCAGAGAGATTTCCTGTATATAATTTTTCATTGCTTTCAGTTCAAAAATCCTTCGTACTTTGGGGTGGCATATTCTGGCCACCCACACTCATATTTCCTTTTAAAATGCAAAGGCTACTGGTGAAAGAAAATATAGGTCTGTGCACTAACAGCCTACCGTAATCTTGGCTGTTCAGTTACCTGATACGAAGTGTCCACAGAGAACTGAGATGAAGAATCTCTGTGTTAGGCACAGGTGGATCCATATTGCCAACAGAGATTGGCTCCAACAAGAAAAGAAACTGAGATTCTCATTAATGGGGTGCAGCATCATGTATGTTTGAGGAGAAGAACAAGACAAACAGGTAATAGACCAGAACTCAACAGTCAGAACAGGTTTATTCGGAGACGAGCTTGACAGGGACCCACTAACAACAAGGGTTGAGATCCCCATTCTGGTACAGGCTAGTGATTTTTATAGTCAGGGCTGCTTTTGGCTCTGGGTGGACAGGTGTTAGGTGGGGCTGACCTGGTTGTTGAGGGCTTTTCAAAATGGCAGGCTAGGGTCAGCACTGTGGCACAATGGGTTAAAACCCTGGTCTGCAGTGCCAGCATTCCATTTGGGCGCTGGTTCTAGTCCCAGCTGCTCCACTTCCAATCCAGCTCGCTGCTATGGCCTGGGAAAGCAGTAGAAGACAACCCAAGTTTTCTTGAGGCCCTGCACCTATGTGAGAGACCCAGTGGAAGCTCCTGGCTCCTGGCTTCAGATCTGCTCAGCTCCAACTGTTGCAGCCATCTGGGGAGTGAACCAGTAGATGGAAGACTCTCTCTCTCTCTCTCTCTCTCTCTCTCTCTCTCTCTCTCTCTCCCTCCCTCTGCTTCTGCCTCTCTGTAACTCTGCCTTTCAAATAAATAAATAAATCTTTAACAAAAAAACAAAATGGGCAGGCTGACTCCTAAGATGGTGGTGTGATTGTAAGATAGCAACACTCCTGCTCAGGATCCAAGCATACAGAAATCCAAGTGACTGATATTCTCAGGGGCAAAGGGGAAAAATGAAAGGTGAATTTCCCCAAACATGCAGCTGCTTCTCCTATAATAAGTGAGAGAGGACATAAAAGACATTTTCAAATTTCTTAAGTCTGCAAGAGTGGATGTTTAGTTTAGGGTTTATGCAATTGGCTCACCAATTATTTTCCTGTACTCTGCTATCGCACGCTTTGTCAGTGTGAAGTTAATCGTTATACAAAAAAGCAGCAAAAAGTCTTATCCATGGGAGAGTACATTAAATACTGTTTTGATTCTGATTCCAGGGGAACATATTTTTTCCAGTCACTTCTTTGTTATTGTCTCTATTGTATTTTAGATGAGGTCAACAGAGATGCCAGGTTGTGGCATTTTAAGAAGCACAAATAACTTACCCAGCTCTGCAGAAGCCCAGGAAGCTTCCAGGGAGTGTTAATTATTGCGTTATTTGGGGTTCAAAGGAATAGGAGCAGAGAGGCCATGGCCATATCTGAGCCATGTCTACCGTGTGAAAACCTGAATATGTGTGAGAGTTTGGGAGTTTGAGTGTGAAGGCAGAAGAGCGCTTCCTATATAATCCTGTGTACATAGCTGGAATCTGTGTATAACTGGAATATGAAATAACCACATTTGGACAGAACACAATTCTGCTCCCAAATGTATCAACATTCTTTAATGAGACTCTCATGCAAATTACGTAGATATATGGCTGAAAAACCAACTGCTTTCGGAATAAAGGATATTTTCCCCAAGCTCATTTTAAGCAAAATGAATGACACACACTCTCATAAAGAGATGATTGACGTTTCATAGTCCATGAAATTTCTCTTTTCAAAATCCTGACATTTTGTAACATAAAGAGATAGTGATTATTTTATGTACTCCCCAAACTTAAAATTTTAAAAAGAAAAGCACACTACCGGGAAAACAAAAATAATACACCCTACAAAGAATGCAATTAGGCAAAGCTAGATTAGCAAATCCACAGAGGATAAGCCATAGGGCCGATTATCTCGAATTTAATTTGCTGCTTTTGATATTTTTCCCTCTGCATTTTGGTGATTCCATAGAGATCAGCTTGCAACAGCTTCATTTTTCAATTGGTCTATTTAAAGCATTTTTTTGCATCAGGCATAACAAAACATAACTACCCAGGACTATTATCAGTCTTCCAGCAGCCTTGTTATTTCTAGTGAGAATGTAGCAATATGGTACTTGACATCTAAATCTTCTCCCTGGGGGTAGGTACAGACCAAATATTTTAAAATAAGAGACCTGAAATTAAGCTTTGTAAATGCTGGCATTTATTGAGATTGGACCCAAATCTGGTGAATGGAATACAGCATTTCTGGGAGCCTTCTCTGCCTACTAAAACTCTCTTCTCAAAGAGTGCCATGGAACTGTCCAATAACAAATAAGGGTCCTTTTTCCCCCAGAACAACCAGAAATTATGAAATTATGATAAGAGGTTAGAGTTAGAAATTCATAAATGTTTGCTTCTGTATATGACCCATGAATTCCACTGTTGCCTCCTCTCTGTGGGTTGACTGTGTCTGCCTATGCCTGATGACGTGCAGAGGTTAGCTCCCTTCGTGCTTGTTCTCAAGAAATTTCATCACTCAAAATATCATGAACATCACACATTTAATATGGAAGATGGAGGGATTCTCCTGAATTGCAAATCCCACTGTTTTATGTAACTTCTTAAACTCTCCAGAATTTGACTTTCTCTAAAGTTGCAATGTGTTTTTCCTTCCTGTATTTTCCTACATAATCCAGGATTGTGTCTTTATTTTTATTTATTTATTTATTTGAAAGGCGCAGTGACAGAGAGAGAAAGATATTTTCCTGATGCTGATTCACTCCCTAAATTGTCACAATGGCTGGGGCTGTGCCAGGCTGAAGTCAGGAGTCTGTAACTCTACCCTGTCTCCCAAATGGGTTGCAGGGTCCCAAGTACTTTGGCCATCATTCATTGCCTTCCCAGGTGCATTAGCAGGGAGCTGGATTAGAAGCAGAGCAGCTGAGACTCAATCTGTTGCTCTAATATGGGAAGCCTGTGTTGCAAGCTGCAGTTTAACTTGTGGCGCCACAATGCCAGCCCCCTATGTCTTTAGTGAACAGTTGAGCTCTTCACCTCTACAAATGGCAGGGTTAGTAACAGAGAAATACATTATGACTCTTGTTACTCAAACAAGCCCTTTTGAATGTCTTCATCTCACCTCTACCCAGCCTCAGGTTTTCCCCTTAAGCACACTTGGTTATGCCTGAGGAGTAATGCAGTAATACATAGACTGTCACCTGACTTCCATGATGCACCAGTTCTTTTGAACTTTGGCTTGGAAGAAAGCTGGTAACAATGCTGCATTTGGAGGAGAGAGAGAACACTAGATTTAGATGTTAGTATCTAAAACAATAGATCTTTAAGGAAATGTAAAGTGAAAAGCACAAGGAAACTTAGTGTGGATTGTCCTGTTTTGTTTTTGATATTTTTCTTAAAATATGATATCTTGTGTTGAGATGACAAGACTTCCAGTGGATATTTACAAAACTAATTCAATATCATTAATTCTCTAATGTTAAAAATATAAGCTATATTTTTTACACTGGCAATTTTTGCATAGTTCAAAGATAAACAAGAAAGATATCTAGGAAACAAGTTATAGCCCATTTTACCAAGATACCACAAATAGGGCAATCAGCAGCACAAAGTGAGATCACTTTTGCCAATGATACCTATTTGTTAAGATCTGAAATATTTTTCTACTTAATATTGAAACGTTATAGGCCATTTGTCCTTTTGTAATTTTAAAATTAAAAGTATATCAGATTGAAATGTGATTTTATGTTTTGATACACATATTGCAATATCATACTTTAATATTAATAAATAAATATAATAAATATCACACTATAATATCATATTTTCATTTCATATTCTCGCTTTTATACTCTCTCGCATTCTATAAAACAAGTTAATTCAATTGTTTCCCTACAGTCTCACATCTTCATTTTTCTCACACCTAATACTTTTTTAAATTTTTTTATTTGACAGGTAGAGTTACAGACTGTGAGAGAGAGACAGAGAGAAAGGTCTTCCTTCTGTTGGTTCACTCCCCTAAAGGCCACTACGGCCGGCACTGTGCTGATCTGAAGCCAGGAGCCAGGTGCTTCCCCCTGGTCTCCGTGTGGGTGCAGGGCCCAAGCACTTGGGCCATCCTCCACTGCCCTCCTGGGTGACAGCAGAGAGTTGGACTGGAAGAGGAGCAACCGGGATAGAATCAGGCGCCCCAACTGGGACTAGAACCCGGGGTGCCAGTGCTGCAGACAGAGGATTAGCCAAGTGAGCCACGGCGCCAGCCATGTCTAATACTCTTTCAATCCACGTATGAAGCCATCTGTGGAAATTTTATCCCAAGCCACAAGTACCCATCCGCATAATCTTGAGATACTGTATTTTTATCCATCTTATAAGTATGAATCATGTTTTCCAATTAATGGCGGTCTTTTAGGTGATCTTAACCAACCTTGTATCCTGTTTGCTATTGCAAGGTCACACCTACTGGAATAAATACTGAACTTATGTTAAATGTCTATGGTTCCCTTGTTAACAATTCTATTCTAAACCATTGTATGCCAGTGTTTCTAGCTTGCATGGATGGAAGGAATTTATAGCTAAAGTAGATGTTCAAGCAGTTTTTGTTTGATAAAGATACTGAGAGATGTGATCAACAAAATAATGTCCTCTTCCCATACATGTCCATGATCTAATCCTGAGAACTGAGAATATGCTACTTTATAGGCAAAAAGTAAGATGACAGCTAGAATTAAAGTCACTAATTTGCAACAGTGCTGTGGCACAGTAGGCTAAGCCTCCGCTTGTGGCACTGTCATCCCATATGAGTGCCAGATTGAGACCAGGCTGCTCCACTTCCAATCCAGCTCCCTGCTAACGGCCTGGGAAAGCAGTGGAAGACAGCCCAAGTGCTTGGACCCCTGTACCCATGTGAAAGACCAAGATAAAGCTCCTAGCTCTTGGCTTCGGATCGGCTCAGCTCCAGTCATTGCTGTCATTTCAGGAGTGAACCAGAGGATGAAAGACTTCTCTGTCTTTCCCTGTTTCTGCCTATAACTCTGCCTCTCAAATAAATAAATCATTTTAAAAATAAAACATAATAGGCCAGCGCCACGGCTCACTAGGCTAATCCTCCGCCTTTCGGCGCCCGGCACACCGGGTTCTAGTCCCAGTCGGGGCGCCGGATTCTGTCCCGGTTGCCCCTGTTCCAGGCCAGCTCTCTGCTGTGGCCCGGGAATGCAGTGGAGGATGGCCCACGTGCTTGGACCCTGCACTCGCATGGGAGACCAGGAGAAGCACCTGGCTCCTGCCTTCGGATCAGCGTGGTGCACCTGCTGCAGCGCGCTGGCTACAGCGACCATTGAAGATTGAACCAACGGCAAAGGAAGACCTTTCTCTCTGTCTCTCTCCCTCTCACTGTCCACTCTGCCTGTCTAAAAAAAATAAAAATAATAAAACATAATAAAGTTGTTAATCAGCTGACTCACAATGAGGAACTGATTTTGGATTATCACAGCAGGTCCTAAATCATCACAAAGTTCCTTGAAAGTGGAAGAAAGCAGCGAAGGGTTGGCCAGAGTAGGGAAAGGATGGGAGGTAAGGCTGGAGAAATGGGACTGCTCTTGCTGCACTAGACAAGGAGGAGGAGTCCAGGGGCTAATAAGTCAGGTAGTTTCTAGAAGGTGGGAGCCACCCTCAGCTGACAGAAAACAAGCAAAGGGGGACTACAACCAGAAGGAACTAGATTTTGCCACAACTTGAATGAACAAGGAAAAGATTCTTCATGATACTCTCCAGAAAAGAATGAAGCCCTGCTGACACCTTGATTTCCGCCCTCTGAAATCCACACTGGACTTCCTTTTTTCCCCCCTTTTTTTGACAGGCAGAGTGGACAGTAAGAGGGAGAGAGACAGAGAAAAAGGTCTTACTTTTGCTGTTGGTTCACCCTCCAATGGCCGCTGCAGCCGGCATGCTGCTGCCGGCGCACCGCGCTGATCCGATGGCAGGAGCCAGGTGCTTCTCCTGGTCTCCCATGGGGTGCAGGGCCCAAGCACTTGGGCCATCCTCCACTGCACTCCCAGGCCACAGCAGAGGGCTGGCCTGGAAGAGGGGCAACCGGGACAGAATCTGGCACCCCAACCGGGACTAGAACCTGGTGTGCTGGTGCTGCAAGGTGGAGGATTAGCCTATTGAGCCATGGCGCTGGCCACACTGGACTTCTGACCTGCAGAACTAGGAGAGTCTGGCCTTGTTTTGGCATCTGAATATAGTATATCATAGCCACAAGTGATTCCATTATGCAATTGTCACATGTATAGAAAGCAAATGTTCAGCTGATTAGGAAACACGAATCACTTCCTTCCTCCTCAAGTGGATAATACTCTCTTAGTTCTTCATAATTCAAAAAACAAATAAGAATTTTATAAGATGCAGAATAGGAATTCCAAAAGGGAAAACTAACAATGATTATTTGCAGCAACAAGGTTTGAGAAGGAGGAGGATAGGGTCAGTCTCCAAGGGACTTAAGGCCAACTTGTTGAATTTCAATTTTTTCTTATCTGGCTGCCCTTTCTGTCCAAATGTGATCGTTATCTAATAATAACACAATTGACAAATCATAGAAAATTATTTCAAAAACTTGCAAAATGACAGAATTGCCAGTCCACTTGTACAGAGAAGAGACCAGGGTTGTACATGACCCACGTGTGAGGTGCAGAGTCTGGAGAACACGGGAGGGACAGTGCAGTGGGCACTGAGGTTGTGGCCCCTCCTGGCATCATTCCTGGGCAAGCAGAGGTTGTGATTAGATTTGACTTTGGAAAGGGCAATATGGAATACCTATTGTGCTTGGAAACTACTAATATAATCTACTGCCTATCTCTCAAGTGGAAGTAGAGAGAAAGGAAAAACAGCATTCATATATGGTATGTAAGGGTTCACCTCACTGGATCCTTTCAGTGGTATCTAGATAACAGTGAAGGAAACTGAGCTTCCAAGAGATAATGTGGCTCCCCCAGGTCACGAAGTGATGGGTCAAAAGGGCAGCACCAGTCCCTCTGAAACCGGTTAATGCTGCCTCTGGATGCATGGGGTTGGGGTTGGCTTCATCCTTGTGAGTCCAACTATAAGAGAGCCAGTCCTGATCTCCAGTTATGAAGGTGATCGGAGTGAGAGCTGTGTATATCTCTGACTTCCATTCATTAATACAAGGAGGAAACATTAGGAACTTAAAGCAGCAAAGCTCTCTCATTACCTTGATTAAAATTCATAAAATCAAAATAAAGGATTCAATTTTATAGGTAATAGGGAAAGGTAATCAAATGGACTTTACTTTTTGGAAATAATGAGTTCCCATTGATTGACCTCTCTGGGTCTGCCAGGCTAAACGACACTCTTGGCATCAACATAAAGACTTCACATTGCTCTTCTGTTTTTACTACAGGAAGAGAGAGGCTAGAGAGGGCAATGTGACAATATGACCAAGTTCACTCAAGAATTAAGGACAGGGTTAGGGGTTAAGTCTAGAAATCTGTCTCTAAAGTTCTTAATCTCTATGTCATACTACCCAAAATCAAGATAAGGGTGTAGATCAAGGAACTAAGGCTGTAGGTTAGGTGAGAGAACATAAATGTCAAGGGAGCTTTCTATTAATGATTTCTAGGATGAGTTACAACATAAAAGGTACTCTTAAAACATCCACCATAATGTTAAGTTCTTCTATCATTGTGAATATACTAAGGCGTACATGGATCAAGAAATGGTTTATTTTCTTAGAGATATTTCGTAATTTTCAACAGATTTTTAAAGAAGTATGTGATTATGACTACATAAAAGCCATTGCATCAAAAGAATAAATAGGTCCTGGGCCAGCACTGTCACTATTCCATGTATGAGTGCTGGTTTGGGCTCTAGCTGCTCCGCTCTTGATCCAGCTTCCTGCTAATGTACCTGGAAAAGCAGTGGTGGATGACACAAGTACTTGGGCCTCTGCCATCCATGTGGGAGGTAGGAGTTCTGAGATTCTGACCCCAGCCATTGCTGCTGGAGTGAACAAACAGGTGGAAGATTTCTCTTCCCCTCCCCTTCTCTCTCACTCACTCTCTCTACCTCTCTCTCCCTGCCTCTCTTTCTGTCACTCTGCCTGTCAAATAAAATAAACAAATATTTCCTAAAAACCTTATTTTAAAAAATGAAAAGAAAAAGAAATATGTCATGAGCTTGATTTTACTGCCCCAGGGTCCGAGTGTCAGGAGCACAAGGTTATCCTGGGTTAGTAAGAGCTTGTGGATCAGGATCAAGGTGCAGCTGCTCTACCTCCAAGCAGAAAGAAGTGAGGCTCCCAAAGCAGTGCTCCTGTCTTAGAGGGTTGGGAGTCTTCCCACTTTCTCATGTCTCCCTGATCTCTGCTAAGATAAGGGGAGAAAAGAGTAGCTTGGTTAGCAAGCAAACAAACCAAGATCATGATATGCAACAGAGTGAGTATTTGTAGTGGAGTAGGTGCTTGACTTCAAAATATCTGAAAGATGTAAGTCTGATGGGGATTTACAGTCATCAGGAAGCAGGAAGGGACAGAGGGAAGAAGAGGGAGGAAGAGCAGAACAAGAGGGCCCCGGTGTCGCTACATGTTGCGGATGATGAACAGACTCAACATTTGCCATCTTCTGAACTCCGATCCAGCAAGTCATGCCATGGGCTGCATGAAAAATTTAAAATTTAAAATTCTGGAATCGACAAATGTTCATTCTGGAGAACAGCTTTGTTGCTTCAAAGGCACTCCAAGTTCAAAAACACACAAAGTTTCTCTCTGCTGTTGGAAACTCCTGATAAAGCCGATTGTAGCCCTTCTGAAGGTACCACAGAGGGTTGATTTTTCTGCTTGTTTTGATTACCTCAAAAGGCCAGCAACTTTACAAACAGCCCTGATCTTGGTCTATTAACTTTCTCTGGGAGCCTAACAACCCAGTAAGCAGTGCTGTGGGCAGCCTGCTTTCCTCCACGAGAGAGAACCGTGTGGCTCCTCCAAAGGGACTCTTGGGGCTATGGCTTCACACCGGTAAGAAAGAAATACAGGCTTCCCACAGGCCACTTAAAAAAGACAATAAGGGAATTGTCAGAGGCTGAGTTTTATTTATGTATCAATCATTTCATAAACAGGCTCCATTATTCCTGCCCACTCGCCGACTGTTTCCTTAGTGGTCACAGATTCTTCCACTATATGGGTAATTTCCTTTACCTCCATGTCCAGAGGCACTTTAATGTTTGCATTTCCATACCCCCAGTTTCATGTGTATGGCATCATGATCTGTCATATAAAAAGAGTCACTTTACCCTATTACCTTTGGAGCCAGCTTGGGTAGGTCATACGGGTTTGAAAAATAGGAAATAGTCCCTGGAACACACTTGCAAAATTTCCTTGGCTCGCCTTGGCATGAAGAATCGTTTGCCAGTTGCTTATTGCTTATTTTCAAGAGATTTAGTTTTAGAAATGAAAGGAGACTTCATGTTCCTAGAGCCAAACATGTTTCACCTTAAGTTCTAGCTCTCACTCATTGTGACTTGCCAACTGAAATGATGGGTAAGCAGGATTCTAAAGCCCAGCAAAATGAGGCCTGAAGGGATACAGAGCCACACTGATGCAGATAGATAACACATTACCTCTAGCCTCAACCATCCAAATGCGGATGCCAAAACCAACTCCCAGATAGGTGAAATGACAACCAATGTCACTCCAAGTCTTAGTATACGAGGGGGGAATGGAACTTAAGTACAGACTCAACTTCTTTATATGAACCACGATGAGCATCTAGGATAGGAGGAATCTGTGAGTATTTTTTGTTAACTGATTTCAGTATCCCATATTTGCTAGTTTCCACCTATGCACCATTGGGATACATCTTGTTTTGGTGTGTAGCTTTGCTAAAGGGAGGGCAAACTTTACACTTTCTTCCTACCTCCATGCGAATGACTCATGATTTGCTTTTGCAACATCAAACAGAATGAGGGCAATGGGCTCTGTAGCTGGGGCAAGGAAGTCTGGAATGGAGTAAAGAAGAGTTTACACTGGAGACAAAACTTACCCTCTTCTATTAAATATCCCCATGACTCACTGCTGCACTTCATTCATAATTTACTCAACTATCACCTTAGCATGTTGATTATCTCTCATGTTCTATTTTAAAATAGCACCTTTCACTTTATTGTCCCCTTACATTGCCTGTTCCTTTACTTTTTTAAACTATTTACTTGAAAGATAAAGAGATATACAGACAAAGAAAGGTCTCCCATCCACTGGTTCAGTCCTCAAATGCCTACAATGGCTGGGGCAGGGCCAATTAGAAACCAGGAGCCTGGAACTCAATCCAGGTCTCCCACACTTAAGTACTCCCAAGTACTTAAGCCATCGCCTGCTGCCTCCAAGGTGTGCATTAGCAGGATGCTGGAAGCAAGAGCAGAGTCTAGACTCAAATCCAGGTACACCAGTGTGGGATGTGGGCATCGCAGCCAGCATCTTGATCACTGTGCCAAAAGCCTACACTCTGTTGTGTTTCTTCATAGCATGTATCACATGACCATAAAAATTGTTTATGACTGCATTAATATAACATACCATCTGACACAGAGTATATCTTAACTTGTAATAAATTAACTTGTAATAAATTAGGTACTTGCTTTTCTGTCCTACAATGACACAGTAATTTGAGCATGTTCTTTGTGTTTCTGTTTGTGTTTGTGTTCAATGGCTTATATCTCTGGCACATAGGATGCCGCCATCCCTATTTGTTGACTTAATTTGAAGTGATGCTTACATTTGAGTCAATCTAGCTTTCAATTGCTGACAATATGGAGTGGTATTTCATAAGTTATAGCCTGTAGGCCAAATATAGACAAAACCTGTCCATGTAAATGAAGTTTTATTGGAATGCATTCATTTTCATGGTTTGGTGTTGCTGGTTTTGTGTTGCAATGGTAGAGTTGAGTCAATGCAACAGACTGCACAGTCCACGATACCTAAAATATTTTCAATCTGACCCTTTACAGAAAAGGTTTGCTGACCTCTGCATTACAGCAATAATAGGGATGAAAACAGTCAACGATGCCCATAGTTTTCCTTCTATTATTGACCATGATGACCCCTCAAAGGGAGGAATAGATGGAGGGATCAATTACCACTCACAGTCACCTCCCCTTACTTTTAGCAGGCTTCAAAGTGCAAACTTTAGTCTACAAATATTTCTTGTGTAACTTCTTTGTGTCAGTCAGAAAGATTCTGTGACATATCACAAGGTAAAAACAAAAGTCCTTGCCCTTTGAAAATGTACAGCAACAGAGAGAGACAATAACCAATGGAAATACTGAGGAAACGGGCTGCATAGCCCAATAGGAGTGAACAGCGGTAGCAGGAGAAAGAGGAGCTGGGTAAGATGCGTGTTTGGGAGCATGTTTGGATCGACATTGCCTATGGTGTGTTGGACACATTACAGAGGTAACATTAAGCCAAAGACATGAAAAGAGTGATTAAACACCACGGAAGGCACTTTGGAAAACACTGCAAATAGTATAGCCATTGCAAAGGATTTAGAGCAGAAGTGAGCCCAAGGAACAGGCAGGAAGCCTCTGTAAATGAAAAGGGGAAGATGGATGGTGGGGCATCCATAGTGAGCATATTCTTTTTAAAAAAGAATTTATTTATTTATTTGAAAGGCAGAGTCAGAAAGAGAGAGAGAGAGAGAGAATCACCATACACTGGTTCAATCCCCAAGATGGCCACAATGGCCAGGGCTGGTCCAGGCTGAAGCCAGGAGCTGAAACTTCACCTGGATCTCCCACATGGGTACAGCGTTCCAAGCATGTGGGCCATGTTCTGCTGCTTTCCAAACCATGTTGGCAGAGATCTGGACTGGGAGTAGGACACTCAAAACTCAATGCTATGGGATGCCAGTGTCACAGGAGGTAGTTTAATCCTCTGAACCACAAGGCCTGCTCCAACAATATCTGGTTCTAATGAGAAACTCAAATTGGAGAGTGGGCATTTAGTTCAGTGGTTAAGACACTGATTAAAACACCTGTGCTGCACACCAGAGAACCTGGATTCCATTCCTGACTCCGACTCCTGCTAATGCAGACCCTGAGAGGCAGAGGTGATGCTTCAGATATTCAGTTCCCACAATCCATGTGGGAGACTTCAGCTGAGCTCTTGGCTTCAGTCTAGACAAACCCTGGCTATTGGAGGTATTTGGGAAATGCGTGTCGGGTATCTCTCTCTCTCTCTCTCTCTCTCTCTCTCTCTCTCTCTCTCTCCCTGTCTCTCAAATAAATATTTAAAGGAACTATCATTGAGAGGGAAATACAATTTAAACAGATTATGTGGAAACTACCTTGGGAGACTTTGACTGCTTGACTTGCTTTTCCCCTGAGTCTGGAAAGCCCTCAAGAGGGTTTCTGCCCAGGAAAAAGCCTCCATGGTGATGAGTAGGGAAGTCTCCGCACTCAAACTACCTGTGGTGATTCCTCCTCCTCTCAATCTTTGAAATGACCCCAGCCTCAGTTTTCTCATCCATGGAAGGGCCAGGAACAGGAGATGACACAACATAGTTTAGTGCTCAGCACCATGTTCACGTACCTGTGCATATTTCAGCTGTGATTCTGTGTTCTGTTCTCTGCTTGAACTCTTGCAGACGTGGGGGATTTATTTTCTCCTGGAGCAGCTCATCCACCTGCTTGTAATTTGCTTTTACTGGCCCAGGTACTGTTGCTTAAGGTTGAAGACAGCTCTTTCATCACCCATCTGGAAGCCATTCAGCGCTGAGAGGTGAGCACTGCCAGGCCCCGCAGCAGGACTCCAGCTTCGCCTCATTTCCCGGTTTTCCTTTCCCTCAGCACAGTGGTTTTTCTCTTTTGACCTTGCTCCAGTTCACTTTCCATCCATCTTCAATTACCTTTATATTTCTTTGCAATGCTCTCTCTCAAAAGAAAGCTGCCTTGTTATCTCTAGCCATCTACCTTGTTATATCCACATGTACAGCTTTATAACAGGTGCATTCTACCCTGCAATCCTAATCCCTACAGTTGGTTCAGTTTGTTAAATCTGATGCCCCCCGCTGTCTCTTCCTCTCCCTCTCCTCCTTCTCCTCCTCCCACTCTCCCTCTCGCCTTTCCTTCCTTCCTTCTCTTTTTCCTCTTTTTTTCTTCTCTCTCTCTCTCTCTCTCTCTCTCTCTCTTTCTCTTTCTCTTTCTTTCTCTTTCTCTTTCTTTCTCTTTCTCTTTCTCTTTCTCTTTCTCTCTCTCTTTCTCTTTCTCTTCTATAGATAACTCAGATCTAATTTGACCAGCCTGAAATTTGGGGATGGGAGCCAGGCTTGCTTTGTCCTGATCTCAACATCTCAACAGCTCAGACTTTGGTGTACTTGGCTCATATTCACCTGGAGGTTAATGCATTTCCAACAATTAATTGACTTCTTATACATGACCACCAAACCCCATATGTCCCATTCTGGCTTTGTCAAAAGTTGGTTTTATGTCCCCAAACAGGACCTTATTATAATCACCCGCTAAATTTTGTGATGCCAGCTTTGGTTTATTTTCTTCCACGCAAAAGGACCTTTTGATAACGCTGCTACCTTAGATGAGAAAATTTTAGCGATGTAGTTTCTGGATTCAAATTCAAGGAGCTTGTTTAAAATACAGAGTAACTCAGAACTAAAAACAGAAATTTGTAATGGACCCCTAGATAGTTTCCCCAGCTTTCATAAGATCACATTTGGTAAAATAATCAGCCACTTTTAACTCATGCACATTACATAACAGTCCTACTAACCCTTCTAACTGTGAATGTATTTTGAGAAACCCCAAATGCCTTGGTCTCCTTTGAATATGTACACTGTCTGCAGCCTTTTGAGATTTATTAGTTAGATATTAATCCAGGATAAAAAGAAAACAACTCTGCACTGCTCATGCTTGCCATTTACCCAGCATTCATTTAGAAAATTGAGTGATGTCTGTGTGTTGTGTATAAACATTCTATACCTTGTCTGGCTGAGGTAGACATGCCCATCAAATATGTCATTTCTGCCCCCTCTGTTTTGGAGATCCATGGCACACATGCAGGGCCATCCATGTACATAGTTTTGATCATGATATATGAACAAAGGTGGCATCTGTCACTCTCTGACTGAAACAGTGAACCCAGCTAAACTGCTGCTTGGGATACCTGCACCCCATATCTGAGTGCCAGTTCCAGTCCTGGCTACTCTGCTTCTGATCCAGCTCCCTGGCAATGAGCCTGGGAAGCATCACATGACAGCTCAAGTATTTGCGTCCCTGAATCCCACATGGGAGATCTGAATGGAGTGCTTGGAAGCTCAGCTGTTGTGGGCGTTTGGAGAGCTGGTGAGTGAACCAGAGGATGGATGATTTCTCTCTCTCTCTCTCTCTCAAATAAATAAATAAATAAATTGTTTACAGGGAAGGGAAGGGCAAAACCTGCACTTCCTGGGTCATTGGACAACTGGGAGGCAGATCCCTGCAGCTTCCCCACAGTGTTTAAAAAGGGTAGGTAAGGAATAAAATGTTTTCTCACATTCAAAGAGAATTGGGGCATAGCGTGTCATTGCAACATAACGGAGACCTGCTGACTCTTTCCCTTCTCCTGCTCTGAGAGGAAAGTTCAAGCTCTTACAATGCTCTGAAAGAATCCCCATCTTCTAACTTCTCTCTCTCCCAGCAATCCTCTCTCTGATTCCACTGCACTTGTTCCACTTGCTCTTCTCTAGCCATGCTGACCTCATAGTTGTCCCACACCATTTCGAGACCCAAGTCCTGGGAATCCAAAGTTCTTCCTCCATAAATGCTCTCCTTCCTCTCTGGATTTATTTGGACAACACTTCCTTCATCTCCTAACTCGACATCACTCCCTCAGGGAACATTTTCCAACTCACCAAAGCTATCTAAGAACCTCAATGATGTGGTCAACTCTCTTTCAAAGCGCTTTGCACCCTTGCAGTCATTTTTATTATTTAATATTATTTAATGTGTAGATTCTTTGGTAGAGTATAAGTAAGGGTCTTGACATTGGAGCTTTATTTAATTCAGAACTATAACCCCAGTATCTTATATAGGGATAGGCATAAGACCCTCTAAATTCTGACCACTTCTGGATATCCTCACAACATTACAAAAACACAAGATCTTACACTGTTCTTGAGTTCCTCTAGTCCAGTTATCCAGTCTCATGTCATCTCAGAAGGCTAAGTCATTTAATATTATGCTTAGAGAGAAATTACCTTCTTCTTACTGTTTGAGCTTATCAGCTTCCCACAGGATGTGCGCAACCAAGGTGGAACACAGGTGAAGAGGACAATGATGATGAAACTTAGCACTTAGGTGAGCAACACAGAAGAGGGAATTCTGCATCACAGTGCTCTGGAGTTGTGTGGCTACTGGCATTTCAGTCCCCATCTGAGCTAAGATGCTGAGAGAATAGGATGCTAAATACCAACCACACGTCCCATGGGTGGTTGCTGCCTTTTCTGTGGCTGAGAACAAATCAAATAGCACAAAAGAGACTCCAGTTACATCTAACAGCAATAGTCACATCTACCACTCCCAATAAAAGATCATCATATAAGGAAAATAAGGACTGCTCTGGTAGCACCTAGCTTGGTGGTCAGGGAGCAAAGATTTGGGAGAGATCTCAACTGAGTGATTGATTCCTTTCTTCAGTCTGCAACACCAACTGTTACCCTGATTGGAAATCTCTCACTCAAATCTAACTTAATCCATTACCATGATAGGAAAATTTCAAAGCTAGCTATGGCCTTTGTGTATGACATTAAATTCATCCAATGCCTAAGCATCCCCATCTACATCCATCAAAAGGATGGTCCTATTTGCTTCCATTCACAGTTCCCATATTAGAGGGCATGTCATATTAGATGTAATGCAGTTATACATATGTGAGGATAATTTAAAAAGTGTGTGGGAAATGGAATTATAAAGTAGCTTATTTTGTTGCAAAAAAATTGAAACCCATACATAATAGGCATTTTCCATGAACCATTTGCAAACCGCTCATATTTTCAGCATCTGATTATTATATGTTAACACTTTTAAGTCTTTTTTTAAGATTTATATATTATTGGAAGGCAGAGCTACTGAGGGAAAGGGAGAGGGAGAGGGAGAGGGAGAGGGAGAGGGAGAGGGAGAGGGAGAGGGAGAGGGAGAGGGAGAGATCTTTCACCTGCTGGTTCACTCCCCAAATGGCTACAATAGCTGGGGCCAGCCAGGCCAAACCCAGGAGCTTCATTTGGATATCCCATAAGGATGGCAGGGACCCAATCATTTTCTGCTGCCTTCCCATTCACAATAGTAGGGCGCTGGATTGGAAGTAGAGCAGCCAGAACATGAACCTGTGCCCATATGAATGCCAGTGCTGCAGGTGGAAACTTAACCTGCTGTACCACAATGCTGACCCTACTTTTAAGTCATGTAATATTCTAAGTACTAAAACTTCCAAAATGAAAAAGAGCTAATTTGTGTCTATACAATACTACAACTAAAATGATTAAAATAAAATCTATGAATTGCTGTTCATTCTTCCTGATAATCTCCAGTTAAAAGGATCTATGTTTCTACTCCTTGGAAACTGGTTCAGGAACTGAAGACTTGGGGAGAGAGGAAATGAAAAATCAAGCCTGGAGGCGGAGGAAAGTGTCCCTTCTCTCCATCCACAGTCCTTTCCTCTAATCTTATTGGCGACAAGGACTTTGTTATTTATTTGATTCACTTGTTCCTCAGCATTTATCAAATACCAACTATGTGCATAACATTTGTTTGATGCAAAGGGAAGGGGTGGTATTTAAAATTCTCATATTGACCCCAGTGACCCTGTGTCCCTGTGCAATGCCTCCCATGCTGAATGTGGTGGAGCCCATAAATCTGAGGAGACCCCTCCAGAAACTGGGTTCTGCAATAACTTACATCAGTCTGAATCACATTTTTTCTGGGAGCTGCCAGATAAGAACACTACCTAGGCATCACCTTGATTTTGGTCTCAGGAGACCCTAAACAGAGATCCCAGTATAGCCCACCAGGATTGATGACCTACAGCATTTTGAGCTCATGACTAGGTGATACTTAAAGCCACCAAGAGCTAATTTGTTGCCAGCAAAAGCAAACTAAAACAGAAGTAAAGCAAAAATGAGGAACTCAGTCTGGATTTCAGATTACCTTCTAATTGGGAAAGCGGGCTTTGGATTACCTACATGTTCACACTTCTCCACCATCACTTCTCCCAAAATACTAATGTGCATGGTTTTTTTTTTTTTTTTGGAGTGTCAAGTCATTGTCACAGTCACATTCAATCCATCAATGTTTAATACAGTCTTTCCATGCAACCATGCACCAAACACTGTGCCTTCCCTAAAGAGAGCATAAAAAGAACCACAGAACAGGTGCCAGTTCTGTGCTAGGACTGCTGGGTATGGACACTGGTTTTTACTTGGTTCAGGAGAAAAAAATCTGTTGATGGAGACTAAAAATATTGACCCTGCATTTCAAAAGGTGGTATGAGGTCAATATATCTTAGAATATTTTCAAACAATTTCATACAAGAATGTCCCTTAAAATTTTGTATTGTTCACTGCACACAGTGATGAATTTAACCATCTTGTTTGAAATTGCAAGACCATTTACACACGCGCAAAATAGTCCATTCCATATTGACTCTTTTGAGAATTACCCATTGTTGCTCTTGAAGTCATTTAACTTCATTCCTAGGAAAGCAAAAACATAGCAAGTGAGGAACTTAACAAATACCTGTGGTTGATGACAATTAAAATGCATTCTGCTCCTTTCCTCTTAAATACATTGGCACTAGATTTGAGAAAATAGACTTTAGAAGACAGAAGGACTGATTGCATTTCCAGAAATGCACCTGCAGTAGGGTGATAATGAAGTTGACAGGGAAACTCAACATTACAACCCCTTCCAGTCATTCTTAGGAGGGTCAAGAGAAACAGTGGGGTGTCTGTGCATGTGTCAGTAGAGGTGCAACTCAAATTCTCATCAAAACCTTTGCACTTAATAAAAAAGTGAAACATTTACATTTGCTTTCTCATTTTCTCTATTTTAAATTCAATTCCATGTTTCTCTTTCCTGTGAATTGCAAATTGCCTTTCAATTGTTTGATATTTTCAGAATTATATCTCAAGGTCAAATGTATGGAAAGGAATAATCAAAGATCACTTATATGCAAAATAGTTATATGCACATATACATTCACACACCTGTTTCCTCCTTTATACTGAATGGCTTATGTCAATGCTAATTTAGAACTGAAAAAATTCAAATCTTGACAGTTGATATCTTTTCACGTTTCTGATGTCTGCGATCCAAGAATAATGACTATTGATCTTTGGTCTATATTATGAAAAGAAATGTGCTTTGTCCATTGGCTCAAGATTAATAGCTCTCACATAATAACAGCCAGTGCAATTCAAAGTGCAAATTGACATTAAAAGGGCAAGAACAAGAAACCCATTAAATATAATTACAAAAATAGAAATGAATGAAAGCACACCTACTGAGTGAGAAGCAAAGAGCAAGAAGGGAGAAGAAAGTGCCTGTTATATGTGAAGCTTTAGGTAAAGATAACAGGATAATTTTATGGAAGACCTAAGAAGATGTTAATAGAACTATGAAGAAAGGGGTGGGGTGGGATTCAAGAGACTGATGCAACTTGTACCTTACTTAGCTATACTTTGTCAGTCAGTTAGTGGGGTCATGCATTGATGGGATGATAGTAGTCAAAAGGCTCACCTAACCTGCACACAACCAAAATAAGTACTTCAGTCTGTATTCTAGATAGATTATTTGATGCCATTTACATGTTAACCTGGTCAAGGATGATGGTGTTAGATTTCTTGGCCAGAACCCAATTGAACCATGCAATGCATAAACAAAGGTGTGTTCGTTTAAGTGCTTTTGTACCTGCAGGCATCTAGGAGACAAGAGAGACCTGGGTAAATGAGACATGAAATAGGTCAATCTGTTGGCACAGATTGGGTTGGATAGGGTACGTAGCAGCAGTGTAACTGACCCACAACAGAGGAATCTGAATGCCCTGGGATGCCAAAAGCCAGACAGTGGATCAGGGTGGAGGAAAAACAGCAACAGCACAATTCGTAGGTATTCTTCTGAGCACTTTGGATACCAATACATTTAGTCCTCTAAACAAAGCTGTGTAGAAGAACTTACATTCACTTGACTTACAAAGACACTGAAGGGGAGAGCATAAATAAGTTGCATAAAGATGTCTCCAAGAAGAATGCCACTAAGTTGTGACCCCGAGAGTCTTCCTCCACATTTCATGTGTTTGTCCAGTGCCTGGGTGGTACAGTTTTAAACAGTAACTGAGGATTATACATCTCTAGGTTCAAATCCCTGGTTTGCTACTGATGATGTGATTTTGGTTCCTTAATGAACTTCTTCAATCTCAATTTTCCCATTTGTAAATTGGGAATAACAACAGTACTCTTATCTCACAGCATGGTTATGAAGATTGAGTTAGATATCATCTATAAGGTGCTACCTGGCACAGGGACTCCTGCCTAGGGCATGATCAGTTAATTCCTGATGATCCAAACAATATTAAGAGTAAAGATATCATCTATCAGTCATCGTTTAGTCAGACAAGCACTGTATCTGGAAATTCCATAGAATAAAGGATTCAATACAGGTCAGCCCTTGCACAAAAATGGCAGCTGGAGGGGAAACCTATGTAGGCTATTGTCCCTGTGTCTCATGTTGCGGGTGGCATTGCCATAGATCAGAAAAGGAACAAGAGAATGAGAAGGAACTCAAGTGGATGTACTTCCAACCTTGATACAATGGGTGACCTATGGGAGAAGCTGGTTCCCTCCACACTTAGATGCCTCAACGCTCAGAGAAGCCAGAGGGACTCTAGAAGAGACGCTTCCCAAGGTAAAGAGCATGCCAGCAACATCGTAATCAAGCAACTCTGCAGTAGATCAGGTGTCGTTCATTAACAAGATGTGGCTGCTGCTGCCCTGCTTCCCTCAACATTTTTCTTGTGGCTAATGCTTCTGCTCACAAAATGGGAAAAAGAATTCAGGTGGCCAGTGCCGCAGCTCATTTGGCTAATCCCCCGCCTGCAGTGCCGGCACCCTGGGTTCTAGTCCTGGTCAGGGTGCTGGATTCTGTCCAGGCCAGCTCTCTGCTGTGGCCTGGGAGTGCAGTGAGGATGGCCCAAGTGCTTGGGCCTGCGCCCACATGGAAGACCAGGAGGAAGCACCTGTCTCCTGGCTTCAGATTGGCGAAGCATGCTGGCTGCAGCGCGCCAATCTTAGTGGCCATTTGTGGGGTGAACCAAAGGAAAGGAAGACCTTTCTCTCTGTCTCTCTCTCTCACACACTGTCTACCTCTGCCTATCAAAAAAAAAAAAAAGAATTCAGGTAAGAAGTCATTTCAAATGAGCTAAATTGACACAACACAAAGCCAACACAATCAGAGAAACATACATCTTACATTCTCAATATTACCTCATTCTTTTATATTTTGAAATATACTACTTATAATCACACTATATCTAAATGACAACTGGGCTGTCACTTGGGACCATTTTTTATGGGCAAAAATAAATGTGAGCCTATGCATCTCCTCATCTGATCTTACAGGGCCCAAGGCTTTGTGGGGCACAATGTTTCCTGCCAATCTTGAAGCAGTGAGCCCTGCCCCTCTGCCATCTTCTGCAGCAGTGGGCATACAGTGGTTCTAACCATCAGGTTTCTTGATCATTGCATGATTTAAAAAGCTCCGTTGACTCCTTTTGGTGGCACTGTGCTGTAGAAGGTAAAGCGGCTGCCTGCAATGCCAGCATTCCATATGGGTGCTGGTTCAAGTCCTGGATGCTCCTCTTCCAATCCAGCTCTCTGCTATGGCCTGGGAAAGCAGTTGAAGATGGCCCAAGTTGTCTTGGCACCCACATGGAACACCTGGAGAAAGTTCCTGGCTCCTGGCTTCGAATCCACCTCTTTCCAGCCATTGCAGCCACTTGGAGAGTGAACCAGCAGATGGGAGACCTTTCTTTATGTCTCTCCCTCTCTCTGTCTCTAACTCTACCTCCCAAATAAATAAATAAATATTTAAAAAAAAGATGTTTGGGTGCAGCAGGTTAAGCCACTGCCTGCAATACTAGAACTCCTTATGGGTGCAAGTTTGAGTCTCAGCTGCTCCACTTCCTATCCACATCACTGCCTATGTGCCTGAGAAGGAACAGAGAATGGTCCAAGTGGTTGGTCCTCTGTCACCCATGTGGGAAAGTCAGATGGGGTTCCAGGCTCCTGATTTTGGCCTAGCCCAGATGTGGCCATTGCCGACATTTGGGGAGTAAAGCAGTGGTTGAGAGATTTCTCTGTTTTTCTGTCTTTAATATAAAAATATAATTATAAGAAATAAAATTAAAATTAAATAATAAATATAAAATAAATAAATCTTTAAAAAGAAAGTAATCAAACTCATACTCTGTAGGTTGTCTTTCTGTTGAATCCTAACTTACTTATACAACTTTGAATATCTTTTTTATTTTGAGATTTATTTATTTATTTTGTTTGAAAGGCACAGTTAAAGAGAGGCAGAGGCAGAGAGAGAGAGAGAGAGGTCTTCCATCTGCTGGTTCACTCTCCAAATGGCCACAATGGCTAGAGCTGGGCCAGGCTGAAGCCAGTAGCCAGGCCCCTGGTCTCCCATGTGGATGCAGGGAACCAAGCACTTGAGTCATCCTCTTCTGCTTTCCCAGGCACATTAGCAGGAAACTGGATTATAAGTTGAGCACCTGGGACTGAACCAGCAACCATTTGGAATGCCAGCACTGCAAGCGGCAGCTTTACGTGCTACACCACAGTTCTGGCCCTGCTTATGCAACTTTTAAGATTGAGTGGGCATTTAGCCCAGTAGTTAAGGCATATACATCCCATTTCAGACTTCTGGGTTTGATTACTAACTCCAGCTCTCACATCTTGATTCGAGCCCTCTACAATGTGGACCTTGGGAAGCAATGTTGATAGTAATTGATAATTGGTAATTGGCTTTCTGCTGCTCACATAACAGACCTGGATTGCATTTCTGGGTCCCTGCTTCAGCCCCAGCTCGACCCTGGCCGCTGTAGGTATTTGAGAATTGAACCAGCACATGAGAGCTCTCTCTCTCTCCCCATATATATATACATATATATATATATATATATATATACACACACATATATACATGGAGAGATATATATAGAGAGATATATATTCAAATATATATATTTAAATATATTTAAATAAAAAAACATAAAGTTTACTTGCTCTGTGCCCCCATTGTTTATATTTGTAATTTTGCTTCTAGTAGGTCATATTATAATTGCCAATAGGTAAGTATATTTTTCTTACTAGACTTAAACAACTTATGAGTGTGGCCTGATTCAATGAATGCTTGAATGTTGAATGACTAAAAGAACAAAAATAATTGAATGTCTATTTATCACTTATTTATTCATTAACTCAGTTTTTTTTACAAATTTGTGTTCATGGCCTTTCATGTGCTAGGTACTTTATTCAACATACATAAAAGGGTGAAAAAAAGGGACCATGATTCCAGCCCATATGGAGTTAACACTCTAATCGGGGGATCATTTACTAGAGTATATGTGAATCAATGTAGAATCAGTTAGTATGATAAGAGGTAGGAATGTTTAAAAGTAGATTGCTATTTTTATTAAGTAAATTTCAGTTCTAAACTACTGGGTCAGAGAATTGAATCTGTGGACATATGAGAACAACACGAATGAGCCCAGTGGAGAATGGATATAAAAACACATGTGGTCTTCTCTGCTGGTGCTCAAGTCATCAAAGGAGCCAATCCCTCTCACCGTTTACTGTTGCAAAGTGTTCTAGCCACTGAGCAAGTGGCCCTTGCAAACATCGCTATGTAGCTTTGAGGAAACACAAGCACAGGTTCTGAAAATGGCTCTGCCTTCTGCCTGGAATACATTGTCCAGTTACTGCTTGGAGAGGGAATTCAGCTCTTGGAGATCAGAATCAAGTTGTCAGATTTTAAGACAAGTCTTATCAGAATAAAGACTCTCAGTGAGTATTTAAGTTACTAACTCCTTTGACAACAATTTGGTAAAAAACAATTGAGTTCAGGGCACTGAATTTCAATAATGGATGTTAATTACTTATTTTGCATCCAACACATGCAATTCCCAGTTGCCAGCTCCAGTGCCAAAATTGGACATGTGGACAACAGCAGGCATGAAGGGATAAATCTTGTGATTTATGTGCCCTGCTTGCCGAAAGTCCCTGATGATTCATTTCACTTCCGTGGAGCAATTTCCCCAACAAAAGTGCCTTTCCATTCTTTGGTCCAAGCATCTCATTCACTATTCACTTTGTTTACCTTTTGGTACAGTCTTTGTCAAAACACTTGTCTCTTAAGAATTTCCTCCTTGTAAACAGTGTGCCTTTGATCACCAATGAAACCTGGGAATGATTCCAAGAGATAACATAAAAGGGCAGCTATTTAAAAACTTCCCAATCAGCTGATCTGTTTGTAGGTTACACCTGCTCCGGAATTTCTTTTTGCATGTTTTATTTTTATTTCAACTTGTCAAAGGTTAGGCAAGATATTAAAATTGCATGGGAACATCCATAACATAGTTTTTATATACTATGTCGTATTGAGTACCCTAGATCAATTTCAACTCATATAATGGAAAATAAAGTTTGAAAACAAAGTCCTTGTTTATCATCCTTTCATCTCATACATTTAATCTGTAAATCTATATTCAGTACTTTTTGCCTATTAATTATTAGTTATCTAGTGGTAAACAAAATAGGATGGTATCTTCTATCCAGAAGATAAGATTGCAAAGTGATTAACCAGGTTAATACAATGAACTATATGCTTCTCCATGTTTGTGCATGTGCATAAGCATATTGGAGACACAGCAAATTATTGTGTTATGTCTTTGAGAGTGTGGCATTAGAACTAGGATTCTACTGGTGGGTAACACTGGAGTTGAGATCTGAATAAAAAGCCAGTCTTGCAAAGATTGAAGGGAAGATTGTTATATGTTGTAAGAAAAATAAGTAAAAGGGCCTAGAAAATATGAATTCTGAAGAACCAAAAGAATTACAAAGTTGATAAAGTAGAAATGGGATTGTAAAAATGAGTGTGGGAACATAGGCAGAGCCTAAATCAGGGAGAGTTTCTTTCTCTTTAGGGTTCTCTATCCTGAGGCCCGGGCTGTGGCATAACAGGTTAAGCCAGCACTTGCAACACCAGCATCCCATGTGGGCACCTGTTCAATCCCAGCTGCTCCACTTCCAATCCAGCTCCCTGCTAATGCGCCTGAGAAAGCAACAGAAGAGTTTCTGGCTCCTGGCTTTGGAATATCGAAGCCCTGGCTGTTGTGGCCATTTGGGGAGTGAAGCAGCAGTTGCAAGATCTTCTCTTTCTCCGTTTCTGACTCTGACTTTCAAATATCAGTGAAACTCCTCATATTTAGAGGGGAATTTCTGAGTTTATGCATGTAGGAACCCCCGAATTAGTCTGTAACCCTGAGATGTCTAATAATTAAAACTTAATTTATTATAATTTTAATTAAGTCTAAGACCTGGCCTGATATGGTTTTAATAAAAATAAATGACATGCTTAGACACATCATAAATTCATGGCTAACTCCTTTCAAAGTTGTGTGATTTCTTAGAACAGTGTTTTTTAAAATCTCAGTACATTCACAATTTAATGGTAAATGGTTCATCTCATGAAACTGACCTGTTTATTTGAGGATTTTTTTTTGAGGGGGGGGAAAGGTTGAAAATCGGAAGTGTTTCATTTAATCAGGTCAGTGTTCACTGAGTTAAATGGTTTTGAAAATAAAAGTGGACTGGAGTGGTTTCATTCTTCTTGAACTCTGTATTAAGTAAATACTGTCTGAAATGGGTAAGATGGGTCATTTTTAGTCATTGATAATAACTAAAAATTGTAAACACTTTCCCTCATCATTTATCACCAGTGTTTGATAACTATGGTGTGAGAACAATGGAAGCAGATATATGATTTTTTAATTCAATATCCCAAAGAGATGATGAATGATAACACCTACAGTTTACAAGAAAAATGGCTCAATTTCATGTGTCCTTTCTGGAAGTTCTATGTCTGTTTTGGGAAAACTTGCTAAAAATACTAAGGCATTGGAGACAAGAATGAAAAGAGTGAAATATAGTGGTCTCCATCCTCTTTTATGTTCTTAAGGATCCTTACTATTTAACATACATCATTTTGACAAATTCAACTTTGTTAAGTAAAACTTAAGATCCTTAAATAGCTTTCCAGGGGCTGTGTCCATGAACAGTGAATTCTGAGAAAGTTCATTATGTGAGACAAAACACTGAAAAATATCATTAAAAACGTGATAAATGGCTCTGTCTGCTTCACCTCATAACTTCAACTGAAATAACCTGACACATAGATAAATATTTATAACAGCCTTTATACTGAAAAAAAAAAAGAAGAAAAGCCTACTTGAAAATGTAAGATTGTAACTATTCGTGGGCATTTCCCTAGTAATTTGAATCCCATTTAGAACACATTTTAAAATATGCAGAATCGCCATAGGATATATTGATACATTAGTCAACTCTCGACTAGTTGAAAAGAGACAAGTTCAGAAAAACCACTCTTAGCCTGCCTAGCCCTGAATAAACGGTTTGCCTTCCCAATTGCAATGGCAGTCTTGGTTTTGTAACGTTCCTATTGCTGTGGTGTGCAGAAACAATGGAAGACATCTTTCTCAATACTGGATTTTCTGAAGTTATCCTAAACATTTTCCTCAGTTTGAAGAATCAGGAATACGTCTGGAGGGCTTTGGGGGATGGAGGGGGAAGAAACAGGAAAGATGCTGAAGTAGCAATGCTAGGTGGTGACATACCACAGGAGACCCTAACAATCAGAGAGGGGCTTAGAACTTCGTGTGCGATGGAGATGGCTGAGATTTTTAATCTGAGGAATCATTTGATGAAATTTCTTTGCAGAGTGATTTTTCTGCCCAGAGTCAGCCAGGTCGGCTGGTAAGAAGATATGTTCTTCCTTTAGCAGTGCAAATGTGACCTCTGGGAAATCCTTCCAGCTAGAGGCCACCATTAGGCCCAAGACATGTGTCAGAAGCTTTCTTGGGCCTTTGCATCCCAGTCCACCTGAAAGTAGCCACACAAGTGACTCCACAAAACCAGTGGTAGGATCATTGTCTACCCACAGAACCCTGAGAAATGATCAATCATTGCTGTTTGAGCCATTAGGTCTGGCGATTTGTTACCTCACATGAGAAAACCAGAATGATAGTTTCCAAAGTGCTTCTCTTGTCGTTGAACTCAGGAAGTACTTATTGAACTGGAGGCATGGAAGCCAATGAGAATGATGGTTCAGGAAGGTTAGCCTGAGATAATAACAGGATTTGGGGGAAAAGATCGGAGTTGCCTCCTTCCATGGCAAAGGAAGTGAGAAATAAGACAGGGCTAAAGTGTGGAATTCACAAGTCATAAAACCAGGGCTCCCAGCCTCGTTCCATCACTGAAATGTTTCTTTCCAGAAGACAAGGTCATTTCCTCTTTTTCTTCTTCTTCTTCTTCTTCTTCTTTTTTTTTTTACAGGCAGAGTGGACAGTGAGAGAGAGAGACAGACAGAAAGGTCTTCCTTTGCCATTGGTTCACCCTCCAATGGCCTCTGCGGCCGGCGTGCTGCGGCCGGCGCACCGCGCTCATCCGATGGCAGGAGCCAGGTGCTTCTCCTGGTCTCCCATGGGGTGCAGGGCCCAAGCACTTGGGCCATCCTCCACTGCACTCCCTGGCCACAGCAGAGAGCTGGCCTGGAAGAGGGGCAACCGGGACAGAATCCGGCTCCCTGACAGGGACTAGAACCCAGTGTGCCGGCACCACTAGGCGGAGGATTAGCCTGTTGAGCGGGTCATCTCTTCTAAAACAGAACCAATAATTGTCCCCGCATGAGGAGCAAACACATTATGAGTATTAAGTGGGTGTGTATGTGAAATTACTTAGTACAGAGATTTGCATATGGTGAGTTTACAGAGAGGAGCCAAAATAGTATTTCAAATAACTGACAACTGTTCCTCCTTCCCCAGCATTTCTACATTGGCTTACTGTGTTTTGTCTTCAGAAGTGATGTCAGAGAAGAAATACAGAGAAAACAGAAAACAACAGTTGTTGGCTTTGGAGTTCCAAAAGAATGGGGAATTTGTGTTTCAAAGGCTCTCCCTAAGACCAGTCTCTGGATACTGTGACAATGTGGCAGATGTCATATTTCCTCCCCTGGCCCGAAGAGGGAAGAAGGAAGATATGTTAGGTGTCGGATTCTAGTGAGCAGGCCCTAAGAAGCAGCTCTAGCTTCCGTACTTATCTTCTCCCACTGGAGTCTAACTAATTTCCCAGATTGGAAGACACAGAATTCCCAGAAGAATCTGAGCTAATGCAAAGCAGGGGTGACTTGCGCCCCCATAACCTTCTCTAAGGGAGTGCAATTAGGGCCTCAAGATGCTCCGTGCTTGGAGCTTTGATTCTATCAATAAAAACTGGGAAAGATTTCAAATGGGCAATCAAGCACCACCAGGTATGCTGTCTAGCAAATCCTTCTAGGCTAACTCTGTCTTTGAGCTATTTTATAGCTCCATAAATTGTAGCATAGAAGTAGTAAGGCGAATCATTCTTATCCATAGCAAAGAAAGTCCTATCCAGTGGGAGTGGATGACTATCACTCTGTAGATATTGATCAATTTGATTTGCATTTGTAAATTCACTGCAGCATTCCTGATGCCAGTTCTGCCCTGTGGGATTTTTCATGGAGCACACATTACATGTGTTCATTTTAAATCCCTACAAAACTATGATTATATCTCTGTAAGAGTTCTTCAGGAGTGCTAAATAAAATACCACAAACTGGATGGCTTCGGCAACCAAAAAAAAAAAAATCATTTTCTGCTGGAAATCAGGAGTTTTGTTGTGGGCTGCAGGCCTCTCAGCTAGCTCATTGTAGGTTCTTCCCTTCATATGAGAAAGAACTCAAAGGTGCAGGCAAAAGATACACAGGAAATTTATTCAGAGCAAAACAAAAGTGCAAGCTCAAAACCAAGCAGTGCATGAACAAAACGGCTGAAAATGCAAAAGGACCCCAAACAATGAAAAACCCCTCTCCAAGGAACAGCTTTCAACAGTGAGACAGCCCTCCACAAAGGCAAAAGCTGCCAATCAAGAAAAAGCCCCCTCAATGAGGTTAGGCCTTCTCTTTCCACACACCAGAAGCGTAGGATATGAAGCTCACGGTAGAACCTAATGGATATAAAAAAGGGAACTGGGGCTTGGGGTGGGGCTTGAGTGCCTCCCAACTCCATGCCTTTTTTAGGACATATTGGAAGTGTCATGGCATCAGGTACATGATAGGCCTGGGCATGCCCCCATGGTAATTTTAGTAGAATGACATGATAATGACCTGAACCTCACTGGGGTAACATATCCTGCAGCTGCATTGGGTATCTCCAGCTAGTGCTATAGAACTTCCGGTTTCCACTGCCTAGGAAGGGGCCTGGGACTAGCTGGTGTGTGAGAATTGGGCCTGCACAGTGCACAGAAAGGGAGGCTTGAGTTGTGCCCAGAAGGGAAGGGAGTTTGGAGAGCACACAGAAGGGGACTTGATAGGCTGGCAGCCCAGCCAGGTTGTCATAGGGGCAGACCACAGGGTCCAACTATGAATTTCCTGGAGCTGTCAGTCACCAACATTTAGTGTTTGGGAGCTGTTTTGTTCATGTACTACTTGGTTCTTGAGCTTGCATTTTTGTTTTTCTGTGAATAAATCCTGTCAGACCTCAGCTTCTCCTTACCTACCTGCTTTCCCACTGTATTGGGATTCATGAACAAAGACTAGACATCGAGGCCAGGAAGCAGTCTTTTATTATTGTTGTTGTTGTTATTATTATTATTGTAGCTGTTGTTGTTGTTATGCCAGCATAAGGCCCAGATGGATTTTTATCCAAATGCCTGAGCCCTGAGCAAAGAGGGGTATTTTCTTATATATGGTTTTTGCTTTTTTGTTTCCATTATATGATTAAATATAATTAAGTACATACATTTTATTGGATATTATAATGTTACATGGTAGCCACAGAAATTGATACAATGCTGTACCTGCATACATAGTTACCAGTCCTGTTTCTTTCACACATATTCTGAGCAGTGCACTGTCTGTCAAGGGTTAACACCACTGCTCTGTTTAGCAAGCAGAAGCCTAAGTGGCTACATAAAAAGTAGATAATAACTACAACTGAAGCATTCAAAGGAAAGCAGATAATGACCACATTTCATTTCCAGGGTAAGCTTTTTTGTTTTTGTTTTTTTCTTTCTGACCTAGGGGAGGTCTCCAGCACAACACAACAGTTTCCTCTGAGACATCTCAGCCTGGCTACAGAGTTTTTCTCTGTGCCTTCACCAGGTTGTATCGTGGTGTATGTGTGTCTTAATCTTATAACGGCACCAGTTCTTTTGGCTAAGAACAGTCTATCCATATTACCTCATGTTAACTGATTCAAAGACCTGTCTCCAATTACAGTCCCAGTTCTTGGGATATAGGACTTTAACATCTAAATGTCAGGGAGAGGGCTAAATTCAACACAAGGTAACTTCTTCTTTTTTCTTTTAATGGCTCTTAACCTTTCTCAAGTGATGATTGCTCCAACTGGTCCCATAAGGGTATATTCACCCTAGCCTAACTGAGCTGACATTAGGACTGAAGATAATCACTCCCTTTCTAATGCATGCACCAGTAGACAAATGAAGATACTTCAAAACCTTTGTGTAAAAACTATGCATGTATTTTAATTTATCCTTGCAACAAAAATAGTGTATCTTTTTTGTTGAAGATTTATGTATTTATTTGAAAGAGTTACAAAGAGAAAGGGTGAGACAGAGACAGAGAGAGAGAGAGAAATCTTCCATCTTCTGGTCCACTACCCAGACAGGTGCAATGGTCAGAGTTGGGCCAGGCCAAAGCCAAGAGCCAGGAGGTTCATTTGGGTCTCCCATATGAGTACCAATGACCCAAATACTTGAGTCATCTTCCACTGCTTTCCCAGGTGCATTAGCAAATAGCTGGATAAGAAGTGGAGTAAAAAGGCCTTGAATGGGTACCCATACAGGATGCAGGTGTTGCTATGCCACAAAGCTGGTCCTTAACATATCTTTTTTTAAAAAAAAATATTTATTTATTGAGAGGTAGAGTTACAGACAGAAAGAGGGTGAGTCAGAGAGAAAGGTCTTCGGATTTCCATCTGCTGGTTCACTCCCCAAATGGGCATGATGGCTGGCGATGTGCCAATCCAAAGCCAAGAGTCAAGAGCTTCCTGCGGCTCTTCCACACAGGTGCAGGGGCCCAAGCACTCAGGCCATCTTCCACTGCTTTCCCGAGCTATAGCAGAGAGCTGGATTGGAAAAGGAGCATCCAGGACACAAACTGACACCCATATGGGATGCCAGGGCTGCAGGCAGAGGCTTAGCCCACTACACCACACCGCGGGCCCCAACATATCTTTTAATTCCATTTTCCTACAAACTTCTTGCAGTATCACCATATTCTGTCTTATTCCTTAGTAGTTTAGAGTGGATGCCTTCTTTTTATTACTAGCTTACTTTGATAGCTCTCTCTCTTTTTTTTAACTTTTATTTAATGAATATAAATTTCCAAAGTACAGCTTATGGATTACAATGGCTTCCCCCCCCATAACTTCCCTCCCACCTGCAACCCTCCTCTCTCCCACTCCCTCTCCCCTTCCATCCCCATCAAGATTCATTTTCAATTATCTTTATATACAGAAGAGCAATTTAGCATATATTAAGTAAAGCTTTCAACAGTTCGCACCCACACAGAAACACAAAGTGAAAAATACTGTTTGAGTACTAGTTATAGCATTAAATCACAATGTACAGCACATTAAGGACAGAGATCCTACATGAGGAGTAAGTGCACAGTGACTCCTGTTGTTGACTTAACAAATTGACACTCTTGGTTATGGCGTCAGTAATCACCTTAAGCTCTTGTAATGAGTTACCAAGGCTATGGAAGCCTTTTGAGTTCGCCAACTCTGATCATATTAACAAGGTTATAGTCAAAGTGGAAGTTCTCTCTTCCCTTCAGAGAAAGGTATCTCCTTCTTTGATGACCTGTTCTTTCCACTGGAATCTCACTCACAGAGATGTTTCATTTAGGTCATTGTTTTTTGCCAGAGTGTCTTGGCTTTCCATGCCCGAAATACTCTCATGGGCTTTTCAGCTGAATCTGCATGCCGTAAGGGCTGATTCTGAGGCCAGAGTACTGTTTAGGACATCTGCCATTCTATGAGTCTGCTGTGTATCCCGCTTCCCATGTTGGATCGTTCTCTCCCTTTTTTATTCTATCAGTTAGTATTAGCAGACACTAGTCTTGTTAATGTGATCCCTTTGACTCTTAATTCTATCATTATGATCAATTGTGAATTGAAATTGATCACTTGCACTAGTGAGATGGCATTGGTACATGCCACCTTGATGGGACTGAATTAGAATCCCTGGCACGTTTCTAACTCTACCATTTGGGGCAAGTCCGATTGAGCATGTCCCAAACTGTACATCTCCTCCCTCTTTTTTTGGTAAATATTTATTTAGTTATTTGAAAGAGTTAGAGAGAGGAGAAGCAGAGAGAGAGAAAGAGGGAGAGAGAGAGGTCTTCCATCCGATGATTCACTCTCCAGATGGCTGCAACAGCTGGAGCTGTGCCAATGCGAAGCCAGGAGCCAGGAGCTTCTTCCCAGTCTCCCATGTGGGAGCAGGGGCCCAAGGACTTAGGCCATCTTTTACTGCTTTCCCAAGCTATAGCAGAGAACTGGACAGGAAGTGGAGCAGCCAGGTCTTGAACCGGTGCCCATATGGGATGCTGGCATTTTAAGACAGGGTGTTAACCCACTGCACCACAGTGCGGGCCCCTATAGCTCGTTATTTTCAAATTTAATCACAGAAGCACCATAATGACCAGGGGAAAAGGAATAAAATTGTCTTCACTGCCCCTCATCCCTGAACTATTATGAATACAGATATTTTCAAGAAGGCATAGAATTAAGAAAATACATTTAGAGGTAAGTAAACTGAAGATGTTAAAGAGAAAATAAAAGTTATACATAGTTTAAGTTCCCAAACCCAAATATCTAACTTTACTTGGAGCAAGTTCTACATGACTTCTACCACCTGGTATACCCAGTGCTGTACCAGGGGTGAAATGAAAGTAACATCCAGGGTAAGCTGAAAAAATAAGAAAAGTGACACCTATCCCACCAACATGTGCTTCTAAATTTCTCTGATGCTGTTCTGGTGCACTGGAATGAGTCTGACTTTGGGGGTCAAAGAAGTTTCTAGGTTGAAATTGCAGCTTTGGTCCATGTGGCTGTGTGAACATGGATTGCTCTTGTTTGTTGAATTTTCTTCCTATTTACTGCCTGATCCCTCACCACCCACCTTTTGAATGTGAGCTCTGAGGAGACAGAAACCTGGTCTCTTAAGGAGGCTGCCTCTTCAGAACAAAGGGAAAGATTGGAAGGTGGTAGCTGTTCTGTACATAGTGTTGAGCAGCATGAATGAAACTCATTTAACCTCTTTGAATCCCAGTTTTCCTTATCAATAAAACAAGACGAGACAGCACAATTCACTGCACAGTGTTCTGGTGAGGAACAGACATGAGAGAACACAAGCCATTCCCAGATCCAGCAGGGGTTTCAGTTAGAATGTTCCGCAGTCTCTCTGGAAATTGAATCTGGCACTCAGATATTTGGTTCCCATTGTATGTTCTAGCTTTGCCCCATTGCTGCTGCCCATCATGTACAATTAGCATACTTTTCTGATGAACAGTCAGACAGCACTATCTGTAATTGCCCTTCATTTAAAGCCACTCCTTCCAAGAGCCTTTTAGGGGGTATATACCCTTAACCTCTACTCAATAATTGTCAACGGAATTAATGAGTGAATAAATTAACCAACGGCTTTCACTCACTTTCCTTTTTTTTTTTCAAGCAGTTAGACAGAGAGAGAGAGAGACAGAGAGAAAGGTCTTCCTTTGCCATTGGTTCACCCCCCAAACGGCCGGCACTGTGCCGATCCGAGGCCAGGAGCCAGATGCTTCCTCCTCCTGTTATCCCATGTGGGTGCAGGGCCCAAGCACCTGGGCCATCCTCCACTGCACTCCCGGGCCACAGCAGGGAGCTGGACTGGAAGAGGGGCAACTGGGACAGAATCCGTTGCCCCAACCGGGACTAGAACCCAGGATGCTGGCGCCACAGGTGGAGGATTAGCCTATTGAGCTGCGGCACCAGCCTTTCACTCACTTTCAATCTCCTACGTTCCCTTGGAAATGTTATTTAGAATGCAGCTTTGCCATGTTTTCAAATATTAATTCTGTTTTGAACATGACTGAAAGATTTCTCTAGATTTCGAGAAGGGCTTAATGCCCAAAGGGAATTTTTAGATGTGCAGTAATTTACCAACAGGAAAATTGTCCCACGTCTGACCTCAGGGTGATCTCTAGAAAGTGGTGGCATTACTGGGAAAGCAGTAGAGGATGGTCCAAGTCCTTAAGTTCCTGCATCCACATAGGAGACTGGGAAGAAGCTCCTGGCTCCTGGCTTCGGATTGGCGCAGCTCCGGCCATTGCAGCCATTTGGGGAGTGAACCAGTGGACGGAAAACCTTTCTCTCTGTCTCTCCCTCTCACTGTCTGTTAACTCTGCCTCTCAAATAAATAAATAAAATCTTAAAAAAAAAGAAAGTGGTAGCATTAGTTCTGACTGCTGCTGCCTGGTTGGTCCACTTCAGTGGGCATGTCAGCCAAGAGAGCTCTCTCTCACCTGAAGTGTCCACCAACAACTGCCACTGCAGAAGAATTTTGTAGAAGGCCACAGCGATGAACCGAAAATGGAAAACCGCCCAGAGCATTAAATTCGCTTTGAGGGCATAAGCCACTTTTCAGTGTCTTGGTGATAGAAGGACCTCGGAGAATCAGCAGCCCTAACATTGTGTATCCACAGCTCTGTGTCCTGTGGTCCTTCCTGGCACTCTGATTGCTGGATCTCCGCCTCCTTCCATCACATAAACGAAGTAGGAGTCAGAATATATGCAGGGCAGCACTCAGAGTGGGGAGACGGAGGGAGAATGAATCTGGAAACCCCCCACCCTCACAGCCTGAAGCACCTTCACAGAATTCAAGGTTCTTTTTGTTTTAATTAACTATTTCTTCTGCTTTAGAATCGCCCTCAGGAGGAACTTAAAAACCTCAAACTTCAGAATGTGCAGATTCCCCTGAAGCCCCTTATGTCATTTTTCACTTGGCACCATCCGCGATCACACTCCCTAAAAGGTTTAGCAGGGATTCTTTTAAAGTGAAAGAATCCCTGGAAGGCAGCCACTGCACAGCCTTGTACAGCTTTTGTCTCTTTAAAAGCATTAGGGCTAGAACCAATTGACAACAGGGACTACTAATGTCTGAATGATTCCCTGGGAACAAGTGGAGGATCTTTGGAAATTGCATTAACTCTTTCAGGTGAGGCTTGGCCATTGATCTTCATGCTGCTGCTGTGTTAGCTTGCTCAGACGTCGGTATTTGCAGGTAACACTGAGATTCTAAAAGGGCATAGGTATATTTGAGGTTTCTATTTGTGTTATTCTCAGTGACATTTGAGATATACTCATCATTTTTCTTCTAAAGGTATTTTCTCTATTCTATGAGAAAGTCCCTTTCCACTAGAAGCTGAGAAAAGGTTTTGGTTTACAGATTGGAAATTAGTGCCGGGTTCCAAAGTGGGGAAGCAGAGAGAATATTTTGATGCCATCTGAGGTAGAGTGGGCCCTCTGTAACCTTGGGTTACACCTCAGGCAGTGCAGTCAATTAAAAGTTGCATATCTTGGCTGGCGCCGTGGCTCAACAGGCTAATCCTCCGCCTTGCAGCGCCGGCACACCGGGTTCTAGTCCCGGTTGGGGCGCCGGATTCTGTCCCGGTTGCCCCTCTTCCAGGCCAGCCCTCTGCTGTGGCCCGGAGTGCAGAGGAGGATGGCCCAAGTGCTTGGGCCCTGCACCCCATGGGAGACCAGGAAAAAGCACCTAGTACCTGGCTCCTGCCATCGGATGAGCGCGGTGCGCCGGCCGTAGCGCGCCGTCCGTGGCAGCCATTGGAGGGTGAACCAACGGCAAAGGAAGACCTTTCTCTCTGTCTCTCTCTCTCACTGTCCACTCTGCCTGTCAAAAAAAAAAAAGTTGCATATCTTAGAAAAAAATTACATTTGTTCTAAACATGTACAGGCTTTTTATATAGCATCTACATTGATTTAGTTATTCTCAGTAATCTAGATGTAATTCCAAGTCTACAGGAGGAACATATAACCTAAGTGCGAATGCTGCACACTATTTTATATGAAGCTTTTGCGCTCCCAGGGATTTTGATATCTGCAGGCATCCTGGAACTGACACTGTGTATACTGAGGAACAGCCGTAGAAAGCTGCCTGCTGCCTCATAACAGGGTCAAGTTGTTGAGTCAACAGGGAAGGCTGTACACTCCCCTGTCAAATGTACTCATAAGGAGTTCTTAGGAAAGTGCTACGATGGTGAGTCAACTATTATCTTTCAAACAGTTCCAGCTGGCTTTGGGACAAATAAGTGACTCATTAGCTAGACACCAGGGAAATAGTGGATTTGTATTTAGGAGTCTTTTTGTATAAGCATTCGTATGTGTGATTTTCCACAAAAAAAAAAAAGAAGGATTTTTTATATTCATTCAAAGGCAGAGTGAGAGAGGGAGATGCACACACAAAGAGATAGACACAGAGAGAATTATCTTTCGTTCACTGATTCACTTCACAAATGCCCACAGCAGCCAGGGCTAGGCTATGTGACAGTCAAGAGCCAGGAACTCTATACTTGGAGCCCTGCCCCCAGAAATTAGCAGGAAGAACAATCAGAATTGCATGAAAATCTCAATTTGTACTTGCATTCCAGCATGGGATGTAGGCATCCCAAGTGGTGGATTAAACTGCTGTGCCTGGGGCTGGCGCTGTGGCATAGTGGGTAAAGCTGCAGCCTGTAGTGCCCGCACCCACTATGGGCACCACTTTGAGTCCAGGCTGCTCCACTTCCGATCCAGCTCTCTGCTATGACTTGGGAGAGCAGTGGAAGATGGCCCAAGTGCATGGACCCCTGCACCCACGTGGGAGACTGGGAAGAAGCTCCTGGCTCCTGGCTTCACATTGGCACAGCTCCAGCTATTGCAGCCATCTGGAGAGTGAACCATCGGATGGAAGACCTCTCTCTCTCTCTCTCTCTCTGCCTATCTGTAACTCTGCCTATTATTTGAAAAATAAATAAATAAATAAATCTTTTTTTAAAAAAAAACCTTCTGTGTCACAGTGCCCACACTATATGTGTAGTGTAGTTTTTAAGTGTACCCAGGATTTGTTTTAATTAGGAGTGGGTGGAGGAACAGCTAGACAGGGAAAGAGTGCTATGAAAGCAGTTCCCTCACAATGCCCTAGAAACCACCAGTATACAACACCATCCAGGGCCATCTAGGGAAGCACCCAAGAAATCGAGAGGCTGAGGGAGTAAGGGAGGCAGTGGAAATATTAGCTAGAGATTTTATGGTGGTTTCCACCAGGGGGTTTAGGATTGAGGAGTTTGAATAATGTGAAATAACTAGTTCTGGAGCGATTCTTGCAGGTGGATAGCAGCCTAGAGAGAAATCTCAACAGAAGTGGTGATGGGGGGCTCTGAGTTGAATGGTCCATATAACAAACACACGTCCACAGGCAAGTCCCGTGTCTAGGAATTAGCCAACTTTGAGAAAAGTAGTCTGTCCAGGTCATTAAGTCCTTGAGATGTCAAGGGATCAACAATAGGAAATAAAAGGGACACACATATCTGCCTCTTCTGATTCCATGCCTATCAACCTTCAGATTTTCATAGCAGAGAACTTATTTATTTTACCTTGTACTCAATCCCCACCTCGGGCACATGCTGTATTTGTGGAGCCTATGAGATTCTCTCCCCATTCCTGACCAAGGGTGACCATTTGATCCAAGCAGTGTAAACCTTCTCTGCCCAAAATCTGTCCTGGATTATGAATGTCCTGGATAATGAAAGAAGGGGAAACCCTTGGCACCAATGCGTCAAAGGCAGTGCTACCCCAACCCGCCAATCACTGTTTTGCAACCTGATTTATGTGATGGACAGCTTTGTTTTTTGTCCTCTCAAATCCAGATTTGCAGTATGTCCTTTAGCTGAGCTGCCCCATATGTTTTCATTGAATCCATGTTTGCCATACACCGGTTACAGGAGATTTCTGTTGCTTCTAAAGAAACTGCAATGATGCAATCTGCCCATAGGCAGAGAAAGTACTGGTGACCTGGCCTTTTAACTAGTTGGTCTTCATAGTAACTCAACAAAGATTTCTCCTGTATGATCTTGCATGCTCTCTCATGGGAAGAGGATTTAATGGTCATGTAAATACAAGAATTTCAGTTTGGCGTGACGATTGTACTTGGTTGTTCCATTGTACACTAGTAAATGGGCCTCTGGTTTTCTCCCTCTGCCTGCTGCACTGCAATTAAATGATTGCTCACAGTCTTTGACAAGCGCTTGTCTGTGAACCTCACATTGGAGGGTCAGGTCCTGTCGTTAACTTCTAGACACTTTCACTCACTGAAGACCAATACCAGATCCAAGCTTTCATGACCGTCTACCAATTCTTATAGGTCTCAGTGACACTTTGGGGACTGAGTTGGAAAGGCTAACACAAAATTACTTCCAGGAGCTTGTTGTCATAGCAACAAGAGAGGCTGTGTCACAGCTGCCAGGGCAGCTGGCAGGACGTTATCCTCGTTGTCTCTTGACACCAAAGCCGTGCAGACCCTCTTCCCTGGGCCTGTGTTGCCTGCCTGCTCATGTGGATTTTTTTCATTGGTCTGAGACCAGGTGTGTTTGCTCTCTATGCATCCACATCAGGGCTGTGTCAGACAATGTCTGACTTCTTGGGTGTTGAGGCAAGTTATTTCAACAGCTTGAAAGTATCCAGAAATAATGAGATGTCAACTACAGGCTTTGGGAGGTATTTGTGGTCATGTTGAACCCTGCTCTTCTTCTACTCCTTGAAAAGAGCAATGTTTTCTCTCCTGGTGGGACATCACAGAAGCAGTTGGGAAGGGTCACATCCACATTGCTTCTTGACAAAATAACAGATTACAGATCCAAGTTAAGAGATGGCAGTTTTCAAAACATTTTTTTGGACAATAAGTGCAAATATATTGGAAACAGATATTGTCAGAAGACTTCTGATCTCAGCAAAGACCATGTACTATAAACCATTTCTCCATATAATCCATTAACTACCATTTCTTTTTTTAAAAAAAGATTTTATTTTTTTATTTGAGAGGCAAAGTTACAGACAGAGAAAGGGAGAGAGAGACAGAGAGAAAGGTATTCTATCTGCTGGTTCACTCCCCAAATGGCTGCAACAACTGGAGATGGGCCGATCCAAAGCCAAGATCCAGGAGCTTCTTCCAGGTCCTCCACATGGATTCAGGGGTCCAAGCACTTGTGACATCTTCCAATGCTTTCCCAGTCCATAAGCAGAGAGCTGGATTGGAAGAAGAGCAGCCAGGACATGAAGGGGCACCTATATAGGATACTAGTGCTGCAGGCAGAGGCTTAGCCAACTATGCCACAGCACTGGTCCCACTACATACCATTGCTAAAGGAATGGTTTACTAAGAGGGATATCATGGAAATGAGAACATGAATCTTGAAATGCTGTTGTTTCATGAAAGGTAAACCAGGTAACCTCAGTGTTGTCAACACACAAATGTCATTGTCAGGCCTATGTAACACTGGCTTGTTGCCTGAAAAGCAGACTTCAGGGTATTTTTACACCAATCAAGTTTTCATTAAAGAATGATTAGTATCAGACAACACTGGGAAAGCTTTTCATCTGATTCATCAGCCTCATAAACAAGATAGTCCCAGCATGGCAGAGCTCCAAGAAACGAAAGACGTTTGCTATCCTGAGTTGGAGCTGTCAGCTATCTGACCTAAAAGTCCAGGATGTCTGGCTGTTTTTTACCAAGGTCCTATTAGTTAAACTGGTTTTTTTTTACTCATATAGGAGAGGCAAGGGTGTCTCGTGGCTAAATAACAGCAGTCAAAACCTTTCAAAAATGAATTTTTAAGCATTATTTGAAGTTTTGATTAACATGTAAATGTGATATACTTTTATGGATTACCATGGAATACTCTAGCACATGAATATGGCACAACTGGTCAAATCCGGCAAATAACATTGCCATTCCCTTATCATTTCCTTACGCTTGGCGCCCTTCTCTCTTCGAGTTCGTTATATAGAATATAATTCATCACTGTGAAACATGGCCACCCCACTGTGCACGAGAACTCACTACATCTCTCTAATTGCTTTGGTACCTGTTATCCAACCATCTTCTACCCCTCCTTCCCTGACTCTTCCCAGCTTGTAATAACCACTATTGTTAAATCCTGGATGTTTTTAGTTTCCACATACAAGAGAAAATGTAGTATACCTTTTGTGTGTCTGACTTAATTCACTTCACATAATGACCGATGCCATTCATTTTGTCAAATCATTTATTTTCTAATCCTGAGGCAGACAGACAGAATGGGCTACCATCTGCTATTTCATTCACTCCCCAAATGCCCGCATGACTGAGGTTGGGCCAGGCCAAAACCAGGCACCGGGAATGCAATTCAGGTCTTCCAGTCACTTAATCCATCACCTCTGTGTGCATTGGCAGAAAGCTTGATTCAGGAGTTGGAACTAGGACTCCAAGTCTGGTACTCCAATGGAGGACATAAGTGTCTTAATCCTGAAGCTAAATACCTACCCTCAAAGTTTTTTTTTTTGTCTGTTTGTTTTTAAAGGTTTAGTTATTTAGCTCAGGAAAAAGACAGAGAGAAGGTAAGGAAATCTTAATCAGCTACACAAAAAACACAAAGGGCTAATGCTCAGCAGGTGCACCACAGAAAGGCTGTATTGGTGTCGAAACAGTAAAATATTTCTGCGTCGCTACAAACTCCCCAAGTTGCTGACCAGCCACCAGTCACCTCCCTTGGGACCTCATAAAGCCTTTGAACCTCTCTTCAGGATCTCGACTTGATCCAGCAACTAAAGCATTTACACTTGGCACAGCAGTTGGCATCAGAGACCACTTCTACCCGCCCTGATTGATCAAAGCTGCTGATCATCACTTCCACCACTCCTGGAAAAATCTTGATGACAGCTTTCATAAGTGCCAAGTGCTTAGCTTGGTTCAGCCTTTCTTGAGCTAGAAAAGCTAAGGCACATAAGCTCAACTACAGCTTGATAAAAGAGCAAGTCCTTTCCCCTTTTATCTCATCAAATGCTGGTTATAAATTTCAACTTAATGATAAAAGAAAAGATCAAGCAATAGTGGAGGGTAATTGGGAACAACTAATTGAACTGGCAAACCTGCAGTGTCCTGAGGAAGATTTAGGATTCTATAAGGGACCATAATAATCATTTTCCCTTCAACTTTAGCCGTTAATTCTTTTTTGTCCCAGGCTTCCCATCTGTATTGAATGTTTAAGAGGGATGTGATGAATAAGCTGATATGAAAACTATCTTGTAGAAACAGGAATGTCCAACATTTAATGGTTACTTACTATATGTTCAGAATTCTGCAAACATAGAAGCATCAATGCATTATCAAATTCCAAGGCATCCCAGGTAATCCTTATAATGCAATTTTATCAGGTAGATAGCATCCCCTCTTACAGATGAAGGAACAGAGCATGGCAAGCACTTGTAACTTGCCAAATCAAGGCTGTGAAACTACTAAATGGTGAGGTGCAAATCTGAATCCAAGTATCACTGATTGAATAGAACACTCCCTTAATCACTTTGAAGGACTGCCTTGAAAGAGTATTGGGTGGAGGGGGTGGCGAGCATTGTGGCACCCTCCCTGGGTTTAGTTGCAGCTTACAATGTCAGCATCTCATATCAGAGGCCTGTTCAAGTTCTGGCTGATCCACTTCTGATCCAGTTTCCTGCTAAGACACTTAGGAAGTAGATTATGCTCCAATTAATTGGGCCCCTGCCACCTCATGAGGGAGACCTGGATGGAGTTCCTGACTCCTGTCTTTGGCCTGTCAGACCTGGCTGTTGTGGCCATTTGGGGAGTGAGCCAATGAAATGGAGTCTCTCCCCTCCCCTCTGCTCTCCTCTCCCCTCTTCTGCTCTCCTCTCCTCTCCTCTCCTCCCCTCTCCTCCTTTCCCCTCCCTGCCCCCCTCCCCTCCCCTCCCCTCCCCTCCCCTCCCCTCCCCTCCCCTCCCCTCCCCTCTCCTCTCCTCTCCTCTCCTCTCCTCTCCTCTCCTCTCCTCTCCTCTCCTCTCCTCTCCTCTCCTCTCCTCTCCTCTCCTCTCCATCACTCTAGATTTCAAATTAATAATACATAAATTTTAATTTTTTTAAATGACAGGCTGGACTGAGCTTTTAAGTTTCTGGTTAACACATCGACCAAGAGAATAAACAAAGTAATCAGTCTGTCTAGAGTTGGTTGGAAACAAAATATTAACTCTTGAGTTTAAGCAAAGAATCCAGTGATCACCTGTTTTTGCTTAAAAGCTTCTCCATATGTTCCTCTTCCTGGCTTATGGTAAAGCTGAATTTAAGTGCATTCTCCTATCTTTACTGAAAACAAATTAAGCCTCTGGATGAATGCAAACCCTAACACAAGCATTCTAGTCCATTTCACTAGGATGCTGTTCCTGGAGTATTCTTTAGTCTGAAAAGCAATATTAATTGCTTCTGGGGCTTTGAGTTAATCCCTTTGTCCTCTCTGACTTACGACTACCATTAATAGACTTAATGTGGTAGTGGCATGGGCAGTTAAAATCATGCCCAATAAACACACACACATATAAACACAAAATAAAGTCATAGGAGAGGCTGTTGTGGGGGATATAAAGCCCCTTAAGTATTATTGATTAACTAATTAGCCAATGTTTATATAAAGAGTCTCAACAATTAGTTTCACTATATATATTTTAAGGATCATTTTATTGATAGCTGCGTAGTCAGTATTGAATGATCTGATTCTCCTTTTGGTACTGGAGAAGAGTAATCATGGAATGTGACATAGCATATGGCGAAAGTCTGGTTATACATGTGTGGTATGATCTGGCTGTCCACTTTCTATATTTCTAGCACTTTAAATATTCAATGTAACTATCAAGAAAAACAATCACATCTATCAAATTTCAATTTATCAAGAAATTAAATAAATACAGGCTGAGGATAACACAAGTCTTCCCTCTTCAATATATTTAATTGGCTTTTGTGCTTTTCACCACACAGTGGCAATATATAAGAATATAGATTAGACAGTAGAAATGATAGGAAATTCTCACCTCTTCTTTCAATACAATCCCTGTGCCTTTTCTACTTGGTACACACCTTTTGAATGTTTTCTCTGTGCTAGGTTCTTGGCTTTGCATTCAACTTGGAGGCCAAAGAAAATCACGGTTATTGCTCCAGCCAACATCTCATACACAGAGACACAAATAATTATAAAGCAAACCAAACTGAAAAGTACTATAAGAGAACATACAGAGATATGATAACTGTAAGAATAACAAGCAGTGTGGAAAGCAGGAAACCAATGATTATTGTGCACTGAATATATGCCAGACCCTATATTTGATCTAAAGTCTCATGTGGATTAGTTTCATCTTCAGCATAAGTGCATGACATTGTTGTTACCCTGTACTATGAATTACAAGGAAGAGGATGAGGTTTCTTTTGTTTCTCTTTTATTGACACTTTTATATTATAAAGTGAACACATTTCATGTCATTCATAGATATAATTCTAAGAATGTAATTATTCTTCCCATCTTCTCTCCCTATCCCTTCTTTTCTTTTTTAATTTTTGTGGCAATGTATTTTTAACTACAGTCAAAGGCTTAAAGCTCCACTAAATAGAGTTCATACTGTTCATTATGAATAGAAATCAGGGCTCTCTATAAATTATAATCAAATCCCAAGATGTCAATTTCATTCATATACTTTACAATTTTTTGTACTCTATATATCAACTATCACAAGTAAGAGAAAACATGTAATATTTCTTTTTTGTATCTGGCTTATTTAGCTAAGCATAGTGGTCTCAGTTGCATCCTGTCTGTTGCAAAAGTCATGATTTCATTACTTTTTATTGCAATGGTATCCATATATATATATATATATATATATATCACATTTTCTTTATCCAGTCAGCAGTTCATGGATATCTAGGTAGATTCCATACTGTAGCTATTGTGAATTGTGTTGCTATAAACATGGGGATACAAGTAACTATTTCATTGGTGACTTCATTCCCTTAGGGTTTATTTCCAGGAGTGAACTGGCTGGGACACGTGGTAGATCTATTGTTAGGTTTTTGAGGACTCTACACCATGTCTTCCTTAATGATTTTACCAGTTTACATTCCCACCAACACTGAACCTTTTTCTCACCATCCTTACCGGCATTTGTTGTTTTTATTTTTGGATGGCAGTCATTCTAACTGGAGTGAGATAATACCTCCTTATAGTTTATTTCCCTAATAGCTAGTGATCCTTAGCATTTTTTCATGTGTCTATTGGTCATTCGTATTTCGTTCTTTGAAAAATGCCCGTTTGTGTCCTTTGCACATGAATTACAGGGAGGAAGATGAAATTTGACTTGAGAACCGTTACCTGCTGAATTAGATCTCACACCAAATTTCTTACGGAAGAGCCCTAGTCCAGTATGGTGAATATTCTCATGCAAAGAGAAAATTTGGGCACAGACATGAGCCTGTGGAACAACAGAGGGAAGATGATGTGAGGGCACACAGAGATGCTGTCATCTGTAAAGCAGGGAGACAGTCATGGAACAAGGCTTTCCTTCAGAGCCCCCAGGAGGAACCAACCCTGTCAACACTTTGATCTTAGACTTCCAATGTCTAGAACTATGAGAAAATAAATTTCTTTTGTTAAAGCCTCCCAGCCTCAGATATTTTGTTATACAGCCTGAGTAGAGTACTACAAAGACTGATGGCTTTCTCTTTCTAGCCTCAATACAAGCACAATGGTTCTTTTCCATTCAGATCAGCCCCATATCAATACCTTCCTGCTACATCCTGCCTACCTAGCCTCACCATTTATTCTTGGCATATTAAAACTCTTTATTGCAGACTTGTCATCCCAGATACAGAATGAATCAGCCACCTCATTGGTTCTCTTTAATCTTTATATAAAGTTAATCATTTTTGTTCCTCCATCATTTTTTCATAATTTTCTCCCTCCTTTCATTTCACCCACAACCACAGTCCTTTACCCCACTAATGGGGTGAAGCAAAATTCCCTTTGAAGGCTTGATAATTGAGTTTGCTGAAATAAGCCAAAAATAGACAAATTGATAGGGGAAAGAGGGGAACAAGAATAGGCATTTTTGCTGGTGATTTAGATGCCCCTATCCCATATAGGAGGTCTCAGGTTCAACTCCTGGCTTTGGTTCTTGACTCCAGCCTCCAGCCAATATAGAACCTGGGAGGTAGTGATGATGAGGCATGCCTGCCTCCCACATGATAGACTTGAATTACATTTCCAGTTTCTGTGTCTGGCTCTGGCCCAGCTCCAGTCATTGTAGGCATTTGGAGAGTGAACCACCAGATAAGAACTCTCCATCTGTCTCTCTCTCTCTCTCTCTCTCTCTCTCTTTCTCTGTCTCTCTCTCTCTCTGTCTCCCTGTCTCTTTGCCTCTCTAGCTTTCAAGTAATAATACTTTATTACATGAATGCCCTTGAAATCATACAAAATATGAAACTCAGAGAAGAGCCAGATGGCTGAAGCTTAAGTAGTTTTCAAAACTACACAAAGAAATGGGGGTTTCCTTGAAGATGGTGATGACAGTGACGGGATGGTGAAGAGAGGAAGTATACTGCCAATAAAGGTTGCTTCACGCAGGTGAAGTGTTTCTGGTAGCAGCACTTCTAAAACTACATACAAATCTGTCTGAGCGTGGGGTGCTGGGCTTGGGGAACTTTAGTCTCCTCCTCTAAAAATGAGTTCATTTTCTTTGGTTAATACAGGTTCTTGCTCACACCAATCACATTCTTTTTGGAGGAAGTCCCCTTAGTTAGACAAGGGAAGCCCCTACCTGTGCTTTGGGGAGAAAACATAAGTGAGAGACGAGGGTGTTGGAGGGAGCACTAGCTCTGAGAGTGTGTTTTAGTTCAAAGTACTCAGCATGTGTAAGTGCCATTCTCTAGGGTGTGATTTTCTGAACCCCAACTCCACTAATTCCCAAATTTGAATGATGTGTGCAGGTCAATTAACTCCATTGATGACTCAGTCGTAGCTCATAAGCTCATGAGCAATAGTGAAAACGTTGCTCCAGAGTCACTGGGATTCTTTTCTGTCGTTAATATCACTAACAACATTTATTATAATGCTGTTATAATAACATCCTATTATAATGTAACTACAGGTCTGATGAACTGTACAATTAAAATATATGGAGGTATCAATTTGTGTCTTTTTATACCATGATGAATGAAGATTCCTGTCCTACAAATCAGAGTCAGTTTTATATGTCTCTACAGTTAACTTTGTTTTTTATTAATTCATGTCAAGCAATTAAGTTCACCTTTTTTTATTTTACATGGTTCTATTTAAAAAGTGAACGTTTATCATTTCTCTTCTTCCACTACTTTGGAAGCTGTGGAAATGCAGGATTCTTGTCAGTATTATTCACTGGGGGTATTCCCAGCACCTAAAAGCAGTATATTAGTAGATAGTAATAGTCATAGTTGGTATTTTATAAACAACTTTTGAATCACAGCTTTGAATAAATAATAAAAAGTTGATGATACATCTTAGAAACAGACTGATTATGTAGAATTTTGGCTTACATTTAGGAATATCATTGTTTAAATTTTTATTTATTCATTTGAAAGGCAGAGAGCCAAAGAAAGACAGACGGATGGAGATTTCCCATCCATTGGTACACTCCTCAAATGTCTCCCCCAGCCAGGATTGGGTAATACTGAAGCCAGGAGCCAGAAACTCAGTATGGGTCTCCCACATGGATCACAGGGACCTAACATCTTGAATAATCATGTGCTGCCTCCCAGGGTGTACTTTAGCAGGAAGTGAGACTCGAGTGGAACCAGGACTTGAAGTCAGGCATTTCAATATGGGATTTGGCAACACAAAAGCATCTTATTGCATGAAACATTCATTCAAGGAATGTGTCTTTAAGTGCATCTAAGCACACTTATTTGTCTATATTAAAACCATGTTAATCTTGGAGTGGGAATTCACATCAGGGACTTTGAAGTCAAAAATATGTTGAAATACTAGCCTGAAGCTTCAGGGAAAACCAATTTTGACTCAATAAAAGAATACTGTATTTTTACTAATATTTATATAAAAATTGTAATAATCTCTCTCTTTGGAAGCCAAGATGTTTGAAGATAGTATTCAGACATTAAGATTTATGTCTATAATCAACTACACTGAGATTTAAAAAAAAAAAAGTGGTTTTCATTGAATGACTTGAAATATCCTTAGCATGTGTTTCTTTCGAAGCCATTGGGGATAATCAATATACAAAAAGGTCTCACAGGGCAGAAAATTCTGCTATGTATCAGCAGAGATGGGCAGAGCAATATAGAGGGGCTCTTACACACATGGCCTGTCCATTACTATCTTGAAAGAACACTGACTAGTCTATAGCCACAGCAGTTGAAATAGCCATATTTTGAATCATGCCAACAACAAACTTGTCATAGTTGACTGGGCCCAGGGTGAGAACAAGAACCAAAGGCAGCCTCATTTTAGTTTGGCTCATGACAGATTCAGAGAGATGTGGAACAATGTTTCATTCCTCTAAAAAAACACCAAGAAAATGGAACCAAAAACAACAAGGACAAAGGTAGAAGAACCTAAGAAATCATGATGAATCAAATATGAAAAGGATGAGTTGAAAGTGTTCAGGAGCATGTATTATCAGAAAGCAAGAACTCTGAGATGGAGAAAAGATATTTGCAGATTATTAAGCCGAGACTGGCTTGTCTATTGACAGCATGAATACATATTTTCACTTTTTCATGCTCTGGCATTTGCCTTACTTCTACAAAGCACAAGCTCTCTGGCTTTCTGGAATCATTCAGTTTCAGCTTCTGCTTCAGTGTGTTTGCATCATAAACTCCATTATCCTTGGAAGAGTGTAAATCTTTCTCAGCCATCAAAGGAACCAAAGGATGAGGTTTCAGTGTCTTCCTTCTTCCCCGCCCCCCCAAGACTCATATGGATGCTTGAGCAGGCACTATAAAATAGCAAAACCTATTTCTGAGCAGAGTTTGTTGAATCTTTTACTTTTCTCCAGACCTACTTTGGATAAGGATAACCTTTGTGCCCTATCACTATTCTCTTTTCATATTCATGGCACAATTTTATTCACGCGCTTGACCAGTGGGTTATGCATTTCTTTCAAGCTTGAAACAGACAGGACAAATACTCCAAGCACAAAATCCTCTAACCTAATACAAGGATTTATAACCAGAAAAGGAATGCTACAGTGATGCTACAAATAAATAATGCCTAGAGAACTCACTTGACTGTTTTGGAAAATACAATGCTTTATTTATTTATTCTCAATAGCTTCTTTGAGAAGATCAGGTACTTTTTCAAAGTTCTTGCTCAGTCTTCTCCATAAACAGTCCTATGAATGCAATGTGTAGGTTGAAGAAGTAATTGTTTGAGGGGCCCAGAACTGTGGTATAGTGGGTGAGGCCGCCGCCTGTGGTGCCTGTCATCCCATATGGGCACCCGTTCGAGTCCCAGCTGCTCCACTTCCAATCCAGCTCTCCGTTATGACCTGGCAAAGCATTAGAAAACAGTCTAATTCCACAGAAGTATTAAAGATTGAATTCTAAATGTAAAAGACAAGAATTGAGGAGGGAGCCCTGACATTTTAAGGACAAAAATTATTGATCTTTGTGCTGAAGTAGTGTGATTGTTTATCGTGTTGGGATTTAAATTAAGAAAAAAAAAAAACTTTCACTACCTAACCTCCTCTTCCTCCCTCAGAACTTACTGTCTTAGGTCACAGAATAGAAGATGAGAGTCTAGATTTGGAATAGAACCCATCTGTAAGCTAGTGTATTTGGTAAGTAGATACAGCATGCCAGTGGAAGAAATTGATAACTTTCTTATAAATAATAGTTGTATTACTCACTTATTTCCTAAAGCAAAATTTTATCCAGAAAGATAAAAATTTATACATTAAAAGACACAAATTGTTCTATTTAAAACATGAAGAAATAATTAATACAAAAGCGTTGGTTACATTTGAATTCAAAATAATGACATTATTCTATATGAAAAAATTATGAATGAAGTCAGACACTGTTTAGTAGACATTTTGCAGCAGAAATTCTTCAGTAAAAACTAATTTTTCTTACTAGAAAATAACATTGCAAACAAAAGAAAAAGGTTAGGAACCCAATAGAAAAAATTTGCAAGAGACATGAAGAAATAACTCTACTTCATTCTTAAGAAAACAAACCAGAAATAAAAACTAAAAAATTACTGCTATTGGCAATCACTCAGTAGTTATATAAAACTCCCTACCAATGAGTGTGAAAAGGAACTGTGTCATGAAGCTTGACAGAAGGGAAAAACTGGTGTTGAGAACAATTTAGTGGTGTGTCTTTCAGGATCACAAATGTTTCTATCCTTTAATTCAACAATTGTACTTCAAAGAATTTATTTTCAGGATAGTCACGAATGCATTCAAAGATGAGTCTAGAAGAAAATTTCTTGCAGGAGTGATAACAACAAAAGATTGGACACAACCTATCCATCATTCAATATGTAACCCATAGAACAAATAACTAGTCAACCATTAATATCATTAATAAAAATATCCAAATATATATCTATATATGTGTGTGTGTATAATACAGGAGAATATTCACTGAGTTAAATCAAACTACAGAAACAGAACTATGTTGCTGGGTCTTAGTCCACCCAAACGAGGATGGATTGGGTTCGAAGAAAGGTAAGTGTGCCACTTGCCTGCTCCCCAGCCTCCGGATCCTGGAGACAGTCAGACGCAGCAGGGGAGTCAAGTCAAGCAAGCAAGAACTTCGTTTATTGGAACTTAGCAAAGCCTTTTAAAGCACAAGACCACATGATTACTGGGGCAGGGCTTAAGGACCAACCAATTACTTAAAAGGTCATTTTACAGGGCGACTTTTTACAGGACCAGCCATATGTCTGTACACTCATCATCAGTTGTCATTACCTCCCCCGATGATGTGTGGCCAATCAGCTTTGGTGGTAAATGACTTTGGGTACTGCCCACCTTACTTCCTTTGGGCGCCATCTTTGAATTGCCACGTGTGCCTAATTTCCCCACACTATAGTATGCTTCCATTTGTGCCATGCCACATTCTATACACACACACACCCACTTGGATGTCTATGACCTTTCTTGAAAAACAGGTAAAAATAAAAGTTAGTGGTGGCTGTCCTATAGAAAGGAACTGGGCTTTTGGGGGGACAGAACAAGCACATTTTCTTTTCAGTGTTGATCTCTTGAGTGCTGTACCTTATACCCTTATAAGCTAGTCAAAGAGAGTGAGTGAGTTTAAATATTGTCTCACTAGTCCCATTTCCATACTCAGAAATTCCTGTGTCTTCTAGATGGAACAGATTTCACCATGTCCCATCACTACTTGCTGGATGGGTGAATGAATGGATAGTCTTAGCACAGCAATGCCTTGAACCACCACTTCATCTGAAGGAGGCAGGTGCTCTCAACACCTCCTCCCATGACCACATGTTTTTCCATCACAGAGAGCATCACTCTGAAACTATTTATTAATGTGTTTACTTGTGTAGTGTTCACTTCCTCCATTCTAGGACTTCATCTACCTTTGCTTATCCTGTGCCTCAAGTATACAAAGTTTACCCATTTCCCTGTGTCTCGCAGATAGTGGGCATCAAATAATAAATGTACGAAGAGCAACTGGTTAGAAACATGGATACCTAGAATTCTCCAGTTTTACTTTACATAGAGTCCACAAGAGTTCCAGTGAATTATTTCCTCTCTACGTGCTTAGAATCTTCTAAAACCAGCAGTGAGATGTGCTCATAACAGAAGTTCCAAACCTAAGGGCACATTAGATGCACCTGATCCCAACATCCATGCTTTGATGCCCAAGCTCCACCTTAGACTTACTGAAGAAGAACCCCTAGAAGCAGGCATTCAATGTCTGTTATTTTTTAAAACCTCTACATGATTTGGATGAGTTACTCTCCTTGTAGAATGCTAATCTATGAATAATCACACTGTATATTCTGGCATCATCATCTGGGAGGGAAATAATGTGCCCACAAAACCAAGAACTAAGGAGAAAAAGACAAACAATGGGGAGATAAAGAAGTTCCTTAAATTTGAACACCATCAAGTTCTCCCTTCATGGTAGTAATATTTGCAAGCAAACTGAAGTCGCTTACAAAGAAAATTGCAGAATGCAGATCAGCAGATGACAAATCTTTTGATTATAAGTGAGAGTAAGTCTCATCAAACTGGACTAAAAAATAAGGGGTGCTATTAACTCAGATTGAGAAAGTGGCCTTGTTTCCAGACTAAGCTTTCCCCAGTCACTTGGTTGATGGTACTAAGGATTCTTTATCTGCCTCTCTTTCTTCCTCTGTGGTGCAAATTCAATTCTCGAGCTCTGCAAAGTGGATACACTTGGAGAAGGATTCAGGTTCTTCCCCTCATGGTAGCAAATGACTGCTGTTGTTCCAGACATCATATTCACACTCACACATTTTCCAAAGCTGCTCTTGGGTGATATGGAACACTCTTGGTTGTCTGTGTGGCTCTGTGCTGTTCTTGAGGGTCAAGGGCAAATTTATTCTCCAAAGTCCTGCTAAACTTAAACATCCCCTTGAATCTCTACCTGCACTGGCTACTTTGTTGTCTCTCAAACAATGAAAATTTTCAGCGATCTTAGACACACTGGTTGGCCTCAGTCAGTAACCACAGCTGGAGCAGTGGAGGATTCTGGAGGGACTGGCCTGAATCACTGCATCCTACATCCTGGGCACTCCCTAACCCTTGCAAACTGCTCCTTAGGGAAGCAGTGTCTTTGGGGAACTATACTTCTGTATGGTCTCCTTTACTTGTCACAGGTTGAGCAATTCTGGCTTGAGGTTGATTATTTGCTGACATCCCAAGCAATTAGACCCCTGGTGTCCACTAAGAGGACACAGCCATACCCATTCTTTCTTGTATTGTCTATGGCTGGTTTTGCACAAAAATAGCAAAGTGAATAATTGCGACTAAGACCTTATGTCCTGCAAAGCCTAAAATATTTACTATCTGCTTCTTTACAGAAAGCTTTGCTGACCCCCAATAGATGATCTTGAGACTGCTTAGGTTTAGCGTCTCTGTCTGCTGGTCTTACTACTTATTTTTTTTTTTTGAAAGGCAGAGTTAGACAGTGAGAGAGAGAGACAGAAAGAAAGGTCTTCCTTCCATTGGTTCACCCCTAAATGGCCACCATGGCCAGTGCTGTGCTTATTCAAAGCCAGGAGCCAGGTGCTTCCTCCTGGTCTCCCATGCAGGTGCAGGGCCCAAGCACTTGGGTCATCCTCCACTGCCTTCCCGGGCCACAGCAGAGAGCTTGACTGGAAGAGGAGCAACTGGGACAGAACCAGAGCCCCAACTGGGACTAGTAGCCTAGCAAGCCGCGGAGCCGGCCATGTTTTTAATTGTGTGTTCAGTGAAGTCTCCAGCTTGAAATTGGCTATGGCGCGAGAATTTACACCAGGAACATTGATGTAAACCTTTAGAAATTAAGACTCTCTACCCCAGACACAATTAAAAAAAATTATTTATGTGAAAGGCAGAGTTACAGAGATAGAGATAGAGAGAGAGAGACTTTCCCATCTGCTGGTTCACTACCCAATGGCAGAGATCGCCAAGGATGGGCCAGGCTGAAGTCAGGAAACTGGAGTTTCTGAGTCTGAGTCTCTCCCATGGGTACAGAGGCCCAAGGACCTGGACTGTTTTCCCCTGCTCTCCCAGGCACATTAGCAGGTAGCTGTATCAGAAGCAGATCAGAACTGGAGCAGCCAGGACTCAAACTGGCACCCACATAGGATGCAGGCCCTGTGGATGGCAGCTTAATCCACATCACTACAGCACCGCCCCTCACCCCTGAACACAGAAACATTTTTTTTTAATTTTTTTTTTAATTTTTGGCAGGCAGAGTGGACAATGAGAGAGAGAGAAAGAGAGAGAGAAAGGTCTTCCTTTGCCGTTGGTTTACCCTCCAATGGCCGCTGCAGCCGGTGTGCTGCAGCCAGCGCACCGTGCTGATCCGATGGCAGGAGCCAGGTGCTTCTTCTGGTCTCCCATGGGGTGCAGGGCCCAAGCACTTGGGCCATCCTCCACAGCAGAGAGCTGGCCTGGAAGAGGGGCAACTGGGACAGAATCCAGTGCCCCGACCGGGACTAGAACCCAGTGTGCCGGTGCCACAAGGCAGAGGATTAGCCTATTGAACCGCAGCGCCAGCCCACAGAAACATTTTTAAAGTATTTACCTCTATGTCACTATATTTCTATAATTAGCCACATCCAAATAATATGGATACAAATTGGAGAGGAGTGGCTTCCTGCAGAGGAAGGAACCTGAGTGATGGGGGAAGGGCAGGAGGCCGTAAAGAAATGGCCTCTGCAAGTTGTGTCTCCAGTCTTTTAGGTTAGGGCTTTCAATCAATTGACCCTACAGGGTAGAGAAAGAAGACACGCGAGGATTTCTCAGGTTGAAGGAAGTTAAAAGAGCATGGATATAGAAGATAGAAATTGTGAAAGGGTGCAGTAAAGGTGAACTGGAGTAAATGAGTGATGAGTCCAGCTGACAAGATCTAAAAGAGCCAATATGAGAAGGAGGAAAAGGAATGCAAAGGGGAAAAAAAAAAAGTGTGTGTTGTGTGCTGCACACACCGTCAGAAAAAAAGCGATTTAGAAAGTGAACCCGAGGAACAACTGAAATAGCTAAACACAAGATTGCAACAGAAAACGGACAAAAGGGCAGCATCGTAATCGTAAATGTAAAAGCTTGTGCGTTTGCACATTCAGCCTACGGGTGCTGGCCACTCTACCTCTCCATAGGGTTTCCATCGCCAAGAATCGAAATTGTGCTTTTTGCTAATAGCGTCATCTCCTGGTTCATGGGGCTATCTACTTTGGAAGTTGAAGAATAGGGTGTGTCTAGGTGGCCCCCTACTCATGCAGCACAGCTAACCATTTTTGGTGGCACTTATTTGAGGGTCTTAATACCTCAGGGTTGCTTTAACAAGGCCAGGACTCCAAGCAGCTGGTGGACTCCCTCCTGTGCTTGGAGAAAGAGAACAGAAGCAATAGCTACCTTTGTTGGTCATTAGATTGAAAATGAAAAAAAAAAAAAAAGTGATATGGGTTTTGACTTCTCTTGTCAGAATCACAGGGGGCTTGGGGCTTTGTACACGATTTGAAATGGGGGTAGATGGGAGAACAAACCTCATTGGCAACAGTCAGCTACAGTGCAGTGGAGAACTCAGGGGGTACAGATAAGGACATATCAAAGGGGCTGGTCTTCAGGATCTGTTCAAACAGAACGGAGCTGCGTTTTGATGGCTTCCTGTCCTGGGTAGCCTCTTAGAACAAAGGCATGGAAATTATGTTCTTAGAAAGCAGATCTGAATGTGATTTTCTGGAGTGAAAGGACAAGAAGTAATTCTTGTACATGGATGGGAGGACTTAACATTATCTCCATAAACTACAGAGTATTGAGATTACTGAAAAGCAATTCAAAAGAAAGGAAAAAATATCTATTTGAAGGCTTCTTTTGTATTACAGAGCTTGTCATAAGGCAAAAATCAGCAAATACTGCAAGCTGGGTTGCTTAAGAACCATTTTTGAATAGTTCACTTTTTCCTCTGACCTCTGACTGGTCAGGGATTTCCAAGTGTGTATTGTTTGTGTACATCTGGCCTGGATTTACAGTCTCCCATGATTCACAGAAACATCCTTCATAATTAGTAACTCTGTGATCCTGATATCCATTCATGCTCAGGATGTCACCTGATTTAATTTGGTACCTCATACAGCTGTTTAATCAATTTGTTAATTCATTGATCCATTGATTTTCTGCAAATCAATTCAGTTAGTCAAAACCTATGCACTGGTCTCTCTCTCTCCTTGTATGACCTGCTGATCCTGGAGATACAATTTGGAATTTACAGTTTAGGGTAGGGGAGAGAGACACAAAAAAAACAAATTGAGGGCACTAGTATACTAGTGGTTAGGACACTTTTAAGACACTCCCATCCCATGTCAGAGTGCCTGGTTTGACTCCTAGCTGTGGCTCAAAACTCCAGCTCTCTGCCAGTGCAGATCCTGGGAGACAGCTCAGATTAAGAACTTGGATTCCTGATACCCACATGGGAGACCTGGATTGAGTTTCTGGCTTTTGGCTTAGCCCTGGCCCAGGCCCAGCCCCAACCATTGAAGGCATTTGGGGAGTAACCCAGCAGATAGGAGCTCGCTCCTGCTCTCTCTCTCTCTCTCTCTCTCTCTGCCTCTCAAATAAATAAAAGCAAACACTTTAAAATGTTTAAATAACAGCTAATTGCCATTTGTGAAAAATTATGATAAAATAAACAGGATACTAGAGAATAATTGAAAGGTAATTCATAAATGTACTCAGTTGTAAATGACTGGCAATGGGAATAATAATTGTTCTCATTGGCGCTTGGTTTTTAATTGGGCTGAAAGTCTTAATGTGAAGAAATGGCATTTTTATAGTTCAGTGGTTCCTAGAGTTGTTCAAGTGTTGAACCACCTGGAAGTTGTAGTGCTCCCTTCAGAGCATAATGAAATATCATTAAATGTAATGATACCATGAATGCAGTTAAGCACAAACTTATATAATTTGATTAAGTTTGTGGTACTTAGGAATATTCAATTAATTAAATATTCATGCATCAAAACAAAAGCTAAAAAAATTACAACATGCAAACACTTCTGTAAAAACTAAGCCACTAAATAGCAAGTCCTATCCATTTAAAATTCTTCTGCCAATGTTTATTTGCTGTAATTGAATTATAGGCAGATGTAAGAGATTTAGAAAAAAATTTAGGAAAGAAAAATCCTTAAAATTGAGAAAGTTATACATTCTATCTTAACTGTATTCCCCTGCTCTATTCTTTCTTACAAATTGGGAATGTTTGCCAGTCAACACTAATTTTAGAACATTGATTGTTAGTGTAGGATCTCAGTTATTAACTTGGGCTCTCATATCCTGAATTCATATCATTAGATGAGTCATACAAGTAGCTAAATTCTGCCGGTGTGCAAAGAGTTCTATAGCAGTGCATTACTTAGATGTGCATATCTTCACCGTAGGGTGTTACAGAAGGGCTACCAAAATTTGAATTTTAACAATTGCAAGATGGCAGTTTTTGAATTTGATCTCCAAAACATCAAATGCATTTTGAAATGTATTTCAGAGTCTCAGGGGTGGATTTATCGAGTATGATCCAAAAATGGTTCTGGGTTCCCTAAATCTACCTTGCTTGTTTTCTTTCTTCTACATACATTGGAGGCTTCTAATGAGCAGCTCCTCTTCACAAGTTACTTGTATGCTGTCCAAGTACAGTGGCATATTTTAGTCACACGTGGAGGACAAAGATCTGTTGCATTCTCACCATCGCAAACACCTACGTGAAATGAGCGCTGTTTCCTATTTGGGTGGTGTATATTATCTTCTAATAAAGCTTTACAAAGCCCTTTTCAACTTTTCTGTGGTGTCAGGTATCAAGAATTTTAATGAAAAAGAAAATCAATTATTGTAGGGCTATACAGAAAGCTTTTAGTTTGCAAATGATAATCTCCTTCTTACCATCTTAATGGTAACAGATATGAGCAGATAATGAAATTCTCATAGGTCAGGACTGCTTGGCAACAGAAGCACGTCTCCCTGCTCATTCTGCCAATTTTCCTCTTGTATCTGCCCCAGAATCTGATGGCTTTTGCAGTCTCTGGTTCCTTGGTGATTAGCTCTAGATAACAGAAAACTCTGCACATAAAATTTCTGAGGCAGCACAGTTTTATGTTGGCCTTGAGTAAATCAACTCTTCTTATGCCCACATTTAAATATCCTGGCTAGAGAATTACCTTCATTCTTTATCGAAATGCCTCTGTTATCTATGGACATGGGCAAACTAGTAAGGAAGATCATTGACAGGAAAGCGCAATATCGTGGTTGTCGTCAATCCTAATATTATATAAGCAGCCTCATCAAATATATCTACAAACCTCTGAGTTGCAGGGCTATTAGCAAGATAGATTATTTGGTTATATTCATTCATTCATGCTTAGCTTCTCAAAGCACAGATTAGGTCCGTGTGTTTTCATAATGATTAAAACATTCTAATTCTGGAAAAACAATAGGTGAATCAGAATCCTACAGTTGTAGGTGTAATCTATCCAATGAATGATATCACAAATTTCAAGATCAGACATAAACCAGTAGTTGCCAAATATCTAACCATAGAATCTGTATTAAATATATGTAAAATAACTATTCTAATGGTATATTTTATTTTATTTTATTTTATTTTTTTTTTACAGGCAGAGTGGACAGTGAGAGAGACAGAGAGAAAGGTCTTCCTTTTGCCGTTGGTTCACCCTCCAATGGCCGCCGCGGTCGGCGTGCTGCGGCCGGCGCACCGCGCTCGTCCGATGGCAGGAGCCAGGAGCTAGGTGCTTTTTCCTGGTCTCCCCATGGGGTGCAGGGCCCAAGCACCTGGGCCATCCTCCACTGCACTCCTGGGCCACAGCAGAGGGCTAGCCTGGAAGAGGGGCAACTGGGACAGAATCCGGCGCCCCGACCGGGATTAGAACCCGGTGTGCCGGCGCCGCAAGGCGGAGGATTAGCCTGTTGAGCCACGGCGCCGGCCCTAATGGTATATTTTAAAAATATATATAATACTGTCTTCTTTTAATTTTTTCCCTTAATTTGAGATAGCAGAAAAGAGAAACAGAGGATTCCTATCCACTGGTTCACTCCCTAAATGGCCAGGGTAAGAATGGGGCTGGGCTAAATGGCTCACTTGGATGGCCCAACTATTTAAGCCACCAATTGCTTCCACCCAGGGGGTGCATTAAATGCAGGAAACTGGAGTAAGGAACCAGAGCTTCAACTTGGATCCAAGCACTCTGATATGAGATATAGGAATCTCAACTCATATGCTAAATACCCACTCAGTAATGATGTTAATTTCCTGTCATTTCATAAAGGGGAAATCTTTGATGCATTCATTTGTTTTTTAGATATTGAAGTCTATTCCTATGTATTCAAAAGCAAAGTGCTTTAATTTCCAATATTAGAGCATTCAACTCAGTTCAAAAATAAGTATGTGATATAAAATATTATTTACTTCATTTATCCAGGATTTTTAAAAACAATATAACTTAAACCAAGATTTTCCTAGATGCTTTAAATATTACTACTGGGTATTATATTTACAGTGTGTGTGTGTATGCATGATTGGGGGTTGGGTTATAAAATTATGAAGACCATCTGTGCCTTCTTATTTTAAATAAACAAGCAAACAAATTAAAGCAAATTGAAACAAAATTGAACAATGGTGTTAGAGTCAACAGAGGAAAATTATTGGAGGAAGAAAACAAAAACCCATAACTCTTCAAAGCACTGACCAGGAACCCAGGAAGCAATGTGCTCCATGCTAATTATTTTCACAACAGCCTTGAAAAATAGGTGTTAACTTCACTTAAACACATGGAGGCTTAGGATGACATAATTATTTAAAGCCACAAAACTGCATTTTGAAAGATGTCTGATTTTCCCACCTCTAGTACCTTTTCTTGCCACTTCTTAACTCTGTAAATTGTACTTCTTAACTCTGTAAATTGCAAAATATAGCATGCACAAAGAGAGTACACAAAACATGTGTGAATCAAAGAGTAACGGAATAGTCACAGGTGCACACCACCGGGTGAAGAAGCAGCACGTTACCAGTAAGTCAGTGTCCCTTTAAGCTCCTTCCTGTGCATGCAACTCTCATTCTTCAAACCAGAGGTTGGGTTGAGATGATCAAATAGTTTTACCACTTACAAATGCACTCAAACATCTAATTAATTTTGTAAATCTGAGTTACAAGCATGCAGCTGTCCATCCTCAGGAGTAGTTAATATCACCACTGTTAGATAGATGGGGGCATAGATGGAGGCAGCCTGAAAAATAAAATATGAGGCATATTTACAATAAAGTCTGCTCATAGTTCATAACTGTCCTCAGGCAAGGGTTGCTCAGTGTGAGTAGATGGGGGGGGTGCTATACTCATTTAGACTGAGCCAACTTGAGAGAGCCATCTAGAAAATGATATACAAAAACTATGATTCAAAACACATACCTATATAAAATACACAATACTAAACATTTAATATATTTGAAAGAGAGAGATCTTCCATCAACAATCTTCCACTCACCCTCTAAATGCCTATCACACTCAGGGATGGGCCAGGCTAAAGCCACTAGCCAGGAACACAATCTGGGCTTCCCACATGGGTGACAGGGACATAACTCATTGACCCAACCCCTGCTGGTTCCCAGGGTGAACATCAGAGCAGAGCCCAGACTCAAACCACAGCTCTCAGATGCAGGATGCAGGCATTTTAAGTGGCAGCTTAATGGCTGTGCTGAGTGCTGACCCCTTGTATGTGCATTTGAAACATCTGCTTGGAGTGTTCTTTTATACAAATATCCTCTGCTTGTTTCATGGAGGCAGTATCCTCCTTTTATCTTAAAAAATAATGTTCTGAGAGACCTGGAAGAAGCACTTGGCTCTGGGCTTCAGATCAGCCCAGCTCTGGCCGTTACAGCCATTTGGAGAGTGAACCAGTGGATGGAAGACTTTTCTCTCTATCTCTCCCTCTCTCTGTTGGTAACCCTACCTCTCAAATAAATAAAATCTTTAAAAATTAATGTTCTTTGTCCTTTGTTGCTGCTTTCTCCAAGTTGCTTTATTCTGGAGGGTTTTGTTTTTTTGTTTTTTTGGGGGGTGGCTTATTTGTCTATCTTGGTTGTATGGTAAGTGTTACAAGTTTTCCTTAAAGATTTAGAACTTGGAATGTTGCAGGAGACTTTCAGAAGCACCAGTAGAATTGCCAACTTTCATTGCATGGTGAGCCAGCGAGGCTTTCTAAGTAACCCCTGAGCTGCATAGCTTTAACATTTTCTTCTTGGGTGGTTGAAATTCAGAAGTTCATTGTGCATGATTTTGGCTGCTAACCAGACCCAGTGAGGGAAAAGGCTGGAGTTCCCACATTCAGCATTTTAGCACGAGCCATAGACAGAACAGGGCTTTATTCCCCAAATGTACTCAGAAGTTAACACTCCAAAGTCTTATGTTAACAGTTAATGAAAGGATTACGGTATAGACTTCACGTAATGACAGTTTCTAAGAGGTAGGCCTGTTGGGAGGTCTTGAGGTCGCTAAGAGGTTGCTATGGGAAGGCAATTCTTAGAAGAAGGTTGGTTGTGTAAGCTGAGAAAACTCCCTGTGCCCTCTTCTGCTTCCTGGCTTGCCACGTGATCAACCCTCTCATACTAACCATGGCCCCTCCCCCAGATGGATGACTCATGGGCCACCCAGTCTTGAACTGTGAACCCCCAAAATGTAAGCCAAAATAAATCTTCATTCCCAAGAAGCTTCTTTCAGGAATTTGACTTAAAGTAACAATGGCGGAATAGTGAGGTCACTCACTGATAGTCCGGGAAAAGATAGTTTAATAAAAGTGGAGTGACTTAAAGTAACAAAAAGCTGATCAACATCATATGCATATGATAGTTTGTAGCAACTTACTCCACCTCTTTGGAGGTGTGCTATTTGTCCATCTGCTTTTCTCTCTCTACAATTTTGTCTGATTACTATTTTCTTCTTCCATCTTTCCATTTATGTGTTCGTATTCTTTTATTAAGACAATTTGCTGATGTCTTAGTGATTTGTTAGGTGGATGTGAAATAATTGCATATTTTCCCATCTACCATCTTAACCCAGTAAAGCATATCAGCTGTGTGTATATATGTGTGTGTGTATCCACTGTGTGTGGAGAACCTCTGGGAGGTGTGGGAGTCAGCACGGAAAGGGTGAGACATGGCCTCTGTTCCCAAAGGATTGGTCACACAGTTGAGGAAGGGAAGATCTCACACACATGAAGAAACAGCAGCATAGTATTTGACTGGTTGAGACATCATGTGAGAAATAGCCTAGTTCATTATCTATTTACCTTGAAATATAGACTAAGATACTGCGCATCGTGGGAGGATTGCAGGTGTTGATTTGAGGATGGAGTAAATAATTATGCAAATCTCAGCTATGCCAAAGGTATGGTCAGGTTACCCAAACTGTGAGACTCTTCTCTGTCTACAAATGGATAAAAGGATACCATCCCTCAGATGGACCAATAATGAAAAAAATGTCCTGATATAGCACTTGGCTCTATAAGTATGAGGTTATGTCACAAAGTTCATGGGAAATAGAATTAAAAGATAAGCTTAATTTGATGCAAAAAAAGTTTTGAAATCCATCCATAGGAGGGATTTTTCAAAAAGTTCATGGAAAAGGTGTTTTATATATAAAATAAAAAGCTGCATGGATTGAAATTTCTTTTCACCAAGAATTTATCTTTAGTGTCACCTCCCATGAACTTGATAGAGTGCTCTCATTTTTAACCACCTGTAAGATGACTATCGACAACCGAAGAAGGAAGGAAGGAAAACCAGAAGGCAGAGGGAAGGCCAGGGAAAGGAAGGAGGAAGGGGAGCATCAAAGGAAGAGATGGAGGAGGAGAGCTCGGGTCAGTCTACGCATGCTTCTCCTCGACAAAGCTTCTTTGCAGAGGTCACCTTTTACTTTACCATTCTCACAAAGGAGCAGTGGGCCACTATTGCATTTTAAAGCTCCATTACCTAGAAATGGAAATGAAAGGCTGGATAGGAGCCTCTTTTAGCACAAGATCCAGGGAGTGCAATGAAACATAAGTAAACATTTATGCACTGTGATAAATTGGAAATGTTCTGGCCCTTGGAGCAGAATGGTCATACACTGCCACTAATTAATCCTTGTTTACTCTTGATGGGCAGCAAGAGTTCATGTACAACAGAGAAAATATTTTTTTTTAAATCACCATCTTCCTTCATTTGAACTTCAGCTCTTTAGCCATTAATCTGGCCTCTTGTCATATTATTTTCAAAGGTAATTCTCTCAGAAAGATCTCCTTATGTGAAAGAGAGATTAGTACTGGTGAACCTACATCATGAACATTCTTGCACTGAAATGTTTTTTTTCAACAAGAAATGACTTTCTAGGTGATTTTTTTCACAGTAATTGCTGTTTCTGGCAGCTGCTGCATGGCCATTTTCCCAGTAGATATGGGTAAGATTGCTTCTAAATTTTCAGTGCCTGAAATGGTTGGTTGCTCCTATTTGGATAGGGGAAGACCAGGAAAGCATTTAGGTTGGGTAAGGGATGGACTTCGAGGAGCAGTTTAAATATCAAATGCGTGCACGTGGGTGCCAGGCTAGTGATGTTGTTGCACAAATAAAGTAGAGCTGAATTGGTCTCCACCACTTAGTTAATGAACTATCCATTGACACAGTTTCAAATCAATATATGACTGTGAGAATCCCTTATTAATGTTTCTTAGTAAGAGATGATTTTTCCAGAATAAACTAGAAATACCTCTTCTGAGCCAACAGATTTTCTTGACATATATAGCTGGAAAACTTAACATGGGCTGATGTAGTCTTTTAAATTTGTTTTCCTTTTTCCATAAGATTTGTCTCTTTCTCTCTGCCTCCTCTTCCTTTATCATGAAAAAGACTTTATTTTCTGGGTATGAGATTTCCTTGATGTTTCCATGATGAGTGAAAGATTCCAACTGTGGAGGCCCCACAGTCCAAGTGGAAACAGAGGTGCCAGGTCTTAAGCGAGCTGCAGAGAATCCCCCTCAGGATGATGGAGTTGGATGAGCACTAGAGGGGTAGGAAGCAGTATTCTGTCAGAACAGTAATTCATTCTTTTGGAAATATTAATGCAGGGTGAATTAAGGGGATAAAGTTAGATGATGTTAGAAATCATTGTGGAAGTTTTTAAATATTATTAAAAAATTCAGTCACAAGTCTTGAAATGTTACTCCAAAAAGGATAGGAAGACTGATTAATAAGATTTTCAAATATTTCTTCCATTCTATGGGTGATTTTCTACTTTCTTGGTTATGTACTTTGAAATACAAAAGTTGTGGCAGACGTCTGGTAAATTGGGTAAGATGCCACCATCCTATATCTGAGTTCCAGAGTTCAAGTTCCATCTCTTCGAATTCCTGCTAAGGTACACTCTGGGAGGCAACAGGCAATGACACAAGATTTGGGTCCCTGCCACCCACATGGGAGAACTAGATGGAGCTCTGAGCTATTGGCTTGAGCCCAGATTGTTGTGGACATTTGAGGGGTGAATCAGCATATGGAAGGTTCTCTCTCTCTCTCTCTCTCTCTCTCTCTACCATTTAAATAAAAAGAAAATAAATTAACATTTAAAAAATCCTTTTCAACTCCTTGAAGATATCAAGGGAAAAAAGAAAGTGGGCTAGAGGAAATAATTCTCTAAAACTTGATAACTTTATCCTTGACCTTTCTAAATCACTCTGAATGTCAAATAACACAGAGCATTTAACAGCTAACCTGTACTCAACAGCCATGTGAGGTGAGTGACAACACTACAGCACTTCACAGAAGAAACCAAGGCTCATATATTAGATAAGTTGCGTGTGAACACTCAGCTGGAGGATTTCCTTCTGTCCTCTTTTCTCCACCACTCCTTCCCCATGATCAGAGCAGCCATCACCATCATTACCATCACGGCCAGGTCTGCACATTGCTACTTCACTTCTAAAAACCTTTTTGGACACTCAATGGAGTTGAAAGAATAAATCAAAAGTTCAATTCCCAGAGGAGTTAAAAGAGCTGTCTACTTCCTCTACTCTACCTGTTTTCACACATTAGAAAAGGATTTAAGATCCAGAGAGGACTTACCCAAGATCATGTGCCAATTTGAGATGGTACTCAGACCAGAATCCAGCCATCCAGATTCCTTTTTCTGTGATGCTACTTTTATAGTTATGGGTAGAGCAGCGAAAAGAAATGCATAAAACTTGCTTGCCTCCAAAACTAACTGCATTCTGAGCAAAGTGAGTGTGTGTCATCCTTTTGTATTGCTTTGATTTTTAAACATGGGATGTTTGAGTGTGCTTTCTTCAGAAGACAGCCTAGCTCAGTCCTGCTTCCTCATCTCCACTGCCTGGTCTGTTCCTTTTCCTCCACACACATTGTGCTGTATATCAGGTCATCCTTGGAATCTGGGAAGAAAGATTTAACTAAGTTCACCACTCTGGCAATGGTTTTCATCAATAAAGGGTGTGTCACTACAGAGGAGCCACTATCTCCTTGTGTCTTCCTCATCCTCCCTTGCATGTGAGCAAGGAATTCAAGACTCAGTCTCAAAATGCAAGTTTCACATCTTCTTTTTCCAGCTTACAACAGGTAATTCTTCTAAGCACACGTATTAAACACCTATATGCCAGGTCTTGAGTCAAATGTTTCCATATACTTTAATTAATCTGTAGCAGTCAACAGAAGGATGGTTAGTTTTAAGTTGAGAAGACAAGAAAATCACATGAGATTTGATATTAAGAGGATCACTACCATTTTTAGAGACTATAAAATGGACTAAGCGCTGTGCTAAGGCTTTGCATTCATTAACTAAAGGAAATGACAAATAAATCCATAAGATGAAACTACTATAATCCGCATCCTATCGATGGGGAAAGACATGCAGAAGTGCTGGGATCTCAAGAATCATAGTGAAGGACACACCTGCTAAGCAGTAGCATCAGGTTTCAAAGCCAGGCTGTTATTTACAGAGTCTGGCTCTTAATCACGGCAATTAATTGCCTAGAATCACAGAGCACGTAAAAATAGTAGTAGAGCAGATAAAAATAGTAGTAGTAGAGATACAATCCGAATGTGAATCAACTGTGAATGGATAGACAAAATGTGTTCTATCCATACACTGAAATGCTATTCAGTAATGAAAAAGAATGAAGAATAGATTCATACAGTAACATCTAAGTGACAGAAGTAAGTTACAAAAGACTGTAGATTATATGAAGCCATTTACATTAAGTATCCAATAGAAGAGGCAAATCTATAAAGATAGGAAGCAGGGGCTGGGGATAGGAAGATATTTGAAGGAAATGAGTGACTGCTAATGGGCACAGGGTTTGGAGAGAGGGTAATGAGAATGTTCTCAAATTGACTTTGTTTATGGTTGTCGCAATGTTCTGTGTATGCTAAAGACCCTTGAGTTACATGCTTTCAGTGGCTGAATTGTATGATGTGTGAATTATATTTCAGTGCATTTTTTACTTCTAGGTAGGGCTGGGCTATCAATTCCAGCTTTCTAGACTTCAAGCCCGTAATTTTTCTACTGTACTTTGCTGACCATCACGTCTTCAGCATCTCTTTATATCACTGCTTGGATTCCTATATTAGTTCATCTTCTCTTAGTAATTACTCTGTAGATGACCAAATGTCAAGAACTATGTGGTAATTATCTTTTTTTTCATCAAGTTTCAATGGGCTTAGGCCCAATAGCTTAGCTATTAAATTATTAAAATATATCTTGTTAAGGTGATTCTAGCCTTACAGATTAGGCTTATTCCTGAAAAGTTGAGTGATACTTTAATTTTAAACTGCATATCTAAATATTCTATTGGGCTCAGTATTTAGAAGACTGTTCAGCCACCTTTCTTAGAGTGTATGCCCATATACCTTATTCTTATTTTTAGAAATAAGACTTTTTATTATTCATGGAGATTTCCTTAAAGGAGGGTGCACTTTCAACATTCTTGTCTATTGCCAGTTGATTTGATACATTGGTACAAGGACTGGAGACTCTACAAAGGAAAATTTGAACTTGTTAAAAACATTTTTGACATTCACAGTCATAATAGTCTAAGTAAAGTTCATTTCAACATTTCCATTAGCTGGTGGTAATAACCTACAATAAAAGTAACAAATGATTAAAACATTAAAGTGTAGAAAAACAATTATGTAGTGGGGTGTGTGTGTGTGTGTGTGTGTGTGTGTGTGTGTGATTCTTCAGCAGTGTTCCTGTGTTTGTGCTCTGGAAGAATCGTGCATTTGAATGCATTATATTGGAATTTCTGAGTACTAATATGTGTTCTCCATCTTCCTCACTAACTTCCAGGATTCTATTGCACAGTGGGATAATCACAGATAATGTTAATGGGCTGTGTATTTCTCTATTTTAAAAAATGTGAAAAGGGGATATTGGATGGCTTCAACATAAAGAATTGCTAAATGTTTGAAGAAATAAATATATTTACCTTGATTAGACATTACACAATGTATTCACATACTGAAACATCACATAATAGCCTATGCAAATGCGTAATTTTTATGCATCTGTGAAAAAATTACACCATGAAGGTATCCCTTACCTCCTTATGTCCCTTTTGCCCTTATCCTGGGAGATAGATGGGAATCATTCACTCATTGTGACTTGGAAATGACTGATGAAAAGGGGCAAGGGCTGAGAAAGGAAGAAATGATTCTGACTGGAGAAGGCTGACTGAGCCCTACTGACAGAAGGCTGTGTCCTGAGCCATCTTTCCTGCTGCTGTCCAGAGAATTATCCACCAGCTCACTAAAGATGGAGTTTGATAAAATGCTGGTCAAGTCAGTGTTGCCAGAGTTTCCATCACATGGATTGTCATCACCACTTCATCTTTTCCGAAGCAGGTGGATGCTGCCATCTTCGCTGAAGAAGTCATTCCTCTACAGCGGTAAGTGTACTAGCATTGCATCATAAGAGCCAGTGGTGGTTTATACAACAGACATTTATGTCCCACAGGCTGGAAGGCCAAGACTAAAGTGTCAGCTGGGTTGTTTCCATAAGAGAAGAGTCTGTTCCAGGCCTCTCTCTTGGCTTATGGATGACATCTTCACCTGTCTTGCCATCATTTTCCTTTTGTTTTTCTCTGTGTCCAAATTTCATCTTCCACAAAGGATATCAGTCATATCGGTTGAGAGTCAGTGTTAATTAACTCATTTTACCAAGGAGATAGGAGACTCTACCTGCAAATCTGATAATATTATGAGGCACTGGGGGTTAGGATCTCAACAAAATGAATTTTGGAGTGGGGAGAGAAAACAATTCAGCTCATAAAACTTAGAAAAAAATGCTTTCATATATCAAAACCATTCTTTACATGTATCATTTTCTAGAGCACATTTCCAGAGCACAGTTCATTTTCACATAGCCCTACATCATATGGAAACTTTAAGTTGGAAAATTTCCACTAGATGCATTGAGTGTAGTTATAAGGAATCAGGGGTGTCAATGAGCAAGGATCTGAGAGCTGACACATGTAGCATTGTGGTCTTTCTAAAATTTCTAAAATTCCCAATTCCCATGCAAAGTGATATTGAAGCATTTAAGCATATTTTGCATAAAATGACCCCCAAAGTCAACTCAATTTCATCTGCTATTCAACTAGAAAAAGATAAACCAGTTCCAACATTGGTGAGAAAATCTGATTGGATTGAATTTATCAAAAGATGTAATATATGACTTTCTAAGAGTTTGTTCAAGAACAATATCTATGAAGATGATTGTTGTATTCCACATTGACTACAATCAATATTTTTGTCATATTCTGCCTCATTCTATTGAGTTGGCCAATGTATACTTTCTGAACTTGTTTTTTTTAGTGGGTTTATAACACATAGATTATTTATAACTAAAACACAATTTTAAGACATTTGCATATATCTGATGATGAATTTATGTGTGAATACATAAAGACACTTACCAACAATAGTTTTAAAATGATTATTAATTTAAAAGTGGGTTTAAAACCTCATATCTGTGATAATATTTCCAAAAATTCATCACCCCAGTCTAGTCATGATGAAAAACATCAGACAGATCCAGGCTGAGGGCTATTCTACAGGATACCTCACCAGTACTATTTAAGACAAGCTCAAGAAAAATAAGGAAAGACTGATAAATTAACATAAATCAGAGGAGACAAGAGATGGGACAAGTCAATGTTTGGTACATGAGATTGAATCCTGCAAAGAAAGCTGAGAAGAATGGAAAATTGGTTGCATGCCAACACAACTTGAGATTTAGTTCATAACAATGTGTCAGTTTTTCAGATGTGTCAATGTTCTATGTTCATATAAGATGTTGATAAGGTGAACCCTGAACAAACAGTATAAGAGAGGGATCTTATAAATGCTCGCAAAAGGTGTTTTATGAAAAAACAGATTCCAAATTTTTTTTCAACACACTAAACTTATGTTTTGAATATATTTTCTATGAACTTCCTAAAGCATCCTTGAAGTAACTCTCTGTGCCATCTTCGCAAAAATTTTTAAGATTGATTTATTTATTTGAAAGTTGAGTTATAGAGAGAGAGAAGAGGAGACAGACAGAGAGACAGAGACAGAGAGATGATTCGCTCCCCAAATGGCTGCAACTACTGGGTTTGGCTCAGGCTGAAGCCAGGAGCCAGGAGCTTCTTCCAGGTCTCCCACATGGATGCAGGGGTGCAAGGACTTGAGCCACCTTGCACTGCTTTCACAGACACATTAGCAGGGAGCTGGATAGGAAGTGGAGTAGCCAAGACTTGAACAGGCACTTGTAAGGGATGCTGGCTCTGCAGGCTGTGGCTTTAACCTACTGCCTCACAGTTCCAGCCCTGTAAATTTTTTTGTAAGACTGAAATTATTCACCAAAAAGTTCCTTTTTAAAAGCTAGGTAATATATTTCAATAAACCTTTCACAAAGAAGATACACTAATGGCCTCAAACAAGAAAAGACGCTCAATATCATTAGTCATTAGGAAATGCAAATTAAAACCACCATTAGTTTGAAAACAAAATAAATCCCCCATTAGGTATCACTACACATACACCAGGATGTCAAGAGTAAAAAATAATGGCAATGCTTTTGTATTGAGTGGGGAGAAACTAGATCGCTGCTGGGAACGGAAGACAGTGAAGCCACCACAGGAAACAGTGCAATAGGTTTGGGTACCTTGAATATCAATTTACAATATGACTTAGCAATTACATAGCGGATTACCAACCCAGCAGAAATGACAATTCCTGGTCATCAGAGTTGAATTATTCACGATAGACAAAGAGTAGAAATCACCCATCACCCATCAACTGATAAATTGGCTCAAAAAGTATGAAATATTTGTAGAATGGAATATAATTAATGTTATTCAGCCACAGTAAAGAAAGAGGAACTATATGCCACACTGTGAATATATGGTTGAACATTACTTTCCTTTTTTTAAAAAAGACTTATTTATTTATTTGAAAGTCAGAGTGACAAAGAGAGAGAAGGAGAGTCAGAGAGAGAGAAGTCTTCCATCCACTGGTTCACTCCCCAACTGGCTGCATCGACCGAAGCTTCCAGGTCTCCCATGTGCAGGGGCCCAAGCACTTGGGCCATCTTCTGCTATCCAAGGCCATAGCAAAGAGCTAGATCAGAAGTGGAGCAGCTGGGACTCAAACAGGTGCCTATATGGAATGCCAACACTGCAGATGGTGGCTTTACCTGATATGCCACAGCGCCGGCCCTGAACATTGCTTTCAATGAAAGAAACCAGTCATCCCAGAGTGAATGTTGTGTGATTCTGCTTGTGTGAACTGTCCAGCAAAAGTAAACAGAGAGACAGAGAATACATGATTGGTTCCCAGGTGATCAAGTGGAAAGAGGGAGTGACCACATATGAACACAGGATTTCCCCTTGAGAGGATGGAAAACTCCAAACCAGCTTGCAGATATAGCTGTCCTACTCTGGAAATTTACCTAAAACCATCCCACTGTCCCTTAAAATAAATGAATTTTATAGTGTATGATTTGTGCATCAATAAAGTTGTTAAATATGCTCTCCTATAAAAATTAGATCCTGAAGAAAAGTATTAAGAGAAAATAGTTACTCCTGAAAATCCCATCATTTAAAAACACATTTTGGCATATTTTCTTTGCAATTTTATCATTTTCTATTGATTTTAATTTTCAAATCAGGGCAAGTCTAAAGATATTCATTTTCTCAGCTGATTATACTCGCTTTGAGAATTAACTAGTTAGGGTTTATTTCTTGGGAGTTCTAGCTACAGCGATGACCATCACTGTACAACACCTGTCACAGTGACTGACAAGTAGTGCTGATGACTCCTCTAACCAGCCCACCAAGTCCCACGATACCCTTGTTCCCCAGTGAAGTAAGAGCCAGAGCTTTACTTCTAACCCAATTAGAGACACAAAAGCTCTGTCTTCAGAAAACAACACGAGAGACTGGGGAGGTTGTCCACTGGCGTCTTGGTTTTTCAGGTCTGAATGCAGAGGGCACTTTTCCTGTCATGGACACAGAAGAGAGCAGTGGCCATGCTGTGCAGCACTTTACCTGCACAGTCTAGGAAGACAAGGGTTCACCAGGCAGCACAAACACAACGGAACACAGTGGAAGTTGTTTTTTTTATTTTTCCCCTTTCATTGTCCTTCTAGATTTTCTTTATTGTTCTATTTTTCCAGAGAGAAAGGGAAAGGTATTGTATATAGCACAGACATTTTAGCTGTGCTATATAGTGCAGACATTTCTAAAGTTAATATCAAACTCCCTACTTCCAAACTAAATAATCTTCCAGAACTTTTTTGGCTGATCCTCAAAGAAATTTTTCAGCACATCCGAAGGATGCAAGCTGCTTTATCCTGTATCTAGAAAATATATTTAAGGACAAGTTTACAAGAGTAAAGGAAATTCGTAGCACAAAGAAAAAAAACATGGCTTCAATTATGTCATTCAAATGACATCCTGTTTTACCCTGTGTTTCTTCTCAGGCAGGTCAAAATTATACACAAATCTCTTCTGTTAAAATGGATAAAAGAATGAAAGGAGACTACCCCAACAAATACATATTTCTTATTCTTCATCGACCAAGTAAGAAACACTCATAGAATTTCTCATGCTGTCTGGGTCATGACTTTTTCTCCGCGTGCTGTGAAATTATGGGAAGGCATCTTTCTGCAAGGCATTTCATTTAATTCCAAACACCCTCATTAGCAGCTGTGTGGCATCCTCAGTAATATGCCCACAAGCACTAGAGGGCAATGCTGGACAAGTATTACTGAGCTACAAGAAAACACTAATGAGCGTAACTGGATACTCATTAATTTCAAATACACACTTGTGATACAACTCTGACTGGTCTGTTTCTGAACCAGAGGAAGTTTCCAGCCATTGCCTTCCAACCTAATAATGGGAACAAAAAGGGCAAGCTTTTCTTGATAGCAATCAGCTCTGCTTCCTGGCTTCATTGGAGCATTTTGTCTAGTCTGAGACTGGGCCAGTTCAAGAGCAGGTTGGCAGACCAAACAGATAAAGCCAATGTCAAAGCCAGGAAAGATTCTGGAACCAGCAATCAGAACCAGAAAGCCTGGAATCTGCAGTAATGGGAAAAGTTGCTAGTTCAAATTGTGCCTCATGATCTCATACAGTGTAATGGAACCAAGGAATTATGTGAAGGTGACAATTATTTAAGCAAGGTTAAAAGTCTGTTCAGTTAGGGAATGATATTGTGGCACAGCATGGTAAGCTGCTGCTTGCAACGCTGGCATCCCAGGGTGGAACACTCTGTTGAGTCCTGGAAACTCGCCTTCTCATTCACTTCCGTGCTAATGCGCCTGGGAAAGCGATGGAAGATGACTCAAGTACTTGTGCCCCTGCCACCCACGTGGAAGACCTGGCTGAACGTACAGCCATTTGGGGAGTGAATCAGCAGATGGGAGATCTCTGTCTCTCCCTGGCCCCCTCCTTGTCACTCTGCCTTTCAAATACATACATACATAGTTTTTTTTTTTTTTTTAAAGAAAAATCAATTCAACTAAAAATCTCACCAGTTACTCCTAAAACCAAGAGATGCTATATTATTGTAGTCATGGCTGTCGTGGTCGCAGGTTGCTCCAACAGCAAAGGATTAAACTATATTTCATGGTTTCATTTCTCTCTCCTATGTAGTCTCAGGGTACTGGGGGCATCAAAGTGCTGCAGAATTTCTTCAATTAACTCCCCCTCTAAGGATCTGATATCAAGGGTTTTCAAAGCGTGGCCCCTGGACCAGCAATGCCAGCATGATTTGGGACCTTGCTTGGAATTCAAATTCCTAAACCTTGCCCCCAAGACCTCCTGATCAGAATCTTTCAGGAAGGGGCAGAGTCATCTTTATTTTTTCAAGCCCTTTTAAAATGTTATTCAATATTGACAAATTTGATATATACTTATGGGGAACAAAAGTATACAACATGGAATGATTAAATAAAATTGATTAACATGTCCAACACCACACTTATTCTTTTTGGCTCCTGTTCAAGTAAAAATTATACCCTCTCATGAACACTCCTGATTCCCCTGTCCCTGGGTTCTGATAACCACCTTGCTGCTCTCTGCTATTGAGTCTTATTTTCTAGAGTCTAACAAAGCTGTTTAATAAGACACATGCTGAAGTTGAGATCAGTGGACTAACCGGAGGAAAGAACAGACTATATTTAGAAAACAGGAATCTACAATATCATGCATCATGATCATGAAGTATATAATCTAGTACCTCCTCTATCTTTGCTTTATATAACATAAAAATGTATGTTGTAAAAGTTATTTTCTAGAATTTGTTATTTATTTTTTACAACACAGGAGGGACTTTATATAAAGTTAACTTAAGATTTGATGTCTAGATTATAAAATTAGCCCAGATATTCTAATTTAAGTTACAATGCTATTACGAATAATGATAATAAAAATAAAAATTATAATAATTATCTTACAAAATAATTCTTTTTTAGGATTTATTTATTTACTTGAAAGTCAAAGTTACACAGAGAGAGAAGGAAAGCCAGAGACAGAGAGAGAGAGAGAAGTCTCCATCTGCTGGTTCACTCTCCAGATGGCTGCAATGGCCAGAACTGTGCCGACCCAAAGCTGTGCCGATCCGAAGCCAGGAGCCAGGAGCTTCTTCTGGGTCTCCCATGCGTGTGCAGGAGCCCAAGGATTTGGACCATCTTCTACTGCTTTCCCAGGCCATAGCAGAGATCTGGATAAGAAGTGGAGCAGCCAGGTTTTGAACCAGTGCCCATAGGGGATGCCAGCACTTCAGGCAGCAGCTTTACCCACTATACCACAGTGCTGGCCCCCAGAATAATTCTTACATAGAAAATATTATGAACTTGAGTAGCTTGCACAAAGTTAGATGATCTGCATTGAGTAGGAAGCCATGATTCTAATCTAGAATATTTTTTTTGACAGGCAGAGTTAGACAGTGAGAGATAGAGACAGAGAGAAAGGTCTTCCTTCCATTGGTTCACCCCCCCAAATGGCTGCTATCGCCAGCCGATCTGAAGCCGGGAGCCAGGTGCTTCCTCCTGGTCTTCCATGCGGATGCAGGGCCCAAGCACTTGGGCCATCCTCCACTGCCTTCCCGGACCACAGCAGAGAGCTGGACTGGAAGAGGAGCAACTGGGACTAGAACCCAGAGTGCTGGCACCGCAGGTGGAGCATTATTGGCCTAATGAGCTGCGGCGCCGGCCTCTATTCTAGAACTTTTAATACCAACATCACTGTTCTCCTCACCAAGTCATAGCAACTTAGCTGCACATGAAAGCACTCTAAATATCTAACAAAAAACTAACATGGTCACAATAATAGTGATTCAGCAAAATGAGACTTTTCACACTTGAGCGACATTTGACGAAAACCAAGTTTTTAAGGTTTTTTTTTTTTTTTTTAAATTTTGAAGTGACATATAACACGTCTTGATTTTTATGGAGTATCCTGAGATATTTCAGTACATGTGAATGTTTGATAAGGATAAAATATCTATCTATCCTCTAAAACATTTAACATTTCTTTATGGCAAAAACACAAAAGTCCTTTCTGCTAGAGTTTTCTTTTTATGAGAGAGACACAGTATTATTATCTATAGTTCGCCTATAGTGCAATAGGACACCAGAACATCTTGCTTCTATCTAACGATAACCTTAGGATTCTTTAATCAACCATGTCCCATCTCTCCCTTCTTCTTGTTCTTCTCAGCCTTTGATAACTGCCTTAACACTTTCAACTTCCATGAGATCAACGTTTTTAGACTCCACATAGAGTCAGATCATGCAACACTTTTTCTCTGTGCTTGCATTATTTCATTTAACAAAATGCCCTCAATTCCATCCGTCTTGTTGAAAATGACAAGATCTGAGTAGCCTCTATTGCACATATGTACTGTGTCTTCTTTATCCATTCATCAATGGATGGACACTTAGATCATGGTCCTTTTAGCTACTGTGAATAGTGAGTGTCATGGCAAACAAAGGAGTGCAGATATCCTATTGACAGGCTGATTTCATTTGTCTGTGACATATACCCAGTAGTGGGATTGTTGGATCATATTGGTAGCTCTATTTTTACTTTTTTGAGTAATCCCCATTCTGTTTTCCACAATGTCTTTACTAATTTTACAATCCATCAACATGTGTAAGGGTTTATTTTTTTCCACATCATCACCAGTATTAGTCATCTTTTATCTTTTTTGATAAAGAGTGAGGTGATATTTCATTGTGGTTTTTGACTTGCATTTTCCTCATGTTAGTGATATTGAGCTTTTTTTCATGTACCTGTTAGCCATGGGTATGTCTTACTTTGAGAAATGTATTTATTTCTATGCTTATGTTCAATTGGATTCTTGGTTGTTATTTTTTATTGTTGTTCTTGGGTTGTTTGAGGTCCTTATTTATTCTGGTGGAAAATTGGGTTTAATTGGAGAAAGATAAAAGAAGATGTAGCTTTCTAGAGAGTAGAAGGAAACTTTTGGATAGTTTGCATATGTTAAAGAAGCAATCCATATGTGGTAGAGAGACTATGGGGCTCTTAGAGCTAACGGAGCTTTAAGTTGTGAAAGGCATTGTTTGAGGGACAGGTAGTGAGTGTCCTGTCTTTCTGAAAAAGGAAAAAAAAATAGCAAGATTCATTTGGGTTTGGGAGTTGATTGCTCTTAGAGCTGAAGAATTTGAAACAACTGAGACTGAGCAAGAGATAGGGAAGTGTGACTCACTCATAATAAATCAAGCAACATTTATTGAAGAGTTATTAGTTGACAGATTTTGTTCAGGGGCCAGAACAATGTGAGGTGATACATATGTTTCAGGTGTAAAATCTAAGGGGAAAACAAAAGAAAAAACAATTCAATAATTAAATATTTTAATGCAAAATATTTAAAATCTCAATAAATTTGTAAGAAATCCTTTAACAAGATAACAAAATTTCAAATAAATATGGGATTCACTTTATTCACTTATTTTCTTGTTTGAGGCTGTAATGTAACTCAGTAGGATACTTATTGATTTTGTTTTTACTAGGAATGATATTTTGTGGGTTTTTTTGCTTCTTGCACTAATTTTGATTTTGAGAGTATCCATGAAAATATTACTTTTCTTGATTAATGGAATTTTAGCCCTTAAGTTTTGTATCTAAAGAGGTATACCCTTACCTCACTATAGTGCCAATTCCACACTGTGCTAAAAGCAATTCATCAATTGTCTCAAGGAATCATCTTATCTTGAGACATAAAATACACTTGTTGACATAAAATACACAATTTGTTGAGTCTTCAAATTGTATTCTTTTAGTTCAGGAAATAACTTTTTGTTTATATATACATATATATATATATATATATATATATGTGTATATATGTTCAACAATACATATAGACAAATATCCTATAATACTATGGGGATAAGAAATATCAGTTAAATCTCCCCTGCCAGGTTCTGTTTTGTACAGCAATGGTGCACAAAGGTACAATTTCATGTGCTATTTTTCTTTGTAGATTTCTCCTCATTTTCAAAATGTGAAGCATGTTAAAATTATATTAGTCCTGTTAATTGCAAGAACTATTGGGCCACCTCTGGAAGAAATACGTCTCAGAATCTATACTTCAGAATTCTTGCTATAGAATTATTCTGGTTGCTTCTTGGGATGAAGAGAACATACAGGTGTATGACAGGGTGATGTGACCATGTAAAAGTCACCTGTGAAGGAAGCGGTGGTAAAAGCACCAGAAACAACAGATATCCTGACAGGAGAGAAGTTTTTTGACTTCCCTTCCTTTGCATTAGAATCACATGAAGGCTGGTATCTTACCATCATGAGCTTTGGATTCAGTTTTCTGGGTTAGAATGCTAGTATCTACTGTACAGCCAATGATAATCATTGTGATAGTTGACTGAGAGTCACAGCCTGGATAGATCAGTGTTATTCTGATGCTCCAAAGCCTTGTGGAGGAAATGACAGGTACTCCATGTTGGGCATCCTCTGTGCTTTGGTTGGCCAGTGAGTAGGTTTATAAATGGGGAAATCTGAGCTATTCCAGGAATAAGGGAATTCTTAAAAGGAGTGTGCGGTTGGAGAAGGGAAGGAGAAATGAGATCATTGCCTCTTGGGAGAGAAGAGATTTTCATTAAAGTTATGCTGTGTGATGTGGTATCTCTGTTCTCTTCTACACATGCCCAAGTGACACTCAGTAGAATATTTATTGCTCATTGACTGACTTTGCAAAGGCTGTCTTTGGGGAACTGATGCTGCACTGTTGGAGACTTTTTAGGAACGGAGAGAGACAGAACAGGGACTGCCCCCAAGAGAGCTACCGTCACACCAAGGTTTTGAGAAAAAGCTTGGAGGATCCCAGCTTCTTGGCATCTTTTCTGAACGAATTGGAGCTCTCATCGGATGGATTCCTAGCAGTCAAAATTTGTTTTTCTGGAATCACAGACTGGATGGGGTTTGTACTTTGTGCTCTTGAGCACTGAACTGTTGCTATTTCTGATATCCTTTTCACAACCTCTTGTCGAGGTGTTGACAATCTGAACTTGATGAGGTGTCAGTGTAGTGCATTTTTCAAGTTGATCTAAATGATGTGAGTCACCACAAGCCTGGTCCCTTGCCTATAGTCCTTGTGAAGTTTACCCACTTCTATTCTTGATCATTTTTCTCATAAATCTGTTCATAAGAATGTGTTATAAGAGTTTTTTGAAATGCCAGCATCATGAATGTGCTAAGGGTATTATAATTGCTCTTTTAACATGGTGTTGGAGACAGAGCCAACACTTTTGAAGCTGTATTAGCCCCATTTCTGACCTTGGATGAGAAGGCTAGAAATCTGTACCCAACTAAAGCATTGTTCCCCATTATCAATACTAAATAAAGTTGATATTGTTTGGCACTATTAAGGGATGGTGACAGCAATATGTCTTGCCTGCATGCTGCTCCAGAACTTCCTTAGGTTATTTCCTATCCCCTTGAACCTGGGCATGCTTGTGAGTGCCATGTCCAGTAGAGTGTTGTAGAAAGAAGTGTGTGACTTCCCAGACGATGTTGCAACTATTTCTTGTTGACATGGAAGCGACACGTGATCCTAACACCACTCTACTGGAGAGGTCATATGGCGGGACTCCATAAACAGAGATGCCTAAGGAATCTCTGCTCTCTGGTCCCCAGCTATTTGAGTTTTCCTAGCTCAGGCACCAGATATGTGAACAAATAAGTTTTGGGTGACTCCAACCCTGACCTTCCAGCTCACCCAACTGACATGCAGTGCAACAGAGAAGCCTTGTGGTACGGTTCCCAACACAAATTGCAGACTCACAAGGAAAATAAATATGATTACTGTTTTAGAAGGTTAAGTTTTAAGAAAGCCTTGTTACATAGTATTAGATAACTTGGACAGAGGCAGGAAATCTGTTATTGATAAAGAACATCTCTAATGAAAGGAACATTTCTGTCCATCTAATATAAAACCATGACCTTTTCTGTCACTCTGTCTACCCTTTATCATGCTTTACCTCTCTTCATAGGAATTCGCCACACTTCATATTCTACATTTATTTGTTTGTTTGTTTGTTCCTGTTTCCCCACACTAACAGAATACATTCTGCTTGGGCACTAATTGACTTTGGTTGACTCATTTGTGGGAATCTAGAATGCACTAACAGTAGTATACCGTATAATACATTAAAGACACTTGACACAGTGCTGCATCTTGAAATACTGAGAAACTAAGTCATTTACTTGCACTTATTTCCAATCAGTTATGTAATTCAATTTAGGTCAGCTATTTTATTTGAGTAAAAGAAAACCCAAAATTCTTAAACAACTGTTTTTATGCTGGCAGCACTGGCTAAATTAAGTTTTTGTTTTGAATTTATTTTCCCTACCACTTCAGTCCCATGGGAGACAAAACTAACAGTTTGGAAAGTATTTTCTCCTCTTAAACTTGATGAGTTAAGAAAAATGTAGATATGCTCCCGTCATCTCAAGATCCTAATGAATGAAATCTCTGTGAGCATGTTAAAGAGAATACATTTAAAGTTGAATTTATAAAAATTTTGGGGTCCTATAACATGACAGCTGATGCTACCAGAATGTTAATCACAACAAATGGTTTAGGTCATTAAGTCTAAAACCCACGGGCATAAATCTGTGTTATGTATTCCTGTGGAAAGATTCCGAGGGAAGCTCTGAAATAGCATGCAATCCTACCCAACACTGACATGAAACCAATTCTGTTCAATCTTGTGTTTTGATTTCAGATTTCTCGATTTTAAGCTCCAACTCTTCAAGTACTTTGCTGAAAAGAATCTGCTAAGCAAGGGTATTCAATGGAAGTGGCAAGGATATTTTGTGTTTTTATGATCAAAATGAGTTATGTCTTTGAGTTCCACCCACAAAGGGCAGACGAAAGCATTAGGAGTTGAAGTAAAAAGTAAGATTTGAAACTGATGGCTCTTAAAATATTTAAAGTTTGGGAACATTGTGATAGGGAGAGTTAGCGCTCTGGAGTAGTCTGAAGAAGTTGATGTGGTTCACGACATTTGTTGATTTGTGAAACGTGAACCACCCTTGCATCCAGGGATAAATCCTATTTGTTCGCTTTGTATGATCCTTTTGGTGTAGTGTTAGATTTGGTTTACTAATATTTCATTGAGAAAATTTGCATCTACATTCACCAAGGATATTGGCCTGTAGTTTTCTCTTTGTGGTGTATCTTCAGTTTTGTTATTGGAGTAACACTGGCTCCATAAAGAGTTTAGCAGAGTTCCATCCTTTCAACATTTTGAAATAATTTGCAGAGTATGAAGTTAGTTCCCTTTTGTTTTGTAGAATTCAGGTGTAAAGCCATCAGGTCCTGAACTTTCCTGAACGGAAGACTTAATTACTGCTTCAATCTCATTACTTGTCATGAGTCTGTTTATATTTTCTACATTCTCCTGTTTTAATCTTGGTAGGTTTTATGTATCCAGAAATTTATCTGTTTCTTTGAGGTTTTCCAATTGGTCAGCATATAATTGTTCATAATAGTTTCTTATGACTTCCTTTATTTCTGTGGTATTGATTGTAATGTTTCCTTTTTCACCTCACTTATTTGATTTTTTTTCCCTTTTTTCTTTCCTAGTCTGGCTAAAGCTTTGTCTATTTTTTGTTTATATTTCCATAAAAGTTTACTTTTCAGTTTGTCTTTTGATTTGCATTTTTAGTTTAAATTTCATTTGTTTATGCATGGATTCTTATTATTTCTCTCTCCTTCTAAATTTGGTTTAGTTATTGTTTTTCTGAGTCCTTGAGAAGATTATTAGATTACCTTTCTATTTTTTAATGTGAACACTTATTTCCATAAACTTCCCTGTTAATACTGCTTTTGCTGTATCTCCCAGGTTTTTATATGTTATTTTTCATTTTCATTTGTTTCAAGAATTCTTTATGTCTCTTTTAATTTCTTCAATAATCCCATTGGTCATTTAGTAGCATGTTCTTCAGTGTCCTTATAGTTGCAAATTTTCTAGTGTTCTTGTTGATTTGTAGTGTTATTCTTTTGTGGTTTGAGAGGACACATAGCATGATTTCTATTTTTTTAATTTACTGAAATTTGATTTGGGGACTATTATAGGTGGTCTTTCCTGGAAAATGTTTTATGTGCTGATCAGAATAACATGTATGCAGTAGCTGTTGGGTGAAATATTCTGTAAATATCTGCTAGGTCCATTTGCTCCACAGTATGGGTCAAATGTGTTGTATTTTTGTTTATTTTCTGTCTGGATGATGTGTCCACAGATGACAGTGGGGTGTTGAAGTCCCTTTCTATTATTGTGTCAGATTCTATCTCTCCCTCTACAGCTAATAATATTTGCTTTATAGATCTTGGTTGTGTTAACAAATTTTGAGCATTTCTAAATCATGCATGAAACCTTTGACATAAACTCTTATAAATATCACATTTTGATAGTGAAATATACTCCACTTTTTAATCCTATAACCATGACCTTCTCTTGCTTCCTTTTAGGAGGTTTTTGTAGCACAGAAAACCCATGTCCTTAATACTGACATAGCAAACCCAGCTAATTCATGTGAGATATTAATAACAGAAACAATACATCACAAAAAATTTGATGAATAATTAACACACAAATTAGTGTCTTTATTTTCTGAAATGTGAAATTGTTGAACCAAAAATAGTCTTGTGGTGGGTGTTGTGGAGCAGTAGGGTACCCCACAGTTTGAGACACCTGTATCCCATTTAGAACTGTCAGTTCAGGTCCTAACTACACTGCTTCAAATCCAGCTCCCTGTTGATGTATTCTGGGAAACAGAAGATGGTGGTTCAAATGCTTGTGCCCCTGCTACCCATATGAGAGACCCAGATGGAGTTCTCGACTCCTAGCTTTGGCCTGGCCCAGCCCAACTATAATAGACATTTGGAGAGTGAACCAGCAGATGGAAGATCTCTCTCTCTTTCCCTTCCTTTTCTGTCTCTCTCTGCCTTAAAAAATAGTCTTAAATCTCATTTCAGGTATTTCCACATTTCCTTGCTGATATTTAACATGCATTTTTATTCCATCAGCAGCATGTTAGGGTATGTAACTTTGCTTTCATAAGTATTAAGCACTAAGTTTTTATTTAATTTTTGTTTAAAGTGTATTTATTTTGATTTATTTGAAAGACAGACAGAAATGGAGTGAGAATGAGAGAGAGAGAGAGAGAGAGAGAGATATCTTCCATTTGTTGGTTCACTCCTCAAAGACTACAATAGTTAATACTGGGCCAGGCTGAAGCCAGGAGACAGGAACTATATTCAAGTCTCCTTTGTGGGTGGCAGGGCCCCAAGTAGTTGAACCATAATCTGCTGCTTCCTAGGATGCAGTAGCAAGAAGCTAGATTGGAAGTGGAGGAACTGAGACTCAACCCAGCACTCTGAAATGACATGTGCTGAACCAAGCTTCATCTGCTGTTCAACACCAGCCCCTCTGCGTATTTGTTAACTGAATAATTTCATTATTTTAGCTTAATACTAAAGTTAAAACTTTTTTTAACTTATTGATCAGTAATTACTTTTTCCTTATGATTTTATACACACACACACACAGACACACACACACACAACCATAAGAAGAAGGTCATTACTGGTCAATGTGAAATATATATGTATGTGTGTGTGTGTATAGCAAAGTTTACTATTTTAACAACTTCCAAATTTTAAAAATCTATTTGCAAGTCAGAGCAACAGAGAAGAAGAGACAGAGAAATCTTACATTTCTTGGTTTATTCTCCAAACAGCCCAAATTGTTAAAGTAAGGAGTCAGGGAGCCAGGGAGTCAGGAACCCCTTGGTCTCCTACATGGATGGCAGAGGCTCATACACTTGGGCCATCTTCCTCTACCTTCCCAGGTGCATTATCAGGAAACTGGATTGGAAGCAGAACAGCAAGGACTTGAACCAGTACTTCAATAGGAAATGCCAGTGTTGCTGGCCACAAACCTGCTGCAACACAACACTGACCACCACTTTAACCATTTTTACGTGTGTAACTCGTTGGCATTTAATATATTCCCAATGCTGTGCATCCCTCACCACCATTCGTTGCCAGAACTCATTCATTACACTTGGCATAAACTCTATTACCCTTTAAACAGTAACTTCTTATTCTCCCTCTCCCTAACCCCTGCTAACCTCTGTACTCTTTCCTGTCTCTGAATTTGCCTATTCCAGACACCTCATATAAGTGGAATCACACAGTGCTTTTATTTGTCATTTTGTAGCTGCCTTTTTTTCTGCTAGCACAATGTTTTTAAAATCCATCCAAGTTATATCTAACTTTAATTCTTTTTTTTTTTTGACAGGCAAAGTGGACAGTGAGAGAGAGACAGAGAGAAAGGTCTTCATTTGCCATTGGTTCACCCTACAATGGCCGCCGCAGCTGGCACAATGTGGCCAGTGCACCATGCTGATCCGATGGCAGGAGCCAGGTGCTTCTCCTGGTCTCCCATGGCGTGCAGGGCCCAAGCACTTGGGCCATCCTCCACTGCACTCCCTGGCCATAGCAGAGAGCTGGCCTGGAAGAGGGGCAACCGGGACAGACTCTGGCGCCGCGACCGGGACTAGAACCTGGTGTGCCGGTGCCACAAGGCGGAGGATTAGCCTGTTGAGCCACGGCGCCAGCCCAAATTTAATTCTTTTTTAGAGCTGAATATTATTCCCTTGTTTGGGTATATGCCACATTTTGCTTAACCATAAGTCAATGCATGTAAGGAGAGGGTCTAATCACATCCCATGAGAAGAGAAGAGAAATTTTGCTTCCTAGAATGAAAGGGAAAGTGAACAAGGCAGAATTGGTTAGGGTCAGAGAAAGGCTGGCTGTGATGCATGGTGAAGGATGTGGGACTTGCTCTGGTTGTGGGGTAACCATGGAAATATTATAAATGGTGATAAAGAATGTTTGCTTCCAAACGCCTCTCCTAACATATTTCTACACCTTTAGAAAAATGAGACACCATACTCACTGGCACATTCATGAGTGACTCTTCATTTGTTTGTTTATTTTTCAGCATGGGAAATGAGGAAAGGACGATACTTGATTTTTTGATTCAGAATCAGTATGTATGGTGGATCGTAAGGACCAGAGTACTTCAAACTTCATGGGAAACCAAACTAAATGGTAAGATTATGTTGGCCTTCCAAAACTTTGAAATCCATGCATTGGAGGAGTCTTCACAAAGTTCAAGAAAATGTGGATAATGAGAACACCATGCATGGATTTCAAAAATTTGGAGTACCAAAATAAACCTACCTTAATTCTAATTCCCAGGAATGTTTCTAAGTCTTCTCTTTTCTTTCATTGCATTTTGTAAAGGGGGAATTTTGAGGAATAACTCCACCAGCCTGACCAAACAACCACCATCAACCCCCATCTTGCTCTATTACTGCTCTCCTGGAAAAGAACATGAGGGCCACTTGGCAAAACTCCCTTGAAGCCCATTCAAATCTAACAAGACCACAGGATTCAACTACACCAGAATTTCAGGGAAAATCTCCTGGCATCTGTTAAAGATCGTGTTTTGGAAAGCTGCTCCAAGTTGTGTAATTTTGAGCTTGCAATTCTGGAAAAGAGCCCTGAGGTACTTGCCCACAAAAATAGTCCAGAATGTAGATGCATACCGTTGGGGAGGTGGGAGACACAGAACAATCCTGTATTTGCTTTGGAAAGTACTAAGGTCTTGGGAGTCTTGTTGATTGCTTTTATTTGTTCCAAGTATTTCCAAAGAGCATTCACCTGAACGCTCAGAAACATTTCTCCTAGCTGCTGTTCATAACCTTTACGTCAATGCACTTGTCTTTCCACTCTGTTTCTCCTTGTGCTTTTCAACCAGCATCTCTACACTCACCACACTCACCACACACACACACACACACTCACACATACACACACTTCATTGTTATTTTCTGACTTTTTGGCTGCTTGCTGATGTTGAATACACTCTAATTATCCTATCTTTTCTCATAACATTCCTCCTTTTTGACTAGGAAAAAAAAATCTGTTCCAATATTGATTTGGACATCATTAACAAGCAGCAGTGGCTTTGGTGACTGACATGTTTGCTAGAGTATGTGAATCCTTATCAGCAATCAGCCTGATGAAGGAAAAAGGCACCAAGACAAATAAATGAAAGACCCATGACACTATTAGGAAATGGCTTTTCAAGTTCTACTCCCAGCAGGCTTATTATGAGCCATGTCACATATTATGTTTATCATTTGCTGCTCTGGAATCACTGACTTGGGTTGATGTCAGTCCTGCCCTCTCAGGCATGTCTCTGAATTACGGGACAGGTAAACGGATCAGATAGAGTAATCAGATGCTTTGCTTGGTGTAATTACTTGAACTCGTTTTACGACTGTCCTTGTTCCTATGACCTTGCTTAATTCCCAGCACGGGACCTGACGCTCTCCCTCTAATGACATACACACCTAAAGAATTCTGGCACAAGGAACGGGAAATCATGCATTCTCCATGACACTGTACCTTTTGCCTTTCAGCAGGTCTTTCAGATCCTGGGAGGATAGTTCTCAGAGACAAGAGAAGGCAAGGTTAGGAAAATTAGATTTAGACAGTATGTGCATAAATCAACTTTCTAAAAATCATCTTGATAAACAATTTTCAATGAAGTTATTTATTAATCATTCACTAGCTTTTCTAGGAAACACCTAAAACATCCTGTATCCTTGAGTGCCCTTTGCAAGAAGAGACAAACATTTCAATGAATGCTAGCGCATAATTGCTATGATTAAAAAGCCCACAAAAAGTTTCCAGCAATGGAAGTTGAATCTGATCCAATAGAAATATTCCTCAAGTATATAAGTTCATCCTGGATACTTCTCTGTGTCTGAATATGATTTATATTTTCCTCCCTCATTCTTTCTTATGTTTATTTATTCATGAATATGAGCATAGCTGTCCCTCAGTATCCATGGTTGATTGGTCCTAGGAATTCTGATAGATACTGAAATCTGCAGACACTAAAATTCTTTATATAAAATAGTGTAGTATTTGTATATGACTTATGCACCTGCTCTCATATATTTTATTTTTTAAATTTATTTATTTATTTGAAATTCAGAATTACACAGAGAGAGAAGGAGAGGCAGAGAGAAAGAGAGAGAGGTCTTCCATCCAATGGTTCACTCCCCAGATGGCCACAATGGCCAGAGCTAGGCCGATCTAAAGCCAGGTGTTTCTTATGAGTCTCTCACGTGGGTGCAGAGGCCCAAGGACTTGGGCCATCTTCCACTGCTTTCCCAGGCCATAACAGAGAGCTGGATTGGAAGCAGAGCAGCCAGGACATGTGGGATGCCAGTACCGCAGTTGGTGACTTTTACCCACACACGGGCCCCAATTCTTTCATATATTTTAAATCATCTCTAGGTTAGTTATTCTACTTCATACAATGTAAAAGCTATATAAATTGTTGTCATACTGTATTATTTATGGAACAATGACATGGAAAAAATGCCAGTACATATGTATTGCTCTTTTCTAAATAGATTTGATCCCAGATTGCTGAATCCATGGATGTGGAACCATGATTCTGGAGAGCCAGTTGTATAATGCTGCATAAGAAAGGCAAAGGGGGCTGGTGCTCCCAGCATCAAAAACAGGTACCAGTTCCTCTCTCAGCTGCTTCACTTCCAATCCAGCTCCTGATAATGAACTAGGAAAGCAGCAGAAGACATTCCAAGTGTTTGGACCCCTGATACCCGTGTGGCAGACACAGGAGAAGCTCCTGGTTCCTGACTTCAGCCAGGTGCAGCGTCAACCATTGCAGGCATCTAGGAAGTGATACAGTAGATGTAAGATACTCTGTGTGTGTGTGTGTGTGTGTGTGTATAATTCTAACTTTCAAACAAACAAAATTAAAGAACAAAAGAAAAAGGAAGAGAGAAAGGAAAGAAAGGAAGGAAGAAAGGAAGGAAGGAAGGAAGGAAGCAAGAAAGCAAGAAAGCAAGAAAGAAAGAAAGAAAAAGAAAACGAGAGAGAGAGAGAGACACGCTCCTTCTCGGATTTTATGATCCATAACCAATGGTACATAGTGACACTTTGTGTTTACTATGATTTCATTAAATAAAGAGTAATCCTAACAATACCAATGGCTAATATTTCCTAGGAAATTGGCATGGGTCCTGACATTATCCCTAGTGTTGTAAATGCATTTAATTCATATAGTTACTCTGATGTGGGTATTTTTTTTTCTTTTCTTTCTTTTTTTATTTTTTTGACAGGCAGAGTGGACAGTGAGAGAGACAGAGAGACAGAAAGAAAGGTCTTCCTTTGCCATTGGTTCACCCTCCAATGGCCTCTGCGGCTGGCGTGCTGCAGCCAGCGCATGGCGCTGATCCGAAGGCAGGAGCCAGGTGCTTCTCTCCCATGGGGTGCAAGGCCCAAACACTTGGGCCATCCTCCACTGCACTCCCTGGCCACAGCAGAGAGCTGGCCTGGAAGAGGGGCAACTGGGACAGAATCCGGCGCCCTGACTGGGACCAGAACCTGGGGTGCTGGTGCCGCAAGGAGGAAGATTAGCCTATTGAGCTGTGGCGCCGGCCTGATGTGGGTATTCTTATTATCCCATCTTTTTATACATGAAACCACTAAAGAACAAGGGCACTAAATAATGTTCCCAAGATCACACATCTGGCAAGTGGGAGTGCCAGCTTGTGACTCTAAGATGTTACATCAAACAGTTTTCCACCCAGTCTCTCTTTGTGAGCCTTGGGTGTTTGCGTTGCCCATTCTTCTCCAAGTTCTCTTCTGGTGAGAGAACAATGGCAAGTGAAGGCAGCAAGGAATCTCTAAATACGGCGAACATGAGGGACCCAGTGAGGACCAGGAAGATTCAGGATACAAATAGCATGGGAGAAGGAAGGAATAAACAAGTTATAGCTAGGAGAAATTTGAATTTGGCTAAAGATGTAAATACTGTTTTATCTCTAAACAGCTGACAAAGACCATGGATGATCTAATTTTTCTTAATAAATCAGGGTGTTAATAAGAACAGTGAGTAATTATCAATGATTACCTTGGTTATTTGTATAACTTGTACTAAACAGATGGCTTGAATCCATGCAAGACATTTTTTTTTTATTTTTTAAGTTTTATTTACTTTTCTTGAAAGTCAGAGTTACACAGAGAGAGGAGAGGCAGAGAGAGAGAGAGAGAGAGAGAGAGAGAGAGGTCTTCCAACTGCTGGTTCACTCCCCAAGTGGCCACAACAGCAGGAGCTGCACCGAGCTGAAGCCAGGAGCCAGGAGCTTCTTCCACGTCTCCTACATGAGTGTAGGGGCCCAATGACTTGGGCCGTCTTCCACTGCTTTCCCAAGCCATAGCAGAGAGCTGGATTGGAAGTGGAGCAGCCAGGACTTGAACCGGTGTCCATACAGGATGCTGGCACAGTAGGCGGTGGCTTTCCCTGCTATGCCACAGCGCAGGCCCCTGAAGACATTTTTCTATTTCTCTTGTTATGAGGATCCCTGTTATAAATTTGACCTCTCTGTAGTAGAGCGTCCTGTAAGATTTCTGAGCTTCTGAGTTTTGGTAAGTTTGTAACTCAATAAAATTGTCAGTTACATCAAAAGTTAGGTGATTAGATGTGCATTAGGTTGTGTTCTCCAGTGACTCAATCATAATTTGTCATCACTGATGACCATTTGACTGAAGAGTCACATAATTTATACCTTGCATGTATACGGAGCTGCAAGTAATATAGAGCAAGGTGTGAATGACTGCCAATGGAGGGAACAAAGAACTGACTCTGACACTCGTTAGCAGGTAATAATTTGACTGTGCCTACAACTATAGATAGACTATAGACTATATATACGACTATAGATAAAAAGGTGAGGCATCTTTAAATATAGGTCATTATGTACCATTTCTTGGATGATAGATTGGTTTTCTTTTATGTACCAACTTTGTTTTATAGATAGGATCTTTGTGGAGGTTGGGATTGAAAAGAGATTTGAGCCAAGAATGTGTAAAGAACATGCAGCACTGTTATTAGTGTTTCTACTTGGGATCATTGCTACAGTCTGAGTGATTTGCATGCCCTTAAAATTCACATGTGGAAATCATCACCTCCAAGGTTCTAGCATTAGGAAGTGGGGACTTTTGGATGCGGTTAAGTCATAAGAGTGCAGCCTTCAAGAATGGAAGTAGTGTTCTTACAAAACAGACCCCAGAGAGCTCATTCACTTCTTTAGCCATGTGAGGACACAGATGGTAGGTGTTGCCTATGACTTTACCACACATGAAATCTGCTGGCACCTTGATCTGTGCTTCCTAGCCTCTAGGACTGTGAATAATACATTTTTGCCATTTATAAGTTACTCAATTTATGGTATTCTGTGGAAGAATCTAAAAGAGACTAATAGTGATACTATATTTAAGGGTACTTTAAGACATGAGAAATTGGAATTAAATGATAAGTTTACTTTGGTGTAAAATTATAAAATCAACATATGCAAGCGGTACTCAAAAAGTTCATGGAAATGCATATTACCAAGAAACTATGCATGGATTTCAAAAAAATTTGTTCCAAAATAAGCTTAGTCTTTAATTCCATTTTCCATGAACTTTTGGATGCACATTCTGATAGCATCTTTTTACTAAATCTATTCTGGATCACTCCTGTAGAAAAAGCACATGGCCAAGAAATATTGCTCTACAGAAATGTTTAAACCATTGCAGAAATGGGAAGTAGCGTGTGTTCTGCCTGGCTCCTATGTCTGACACAGGGCAGGTGGAAGCCATTTTTTCTGTGGGTGTTTGAGGAGCTGGAATATTCCAGAGTGGGTTCTTTGTGCCCTTGTTTTCTTATCAGTATAGCTGAGTAGGCAAATAGCTCTTTGGTTGCTTAGTTGTACAAGTCCCCATAGAAGTGAAATTTAGCCTCCTGTTTGTAAGTGGCAGCTTCATCAATAACTGGAGTCTGTGCGTGTTATAATTATTGTGTTTTTACATTTTTAAACCTACACGAAAATAAAAAAGTCATTTCATTGCTGCAGCTCCCTAAGGAGCCATGGAAAACACAATTAAAGCATTAAAATAACTAAAATTTTTATAAGGAAGCCCATATTAAAAATCCTTTAAAACGCCAAACAGCAATCGTTGGAGGACTGAAAAGCAAGGAGGAAGTCGATCTGATTCAGTTCTTAGCCACTGAAGCATTAATAAAAAATAAATAAAGATCAGCTTGATGGTATGTCTTAAACTGCTTCCATCTTATATTACTTTCTTTTACCCACCAAAGAATCCCATTTTCTTGAGGACCCAAAAGGCTTAAAATATGCTGACTTAATGCCGATGCTAAGAGCAACTGTGGGTGTAATTGCGACATTTCTCCAGATCTTTGGCATTTTGTCCATTTATATATCATCACCATGGCTACTATGATAACATTTAAAATAATTCCAATGTAAATCTGACAACACCTCATTAGGTTTTCTTAGAATCGTGTAATTAGGTAAGAAAAGACCGCTGATTGAGAAGGTTACAACAGCCTGAGACAGGATTACATTCCTCGATTAACATCACAACATTCCTTCTCCAAAGTCCTTTCCGATTTAGCACATGCTCCTTGCCGCCTGGAATCAGGTGACAGTGGTTTGAAGCTGAGGAAAAAAAAGCACAACTCTGAGATGGAGTTTGCTGTCTTTAGGTGTCAGAAACTAGAAAGAATTGTCACCACTTTCGTTTTCACAGCCAAGGGACTTGGGGATGCATTGACGCTGGCTTCTGAAAAGCTGAGTGTCCCATAAAGGTTAAGTCCTTGGATCTTAATATTGTAATTTTCCATCTTTATTTTTCTCATCAAATTGAATATAATTAAGAGAGATAAAAGTGCCGTTAAATCAAGATTGTCTTAGAACGAAAAGTCACCCACCAACAGAAATGGCACAAACCTGATTCATTTTCTTAATAATCTCTAAATCTATGGCGTGTTCCTGGGCGCAGAGGTGAAGTTAAAGTTAAGCACAATTTTTAAACAAACACATTCTGTCTTCTGACAAGGCGAGCCGCATGCAAGCTGTTTAAGCTGCCACCATGGCCACGTTGTTTGCAAAGAGGCATCATAAACACTCATTTTGATGTTCTTTGGGGTTTCGAAAACCATTCTGGGGGAGAATGTTTATACTCTTGATAATGAGGAAGAATTTAGACTAATTGGCAAAACTAATAGGGTAGCTGATTAGTTCATGCAAATAACTCAACTCCTTTATTTGACACAGAATTCACAACTGTGGCCTTTAAAAGAGGAACTCTATTCAATTTTATAACAGAAAGGGAAAATGCAGACAAAATCAGTTAGCTATTGTTCTCAAAAGCCTTGCTCTCCACCATGCAACCCACTTATAAAATTTGTGCTTAGAATTGAATTATCCAAAGGGAGGATTCTATCTAGAAACACCTACCTTATCAAGAGAATAAATGGAAGGAAGCTGTCTGGAAGCAAAACCTGGGTGCCAGCACCATGGTCATTACGACTTGGTGTTCTGCCTAAAATTAATGCTAACAGAATGGATTTCTCACTGATGACATTGCATTATTCCCTATGCTTTTACTCAATATGATGTAAAACCCATTATTCACTAACCAAATTTAAATAAATAAAGGTTGACAGCTGTGGCCTGTTACAACTTCACCTGACTACAATCAGTGGTCATGAGGGAGGGGGTACAATATGACAATTTCTGAAGACACATTTGGTTGTTGCAACTGGGGGACAGGGGGAAGGGAGTGCCACTGGCATCTAATGGAGGGATCCAAGTTTGGAAAAGTCTGCTTTAAATTTCCAGACTTTTATTAACTCAGTAAGTAATTACATGATTTAGAAAAAAAAAATCATTTATTGCCTAGCCTTCCAAATGTAGCCAATTCAGATTCTTCACAAAACAGATGATTCTGATGGAGCTGCAATAATTTGAAAGCAGTTAAATCTTTCTGCATTAGAAAGAGAAGAGCTTATCATATGGTAGCCTCTGAAATCACAGAAAGTTCTCTTGTGTTGCTAGTTAGTACACACCCACAATGGAAGCCTTTCTAATCTGGAATCCCAGGATGTGTCCTGCAATCTTCCAGGCAAGGGAATTTTTTAGAAAAAGTGTGTGTGTGTGTGTGTGCGCGCGCCATGGCAGCTTTTCCCTGCAGACATGAGCAAAGGCAATTCTAGGCAAACTGCCAGAGCAGGTGAAAATTTCTCATAATGACGCAAGTTGAGTCGTTGAATATGTTCAGATAGCCACTGATGATGAGTAGAAGGTGGAAACAAATTAGAGACAGGTTTTGTTTTTAGAACAAATGAAAACATTGTTGAAAAAGCACAGTGAACCAGGCTGTACATCATTTCTCCTCCAAGACAGGGATAGATCTGGTTTTAGAAAAGAAAAAAAAAAAAGCAGAAATTAAAGGCATACATTTCACGACACATATTAAGTCAGAACAAATTTACTCTTTACATAGCATGTTCGGTACTGTTGATTAAACATGTCTGCTGCCACAGGTCACATCACTGGATTTAACACAAATATGCAAGTATTAAATGATTTCAATGCCAGGGAAAAAGCTTTTCTGGAAATAGCACTTAGATCATCTAGCTACCTAACCCGTCTAACCCCATGACAAAACAGATTGCAGTTCCACAGAAATTACAGGCACATTGAGAGAAAACTTATGAAGTAGGTGTTTGTAAATTCAAGACTGCAATTAACTTAGCTCAGCTTAATGTCCCAGGATTTATACCAGCACAGGTTTCTGGGAAAAGCTGAGATTATTCCACGGATTGCATTTATAATTCTGCTATATGGGGTCAGTTATCCTGAAAAGACAAAGCATGTGTGTTTGGGTTATAATCAAAAGGGATGGACAGAAAGAATCTGGCTACACTTTGAAAGATGATCAGATGACATATAGCCAAACAGTCATTCTGCAAAAGATCAAGTGACTTCGGAATGAAAAGCGTTAGCAGGCAGTTTCTGCCCATTATTAAAAAGTAAATGGAAGGCCGCTGCTTAGAGAGCAGTAAAAGTTTCAAAACTGCACTCTCCACAAGAGAGATACCCTTATACTTTCTCAATTTACCACCTCTCCTTGCTGCTTCTGTCATAGTTCCTACAAACTAGGATCTTTCCCCCATGGTGAAGAATTGCTTAAATCTTATGGAGAAGTTTGCTTTGGCTAGAGGTGTCAGATTCTTTCAGATGCTCTGCATTCTCATTCACCATTCTCCTCAATACGGTGTGCATAACACCCCAATTTTGATTTCCCTACTCCTTTATTTGACAGCTCCTGCAACATAAAGCGATTGCCAGTCTAAACTTGGGGAAGACAAAGAATGAAATGGTGGCAGGATAAAGGGGCCGGGGATGGGGATGGGGGTTCAACAAAGGAAAGAAGAGGTTTTACAAGCTTTGGCAGACCCTAGGGACCATCACCAAATCCAAGGATTACTCCTTCTTTCTTCACAAAGAAATATGCAAGAGGCTTGGCAACCAAATGCACATTATCAGGAAGTATATACTTGTGCCACACAGTGCAGTTACTCGTCTTCTTTGTTTTTTAAAAAAAGATTTATTTATTTATTTGAAAGCCAGAGTTACAGAGAGGCAGAGGCACAGAAAGAGAGAGAGAGAGTGTGAGAGAGAGAGGGAGAGAGGGAGAGAGGGAGAGAGAAAGAATCTTCCATCACTCGTTCACTCACCAGATGGCCACAAAGGCCAGAGCTGGGCCAATCTGAAGCCAGGAGCCAGGAGCTTCCTCTGGGTCTCCCAGATGGGTGCAGGGGCCCAAGAGTCTGGGCCATCTTCCACTGCTTTCCCAGGTCATAGTGGAGAATCAGATTGAAAGTGGATTAGCTGGGACTTGAACCAGCATCCACATGGAATGCCAGCACTGCAGGTGGCAGCTTTACACGCTATGCCACAGTCCTGGCCCTGTTACTCCTTTTCAATGGACTTCATGGCTGTGGGAGAAAAAAGTGCAATACTTAGAAACTGATGAAAACAGTGCTGATTTCTTTCTAATAAAAACTAGCCATTGTCTAGGTTATTGAATTCTGTGTAGTGCTGTTTATTATCTTTGAATTATTTCACAACTCAGAAAGCTGTAGAATATCAATTATAACACCCATGATTGATGTCTGGAGAAATCCAAACTATGCCCACTGGAGATACACTTTATTATTGCCCTATGGATATGAAACAAATCAATGATTTAATGAAAATATTTAGCATGTATCCATTTGACATTTATATGGGAGTTATAGTTGTATATTCAATTTAAAAAATTATACTTTAACATAAAAAATGTTTTCAGATGGCAAGGTGCCATGGGTTGAATAGAACTTGATTCCCCAAACTCATGCAAATATTTAAACTCTGACTTCTTATGTTAGGAGTTGATGGATCATGGATGGAAACTGGATCTCATCCTAGCATTTGAGAGGTAGATCTGGTGGGGGAGTCTTCTGTTTGTCTAGCATGTGCCCTCCGAAGGTAGTTCTCCTGAGAAGGCTGGTTATCTGAGTCCAGCCTACCTTCTCACTCTGATTCCCGGCTCACTGTAAGATCTTTCCCCCACACCTGCTCCAGCATGGCCAGCCTGTACCAGATGCCCAACAAATAAAAAAAAAATCATTTTTTTTTAACAGATAGAGTGGACAGTGAGAGAGAGAGAGACAAGCCAAGAGCCAGGTGCTTCTCCTGGTGTCCCTTGCGGGTGCAGGGCCCAAGCACTTGGGCCATCCTCCACTGCACTCCGGGGCCACAGCAGAGAGCTGGCCTGGAAGAGGAGCAACCAGGACAGAATCTGACGCCCCAACTGGGACTAGAACCCAGGATGCCGATGCCGCAGGAGGAGGATTAGCCTAGTGAGCCACAGCACCAGCCAGCCATCAAATCTTAATACTGGGACTTTCAAACTCTAAGCTGAAATAAAGCTTCTCCTTCCCAGAAGCCCCTTTCATGTATTTTAATTAAAGTAATGAAAAGCTGACTATTAAAGAAGTTACTACTCAAAGATCAACTGCATGGGTCGGCGCTGTGGCACAGCAGGTTAACGCCCTGGCCTGAAGCACCAGCATCCCATATGGGTGCCAGTTCGAAACCCGGCTGCTCCACTTCCAATACAGCTCTCTACTATGGCCTGGGAAAGCAGTAGAAGATGGCCCAAGTCCGTGGGCCCTTGCACCCACGTGGGAAGAAGCTCCTGGCTCCTGGCTTCAGATTGGCGCAACTCCAGCCATTGCGGCCAATTGGGGAGTGAACCAGAGGATGGAAGACCTCTCTCTCTCTCTCTCTCTCTCTCTCTCTCTCTCTCTCTCTGTGTGTGTGTGTGTGTGTGTGTGTGTAACTCTGACTTTCAAATAAATAAATTTTAAAAAAAAAAAGGTCCACTGCAATGTCTTCTCTTGAAAAACTGGAACTTTGGGCAATCATGGGTTGTCTTACCATAATGGGTTTGGTTGTCTCCAGCTGAACAGTGGAGATTCCTGTTGGAAAATGTGCACTCCCCTGTTCTCCATAGAACACAATAGTAGTAGAATTCACAAACCTACTTTTTACACACAGAATGTTCCCCTGCATTTATCCTTCTTCTGTTCAGAATTAAGTTGTTTATACTTGTTAATTTATGACATAACATCAACATCACTCTGTCTTTTGTTTTATTCAATATAGGTGTGTCCACTCCCAATTCCCACCCCTTTCTATAGACATCTCTCCAATGTATTTTTTAAAAAGTCCCTCTGGTGCATATTTTATTGATTTATTTTGATATAAGTCTCCTTGAGAGTGGTTATTTAGATGAGTGGATTCTTGGCAATATTTTCCTGTGTGTTAAGTTCCATGAATGATAGTATATAATAAATTTCATTCTGTTGCTTTTTTTCAAAAATATTTATGAATTTATTTATTTATTTGAGAGGTGGGAGTGGGGAGGAACATACAGACAGGTAAAACTCTCATCTACCAGTTCACTCCCCACATGCCTGCAACTGCCTAAGCCAAGACAAAGGCAGATGCTGAGCACTCAGTGCGACAGCTGACAGGAACCCAGTTACTTGAGCCACTGCTAATACTTTCTGAGCTCTGCATTGGTAGACAGCTGGAATCAAGACCAAGACCAATTATTGAACCCATGTACTGCGTTATGTGACACGTGGATCCTTTCTTCCTTTTTTTTTTTTTTATTTCAAAAGTAGAGAGACAGAGATAGACAGAGAAATCTCCCATACCCTGGTTCAATACCCAAATATCTACAAAAACTAAGACTGAGCCAGGCAAAAGGCAAGAGCTGGGAATTCACTCCAGGTCTCCAACATAAGTGGCAGGGACAAAAATTCTTGCCTCCCAGGGTGCACGTTAGCAAGAATCTGGAATTGGGAGCAGAGCTGAGACTCAAGCCTAGCACTCCAATATGGAATGCAGGCAATCTCAAGGATGATTTAACTACCCTGTCAAATACCTACCTCAAATGATGCATCTTAGCCACTAGGCCAAAATGTCCACCATGTATTCCTTCAAAATGTCCACCACGTATTCCTTCTTGTTATTTTTTTTTTGACAGGCAGAGTGGACAGTGAGAGAGAGAGATAGAGAGAAAGGTCTTCCTTTTCCATTGGTTCAACTCCCAGTGGCCACTGTGGCTGGCTTACTGTTTCCGGCGCACCGCACTGATCTGAAGCCAGGAGCCAGGTGCTTCTCCTGGTCTTCCAGGCAGGTGCAGGGCCCAAGGACTTGGGCCATCCTCCACTGTACTCCCAGGCCACAGCAGAGAGCTGGACAGGAAGAGGAGCGACGGGGACAAAATCCAGGATGCTGGCGCTGCAGGCGGAGGATTAGCCTATTGAGCCGCAGCACCGGCTCTTCTTGCTAATTTTTACACAATGTTGTTTATAATCACTACCTGGCCATATACCAGTAAAGTTCATGACTCATGGTGGTTGAAGAACATTCTATTACTTGAAAAGAATATGTTCTTCTCTCCTTTGCTCTAGTTATGGAACTGATGTCACATCCCACGCTTCTGTCTTACAGTGCAGCAATGGACATCCTTGTAACTGTCTCCTGTGGGTGTGGAGAGATAAGAATTTCTACATCTGACTGTACTGACGTGCTTGATTAGACTCAGTGCTGCCAGATGGATTTCCATTGAGTGGAGCCTGTGCTCCTACCAGCGCTGTGTGGGTGTTCCAGATCGCTCAGTACTTCTCAACATTCCATAACTTCTAAAAGTTTGCCAATTTTATAGACTGTGAAGTGCTGCCCTTTTTTCTGTGTTGATTTGCATTGCTTTTATGATTGTTTTTCTTCCTGGAAATGCCCTTAATCTTGAGAGAGAAACAGCCACAGAGGAAGAGAGCTGACACATGAAGAAATGTAAGGGCTGTCAAAAAGTTCATGGAAAATGCCTTCTCTGAAAAAGCTATGCATGGATTTCAAAATGTTTTGCTTTAAAATGACCTGGAATTCCAGTTCTGTTTTCTGTGAATTTTAAAGGAAAGATTTATTTGAAACACAGAGAAGGAGAGAGAGAGCAGTCTCCATCTGCTGGTTCATTCCCCAAATGCCTACAATGGCTAGGGGTGGGCCAGATAGAAGCCAGGAGCCAAGAACTCAAATCAAATCTCTAGGGATTCATCTACTTGGACTATTACTACTGAGTACCAGTTCTGCATTTGCAGGAATCAGCAGTTGGAGGTATGTATTGAACACAGGCATTCCAATATGGGATGTGGGCATTCCAACCACCAGGCAAACTGCCTGCCCTCCCTGAACTCTTATTAGTATCCTCATATAAAAAAGATTATATTCAATAAATTCCTTTCCTTCAGTTCCATGAGGAAAGAAATAATCATTGGTTCAATCTTGTTGGGATCAGATTAACAAATAAAAAACCCCAAACTTATCTTTCAAAGCAAGCAAATTTGTCAAAATTTAACTTTTCTATAATTAAGAACTGAAATTTAGATCTTCCACTTTCTATTCCTGTTGTATTTTCTCACATGATGTATACTTATGCAGTGATAGCCATTAAGTATATGGCAAATCTTTTTTTTTTTTTAAAGATTTATTTACTTATTTATTTGAAAGTCAGAGTTGAGAGAGAGAGAGAGAATCTTCTAGCCACTGGTTCATTCCCCAAATGGCCACACTGGTCTAGGTTGTGCCAGGCCAAACTCAGGAGCCAGGAGATTCATGAGGGTTTCTCACATGGGTGGCAGGGCCCCAAATACTTACGTCATCTTCAGTTGCTTTCCCCAGGCCACTAGCCAGGAAGCTGGATTGAAAATGGAGCAGCCAGGATACAAACCAGCACCCATGTGGTGGTGGTTTACTTGCTACACCACAAGCACAAACCCCATGGCAAACTTCATTCCCAGTTACAGCACCCACAGTGCTGAAGGCCCACAGTATGTTTAGAAGCCCCCCAAACCATTATAATTTCTTTTGAAATGAAAAAAGACCTTTATCCAAAGAAAATATTTTAATATGAACTTTTAATTTTTGTAGGGAAGAAGGACTCACAAAATCAAATCTGGACACAGCCATTAGCTATAATAATCATATTATAGTATGTTAGAATATAGATCTGATATTACAGCCTATGTGATTTTATTAATTGGAACCACTATAGAACTAGATTGTCGCATTTACTTATATAACATCTTATTTATGATCAGAAATGCAATTTATAATTACATAATTATATTTATGAGAAATAAATTCTAATCCATAATCATTAAGTCACAAGGTAGACAACATTTTCCAGGAATATTTTGCAATAAAGTATAGGATCTGATTATCTGTAAGGATTTATTGATTTTGGAAGTAATCAGACTAGAAGGCTGGGCAACTGACCCTTTGATGGACAGAGGGTCTTTCTGACTGTATTTTTCTAGCATCAATTAGGGTACATTAACTGATTGCATGGTGTGGACACTTACATGAACAAGCTAAAGAACAACAGACTTTAGCTTGAAGAAAGAACACAGATAAAAAAAATCTTGACTTTTGTTTTTCCTTCTTGGGCTTTTACTACAAAAATAAATAATATATTATAGGAAGTCTGTACAGAACAACACACTCAGGTTGTTTAAAAACCTAGACATGTGCTCATGCATCAACTTCAGGAAGCCCTCAGTGGCCACTTTGAGCAGTACCATATCCACTCTAGTTGTTATCCTGGGATGCTGTGAGCATGAGGGGACATGTCTCATTGCTGTCTCTTCACCTTTTCCTTCTGAGTCCTCTCTGCTCTCCTTTTCCAGGCAGTCTACACAGTGCTCAAATCTCTTGCAACCCAGATAAAACACAGCCTTGATTCTGCACCCTCATTGAGTTACTACTCTTTCCTGTGCCGCTCTCAGACTGAACTTCTTCAAACTGTGTGCACTGTCTCTTCAGTTTCTCTCCTCCATTCCTTATACCACTTCCATGTAGATTTCACCCCATAACTCTACTGACACAACATGAGCAAAGTCTAATAACTGAAAAACTCTATTTTTTGCAAACATTAACATGCTATGTCATCTTTGGCCATAAAGAAAACAGTGCTGCTATGCAGATGCTTGTAGGTTCCTTCTGTCCCATGCACGGATATGTTTCTGAGGTGAATGCCTAAGAAACTGGATTTGATCCAAAAGAACAAAAGTTTTAATACATGCTGCCTGGGGATCTTCCAAGAAGGTTGAACTGGTTTACAGTCCTCTCTGTAATCAATGGTAATCGAATTGTTTTCTTCATCTGGAAACTTCCTATCCCAGTGATTCTCAAACTCTTATGTAGATGAGCATAATTTGAAGAGTTGGTTAAAATTTGGGTTCTAGAACCCCATCCTATTCCAGGACCTTTATCAAGCTTCCGATGCACTAGACATAACTTAAAACACACTATCCTTTCCTGCTTGGCCTTCCTTCTGTCTTTGTGTCTGCTTTCTGTCTATAGCTGGTAAATCCTCCCTGTATGTTCAGCTCCTAGACAGTGATTTCCCAGGGATGATGTAATTTCATGTCACATAACACCCTTGAATGATGCCATCAATGAGCACAGGTTAAACTACCACTGAGATTGCTGATGAATCTTCGAATAGCTTGAACTCCAGCTTCGCCCAGGAACATCTCACTTTCATGTCTAATTTGCACATGGGCTGTATACTCCTGGATATTATAGAAACTCAAAAATGACTGAAACTTGATGGGCCACCTTTCCCTGTCAGTCTTCTCTTTTGTATTCTCTAACTCAGTTGGTGTTGGCCACACTGGTGATGCTCGTATCTGACTGCTTTTCATACCAACTTAATATTTTCCAGTCCATTTGCTAACCCCTTAACCTGTAATCATTGCTTTTATCCTGGTTATCATCATCCCCCCTCTTAGATGGCTGGAATAGCTTTGTCAAGGGTCTTGACGTCTCCCTCCTTCCATCATTCTTTTACTAATCTATTCTCCTAGAGGTAGAGCTCCGAGTTAACAAAAAGGTAAGTGTGACTGATCCATAAACCTCTCTATGATTCCGCACCCACTCTTAGCAGGGCATGCAAAGCTTTCCCCACGTCTCCTATCACACAGGCTTTCTCCTCTCAGCCCTTTGCATCCTACACTCCATTTCACCCTACTACCAACCTATTCTATTTTTCCAGACACAAAAATCTATTTCACAACAATATGCTATACTATGGTTATACTATTTTCTTCACTTAGCAATCCCAGCCCCTCGTTTTATCTTATTTTAACAAATTACTTTTTAATTCATGGATTAAGATTTAATTTAGGTATGATCCTTTCTAGGAAGCAATCTCTGAATTTCACTTGGGATAAAGTATACGTCATTTGTAGTCCATGATCACACATTCATTCTTTCATCTTTCTTTTACTCAACAAATTCCAACAAAGTGATTGCTATGCATGAGCATGGTAATAAAAGCTGAAAGCATGGTGCAGAATGAAATGGAGTGAGCCCTACTCTCACTGAAACATCCTAGGACTTACTGTGTTACCGTAAGTTGTGGTTTTGTGTCTCCCTTCACAAATAGACTGTGAGCTCCTGGAAATTAGTGGCATCATCTTACTAATCATCCTTGTGTCCACATTGTTTGGAATAGGATTTCAATATTTTGGAGAAAACCATTTAGTATTCACTCAAAAGAGATATACATGACTGTTGCAAATTATACAGAGCTTTAATCGGCATTTAAAACGATTCTTGAGATCAGCATTTAAAAAAAATTAATCTAATCCAAGATTGATAAAAATTGCTTTCAATAAAATTACAGTATAGATAATTTTTCTGGTCACTTACAGAGAAACCAGAAACATCCTAATCTGAATGCATTAGGAGCCTTGGGAGAACTATTGCAACCCTAAAAATCTATCTCTGAAAGGGATGTTTTACATTCTTCTTTACCAAGTAGTTCAACAAACATTTGGACTTAAAATCGTCCTTGTAGGAAAGAAAACATTTAATTAAAATTTACAACAGGCGATCTGTAGTCTTTACCTGCTTTACTAGTTTGTAAAATATGGTAGCTTATCGGAGATAGCCACAAATGTCTCTGATGGGTGTGAAAGGCCAAGAATGAGCTATATTTTGGTGTCAGCAACTCACTGGGACAATGGAAAGGCATGGTGCTTCCACATGGATTCATTTAGAGGCCTGAGAAAGGTTTGTAAAGTCAGCACAGAGGGTTATCAGAAAGACCAGATGCTTTCTTGCTATGAGAGTGTTCAGCGGATGTGAAAGAATATTTTTGCTGAATTAGACTCCTATAAGACGAGATTTCAGGAATGGGACATCAACTTCGGGACAGCAGTATTTAGTCCTCTTTAGATGTAATAAAGTCTGAGGGCTACACAGCACTTTAAAGGTGCCTACATTCCACTTCAAAGAGACAGCAGAGCATGCATCAAGCCAGTGGTTCTGGGCACTGCCTCACAAGTTTTCAGCAGCGGAGTTTCCAAGACTTCTCCAGATACTAAGAGCGATGCGGCAGATGTTGCTACAGAGGAAAGAGCAAATGAGATGTGAATTACAGGGTGACAAAGCGCGTATGAATCTCATTTGTTTAACCATCTGAATGGTAGACTCCAGGTATTAAATGAGCTAGATACTGTTGAACACAATTTTCTGAAAGTACAGGAAGGTGGTTTAATGAACTATGCCTACTTGAATGTCCTCATATCATCTCACCTCTTCAGCCAGCCATAGCTTACTTAGCTTTTCTCTCCAAATCTTCTAAAGGCAGGCTTTGGATGATTATGACCTTGTCATTCTATTTTCCAGGTAATGTAACATTAGGGATTACAGCGTGATTAGTAATTTAATTAGCAGGTGTATTCACAGAGATTCTTTTGCAAATTAAGAACTTAACTTTTAATAACCACTCCACATATAAGGAGCTGACAGGTGGAGGTGTGCAAATTTAAACACTTTACTTCCTCTTATCCACCCTGGTTGCAAGAGGCTCAGATACCTCAACTTTGTAAAATGTTACTTTGTCTGAAAGCAACTCCATTCTCTCAATGCTTTCTGTGGTTTAATGACTGGATGCTATTAGTGAGGCAAAGGTGCCAGCCCAGGATATCTACTCTTTTTTTCTCCTTCTTGTCACTCTTCAGGTCACTTCTGAAACCAGATAAAACCACTTATTCTTGAGTAATGAGCAGAGACTATAATTTAGTTTGCCCAGAATAATGGATAATGCAGTTCATTTCTCATTCACTGGAACTGTTCCCCTGTTCACGGAAGAGAATTTCAGTGGTATGGTAGGATAAGTTAATTTTAAAGCTCACCCAGAGATTTGCTATCATCCCCTTACTTGTTAGAAATAATTGGATAGAAAATAACACTTAAAACATACACTACTTCTGTGGCTGCAAAACCAAGAACTCTGGGAAACTTTTCTGACTTTTGTAGACAATGTGCATTTAAAAAAAATTATGCTAAAGTAATTTGACACATCATAAATGTCAGTGTACTAAATAAAATTCTATTTTTCCATTCTGTTAGCAATTACATCTGTTTAGGAATCTGTAAACCTAATAGAATTGGTGTGTGGAATAAAAAAAAAAACTGAACAAAATGATTAATTGCTAAAACATGGGTGAACACACATGCTTGGCCCTAGACAGAATTTCCAGAGATTTAAAAGCATCCTATGTAGAGGTCTTATATTTCAGGTGACTGGGCAACAAGGGAAAGCCAGAAAGGTTGAGAAAGTTCTTTAAAGGGTCAACAGAGTTGAAATGGGACTCTCTTGATCCAGCATTGAAGAGCAGCTCATATGATAGGAAGCCCTTTGGAAGGAATTCACTGGTTTTCTGGAGCCTGTTCACAAGAGGTGACTGTGACATACCAAAAAGTGCTTGAAATTAGATGTTGCAGGGGGTATTCACACCTAGAAAACTAGTAAAGACTATGAATGCATTTTTTCCTATTTTCTTGTTCCAGGAATGCTACTGCATTGCAGCTAAGAGCAGTTGGACATCAAAAAGGATGGAATCTGGAAGAGTCAGGAGTCTTGAATACCTGAGTTTATTCTCTCTGGCTCTTGGAGGCACCAAAGACTCTTCTGACTCCTTTTGCTATTTCTACTCCTCTTTTACTGACCTTTCTGTGGACTTACATGATCTTCAAGTTCAAATAATCTATGAAGAAATAGAGCAAAATCAGAGACCCTGGCATCAGTGGAGTACTAAGTATGGACAAAGAGAAACTGATTGGTCTGTGTTAGGATACTGAATCTGTCATAGTGGTATAGCATCCACCCTTGGCCACTTTAAGGTCTAGTCTATGCACAGAAGCCAGAACTATTTTTCTATGTCTTAGTCCATATCATGCTCGGCTTCTTTTTCTAATAAATTTCATCACATTTAAAGCAAACTCAGAATTCTTGCCATGACTGAGGCTCCATAATCTCATATATTAGTCTTCTTGAACTTCAATATGCATCACTGTCCCATCTTGCCACTCCAACTTTTGGTTGTACCTTTCTCTTAGTATTCCCCCAATATATCAGGCATCCTACTGCTTCAGTGCTGTTATAAATGTTATTCTTTCTGTGCTAAATGTGTACTGGGAAAATAAAGTGATATTGACTACAGGCAATGAACTGAACCTGACAGGTATCAACCAAGGTTGGCAGTGTTATGAAACATGTACTGCAGCACAAGCAATACATGGGATATATAATGAAATAAGATAAAAGGAAACAATGGGAAAAATGCTAAGGAGCAAGAAAACAATTATCTTGGTAGCTGTTCTATGAGACTTTCAAATATCTACAGACAAATAAAGCAAAACTGGCCACTATTAATGAGCATTTCTTTCTTTTGAATGATGCAGGTAATTTGGAGGGAGTCAAACAATTGAGGGATAAGTCAAGTATTAAATCAGCATATAAAGTATTTGCAAGTATTGAAGAATTTGAAAGTCAGTGGAAGAATATGTGTATTATAAATTTTCCATGATTAATAAGAAATCATAGTTTTTCATAGCTTACTATCAATAGCTATGGAAAGCAAGATAAATATAAATATCTTTCAAAATGTATGAAATTTGAATATTTTGCCAAGATAATATATTAATATCTACAGTAGAGAAAAACAAACCATCAATTATATGCCAATTGTGATACAAAATGAGAGACATCTAGCTAGTTAACTATATGCAGATGTATACATATACAGATGTCAATATAATATATATCATTACATATAATGTATATTATTGTGTATTATATATTGTTTTATAAAATACAATCACAGTGTATTATATATCTAATTTGTATATAGAGAAAAAATTTTAAGATATATTTAATTTACGTGAAAGACAGAATGACTGAGATAAAGAGGAGAGTGAGGGGAGGTGAGAGAGAGAGAGAGAGAGAGAGAGAGAGAGAGAGAGAGAGATCTTCCATCCACTGATTTACTCTCCAAATGGCAACAGCAGCCAGATCTGTGCTAGGTCAAAGACAGGAGCCCAGAGCTACACAGGTCTCCCACAGGGTGGTGGGAATTCAAAGTACTTGAACCGTCTTACACTGTTTTTCTAGGCACATTAGCAGGGAGATAAATTAGAAGTGGAGTCATTTGGAGTTAAATCAGTGTTCCAATATGGCATGCTGGCTTTGCAAGTGATGACTTAATCCCCTGTACCACAATGCCAAATTCAAGAAAATACTTTATATATTATGGAAATCCTATGGCATAGATCATATAAGAACGGTCATACTATTCATGAAGGAACTGAGGTAGAGTAGTTAAGCATGTACCACGGGCAATTAACTAGTGCCCAAGATTGCTCAGATTTGATTGAGTATAGGCAGTTTAACAATCAAAGCCTACTCTGTCAAGTATTCTGATTCTACTTTTTTGTTCATTTCATCCTTCGAATAACTCATTGCTATTGTCTTTACTATTGCCAGGAATATGCAGTATTGCATATGCCATGAATATGCAATGGATTACAGAAAAGGGAAGTTTTCACAGAAATGATGGAAGAAACACTTCTCTAGTGTAAGGTGCCAAGAATCTCACTTGCCTGGAACTGAGGAGGTTTACAGGACACAGGACTTTCACTTTTAACCAGGAGAGTCCCAGGCAAACCAGGACAAGTTGGTCCCTGTACCCTATAGCATTCAGGTCAAATTCCCAATTCCTATGATCATATTTTTGTCTTATTTTGAGTGGTTCTTTTTATTTTTATCTTTTTTATTTTTGCGATAACATATTTTTAATTTATATTGTAGTGAAAGGCTTAATGCTCCATTTTTATGTGCTGATATCATCTCCATTGTGTAAATTCCCATGGAGTAGGATTGTGGGTTATATGGTAGATTTATTTTCAGATTTCTGAGGAATGTTCATATTGTCTTCCATAATGTTTGTACTAGTTTACATTCCCACCAGTAGTCTATTAAGTATCTTGTTCTCCACATCCTAGCCAGCATTTATTATTTTTTGATATTTGAATGATAGTTATTCTAACTGGGGTGAGGGGAAACCTCATTGTGGTTTTGATTTGCATTTCCCTGATGACTAGAGAAATCTGAATTTTTTTATGTCCCTGTTTGCCATTCATATTTCATCCTTTGAAATATGACTGTTAATGTCCTTCACTCATTTCTTATTGGACTGTTTGTATTTTGTTATTGAATTTATTGAGCTCTTTATATATCCTGGATATCAATCCTTTATTAGATGCATAGTTTACAAATATTTTCTCCCATTCTATCAATTGACTCTTCCTTTTGTTGAGTGTTTCCTTTGCCATGTAAACACCTTAGCTTGATGCAATTCCAATTGTCTATTTTTGGTTTTGTCTCTCATGCTTCCAGGGTCTTTTCTGAGAACTCTTTGTCTATGCCAATGTCTTGCAGAGTTTCCCTGATGTTTTCATCTAGAAATTTGATGGTGTCAGGTCATAGATTTAGATCCTTGATCCATTGTGAGTTGATGTTTGTATAAGATGTAAGGTAGGGGTCTTGTTTCATACTTCTGTACATGAATTTTCCAGCATAATTTGTTGAAGTAGCACATGGACACAGGTCCTTTCTACTGCTCTGCCATGCTTGACTCATTGAAAAAAAAAAAAAAGTCCTCCGTAATTGCATGTATTAATTGTCATGGTTAACTTTGTGTCAGCTTGATCTGGCCACAGGATGAGCAGGTAATAGTCAAATATTATTCTGGAATAATGCCTGTGGGAATGTTTCAAGATGAGGTCAACAGAATTGGTAAACTGGGTAAAGTGGATGGCCTTTCAGTGTGGTGGGCATCATCAAAATTATTGCAAGCCTGAATAGGAGAAGAAGGAGAATAAAGGGAAAATTATTCTCTCAGGTTCCTGTATTCAAGCTGGGGCATCAATCTTACTTCATGTTCCAGTTGGAAGTTGAACCATTGGCTTCCCTTGTTCTCAGGTCTCTGGATGTGACCTGGGACTTACTCCAACAGTTGCACTGGTTCTGAAGACTGCATTTGGACTGGAGCTGTCCGACTTGTTTTTTAGTATGCAGATGACAGACTATAGGACTTCTCTAACCTGATGATGTGTGTGTGTGTGTGTGTGTGTGTGTGTATGGAACGGACTCATATCATTAAGAAAGGATACATAGAAATAAATATAGAGAAAGAATTGTATCTGTCTCTATATTAAATCTATCTGTCCTTTTAGTTCTATTTCTGGAGAACATTAACTCTCTTGTTTACTACTATGGTGTCACTGAGCTGCTGATCAATTTATAAGAGACAGAAATTATATAAAGCTGGTGAGCAAACCACTGACCATGTCACACAGTGCAGTTAAGCTATTACCACTATTTCAACAAATAGCAATGACATTGGCCATGAGTCTCAGAGTACATGGAAGAGAATGATAATGGACGGGAATATATTGATGGCATATATTTGTCTTCCTTGATTCAATTTCACAAAATACATTTTAAAATTATCCAATTTACTATTCTGATATTATATTAATTCAGATTCTCAAAAAATCCATACTGTTGATGGTAGGCGATTTCTCTCCCTTTTTGCATGCATTGTTTTTTACTGCATGCCCTGAATGCTGTGGAATATGCAACAGATAAATATCTGCTTATGTAAATAAAAAAATACTTGCAATTTCATTGATGACCACATTGCTTGCTTTCTGCATACCAGATGTCCCATTATTTCTCATACTTTTGAAGTGAATTTACCTAATTGCTCTTGATTTTAAGTTTTATTGTTCATTGTTAAGATTATTATACTCTTATTTGCACTAGAATATTTACAAGCTTTATATAAATATTTTTGGAAGGGGAAAATTTATTTCAATCAAACTGCAATTTCACACTGCATATAAAGTTCACTTTCAAAACCAAACTTCCAAATCCGATTTTTATGCCATGATTTTCCTCTTCTTGTTTTGTATCAGCATTTCTTGTAGGTCGTTAGTGTGGGAGCTGCAGTTGTCACAAGCCTAGTCGAGTGTGAATCTTACATGTGGCACTTTCTACTGTTGGATATAAAAATGTGAGAAGAAGTTGAAGGTCATTCTTGCCTTCTGTTCATTTTTAACTATAAGAAAATACAAATGTTCCTTTAAAAACAATACTTGTGTTCTTTGGAAGTTAGAAAATGAAACTCTGGCAATCTACTAGCCAAGATTAGTTGTACATGAGTTTCAATTTTAATTCTTAATATTATCCATTATAATATTTGTTTAAAAAGTAGTGAAACTTCTCTGAAATTATTATTTTTTAGACAATATCTTTTGATTGAAGTAAACACTAAGCTGTATAATTTTATTGAATTCTGTTGACTTTCTGGTCTCTGGTAGTAGGTAGATTTTGGTTTAAATCTCATTTTATATCACTATGTAATTCAGGGCATATAAATAATACGCCTTTCAATGTTTCAATTTTAACACCTATACATGAGAATCTTATATCTAATGTACAAGAATTTGTGAGTCTTGAAGAGTGGAATTGTTTTTTTCATTTATCTAGCAAAAATTTATTCCATGACTATTAATCCAAGCCTCTCTCCTAGGTCCTGAGGAATATCAGTGCCAAGTCAATCTAAAACATGCCTCCTGGTGCTTTAGCACACAGCTGGTTACTAGGGCTGACTCCCTTCCTTGACAACACAGATTCTATTTTACAGTCTATGCTTTATGCTTTTTTGCACACAAAATCCTATGTAACACTTTGCATTGTCAGCTCTCCTTAAGGGCTAATGTCCCATGTATCCAACTATGCTCCTGGAGGGAAGGAATTGTATCCTACAATTCTCTCTTTCTGGGCTGGTACTGTGGAATAGTAGGCTAAGCCTCTGCTTGCAATGCCAGCATCCCATATGGGCACTGGTCTATGCCCTGGCTGCTGCATTTCCCATCCAGCTCCTTGTTAATAGCTTGGGAAAGCAGTAGAAGATGGACAAAGTTCTTGGGCCCCTGAAACCATATAGAAGACCTAGATGTCGCTCCTGGCTCCTGGCTTCAGATCAGCCCAGCTCCAGCCATTGTGGCTATTTATGGAATCTCTCTCTCTCTCTCTCTCTCTCTCTCTCTCTCTCTCTGTAACTCTGCTCTCAACTAAATAAATAAATCTTCAAAAAAATTCTCTCTTTCAATGTTATGTACCTAGGAAACAGGAAGGAAGCTGTGTTGCTATAATTAACAATGACTGACTGGTCTGGTCTGGGGAGAGTCAGGGCATCGTCACCCTAGCTAGTAATTTCAAAGAATTGTTTGTTGATGGACTTCCTCAGTCTCCATGTTCTCTTGTATAGCCCAAAATGTGCTTGCTGAAAGGGTATGGTTATTTTTTAGGTTTTACTTATTGATAAATATCCTCAGTGTTATTAATATTTCTTTATAAGCTCTAGGATGTATACAGTAATGCTTTAATTCAGAAAAAAATCAAAAACCACTGGATAACAGAACTCTATTTTAATAATAACTGTTTTTAAATACATTTAAAGGGTTTTTAAAAGACTTATTTATTTGAAAGACAGAACAACAGAGAGAGAGCGAAAGAGACAGAGAGATGGATCTTTCATCTGGTGCTTCACTCCCCAGGTGGCCACGATAGTTGGGGCTGAGCCAGGCTAAATTTAGGTGCCAGGAAATCCATCTGGGCCTTCTACATGGGGAGCAGTGGTCCAATATTTGGCCTGTCTTCTGATGCTTTCCCAGGCACATTAGCAGGGAGCTGGATTGGAAGTGGAACAGCCTGGACTTGAACCGTGCTCATATAAGAATGGCTGTGTGGCAGGTGGTGGCTTAACTTGGTGAGCACAACACTGGCCCCTAAAAATACATTTTAATATATATATAATGCCTCAATATATTATGTCGTCACTGGATTAATTTTCTCTAAATAATTATTAACTTGATTTCCCTCAGATAACAACTTCAGTAAACTTATATAAAAATTTTCCTTCAATCTTTTCATATTTTCATGTGCTATGATGTGCATCCACATGCAATCCACACATACACACACACACACACACACACACACACAGAGTCACATACTCTCCCTGGATCTTAAGGTTAAACATATTTATTGTTTATTTTATATTAATTACAGAAAAATAGAAATGATATTAGCCCTGTGTGGGGTAAGCTTTTGATCTAGAATTTTTTGATTGACAGGAGTTTTCAACATGTTATGATTAAATCAGAACTTTGTGATCTGTGTTGAGGAGGGGAGAGAGAAAAAGAACATAATTGTACTCATAAATTAAAAATAAAGAAACTTGTATAAATACTTTAAAAATAAGTTTAGGAAGGAATATGTATTATTTAAAGCATAAAATGTAAAAGATCTCCAGAAAATAGACTTCCCTAAACAAAAGCATGGAATTTATTTAACTTAAATTCTAACTATTACAGTTACAGAAGTCTAATTTCTTACACAAAATTTTACAAGGGTCAATTTGTGGCACAGAGTAGAGGATTTCAAAGCCAGCATCCTATATCAGAAATCAACTTTTGATCCAGCTTCTTGCTAATACGCCTGGAAAGGCAGTAGAACATGGTCCAAGCATTTGGAACCCTGCCACCGACATGAAAGACCAAGATGGAGTTCCTGGCTCCTGGTGTCAGCCTGGCCCAGTCATTTGGAGAGTGAACCAGTAGATTAAAAACCTTTTTCTTTCTCTCTGTCTCTTTTTCTCTGTTGCTCTGCCTTTCAAATAAATAAGTACTTAAACAATAAAATGTTTTAGATGGATATTTTATGCATTTCTACAAGTTGAGATGGATACTTTTTTCTCAATAATTTCCTGAATATTTCCTGGTTTTGTTACAGAACCAAAGGGGAAAACTATGAAATACACACATTAACATACCCAAAATCATTCTTTGAAGTACGTAGATTTTTAGTATAATACTCATAGGAAACTATTTACTTTTTATGTAGTTTCCATTTGGGTTTTGAAAATAACACACTATCTCCTAGATAGGGTCCTCTATTTTTTATTGTCATTTCCAGCTACCAATGAGATGTTGACACTTGGAATCCACTTTCTGTAAAATCAACCTCCCATGCCATTGCCCCATCAGTATTTTCCTTCTAGTCACTCTTAATGCAAAACTTACAGCGGTCACTCTTGAATATTTATGTTTGTTCCCCACTGCATCCCTCTGTCCAATGCTATTGATTTCTGCCTTGAAGAATCCCTGTTTTTTCATTGATCTCACCTGGTTCAGGACCATATTGCTGGACTGCTGTTTGACAGCTAAATCCATCCAGTGGTCTCATTGCTTTAGGCCCTTCTATCATTCCAGTTCCTTCTACACACTGACACAAAGACAAACATCTTAACACTGTGAACACATCCTCATCTCTCCAATCCTTTCTTGATCCCATGAGGCATAAATAGTCCACTCCACTACAACTGTTCCCAACATTCTGAATACATTGAGAATAATAAGTGAATATCCACCCAATTATTAGCTTCTTTTACCAAAAAAGGGCATACAGAGAAGAGCACTCAATTTTACAGCTTGATGAACTTTCACACAGCAAACACACCTGTATAAGCAGCATCCAAATTGTGCTAGCTCGTTTAATCATCACAACTCTTCTGTGTGATGCTGTGAACTGCCTAAAGGAGGTCACATATAATCAGGTGAGCTCAAATTTCAGTCTCTCAAAACTCAGAGTCCTGCTCTCAACCTCGCTCACAAGCATCACGTACATTTGATCCAGACAAATCCATATAACCATTGTCCATCACCTTTTACACTATTTTTGTGTCTTTCATGTCATTTTTGAAGACTAAAATATTCTCTTTTCCTCCCTCCATCCCCACCACCCTTAACTCGCTGCCTCTGTCCTTCTCTTTATGTTCCTGTAGTACTGAGTTCACTCCCATTTCCCATTGCCAGGCATATCTTGGTGGTAGAAACAGAGCCTAGGCTCAGTAATAAAGTCTCTGATTTCAATTTCACCTGGACCGCTAACTACAGCACTATTCTCATATGAAAAGTAGATCTAAAAATAACCATGCATTTCAGTTTTTCTAAATCGAAACAAATCAACTGAGAAATGCCTACCACAATGCCTGGTTGGTAGCATCCATTTTTCATTTCAAGGTAACTATTATTCTCAGTGTTAGCATTTCTGTCTCTTTCCAATATTTCTGTTAGTTTCCAATTTATTTATTTATTTGAAAAGCAGAGTGACATAGGGAAAGAGAGAAGAATAGACAGAGAGACAGAGAGACAGAGAGATCTTTCAACTACTGGTTCACTCTCCAATAGGCAACAACATTCAACAGTCAGATCTTGGCCAAGCTAAAGGCAAGAGCCAGGAATTCTACCGGAGTTTCCCTTACAGATGACAGGAGCTCAAGTACTTGGGCCATTCTCTACTGCCTTTCCAAGTATATTAGCATGGAACTCAATAGGAAGTGGAGCTGTCAGGACTTGAACAGACGCTTCTATGTTGGATGCTGCATGTGGTGACGTAAGCTGCTGAGCCACAACTCCTGCCATCCACCCACATTTCAACTCTTACTCAAGCAAAACATGATTGATTCATTGATCGTTGTCCTAGATAATTATTGATTTATTTTACTATAAGTCAAGTCTGTTTGTGCATCTTCCTTGTGTTTCCAAATAGGCATTTAGCCCCTTGTGAGCAGGGATTACATTTCATATTTATGTACATTCTTCATTAAAGATATGTTCAGTACTATCAAATAAGCCCCTGGTGATTCATAAACGTCCCTGTTCCTGGGCAAATTAATAGATAAGAAGGTCCTGCATGACAGATAAAATTCATATTTAAAAGCATTCCACACCTACATTTGATATTTTCAATAAAATTATTTCCTCAGTTGCAGTGATATAGTTTTGGAAGGCTATCAGCTGACATGAATTGAGTCTTTTATTTTAATTACCTATGTCATCACAGTCTGGAAAGAAAAAAATTAAATAAAATATTTTTCTAGCTCACTAATTCCATTAAAAAAAAGAAAAAAACTCAACTTTCTGAGAAATAAAATTTTGGCTTTGAAAAATTCACAGGACACGGTGCTGTTGTCTTTAAATTAATGATCTTACCCCTTGGCTAAAGGAGTAGTTATTGTACAGGTGTAGAAAGAAACAAAAGCAGTCATGTAGAGAAGAAATCAGTGCATTCTTGGAATGGAAAGTAATCAGCCAAGAAATGTGAGAAATCGAGTGGGAAATGAATGGGAATCGCAACAAAGCATCAACACCCCAATTCTTGCCAGTGGTCTGTCGGTCCAGGCAAGTAGTGAGTGCAATAATTTGAGTGAAAAATTCCTGAGAGATGTTTATGGAAAGAGTGGTGTGAAAGCTGTTTGCATCACAGTGTCAGGGTTCCTAGAAGCTGCCATGCTGTTTATTGCTAATATTTTATGTGGTAGTGATAGGAAGAACAGATATTAAATTGTAAACATTTGAAATATCACCACTGTTTCCCGGGAGGAACTGTTCTTGCTTGCTTCATCAGGCCCTGAGCACCCCTGAAAGGTAGTCAGGAAATGAGAATGAGCATGAAACCAGCAGGGATGAAATGGCCAACTACCAAAGCTTCCATCAGGGGATGAGAGAGGTGAGCCTGCAAGGATGAAATGGCCAACTACCAAAGCTTCCATCAGGGGATGAGAGAGGTGAGCCTGCAAGGATGAAATGGCCAACTACCAAAGCTTCCATCAGGGGATGAGAGAGGTGAGCCTGCAAGGGAGACCAGGAGAGAGGGTTTGGGGACTTCGGGATGAAAGAAGGGGCAGTTGTGAAAACGAGAGATAAGAACATTGGATATAAACAGATCTGAATACATCTCCTCTTTCCTTATTTCTGGGAGAGGCAAATATGATAACCACAACGACCATTGCAGGTATCTCCAGCCTAGAGCTACATTCTGCTTTAGGAAAGATGCAGTTCAAAAGAAGGTGCTCCCACTCTCCATAGTCCCCTTTTTAGGAGTTGCATCTTAGTTATCTTCTTGGGGGTAATTTAGTGCCATCCCAGCAGCAGCCATTATTGGTGATGGAGCACTGACTATGCACCAACGGGCAGTGAACAAGAATGAGAGCTAAGCATTCTTGACGATCATCTCCTGTTACTCACACAAATATTATGGAGCAAGAGCTATTATTATGCCAAGTAGCAAAAAGGAAACTGAAGATCAGGGTAGCTAAGCAATTTTCCAAGATATTATCCAAGATAAACCTATACCTTTTTAGTGAGAGGACACCCCAGACTATAGATCCAGTCCAAACGACTGCAATTGCTATAAAACAAAGAAGCAAGCTCTGAAATATTTTGGTTGAATGGCCAAAAGGGGAAAAAGAATGAGAATGCTAACAGTCATTGTTGCGCTACATGTTGAATATTCTCAATTTATAAAAGACATTCTCCAAGATCCTAGTTATTTCAAAACCTACATATTAGTATCCTTGTCTGAAAATGACAATTAGAGGTGTGTGTTTGGCACAGCAGTTAAAGCTCTCACTTCCCATACCATAGTGCTTAGTTTGAGTTCTGGCTTCTCCATTGCTAATCTAGTTTGCTGCTAATGGGTACTCTGGAAGGCATTAGCAGTGGCTACAGTGTTTGGGTCCCTGCCATCCAGACTGAGTTCCAGGCTCTTGGTCTGGTGAGGTCTGGCTGTCATGATCACTTGAGAAGTGAACACACTGCTGGAAAATTCTCTCTCTCTCTCTCTCTCTCTCAAGTAAAGTGAAAATAAGTACTTTTTTTAAAAGTGCAAAATGGGCTTTATGGCATTTAGCTTAACATCTAAACTGGAACAGGGAGTATTTTAGGTAATATGCATGAGCTTCCTTTCAAATAAAGAAACTGAGAGGTCCAGTGACTTCTAGGCTGTGGCCAAGGCAGGACTAGAACCAAGATCTTCTAGTGTACTCCACTCTAGCACATTGCTATGGTAGGTTGAGTACTTCCCTCCAGCTCTGCTGGAAGGCTAGCAAAATGAAGGTCCCTTTTCAACCTGTGATCACAGAAGAATCCACCCAACTGGCTCTAGAGATTAAAAGACTGCACAATGGGAGACAATATCTGCACACTGCATATCCGACCAAAGACCAGCATCTGAGATATATAAAGAACTCTGAAAATTCAATGGCAAAAGAACACAAAATCTAACTTGAGAATGAGCAAAAAGGCACAAAGACATATTCCTCCAAAGAGCACACAGAAATGGCAAATAGCACTCAAAAAGATGTTCACCATCATTATCCAGGAGAGAAATTTAAATTGAAGCCACAATGAGATCTAACTACACAGTAACCAGAATGGCTAAGATACTCATGAGAACTGAAGACTACTAAGAAGAGGGACTGAATCACTGATAAGTTGCTAGTGGGCATGTAAAATGGCACAGCTCCTGTGGGTAACAGTTTAACAGCTTCTCAAAATAAAGTAAGCATGTAACTCCCATATGACCTAGCAATTGCACTCTTGGGCACCTATCCCAGAGATATGAAATCCTATTTTCATATAAAATCCTGCATGTGAATGCTTATAACAGCATTCTTCATAATAGCTAAGAACTGGAAACAATTCAGATATCTTTTCAATGGTAATTGTTAACAAGTAGTGCTAGATCCATCTAGGCACTAATTATGGATAAGGGGATTTATGCTGAGTAAAAAGAGTCAATCCCAGAGGTTTATATACTGGGGCATTACATTTGCATAACCATTCTTTTTTTCAGAGAGGCACTGAGAAAGACAACCACATACAAAGGAAGACAGAGGAGCTGCTACCCACTAGTTCACTCTCCAAATGCCCACCACAGCTAGGGATGGGTCAGATCAAAGCTAGAACCCAAAAATTCATTCAAGATGTCCCATGTGAATGTCAGGGACCCAACTCTTTGTGTCATCCACTTTTACCTCCCAATATCTGCATTAACAGGAAGCTGGAATCAGGAAAAATCAGGAAAAATCATGAGAGGTGTGAATCATAACTAGTGTCTTAACTGCCAGGCCAATGTTCACCCTTTTATGACAATCTTGAGATTAAAATATCAGCAAACTGGAGAAGATGTTAGTGGTTGCTATGTGTTAAAAAGAGGGCAGGGTATGGAAGGGAAGAAGTGTAAATGTAAAAGACAGCATGAAGGATTCTAGATTAATCTCTTTCTCCTCACCACATTAGAGAAGGAAGGCTATGAGGATGCCTAACACTGGGCAGCTGAGGTTGGCAGTAGTTTATTAGTCATATATATTGGACTCAAAGCCTAAGAGAGGAGAGTGTGCTATGCAGAACCACCTGTGAATAACGGAGAGCTGTTGGAGGCAGGTGTTGTAGTACCAAGAGGATAGGCTGATGATCCTTGGTCCCCATGAGAAGATGCAATTGACTTATTTGAATAAGTACTCTGGCTAGCAGGTGGACTGAAGTTCACTCCTTAGAGAGAAACAAGACTTCTTCATGATCTGTGATAAGGAAGGTTGTTTGGCTAGGGAAACTTCTCACATGAGCAGGGCGTAGAGGAGAGTTTGGGATTAGGTGACCTAAAGCCTTCATGGTTTTCCCATGCACAAACAATATTGGGCTTGAATTTTTGGCTCCATAGCACAGATCCTATAGTAAAGGAAATGTTCTGTATCTTGCCTGCATCCCTGCTAATATCCCAGATGTGACAGTGCACTATGGCTCTACAAGATATTAATGCTGCAGGAAACTGATTTCCACAACCTGGACTTATTACTGAAGCAAAATGTGTTGGTCAACTTCTCATCACTGTGGCAAAATACTTGAGAGAAGCTACTTGTGCAAAAAAAAAAAAAAAAAAAGTGTGTTTGGACTATTGATTCTGGAGGTTCACAGTCCAGGATAGGACAGGCCCCACCCTGTTGTCCGGGCGTCTCCTGAGGCTGGAGGAAGGGTCACGTGGCAAGTCAGGAAGCAGAGAGACTGGCTGGGCCTGATTCAGGCTCTATAACCAACCCTCTCCTGAGGACTGTCTGCTGAGGACACACCCCAGTGACCTAAGGACCTCCCAGTAACACCTCCTAAACACCAGCATTGTATTACATTTCCACCTTCTTAGTATAATTAATTCATGACTTGGGGTTTACCTGTCAGCGTGTGTTCAGAAATGATATCCTCTTCAAAACAAAGCCCACCATTTGGTCCTAAAAATACATTGGTAGGACTCAATTTGACTGCCTCCAAAGCAGTGCAAGACTAAGAATCTCAAAAGATTATAACAGGGTTTATTTCTTTAAAAAAAATAGAACAAGATTACACTGAATACACAATTTCCATACAAACAAAAAATAACCTCATGGTAAAATGGAAGAGAAAAATATGGTAATTCATTTGCAATGCATGACAAAATGTTAACATACTTAATCATCAATGAACTATTAGAAATCATAACAAAAATACTGTTATTACAAGGGAAGTGAAAAAAAGGAACAGACGAAAGAAAATGAAATAGCACAAATTACTAATAAGGTATCTGGAGATGATCTCACTTACCATTTAAAGAAGACAAAGGAAATTTTGTTAAAATGCATTATCAATGATTAAAAGTACTGATAACTAACATCTTATGCAATTTTTAAAAATGAGGTACTATCATTCAAACTCTAAGAGAACTTTTTCTAATTAGTGAAAAATTATCCAAAATGTAGATTTTGCATATACTTCTCCCAGCAATTCCAACCCATAGAAATTAAGAATTTCACTACATAGAAAAATCTGTTGATTATTTTTACTGTATATATATTTTTATATCTTCTGCTATCCAGTTTTTTTACACAATTTAAGATGTGCAAAAGAGGTCGAAAACATAGTCCTCCTTACTTCTGAAGTAGCTCCAGTGTGCAATTTCTAAACATAAAGAAAATACAAGTGAAAGCTATCCACTGTGATTTCGGTTAATACAGTATGCAGATGTTCTGCTAGCATAGATACTTTACAATTGGGTGTTCTGGTCCAGCAGGGAATGAAAACTATGGAGTCTGAATAAAAAAATTTGAAAAAACAGAAAGGCAAAATAATTGACTGTGAAGAGACTGCAAAACTATGTTAGGATTTCAAAGGGTTTGTTGAAAAATTGAATTGAAAGATAAATATTAAGGCTGGTATTGTGGTACAGCAGGGTTAAGCTACCACCGGAGAGACTGGCATCCCATGTAGGTACCAGTTCAAGTCTCAGCTGCCCTACTCCCATCCTGTTCCCCGCTATTGCACCTGGGAAAGGAGCAGAAGATGGCCCAAGTACTTGGGCCCCTTCTACCCACATGGGAGACCCAGATAGAGTTTCAGGGTCCAGGCATTGGCCCGACCTAGCCCTGGCTATTGCAGCTATATGGGTAGTGATCATGCAGATGGAAGATATCTCTCTCTCTAACTATGCATCTCAAATAAAATCTTTTAAAACAACATAAATACAAAAAACACAAACTTTATTTCCTTTGTTTAAGATTTTTTAAAATTTATTTTAATGGCAATTACAGAGAGGAAGAGAGACAAAGAGAGTGAGATCTTCCACCTGCTGGTTCACTTCCCAAATGGCTGCAATGGCCAGAGCTGGGCCAAAGAAGCCAGAAGCCTGGGGCTTCTTCTGGGTCTCCCACATGGGTGCAAAGGCCCAAGCACTTGGGTCATCTTCCATTGTTTTCTCAGGCACAACATCAGCAGGGAACTGGATCAGAAATGGAGCACCTGGATCTTGAATCAGTGCCCATATGGGATACTGGCACGGCAGGCCTCGGCTTAACCTGATACACCATGTCGGTCCCAAACTTTATTGTTAAAATAAGCTCTATCAAATTCAAGACTCTTGTAAGCATTGATACCAGTCATTTAATCCATCCCTGAAGGACAGATGGCCCTAGAAATCTAACCATCTCATTGCAGTTCAGTTTAGAGTATTCGCCGAAGCAAACTGGGTGCCCTTTGAAGATGTGTTGAAGATACAGAAACAAAAAGAAGTCAGAAGAAACCAAATCAGAATGGGAAGGTGGATGCCTAATAATTTCCCATTGAAATTACTTCTCTGTCACAAAATTGCCCTTGTCTGACAGGGGGATCGGGAAGAAATGTCGTGATGGACAAGGACTCTCTTCTGCTAACACTCACTTCTCTGAATACACTTTTTTAATAAACAAAAGTGAAGAACAAAGCAAATGCTTCAAGACTGCCCCAAATCTGTTTCTGTAACCTTTGTGGTTTTTTTTTTTTTTTTTTTTTTTTTGACAGGCAGAGTGGACAGTGAGAGAGACAGAGAGAAAGGTCTTCCTTTGCCGTTGGTTCACCCTCCAATGGCAGCCGTGGCCGGCACACTGAGGCTGGCGCACCTCGCTGATCTGAAGCCAGGAGCCAGGTGCTTATGCTGGTCTCCCATGGGGTGCAGGGCCCAAGCGCTTGGGCCATCCTCCACTGCACTCCACTGCACTGCTTGGGCCACAGTAGAGATCTGGCCTGGAAGAGGGGCAACCGGGACAGAATCTGGCACCCCGACCGGGACTAGAACCTGGTGTGCCAGAGCCGCAAGGCAGAGGATTAGCCTAGTGAGCCATAGCGCAAGCCACCTTTGTTCTTGACCTGTCCCCATTTGCCTGGACTGGGCCACAACCACTTCTCTGAAGTCATTGCTCTGTGCTTTGGTAAAGCCGTGTTTCATCTCTCGTTCCCATACTTGGAAGAAATGCTTCAGGCTCTTATTTAAAATTTCTTATTTAAAATTTCCATGGACTGTTCTGCTCTCTGCAGATGATGTAGGAATATGTTTGGCTCCCATCAAGCAGAAAATTTGCTCCACTTTAATTTTTCCATCAAAATTGTGTGGATTGAACCAGTTGAGACGGTTGAGGTGATGCTGACTATTTTTTCATTGTTTGTTGTCAACTTTGATTGTAGCATAGAAAAGCTTAATTTTTTCCTTACCAATGGATGCAATATGGGCCCCATCTTCAACATCCTCCCCTCCCTTCTTAAAATAGGCAGTCCATTTATAAACTGCTGCTTTGTTTTGAGCATTGTCCCCATACAGTCCATGAAGCATCAGTAATTACATCATCCTTCCACCCAAACTTCTCCATAAATTTAATATTTGTTTTTGCTCCAGTTTTAGAATTCATGTTGCTCTGACAACTGATGTATTATCCTTCTGCAGGTCTCAAAATAGATCCTGTTCAGACATGTTCTAATAGGTTAATAAAGGTTTATTCTGGTGCAAAAAATTTAAAATCTGAACTTTTGGAAGACCCCTGTAGATGCAAGAGAAGATATAAACATGTGTGTATGTGTGTGTGTGTGTGTGTGTGTGTGTGTTATAGTGTGTCCAGGGACAATTTTTTTTTAAATAAAGCTTTTATTTAAAGAATATAAATTTCCAAAGTACAGCTTATGGATTACAATGGCTTCGCCCCCTATAACTTCCCTCCCACCCGCAACCCTCCCCTTTCCTGCCCCCTCTCCCCTTCCATTCACATCAAGATTCATTTTCAATTCTCTTTATACACAGAAGTTCAATTTAGTATATATTACGTAAAGATTTCAACAGTTTGCCCTCACATAGGGACACAAAGTGAAAATACTGTTGGAATACTAGTTATAGTATTAATTCACAATATACAGCACATTAAGGACAGAGATCCTACATGATTTTTTAAAAAAAATTGATTAATTATCTATGCAATTTCCAATTTAACACCAAGATTTTTTAATCATTTCAATTATCTTTATATACAGAAGATCGAGTCAGTATATACTAAGTAAAGATTTCATCAGTTTGCACCCACACAGAAACACAAAGTGTAAAAATACTGTTTCAGTACTAGGTATAGCATTACTTCACATTGGACAACACATTAAGGACAGATCCCACATGAGACGTAAGTGCACAGTGACTTGATTTAACAATTTGACAGCATCAGATTCTGGTGTCAGATGGTCTGGGTTTAATTTCTGATCCCCCTCCCCCACCAGCCATTTTACTCTGGGGAAGTTATATAACTTCTTCAAGGGTCATTTCTTTATCAATAAAAAGAGATCAAAATAACATTAATGGCATTTATTTATAGAATGTTTGTGATGTTCATAAGGGAAAATGAGTACAAAGCATTATCACAGTGCCTAAGTATAGAATATGTACTTGGTAATCATTAATGACAATGTGAAAGGTGAGTAAGTATGATTGAGTCAGTAATTAAGGATTTTAAATGCCAGGACCAGAAATGTCAGCTTGATGTGTGCAGAAGGCAATAGAAGCTGTAGGATATTTTTGAAAGGCCCATAATCCGTTCAATAGAATCTACATTTGAAACAGTTATCATTATGCCAGGAGTCTTCCATTTGTTGCTCTTTGCAATCATTCTGTGATTCACAGGTGAGGAAACTGAGGCTCAAAGGTGGTGAGTTTATACACAGAGAAAACTGAGGGCCAGGCTTCTATATCCTCGTGGCTTCTTGGAACATACAGGCACAGATTCCTGACTCGTGTCACTTCTTGAAAAAAAAAAAATTCATGTCAGCAGGGGGCATAAAGGGTATACATTGGAAGAGGCAAGTAAATAAAGCAAGTGGAAGTTCATTATCACATATAATGAAAGTAATCATTTAGGAAAATCAATCTAACAGTGGCAGAGATGCTGGATGGAAGAGAGGTTGAAGGTGGGTGACAGCAACTCAATAAGCCAGGAATACAAGGAAAACATCCTTCTTGGTGTTGGCAGTTGGAATGGAGAGAAAGAACAGCTGGAAACATCTGAAGGATGATTCCCCACAGACATAAATGTGTATTTTGAGGTTGATGTCATCAACATTGCAAGAGTAACTGTCATCCTTTGATATTTTATATGCCAATTAATTAAAACATCCTTCCCACAATTAAGCACCAACTTCAAGCCAATGAGGGGGCCAACAACCCTAAGGGAATTTTTTAATTATAATGATTACTATGAAATTCTGGTATTATCTTCCAACTTGGACAAAGGTTCTAGCTATATAGTTTTGAAAGTTTTTTTTTTTTTTTTTGAATGGTGCTGCAGATCACTTGGCTAATCCTCCACCTGCGGCACCGGCACTCCGGGTTCTAGTCCCAGTTGGGGCACTGGATTCTGTCCCAGGTGCTCCTCTTCCAGTACAGCTCTCTGCTGTGGCCCGGGAAGGAAGTAGAGGATGGCCCAAGTGCTTGGGCCCTGCACCTTCATGGGAGATCAGGAGAAGCACTGGGCTCCTGGCTTCGGATCGGTGCAGCCTACCAGCCATAGCAGCCATTTGGGAGGAGAACCAAAGGAAAAGGAAAACCTTTCTCTCTGTCTTTCTCTCACTGTCTAACTCTGCCTGTCAAAAAAAAAAGTTTCTTTGTTTTAATTTGTTTCTTTGCAACCATAAATTTTCTAGGACAATAGTAATTATATTGTAAACATATGTGCCATTATCACTAACAGTATTATAATTTTGTAACAATAAACCTGAAATTTTCCATGAAACATAAACACAATCAACTGTCAAAGACCTTTCTAATTCTCAAACACATAGGAGAAAAAAGTATTCTTGGATTTTTCTCAAGAACGAAAAATGACATTGTGATAGCTTTATTCCTCGTTTCTCTCTTTTAATGAATCTTGTCTATTATTTCCAATTCTGGATATTACTGAGTGATCACATTTGTCTTGTGTTCTAATTTATAAGTGAATTATTTTGTTTGACAATCATAAGTGTAATTAACTATGATTTCAGGGCTTAGCTTTGATTTATAAGAAAATGAACACTAAGATGTGGAATAACATATGGATAGGGAGGAACAGTGAAGTCAATGTGATAAAATTCACAGTAGATTAGAAAAGATTTTAAATTCAAAGAATTAATTAGTTGTCTAATAGTCCTAGAAATAACACTAGAACTAGTTTCTCATTTGACAAAACTTATTTCATTTTTTTTAAAGACGTCTTTACAGAGTTATACAGAGAGAGAGAGAATTTTCCATCTACCAGTTCACTCCTCAAATGGCCACAACAGCCAGGGATGGACCAGATGGAAGACAGGAGCCAGGAATTCTATCCACATCTCCCATGTGGGTGGCAGGGCCCCAAGTACTTGGGCCATCTTCTGCTGCCTTTCCAGAAGCATTAGCAGAAGGACTGGAAGCAGAGCAACGGGGCTTCAATCAGTGCTGCCATGCAGGATGGCAGCTTAACCTCCCTGTGCCACAATTAAGGGTGTAGTCTTTATTATTATTATTATTATTATTATTATTTAAATTGGACTAAATTTCTATGACCTGACCTTATTCTGAGATAGGACTAGGTAGATTCCACCTTTTAAATGTTTACACTTCCGGGGCCGGTGCGTGGCTCACTTGATTAATCCTCCACCTGCAGCACTGGCATCCCAAATGGGCGCCGGGTTCTAGTCCAGAAGCAGCCATTTGGGGAGTGAACCAATGGAAGGAAGACCTTTCTCTCTGTCTCTCTCTCTCTGTCTATAACTCTACCTGTCAAATAAAAAAATTTTTTTTAAAAAAATGTTTACACTTCCAGCAATACCCATGAGGATAGTGTCTTGGGAAATGCCTGCTGTTGAGTAAAACCTGGGTTTGAATACTTAAAATTTATTTTGATAACTCCTTGGTATTCAAAGATCTGAGTGTCTATGTATGAGCAAATTAGAAATCACAATTTAAACATATTTCATAAGTTCATAGGACATAATAATATAATCTGTTCCAATAAAAATTATTTGTTTCCATGAGAGTTTATTCCATAATTAAAGCAATTATAAAAAGCATCATATACGTATAGTAAGTCCAGCTTTACTATAGTTATTTGCTGTCTGTATTTGACTGGAATTTCTTAAAATAAAATTCGTTCTCAGCATAATAAAGAATTGTGTTATTGTAATATCATTTATTTTACAATTTAAATTTTCAGAAGAAATTGGATACACAAAACTGTTATGTGGCTCTCTCTTTGAGCCTGCAGACTAGAGAAAGAATTCTTTATGAAATATAGGGCATGACTGCTTCAAATAGGCACTATAATTAATCACAGTAACCCTTCTTAACAGCTTAGGAAAATACTCATATAGAACATCCATATGATAAGCTCTCAACCTCAGCCTGTATTTCATTATTCCAGTGGAAACAGCAGCCATGTGATTAAAAATAAAAGTTAAATGATTTTTTCTTTTTTATTTAAATATTTATTTAAATAAATATTTAATTTATTTATTTAAATAATATTATTTATTTCTTCTTTTTTCTTTAAATATTTATTTGAAAGGCAGAGTGACAGAAAGAGATAGAACAAGACAAAGATAGAGAGATAAAAGAGACATTTCAACCTCTGGTTCACTCCCCAAATGGTCACAACAGCTGGGTCTGGGCCAGGCTGAATCCAGAAGCCAGGAACACCAACCTGGTCTCCAATATTGCGGCAGGGGCCAAGTACCTGAGCCATTTTCTTCTGCCTTCCCAGGTACATTAGCAGAGAGCTGTATTGGAAATGATGCAGCTGGACTTGAACTGGCACCTCAAGATGGGGTACACAACAAGGCCAGCCCGCCCCTTTCCTCTTTTTTGTTATATACTTGGCTAATGAGTTTCTCTCCCATCCCTAGATGTTGGAACTCATTCCAACATTCTGCTTACAAATCTGCAGCAGCCCCTCCCTGAACCTGATATGGCTCCAAGTGCTTTCCTGTCTGAAAAGGCTCCCCGCTCTGTGACTCCTGCTCCCTACCTTCTCCATCAGGACAGCTTCTCTGAGCTCTTCCTCTGCTTCCTCTCCATTCAGGAACTTTGCCCATAGTGGTCCTTGTGGATGGATAATACACTTTTCTCCACAGCCCCATTCCAATCAGACTAGCACCTCCCAACCCTCTGTGTCTTAGCTTAAGAATTGCCTCTTCTGAGAAGTCATCCTTAACAGAGACAATTGAGTGACCCTATAATTAGCTCTGGTGCATCATGAACTTCTATTAGCTCACAACAATTATTATTGTGCTTTTTTAAAAGATTTTTTTTTTTTATTTAACAGGCAGAGTTACAGAGAAAGAAAGACAGAGACAGAGACAGAGAGGGAGATCTTCCATCTGCTAATTCTCTCCCCAAATGACCACAATGGATGAAGCTGGGCCAGGCTGAAGCCAGGAGTCAGAAGTTTCTTCTGGGTCTTCCACCTTGGTACAGGGGCCCAAACACTTGGGCCATCTTTCACTGCTTTCCCAAGCACATTAGCAGGGAGCTGGATTGGAAGCAGAGCAGTCAGGATTCAAATTGGCGCCCATATTGGAGACCAGAGCCACAGGCAGTGTCTTTATCTACTATACCACAGTGCTGGTCCCGACAATTACTATTAATTGCACATGTTTTATTATTATTATTATTATTCATGTGTCCCACTCAGCTGAAGATTCCTTTAGCATTGAGCCTTATTTACAACTTCATCCCTGATGTCTAACACAGTCTTCACACAGAACGGACCATCAGTGATTGTTCTTGCATGAATGAACATATAAATGATGTTTGTACTGCTAGGAATTTAAATTGCTCTGGCAGATTTTCCAGTGGCAAACTGGTTGCATCAGCAATGCTAATAACAGCCATTCCAGCTAGAAAGCACTGAATATCGCTGCAATTAGCAAAAACAGGTGGAATCCAGGCATCGATATTTTGCCTGCTTTTGAGTACATTATTCCCTTTGAAAAAACCTATAGAAAAGTGGTTCACTTGGATGCAGTCAAGGCTGTGCTCACACCCTGTGCCACACATAACACCTGTGAAACTATATTAGTCTCTTGTATTGTTGAATAGTGTGATACCACTTGCCTTTAAATTCTCCTCTGTGGGGAAGCTATGTGATGGCTCAGACATCAACACAACCTTCAACTAAACGATTGGAGTACTCTTGCAATTTCAAGTCAGATCCAACAGAGGCTGTGGCTACATACTCAGTATTTGACCACCTGAAGCTGAAATTGTTATCCAGGTTGATAACTGTTCAATTGGCCAATTGCCCAGAAAATATACCCATTGACTGCCTTAATAATTGAAGCTATATTGTTAATTTTTTCCAGTGTTTTGAAGGTTGGAGCAAATAGACCAATTAAAATGTGGTCATTTTCTCAGCAATCGATCTACCAACATCTGCCTCGAGTAACCACAGAGAGTCAGACAACAATGGTGAGCTAAGATGAAAAATGTAATGAATCATGGACATTTCTCTATTTGACTCCCAGTGGGGAAGAGAATAGAAGAGAAAATGAGGAGGTCCTGAAGTTTATCCACATCTGAGTGGTTTTTTTTGGACAATACAGGAAAATCTGAGTAGTACATTCATGCTAATTTTAAAACAAATGCCTGCTTTCTTCCCTCTCCAATTATTAATAATTTAGTATCCCAAGTTAAGGTCAAGTATTCTATACACTGATTTGAAGTGCCTCAAGAGTAGGTATTTATTCATCATGTTCGAGTTTAGTGATAAGCTTACAACCCTGTAACCTTCATTCGTAGAGAGATTAGAAAATATGGGACAATTTTTGCATTTTCTTACGATTGTTGGAATAAGATGCAATAGCTTAGTGATGACCTTATGTTATTGCTTCTTGAGTGATTTGTGATATACTACAGTGTGTTTAAATATAGCTAACTACTCGTAAAGTGTCTGGAGAGTTGAAGTGGTTGTATGTGTGATTATTTGCACCAAAGAGGCTCAACCTGCTAGATTTAGTATAAGCTTTTCAATTTATCCATTTCTTTCTGAGTGCTACCCATTTGGAAGCTGCACAGTATTATTTTGAAGCCTGTTATTAGAAATATATTAGACTCTGATGAAATATGTTGGGCCAGATATCCATGGGGAAAATTCTTAGGCTACACCTGGGCTATTTTCTAGGGCTTTATGAGACAACAGCTAATGCTTGCATGGTATTTAGTATCTCAGTTTGGGGAACTCTGGACATGCATCATTGTATCTTCATTTGATTTGTATTCCTGGAAGACATGTTGATAAAACTGTTTAGACATACCAAATAGCAGCCACAAATAACTTCATCAAAGTTTTTAGAAGTGTCCTTTCCAAACTTCAGCCATTTTGCTTCCACGGTACATGCACTGAGTCACAGTGGCCTTTCCTTTATAGCATTTAAAGTGTCTTGGTTTGACAGATGTATAACAAAATACATTTTAAAGGGATTTTTTTCCTTTAAGTGACTTATAATACTAACAAAAGCAGTGAAGATACTAGAAAATCATTCATCATTAACTTTTTAAAGAAAAACCTGAGTGTCTAACTTCCCAGCTCCTCGGCTGGATTTCATTTGGATTTGTTTGTGATCCACTGGAACAAGACCTTCTGTTGAGCAATAAAATGCCGAAGAAAACAACCACAAGTGGCCTGAGGATGATACATCTAGCCTCAGCTGTCCTTGCTAGTGCAACATCATCCTAAGGATTTTGAGATGGGAATTTCTCTTGGAAATGAAAGTTGACAAACAGCCTTGTATCCTAAAGAACTCCAGGTAGGGAATCTTATTAATTTTTTGCGCCCCCCCAACTTAGACCTCTTTGCTTTAAAACAAAGTAATCAAATACATACAATTTTATCCAAGTGGCCCAGAAGTCTCCTTACCTGACCTTGACCATCACCTGTAGTCAGAAGCCCCCACATTTACCGTGTATGGGCTTCAGTACTGGAGACTTGTCGCTTCCATGTTCTTTCAGCTGCAGTGTGTGAAAATATCCTAAGTGTGTCCCTGATCACTTTATTTAAAAACATCTCAGTACAGACAAACCCAGTCATCTCTATTAGACTTAATTTTCTCCATAGCACGAAACACTGTCTGACCTATTAAATATTTCACTTATGTATTTGTTCTCCAAAGCTAGAAATCAAGCTGTAGCAGAAAAAAAGGGTTTGGTGTGTTTGGCCCACTATTTTATCCCCCAGGAACTCCCAAAGTAGATACAGCTAATCAATACCTGCTGAATATAAATGAGGGAATCTATAAACATACAATAATAAGCTACTGGCTAATAAAAGTTCTTAAAGTGGAGAATAAATCTAAATTCGGGAAGGAGAGATGCGGTTCACGAAGACTGTTGTAATATGGAGACGGGGATTATTGCAGTGAGGGAATAGAAAGCAGCTGCACTAGCGAGAAGCCGTGAACTGAAAGAGCTGTAAATATTTCAAAAGTCAAGGAGAAAAAGGTTTTCTTTTCTAGGAAGGAGGAAACAAGGTTGGAAACAGCTGGAAAATGGAGTGAACTGTGATTGGATAGTTGGTTAGGGAAGGTTTATTTTTTTTTTTAATTTCGGGGGGCAGAGCAAGAGAGAGTGCTCCAAACCAGTGGTTTACCCCCAAGTTGCCCACAATGGCCAGGGCTGACACCAGAAAATGGGAACACAACCCTGGTCTCCTACATGAGTGGGGCAGACCCAGCCATTTGAGCAACTGCCACTGCCTCTCAGGGTCTCCGCTGGAGGAAGCTAAAGCCAGGAGTTGGAGCCAGAGACTAAACTCAGCCACTCTGATGAGGGACACAAGTGTCTTAGCCAGTGTTTTAACCAACACTAGAGTAAGTGCCCATCTACGACTAGGGAATACTTTTCCCTATTGATTATTTTCCTTATTAATTATTGATTATTCCTATTATTGATTAGCTGTACAACTTTGGGAGTTCCTGGGGGATAAAACAGTGGGCCAAACAGAACAAACCCTTTTTTTTTCTCAGAAGGAACAGTTAAGCAGCTGCCATCCTACCTTTCAGTGCTTGCTCAAGTGTAGGCCAGTGTTCTGGCACTTGTGGGAAGGAGAAGCTTAAGTTTGCTCGAGTTGATGGGTATTTTATACAGATTGGCTAGAGGAGGCAAACAGGAATGCTAATCATTTAAGAGCCAAGGAATGAGAATTTGCCAAGTATGCATGGCTAAGTAGATAGGAAAATGCACAGATCTTAAGAAAGTCATATGAGAGCAGATGATTCTTTTCAGTAAGCCAATTCCCTTAACAACAACAACAAAAAAAGTGGAGAAACATCCTGACTGCTACTGTTTTTCAGGAACAGAGGGCTAGGATAAAATTAAACTTTAGCTCTGCAGCACCATGCAATGAATAACTAAAATAGTAAGAGGTTGCAAGTATTAAATGCAATCAGAAGCTGGTGCCGTGGCTCAATAGGCTAATCCTCCACCTGCGGCACTGAGACACCGGGTTCTAGTCCTGGTTGGGGCTCCAGATTCTGTCCTGGTTGCTCCTCTTTCTGTCTAGCTCTGTGCTGTGGCCCGGGAGTGCAGTGGAGGATGGCCCAAGTGCTTGGGCCCTGCACATGCATCAGAGACCAGGAGGAAGTGCCTGGCTCCTGGCTTGGGATCAGCGCGGTGCGCCAGCTGCAGTGGCCATTGGGTGGTGAACCAACAGAAAAGGAAGACCTTTCTCTCTGTCTCTCTCTCTCACTGTCCACTCTGCCTGTCAAAAAAAAAATTTAAAAATGCAATCAGATAGGAAATGACATATGAAGAGATTAGATTGTGGATTGCATATATCCAGTGTTTCAAGTTGTTCATAGAAGTTTCATCATTCACATGTTTATCCCACTTACTAACTGCAGAGAGAACAAGGGAGGGGCTATTGTGCACAATTCTGCCTGCTGTTTCTCTCTATGAATGTTATGCCCCAAGTGTATGGGAGTTGTGAGATGGGAATAGATTAGTCCTTGATTTCGTGATGTTAGTTGTGATTCTCCTATTTAGAGACTTGTATTTTTGTATATGAGGAACTGCATGTGTAAACCAGCTACTTTTGTGTGGCTTCTTCTCTGAAGAAATTCATACTTTTATGTTTCAGCTCTGATTCGGGAATCATCTTTATTCTTCTCATTTATAATTCATAGCTCATATAAAATCCACCCACAAATGTTATACAATCTACCTTCAAAATTCATGCAGACTCTGACCCACCTCATCAGTTCTACAACCATGACCCAAGGATGACAGCTGGGGTTTGCTGTCGGCTCCATCATGCCAGGCCTGGTCCTCCCTCAGGGATTCTGCCCTCCCTGCTCCCTCTGTTCTGAATGTTCCACTCCCATCAAGTTCTCTCCCTGCATCTTTGGCTCTTGGTTAAGATGTCACATTAGAAAGATGTTGCACCCTCACCCTGTTTGTCCCATTTATCCTGTTTTATTTCTCTCTACATTACTACCTCCTATGCTTCACGCAGTCATTGTCTCTTTTTTTCTACCATGGAATTTCTTATTCATTGTAATGTCCCAAGCTCCTAAAACAGCATCTGAAATAGTCTAATATTCTAGTAAGTACCTGTTGGATAGTAAATTATTTTTATTTCAATGAAATTTAAAGTTTTCTGTACAACCATTTTGCTTGGGTCACTAGAAGCTAAAGTGGCAAGTAAATTGTCAGCAGCCCTAAGGGATTTTTCAGATTTTCATGAATATTTCCACCCCAATGAAAAAGACAAGTCATCCCTGTTAAGTTGAAATAAAATGATGGAAATTTTTAAGGAGCACACTATGAACTCTTCTATGCATTTGGAAAAAAAGCTATAATATTACATTTACATTATAAGCTCTATTCAAGTGGATATCATTTTAGATTATGTATATCTGTCATAGGAGTACAAGCTGACACAGCTCATCTGAAAATATTTGGATTTCTGAATCTGTGTATTCAATCAGTTGGGCCACTGGGCATTAGATCTACACTCCCCAGAGTAGATTTTGGAATATGAGCCAGTGAGAGGGTAAGCCTCTGCTTCTAATGAAATTCATTGTGAATGTTGGGGCAATCAGAAGTTAGCCATTCTTTGACAGGGATACAAAGGGGCATCTCTACAGAAGCTCTGAGACATGGGCACAGAGGGAAACCGGTATCCCTGGCATAAAATGTGTCCTGTGTGCAGATATTCTGAAATCAGAGCCTACATATCACTTCTCTTGGACAGGAAACTTGGCTGGACCCAATGGTGTGCTAAGTCATCAATCAGATTTCATTCCCAGACACATCCATTGTAGGGTGACAGATTCCAGAACCATGAGAAAAGTTGTCCAAGGACTATTCAGTGAGATAATAAAAGTGAATGCATTGAGGTGAGTTTCTTTAATGATAAAATCTAGTCAACAAGCTTCTCTCTTCATGCTTGGCAGAGGCAGAATTCAACCACACACCTATAATTTTCTCAGGCTGATCCAAACTATTCTAAAAGGCATTGGAAACAAAAGGAGTTTTCATTGTAGCAATATTAATAAAATAAACGGATATTAAAAACTTCCAGGAATTTTTTTGTGCCTATTACAATATAGATGTCAGTTTGCTGCAGGTGATTTACAAGTGGGCATTCACCAGGCTGGTGGGAATGGAAAATAGCACATTTACAGAGGATAAATTGGCCATATGCTTCCTGAAAATTAGAGCACCCATATCTTTTTTATCCAGCCTTTCTGCTTCTATGACTTTATCTTTCCTCCCTTCCCACAATTCAGAGATTGGGAAATACCATTTATGTATGAGACATTTGTCAGGATTGTTTATATGCAACAGCAACAATTTGGAAGAAATCTAAACGTTGACCTAAAATGAATTATTTGAAAAATTACAAGATAACCTTGAACTAAGGGAACATAATTATTTTTAAAAAGTACTGTGAAGGGAAAACCCAGAGCTGGGCAGAGAATAAATTGCCAAAGCTGGGCCTGGGAACTGCCAGTTTAAAATCTTTTCAACTTAACATCCACCCAAGAGATCTCACTGCTTTTACTGGTTTTGTTCTTTCAGCCAAGGACTCATTTCTTTGTCCCAGTCCTCCCTAGTCCTCATTCTCTGCCACTGAACCTACCCCCCTTTTTCAAATCTAATCCTTTCTTTTTCACACAAAACAAATATATATATATATATATATATATGCAAACACACATATACATATATATAATATATATTTCATTCCCGACTGTAATATATATGTAATTCTTATTTATAAATTGAGAGCTCCAAAACATCTTCCAAATCAGGATCTCCAATAGGGCAGGGCCAGCATTCTTATGTGGGGTGGACAGTCAAAATGTTTAACAATCTGCAGGGGGCAGGTGTTTGGTACAGCATTTACATGAGCACTTGAGACACTCATACCCCATAGTAGAGTGCCTGGTTCAAGTCTCAGTTACTCTGCTTCTGATCCAGCTTCCTGCTAATGGGCAAACTGGAAGGCAGCATACGATGGCCCAAATATCCTGCAACATATTGTGGGAGGCCTGGGTGGAGTTCTGGGCTCCTGGATTCAGCTTGGCCAAAGCATGGCTATTGCAGGCATTAGGGGAGTGAACCAGTTAGTGGAACATGTGGACTCATGTACCCACCAGGCAGAATGCCCTCTACCCCAATAGCATACACAAAGGAAAGCACTGTCTGTATAACAGAAAACTGTGTGAGGACAAAAACTCTAACATACATCCTAAGCACTCTGGCATTTGGCAAGAAAATGATGATGCATCTTGGTCCTGGCATTCTTCCCAGGGTTCTATGGCCTGTGTCAATGAAGTTCTCCCCTGATGTTTTCTTGTATCATGATGACAGCTTGTGGATGAGAACATTCAAAGCCCATGGGGCTCTGACTAACTGGCCTTGCTTAGGTGTCCATGCCTTTCATTAAGTTTAGATTTCCCTGAACTTTCCTGGCGTACTGTCTTGCACCTGAGCCCAGTACATACACCCACCATAGAACTGGCTGCACCCCTCCTCTCAAGTATGTCCAATCCATAGCTCAACCAAGTGCCCAGATAGGGGGGCCAACTTCCTGTCATGTAGGTCATCGTAGGGCCTCATGGGAGAGGATCCATGGGGACTGCGGCTGTCAGGAGCTCAGGGTAAAAACCATTTATCAATGGTTGCACCTTTCACATTAAGCATTCCTTTTAAATAAATAGAGCAAGTCTAATCTGAGACCCACTCAAGACCCCAGAGAAGACTCTCATACTACTGGTTGTCTTCCTCTCTCTGTCCAGAAGGAAAAAACCCTCTGCATCACAAAGGTATTTGAATGCTAATAGAATATTAAAAATTGAACAGGAATCAGGAAACAAATTGAATGTTTTAATCTGGGTGTCCTGTCAGTGAGGTAGCCTCAGGGGAACCAACAGAAGTCATAGATTGCAAAATGTGCGATGGATGTCTCACTTCTTGCCCACCCGAACTTTCTAGCTTTAACAGAAGGTAACTACATATGATCTTAATGGCTGTAGTTTGTACCTAGAAGCACACATCCTTTTGCAGATTAGCATTTGGGGAAACCCTGCTCCTTGCTTTTCCTGGTCTACTGACCTTAACAAGTTCTCATTTATTCTGTGCTCTCTTGCTTTCATGTTTAGACACCATTTGCACTCCCCAAGATAAAGTGTAACAATGTTGGAAACTAAATTTCCAGAAAAGGCTTTTAAGAGCAACTTTTAAACTCCAAAAGCAATACATCTTACCCTCCTTCTATTAACTCCAATAACCTTCAATTATTGTGCAAAGTGCTAACACTTTGTTCAAAAGGCAGTCATTTGGGAAATGGAGTCATGCTTAGAAACCTTTCCAGAATCAATCTTCAAACTAGATACCTTTAATCTACAATTCAGTGTAATTCCAGTCCTCTGACTACCCTGATTGGCTCCATAACAGATGAAAATCTTCTCTGGTTAGCTGGTTGTAACTGGGAAAATTCTAGAACTACATGGAAAGAGAAGGATGCTACAGAACATTTCTGAGATGTCTTCCCCTTATGGTGCATTAAGAAATTTTGATGGTCTCGAAAGTCCTTTTTATCCTCAATCTTGATCTTTGGAGCCAAGAAAAAGAGGCAGAGACTTGCTGTCTTTTGATTTCCTGGATGAGCAATGTCTGAAACTGCTGATCTCTCATTAACCTTTCTCTTGAGCCAGTCTGAACTGAATTTTTGGCACTTCATTAATGGTATGTTGTGAGGTATTGATACCTCACAAGAATGAGCAATGTTGTTACCAACTACTGATTATACAGAGTAACATATGAGCCATTTGCTTGAACAGACAACTTCAGCCTACTGATAGGAATGAACTCTAATTATCAGAATGGAAGAAAGGGGGATTTCTGAGGTTTACCATATGGAAGAGGGCATCTGCTCATGCACCCTCAACTGATCTTATTTGAAGAGCTCTTATCTGTGGTTGGAAAATGAAGGTATTTTATTCATACATTGCTTTCCCCTAACACTTGCAGTGATAATCTTTCTTGGCTAGCCACCTCCATTCTCACTACTCATGTTTAGTTTAAGGTATTCAGGTTGCACAAACGCCACTGAGTTGTTTGTTCTATGCTGAAAGAGAAATCTTCATAGATTTAAATTTCTAATTTCTTCCCACTTTTTGCCCATATCATAAGGAATAGAAACTACATTTTGCCTGTTTATTAGGGGCCACATGCTTTACATATATCATGTCACTTTGTACTCATAACAGAATTGAAAAAAGATGGATTTATCTACTTTTTATAGCTCGCACAGATGGGGAGATTTTGTCAAGTAAGTTGCCCAAAGTAAAAGCTCATAAATATCAAAACAGGACTTGGGGTACAGGTTTCCTCTTTTGGTAACACATTTTGATGTAATAGGAATAATTAGTATAATATTAAACAAATATCAATAATAAAAATCTTCAACTTTTTTTTCAGCACTTTACATAGTCTAACAATGTAATGATGTAGACACTATCTTTATCTCCATTTTAAGCATGAAGAACGGATTAATGTTCTCATTCAACATCCACAGCAGGGATTGACCTCAAGAATCCAATCAAGTCAATCTTTAGGAACTCATGTTTTTAGCTTATTCAACGACTTTCTCATTCTTTAGTCTGAGTGGTGCTTCTCAAGGCCTCTTTCACAATTACCTTCCTGAGAAGTCCTTGTGGTTTTATAAAACTGCCCATGGAAATGGTGCATTCTGGGGAGAACATTTCTAGGAGGACAGGCCGTGTCTCCAACTCTGTCATCACCACTAACTCAGGCCACACCTGCTCTGTGATCTCTGTATTTGCTCTCTGGATCCTTGGATTTGTTCATTTATTTGAATGAGGGGCATTCACCTCAAAGGGCAATGTGTTCCATAGGTTCTGGCCAACAACACTCATTCAGCAGAACTGGGGTGGGAGTGTGGGTGAGGCTTAGGGGCTCAGAGAGTGAGCCTCTCCACCGTGTCCATATTTCCCCAAGTTGTGAGAGGGTGTACTACTGAGTGGACCGCTGCGACCTACAGGAAGATTCTTTATGGTAGAGAGCTAAGCATGTTTTCTCAGGGGCTCTCTATTTAATAGCCTCTGCTGAGAAAGAAAGACTGGTTTGTATTTGTGAGGCTGGAATACCCTCCAAAATCTACAGATCTTCCAAAGAACTTTAAGTTGGGATTGATTTCATGGATTGGGAGATGGTTTGAGCTCCAGATTCTAGCAAGTTGCCTCCCATTTCTCTAAATAAAAGAAAACCATTTTGGGGAAGAAAAGCATTTTTCTTCTATTTTTTTTCTACCGTGAAGTTACTTGGCACCCCATGAGAAAACAGCTGTTGCTGTCTTATTTCTACCTTGTGGATGAGAACTGCTTCTAAACTAACCTGTGACTGGTGCAGCCTTTGTTTTGTTTTATGGCTTCTACTAAAAGATGAATTATAAATTAATAGGGAATTGTTAATTTCAGTTCAATCAATACTATCTTTAATAAGTGAGGATTGCCCATAAAGAACCAATAAATCATTATGGTAAACATTAATAACTTTCACTAAACTCAATATGACCGATACATTAAATATATATTGGAAATTTATTACAAATATCTAGGAATAAACCTACTCTCACTTTAGATTTGAGTTATATTTGTTGACTCCAATCGATATGATAATGGGAGCTATTTTCAAGGCCGTAGGAGCAGATTTTTATGCCAGAGAGTTGAGAGTAAATTTAATGGACACTTCCCTGATAGTCAGACTCGCCTCATCTGGAGAGTCTTCCCATGAATTTTCAATTCAATTTCAACCTGAAATGGGAGCTCCCACAAATCCAAACACCTTGTTGAAGCAGCAGAAAATGAATTATGTGGATAACAATATTTCATCAAGCTCAAAACTCAGCTGTGTTCTGTCCAAAGCAGTAAAACTGTGTAAATAAATTGCTAAGTCACAGTGAAATTGATGACTTGTATCTCATGTTTTAAAACAGGGATGACTAGTTAAGAGGGGGCCCAGGGAATCATTTTTTTTGACTTAGCACACTTTATTGTTATTTTCAAGTTCATATGAATGTTGGAAAAAAGCTATGCTATTCTACTTAGGTGACAATAAACTAATATTAAGTTTTCTGTGTGCACTTAGATATTTTTATTCAAACTAAGATTCACATCCTCAAAGATTTTAAGTAAAACATTGTGTGATCGCATCAATGTTGTATTATAATAAGTGCATATTTTCAGCTGGTTGTCAATAAAACTTTTTGACTGCTCATTTGTCAGTTTGGGCACCAGGATCACCCAGGCAGCTGAGCTCTTTGTCATTTCCCATGCTTTCTAAACACTATCCCCACACACCAAAACTTGAGGACCACTGCTGAAATGAAAAAAAAAAAATGACAATGACATTTCTCAAGAGGAAGCAGCAGCATCAACCTCTCCCCGTAGGAGTGTTTGAGAATATTGCTTACCTGGACCTGAGAGACCTTTAGAAGCATGTGGAGGGTCCATGCTAGAAAGATCTTTCTGGTAGAACAACTGTTTCTTAGGTAAGTGGGGCTGGAGGTAAACAAATATGACAGTAGAGAGAAACGCAGGTGAATGTCTATTGTTCTGAATGCTCAGTGATGCTGGAGTTAGAGTGCTTGGAACTCCATAAGGATTTCTGCATCCAGAACCTGGGACAGATGCTATGGTGCACTTCAGGTGTCATTCACTTAGCTCAAGTACTGCCTTTTCAAGGTTTCCCTCACTAAAGTCAACACCCCAGGAGAGAGACTTCATCCAATACTGTGAGGACCACACAGGTTGGCCTTAGTGAGGAGGAGCCTTCAGAAAGAATACTGAGATCAGAAAGAGTAAGGAAAAACTTATCTAGGCAGAGAGAAACATCATGGGAATGAATTCCCATTTTCTGGAAGGAGGGAAGAACTTTGGCAAACCTCCTTTGCGAACTGGAGGGATTTTCCCCCTCACATTATTTTGGTAGACTTCAAGGAAGGCAGGATGGTTGTTTTTGCTAGGATGCTGAATCTTCTTCCAGCCATTCAGGATGGTCATCACCTATTCTGTAGGGTGTTTCTACATGGGAGATGTCCAGCACCTGAGTGTTTTCACCAGCTCTTCCATGGATCACATTTGCTCCCTTCCTTACACCTGTCACTCAGAAGTGTTTCTGCAGTGTTCAGCTTGCATTTCCTTCCTTCTGGACTTAGCCCTTTTATAATGAATCTGTACCCCCTTTTGATGCTTTAACTTTCAGACATTTCATAAAAATATCGAGATCTATCAAACCTCTTTTTCTTTCCTCTGTTCTTTATCCTGTTAGACACTCCAAAGGGGAAGCTAGAAAAGAATGAGTAGGAAAGACCTAACATGGTCCCATTCATTTTACCATCTTTACCCAGAAAAGCAGCTTATTTTTATTACTTGGGAAATTGACTCCTTCCTGTTATATATTTTATTCCTCTTTTACACTTTTGGACAGAAACTCAAAGGAAAGGCAGGTAGTATTTTCAGATTTTGTGAGCTGGTTCTGCTTTACTTTTAGATATAATAACAGATAATTTTTTGAGGGATTAGTATTTGTCAGGCATTGTTCTAAGCCTTCACATGCATTATGGTAACTATAACAATCTTCTAAATCAGGTATTATGATTATTATCCCAGTGTTTTGACTCTGACAGCCAACTAAGAAATTTGGTACCTCCTCTTCTATTGTGAGAAGCTTTAACCATATCTTCCCGCTTAAAAATAAGTGTATTCAGAAATCACTGCCACCTACATTCTATTCGTTTGGATATTACGTTAAGCTAAAAACAAGAAAAAACTCCTCTTCCACCTTTCTGTCCTATGTTTCAATGTGAAAGGTTCCATGTGTTCTGAATTGTATCTGTTGAACGTCTTTGGCCTTGCACCTCGCAAGTACTAAACTTATGGTTTCTGATACGCTGCATTTCTTTTATGCTGACAACAGACAAGGCAAGACTAAGACCTCAGCTGATGAAGAGATGAAAGTCCTTCTCTCAAAGTCAAATTTCTCATATGGAATGATGTTTCTTCATTTAGCTTCTCATGGGTTTAGAATCCAATAGTTTTCCTCCTCCTTGAATCACTGGGTGGGCATTGTCATCCTTGCACCCACTCTCGCTTAATTGAGATTTTATATATATATACTATATATATATATTATATATAGTATATAGTATAGTATACTATATACTATATATATATACTATACTATATAGTATATATAGTATATTATATACTATATATACTATATAGTATAGTATATATATATATAGTGTATATATATATATATATAGTATATAGAATTTCATCAGAAACAAAGGCGGGGCAAGATGGCGGAATAGGAAAGGAGCACACCAATAGTCTGGGGAGAGACAGTTTAATAAAAGTGGAGATACTGCAGGTTCAAGGAAGAGTAGGGGAAGATACAGCAGAGAAAACCCTTCCGGAACTGGAGATTCATAGTGGACCTGCGTGGAGAGCGTGGGAGCCCGCAGTTTGGGACACCAGCAGCAGATTCAACACACCAGCGCTGGAATGCGAGGTGAGCAGAACATCAGTAGCCCGAATTACCAGCAGGGAAGCGGAATACGGGAGCCTAGAGCGAACAAGGCTTGAAACCCTGCAGGGAAAAGTTCACCAGGATAACTAGAAGAGAGAGAGAGAGAGGGAAAAAAAAAAAAGTGACCCATACAGACACGAGCTTCTCTCTCTCCGCTCACCTCTCAAAGGTGAGCAAGACAAAGAGCAGGCGCCATTTTGGAATACATCATAAGCAGGGCGACCTCGGGTCAGCACCGGCCCGAGCCTAGCAGAAAAACCTGACTCTGGGTGGGAGGGGTGAAATAACAGGAGATTAGAACCTAATGAATGTGTGGTGCTAATGAACTGAGACTGTGAAAAAAGAGACGGTGGGGGAGAGAACTCACGGAAATCACAAATTCATGTGAGTACTCTCCAGAGACGCTACAGTTCAGTAGCCTTGGCAGCCCAGTGGGAGACTACAGGAGAATCTGAGCCCACACAAAGGGCCGCAAAGATTCCCTCTCTGGTCCTTGGGAAAGAGCTTCCGATCTCTGGCTCCTGTGAGTATATCATTCGCCTGCTAACCACCCCCAATTCCATTCAGCTGTGTGGAATTACTTCCCTTTTGAACCAAAAAAAAAAAAAAAGTAACAGAGAGAGATTTACCACGCCTAACCTGGGAGTGTCTCCTTTGACACACCCTCAACCTGGAGGAACCAAACAGAGCTCTCAGGCCACACCCATCTCAAGCCTCTAAGGCTCCATCAAAAGCAGACAGTCCACTTAATCTAGAGTCATAGTATAACAAGAAAAAAACACCACAGTGAAGAAACCAATATGCCAAACAACAAACGCAAAAACCGAGGTAATAAGAACAAGGAAGACACTATGGCATCCCCAAATGAAAAAGACACCCCAATTCAAGATTACAAAGATGATGAGATAGAAGACATGCAAGAAGCAGATCTCAAAAAATTGATAAGAACACTAAGAAGTACTCAAAAACAAATTCTTGAACTACAGAAATCCTTAATGGACAAGGTAGAAAATCTCTCTCGTGAAAATGAAATATTAAGGAGAAATCAAGCTGAAATGAAACAACTAGTAGAACATGAAACTGTGATAGTGACGAGAAATCATAATGAAGTGAAGAATTCAATAGATCAAATGAAAAACACATTAGGGAGCCTTACAAACAGAATGGGTGAGGCAGAAGAGAGAATATCGGACTTAGAAGACAGAGCACAGGAAACTATACATTCAAACCAAAGAAAAGAAGAGGAAATTAGAAATCTAAAAAATATTGTTGGGAATCTACAGGATACTATTAAAAAACCCAACATTCGAGTTCTAGGAGTTCCTGAAGGCATGGAGAGGGAGAAAGGATTAGAATGCCTTTTTAGTGAGATAATAGCAGAAAATTTCCCAGTTTTGGAGAAGGACAGAGACATCCTAGTACAGGAAGCACATAGAACCCCTAGTAAACATGACCAAAAGAGGTCCTCACCACGACTCGTTGTAATTAAACTCACCACAGTGAAACAGAAAGAAAAGATCCTAAAATGCGCAAGAGAGAAACGTCAAATTACACTCAGAGGATCTCCAATTAGACTCACAGCAGACTTCTCATCAGAAACCCTACAAGCTAGAAGGGAATGGCGAGACATAGCCCAGGTACTTAGAGAGAAAAACTGCCAGCCCAGAATATTATATCCTGCCAAGCTCTCATTTGTGAATGAAGGTGAAATAAAGACCTTTCATAACAAACAAAAATTGAAAGAATTTGTTGCCACTCGTCCAGCCCTGCAAAAGATACTTAAAGATGTGTTACACACAGAAACACAGAAACACGGCCAGCAAAATGAAAGAAGGTAAACGAAGGGAACCTCACAGCAAAAGATCACAGGGAATTCAAAGCATACATTTGGAAAAAGAAATTATGGGAAATGTACTCTATAGAATACTATACAGCAGTCAAAAACAATGAAATCCGGTCATTTGCAATAAGATGGAGGAATCTGGAAAACATCATTCTGCGTGAATTAAGCCAGTCCCAAAGGGACAAATATCATATGTTCTCCCTGATCGGTGACAACTAATTGAATACCAAAGGTGAAACCTATTGAAGAAAAATGGACACTATGAGAAACAGTAACTCGATCAGCTCTTGTGCTAACTGTTGTTGTACAATGTAATACTTTATCCATTTTAGTATTTTTTTTATTCTAGTACTATTGGTTGAACTCTGTAATTAACAAACAATTATTCTTAGGTGTTTAAATTTTAACTGAAAAGTGATCCCTGTGAAATATAAGAGTGGGGATAAGAGAGGGAGGAGATGTACAATTTGGGACATGCTCAATCGGAACTGCCCCAAATGATGGAGTTAGAAACAGGCCAGGGAATTCCAATACAATCCCATCAAGGTGGCATGTACCAAGGCCATCTCACTAGTCCAAGTGATCAATTTCAGTTCACAATTGATCACACTGATAGGTCTAAGAGTCAAAGGGATCACACAAACAAGACTAGTGTCTGCTAATACTAACTGATAGAATCAAAAAGGGAAAGAATGATCCAACATGGGAAGCGAGATACACAGCAGACTCATAGAATGGCAGATGTCCTAAATAGCACTCTGGCCTCAGAATCAGCCCTTAAGGCATTCAGATCTGGCTCAAGAGCTCATGAGAATATTCTAGGCATGGAAAGCCAAGACACTCTGGAAAAAAAAGAAGACCTAAATGAAAGATCTCTGTGAGTGAGATCCCAGTGGAACGAATGGGGCCATCAAAGAAGGAGGTACCTTTCTCTGAAGGGAGGAGAGAACCTCCACTTTGACTATGACCCTGTCGGAATAAGATTGAAGTCGGCGAACCCTAAAGGCTTCCATAGCCTTGGCAACTCATGACTAGAGCCTAGGGAGATTACTGATGCCATAAACAGGAGTGTCAAATTGTTAAATCAACTTCAGGAGTCACTGTGTACTTACGTCTCATGTGGGATCTGTCCTTAATGTGTTGTCCAATGTGAAGTAATGCTATAACTAGCACTGAAACAGTATTTTACACTTTGTGTTTCTGTGTGGGTGCAAACTGATGAAATCTTTACTTAGTATATACTGAATCTATCTTCTGTATATAGATAATTAAAAATGAAAAAAAATCTTGGTGTTAAATTGGAAATTGCCTAGAAAATTAATCAATTTTTTAAAAGAATATATCATGTAGGATCTCTGTCCTTAATGTGCTATACATTGTGAATTAATACTATAACTAGTACTCCAACAGTATTTTTCACTTTGTGTTGCTATGTGAGGGCAAACTGTTGAAATCTCTACTTAATATATAGTAAACTGATCTTCTGTATATAAAGAGAATTGAAAATGAATCTTGATGTGAAGCAAGGGGAGAGGGAGTGGGAAAGGGGAGGGTTGCGGGTGGGGGGGAGGTTAAGGGGGGGGAAGCCATTGTAATCTATAAGCTGTATTTTGGAAATTTATATTCTTTAAATAAAAGCGTTATAAAAAAATAAAAAAAATATATATATAGTATATATATATAGTATTTTATTTATGGCTCCATTTGCATGCACCTGTATTCTTTTTCCCTGCTGCATGTTCACTGTGAAAGTATTCAGTTTAAGGAAAATAGTAGTCCCAGTCAGTATTCCAAGCCCAGAGTTAAACCCCTAAGCTTCCTTTTTTCATTGCAGATGGTTGAGGGCAAGTCTTTCTCCATGGATTTGTTTTCCCTCTCCCATCAACTGACACCATTTTCATAGCTCCAACCATTCTGAGGCATATTGGCTGTTGTGTGGTTGACACGGTAACTGTCTTATCAATTGCTTGTGATTGGAAATCTTCATCCTAAATAACGCTTTGATGATTTACTACACTTTGCAAGGTATTTTGTTGTTGTCGTGAATCCCATATTCTCAGAGTTCATTAGAGGATGTTAGGACTGATGATGACACATTGAGGGAAGTCTCCATTTTATGAAGGGGAAGCAATTTAAAGTTCTCACACAATTCAAAATTTACTTCATGCAAGTAAAATTAACAAGTGCTGGCTGGTTTTTGTGCTCCCCAGTTAGGTGTACCCTACAATGTTGCAAGGGGATGAGGATAAGGATGATCTTAGTCTCACGTCAAAGAGGAGTCTCCATGCAGACAGGGCCAGGGAGCACAGCAAGATTTATTGAAAGTGAGGAACTTCCCACCACAGCAGTCAGGAGGGGGACTCTGAGGGAGGAGCTGCCAAAGAAGTTTGCCAGGGTCTGCCTCTGCAAACATGGACTGGCTCTCTCTCTGATTGTCTGCTTTCTGAAAATCAAACCTAGGGTTAACCAATCAGGGGAGGAACAGAATAACAGCTCATCAGAAAGCAGAGATTACTATCCTGTCTAGCTTGATAAAACTAAGTGCAATTAACTGACCTAACTGCCATCCACCGGCCTATCCATTAGCCCATCTAACTCCTCACAACACGGCAGCCACTTCAACTCCTTCAATAGGTCATTCAGCATGGAGACTGTGTCTGTCAAGTACCTGAACATCTAGGGCTGAGCATGTAGTGGCCACTGAACTGAGCAGAAACCTGGAGATTAAGGGAGGAAGCACCATAGAAGAATACAGGGTCTATTAAGGTAACTTCCATATGAGATTCTAGACCATTTAAAAATATTTATTTATCTATATGAAATGGGATTAGAAAGAATCTTCAATCCTGTGAGTCACTCTAAGTGACTACAATAGCCAGGGCTGGACCAGGATGAAAACAGGAGCCAAAAGCTTCTTCCAGGTTTCCCATGGGGGTGGCAGGAACTTAACTATTTGGGGAACATCTTCCACTATTTCCCAGGTGCATTAGCAGGGAGCTGGATTGGAAGCAGAGCAGGACTTGGAACCTGCTCCATATGGGATATGTGGGTTTCAAGTGGAGGCTTAACGTGGTGTACTACAGAGCCCTCCCCTGCAGTGAGATTTATTCAGTACAGAACAGAAAGTGAGGTTTTACTCTTTTCCAAATTAGTGGGGGGATGGAATTTGGGACTTGATGTGACAACATCCTTGAGCGTTTTTATGAAGAGCTCCTTAGGCATCTTGCAGAGCTGTCCTGTTGTGTCAGAAGGGCTTGAGATAACAAACTTCACGGCTGTAGGGTGGGGCTGGTTAGGGTATCAGTGGTCTGCATCCTTCAGAGACAGACTCAATGCGGCACCACTGTGGATTGCATTAGGCAAATCAGAGGAATTAAAACATTGAGGGCCGGCACCGTGGCTGAACAGGCTAATCCTCCGCCTTGCGGCGCCGGCACACTGGGTTCTAGTCCCGGTTGGGGCGCCGGATTCTGTCCCGGTTGCCCCTCTTCCAGGCCAGCCCTCTGCTGTGGCCCAAGCAGTGCAGTGGAGGATGGCCCAAGTGCTTGGGCCCTACACCCCATGGGAGACCAGGAAAAGCACCTGGCACCTGGCTCCTGCCATCGGATGAGCGCAGTGCGCCGGCCACGGCGGCCATTGGAGGGTGAACCAATGGCAAAGGAAGACCTTTCTCTCTGTCTCTCTCTCTCACTGTCCACTCTGCCTGTTAAAAAAAAAAAAAATGAGACCCACATTACTTAAAATATATCATTACTTCAAAGCATACAATTTGACTTTATTAATATTTTAATTTTGCATGCATTCAGGTTTCATAATCCAAATGAAAACAAATAAATTGCTACTGCAATTTATTTTTCATCTACAGTTTTGGAGATAAATGTGTCTAAATATGAGTGGATGGGGGAGTCTCGATCACATTCTCAGCTCCTGGCTTCTGCTGTTGCAGGTATTTGGGCAGTGAACCAGAAATTGAGAACTCTTCCCACTATCTGTCCCTCTCTCTGTATCTCTCTCCCTCTCACACACAAACTTTCACTCTCTCTTTCTGTCTCATCTATCTCCTCAAATAGATATGCTTTTAAAAGATTTTCTTTAAGCTTGTAGAAACTGAATGAAAATATTATTTATATGGGTCCAAAAAGAAATAGAAATTCATAGCCAGGAGGGATATTTTAAAAATTCATGGAAAACGCATGTTGTAACAGAACTGTGTATGGATCACAGAAATGTCTTCAGCAAAATAAACTTATCTTGTAACTTCATTTCCCATGAACTTTTTGATGAACCTTGTATGTCTCTGGCATTATGGACTCCAAATGGAAGGAGAGTGAGTTAAATGGAGTAAGCCCCACAAAGCCTTATTTTGTCTAAGACTGCATGGGTTTGATAACTACTATTTCCAGAACAAGAGGAGTACTTCTTAATTTAGCAGCATACAGGCTACATCTGGCTGTCAGGCTCAATAACCACCAACAGACACTTCACAGGCCACTGTCAGGTGTGCTAAACACACAGTCTTTACCCTCCCAATAAACCCCACAGAATATCTTTTGTTAATAGTATCCATTTTACATAAAACAACAAAGACATTGGAATGTTAATTGCTGGCTTGCAGCTAATAAGTGATAGCTCAGATTCAAAACAAAGGTTCATCTGACTTCCTAGCCATGTCTTTAGCCACTCTGCCCAGTGCCTATGAGGCAGAGTTTTTTATTTTGAGGAGATTTTGAGGAGAGTAAAATAAAAACATCATTTTAACAGTAGTCAATATTACCATGGTGAGATAGTCTGGATGATTAAAAACACAGAAAGATAAAATAACTATTTTCAACTCTCTGAAGGGCTACCATGCAGTAAAAACCAGTTTAGATTTTTTCTTATACAGCATCAAGTGTTAGATGTTAGGATTAAAAATGGAAGTTTAAGGGTGAGCAGTTCAATTTCAATATAAGAGAAGCATGAGTTAAATCTAAGCAAAATAGATTACTGGCTGCTTGGGCAGGCAATAAAAGCTTCTAAATGGAGGAATCATGATTGCTTGCAATGATTAAAAATGATTAAAAAAAAAAACAGATGTGTTGATGACTAACTGAACCAAGTGGTCTTAATGTGCCTTAAAGACTAAGGAATTCATGATCTTATGATCAAACAGAAGTTATTCTGATAGAAAGAGGAGCTGACAATGTAGAATGTTAGGCTTCCACTTGCAACATTGTCATCCCATATCAGAGCGCCAGTTCCAGTCCTGGCTGTTCTGCTTCCAGTCCATCGCCCTGCTAATGCATCTGGGAAGTGCATAAAGGTGACCCAAGCGGTTGGACACCTGCCACGCCCCAATCTGGACCTGACATTTGGAGAGTGAACCAGCAGATGGAAGATCTCTCTCTCTTTCTCACACACAGACATGCACACTGCCTTTCAAATAAATAAAATAACTCTTTAAAAAAAATAAAGGAAAAGAAAGGATGGCAGAATATTTATTGACCACCTATTTACAAACTCTATTTAAGCATCATCTCAATACTCACCGCAATGTCAGTATAATCCCCCAAATCAATAGCTTGACCTTTGTCTTGTATATAAGAACCAAAATAATATATTCAGTCCTGTGCCAAAAACTGAATCTGAGAGTATGTAAATAGCCGGACCAAGACTACACAGCTGTGTAACAGAAAAGAGCCAGGGTTGGAAGTCTGATTTTTTGGCCCTATGCAAAGTATGAGCAGAGAGAGAAACCAAGAATGTGCCCCAACTTGAAGAGAGAGACAGGAGGACCAAGTGTTAAATCCAAAGAAATGAGCAGAGGTCAGAACCCAAAACAACATCTACAGAATGTGCCTGGTGAGGGGTAGGGGGCTTATCAATGAAGGCTCATGGTACAGGAGGGATAAGGCTATTAAGAACACAAAGACACCTGCCAGGGGAGCCTCAGACTATCTTAAGGAACTTAGTGTTATTGCTTCACATATTGTTTTAGCCTGGGCTTGGATAAACTAGATATCCTAAAAAAGGTGAGGGGGCAACATTGCAGCACAGCCGAATTAGCCACTGCTTGTGACGCCAGCATCTTGTATCAGATGAAGAGCTGGTTTGAGTCCTGGCTGCTCCACTTCTGAGCCAGTTCCATGCCAATGCACCTGGGAAGGCAGAGATGACCCAAGTGCTTGGGCCCCTATCAACTACGTGGGAGACCCAGATTACGTTCCTGGCTCCTGGATTTGGCTTGGACTAGACCTGGCTGTTGTGTCCATTCGATGAGTAAACCTGCAGATAGAAGATCTCTCTCTCTCTCTCTCTCTCCTTTCCTTTTTTTTCCATTTGTCTCTGCCTTTCAAATAAATAGAGATAAGAGCTGAGAAATGAAGATCACCTAGGAAAAATTCATCCATTTCCAATCTACTTAATTTATCTCCCCTAATGAGAAACAACAATGACAAACAGGGTTCCGATGATGTGGCTTAGGCTGGTTTTCTGTGGGCAACTTGCAGTCTTGGTGGGCGTTCACTTCTGGGCATTCATTTCTTCAACAAATATGTTCTCCATGCCAAAGATCCATCACTGGGAACATGGGCCTGAGTCCCATTGGCTTTAAATCAAGCAACTGAGGCATTGTAGCAAAGGCTGGAGAAATAAAGGGAGAAATAAGCCAGCAGATAATTTAGGGCAGAATGTTCTAGAAAGGAGCAATAGCTGAAGCAAACGCCACAAGGAACGAAATATGGGATGCCAAGTACAGTGAGGGGGCAGGAGGAAAGAGTGGTGAGGTCAGAGAGGAGCCACCTTGGATCCCGTGACTCACCAGGAAGCCTGCAGAGATGCAGTGTAATTTACCTTCTAAAAGTATGAAATAGATGCCAGGATACCCCGATACGCTTGTGAGACATGGATAGTCACCATGAAGAGGTGGGAAGAGGGGTCCTAGTGCACTTCACACGGAAGAGTACTAAGCTAATCTGTATGCACCTGCCTAAAAAAAGTTTTCTCGATTAGCAAAACCATCTCTGTCCCCTCTTCCTGACACAGCTGCCAATGCTCTTCTCTCCCATCTCTAGCTCTTATGCTCAACTTACCTACCTCAGTTGGCCAGACGCATGTGTTTTATTTAACTCTAGAACAAATCCATTTTTCTTCAAACACGCCCCTTAAAAGATGCCCCATGCTTCCCAAACTTAACGAAAATCTTCAACCGAGAAGACCGCATTTGGGAGTGTGTTAGATTTTGCTGCTAAGAAACACTGTCCACTCTGCCTGTTGAAAAAAAAATAAATTAAAAAAAAAGAAAAGAAAGTTCTCTCCCTACTGTTCTTCTGGAGTGTCTATTCTTTAGACTAGACCTAATCTGAGTAATGTTTGTTGAGACCTAGAAATTGGAGTTTTTGTTGAAACTAATTATTTAGGGCATGGATGGTCTGATTTCGGAAAATGGCAGCACTGTGAGTAACGGCCAGCCAGCAGTGGAATATGGACCTGAAAGTGAAGGAAGGGAGATTTCTACCTGCAGCCTGAAGATGGGAATGCTCTTTCTGAAATATCCACAAAGTGCTGGCTAGGAGGCGCCTTCCCTGAGGTGTGACTTGGGGAGCAAGATCTCGAGAGCCCATTTAGTTAAAACTGTATTATTCATTAGTTAGAATAAAAGAACTGGAGGCAGAGAGACAGCTTGCAGGAGGTTACCAGCTGGGCCAGCAGACCAGAAGGATGGGAGCAGAAGTGCTGAGAATGTGAGTGAGATTATAAAAGTCAGGCTTTGCCATTTTGCACAAACTTTAACCATTTGGACAGAGTCAGAGGCTGTGAAACCAGCAGGCCGGGAGCCCCACTTCTGCTCATTTTGCAAAGAAGGTAGCACTGGCAAGAACAGCTCTCAGGAATCTTCATTATATTATAGTGCCCTTTACAGGTCAAATTTGATTATTGCTTGGCTCCCTGCATCCACGTGGGACATGGGAAGAAGCTCCTGGCTTTGGCCAGGCCCAGCCCCAGCCATGGCAGCCACTGGGGGAGTGAATCAGTGGATAGAAGACCTCTCTCTACCTCTACCTCTACCTCTACCTCTACCTCTGCCTCTGCCTCTGCCTCTGCCTCTGCCTCTGCCTCTGCCTCTGCCTCTGCCTCTGCCTCTGCCTCTGCCTCTGCCTCTACCTCTACCTCTACCTCTACCTCTACCTCTACCTCTACCTCTACCTCTACCTCTGCCTTTCAGATAAATAAAAATAAATCTTATTTTAAAACCCTGCAGAATAGTGACTTATAGCAATTATTCTCAAACTATGAACACTAGAATCATCTGGAGAGGTTTTTTCTAATTAAATATTTGTTTATCCATTGATTGATTGATTGATTTGAAAGGCAGAGTACGTAAGCAAGAGAGAGATTGACCTTTCATCTTCTAATTCACGCCCCAAATGACTGCAACACCCAGGTCTGGGCCAGTCCAAAGCCAGGAGCCAGGCATTCCATGCTGATCTCCCACATGCGTGCCAGGGGCCCAACTACTTGGGCCACTTTCTGCCCTCTCTGGGACATCAGAATCGTAACAGCCAGGATTCCAATGGAACTGGGACAGGCACTCAGATAAGGGATGCCTGTGAGTGCACAAGCAGTGGCTTAAGCTGCTCTGCCAAAATATTGGCCCTACGGAGAGGCTTGAGACATTCCAAACGCAGAGAATATTCTATATCACATACCCCAACTATCAGTAATTCAAAAAAAAAAAAAAAAGCCAAGTAGTTCCCATATACAACCAGCTTTAAAGATGAGAGTTTTAATAATAAAACATTTACATACAAATAAAAACTGCTCCCAAATTTTGCATTACTAATGGCCACTTAGATTCTCCTGATAACTTAGATTTAAAAATCTCAGTGTATTCTACCTTATAATTAAAGCTTAAATTTCCAAAATTTTGATGATTTCGTTTTAATTCACAATCCCTCTATAACTGACAATGGTTTAGACAATGCCGAAGGACTGCTGAGTCTCAGAATCAGAAATATAATGTTGCGTAGTTTTTAAATACTGTTTACAGTTCAAGGTTGGTTTTGGGATTGACTGATTTCCTCTCCCTTATTTCTGAAATCATTACTCAATAAGGGAAATAAAGAACCATAACCACACTCAGCATTTCCAGGCATGCAGATTACAAATGTTTTGCAAGTCAGCTTCAGGAGCTGAAAAGATTTCCTGATGGCAGGTGATACTTTTGTTGAATCAACAGGATTGACTGATCTCATGGTCGATGTTTAGTGAGTCAATCACTTTCACTACACAATGGATAACAGTGAGAGAACATTTTCTTTTCTTCCTTGGAAGGCTATTCTGTGATATTAAGAACAAAGGAAATCAACTCTCTGTGGAACCAGCGTCAATCCTCCAAAATGTAGCGCAACCATTAGGAGATAAAAAACGCGTGTCAGATGAGAAACAAATTGGCTAAATTGGTTGAAACATCTCTTTTAAATTAAGTTTACATATTAAAGGAAAGATAAAAAGGAGTGTGCACATCATTTTCTAAGACACAAATATCTTCTGATTTTTCAGCTAGTGCAACATTTCTATTTTTTCTCATTACATTTCCAGCACTTTGTGCTATGAGCAGCAGAAAATGAAATCAACATGGCTTAAACAGAAAAGAAGATGAATTTATTGGAGCATAGAACTAAAATATTTCTGGGTATCTGGTGGGGTTGGTCCAGAAGTTCAAATTCTGCACAGGTTGGTTTTCCTCTTCCTGTAGGCTCTGCTTTTTCTCTGTGCTGCCTTCATTTTTATTTTTTTAAAGAGTTATTTATTTATTTGAAAAGCAGAATTACAGAGAGGCAGAGGGAGGGAGAGAGAGAGAGAGAGAGAGGTCTTCCATTTGCTGATTCACTCCCTTATTGTCTGTAACAGCTGGAGCTCTGCAGATCAGAAGCCAAGAGCCAGGAGCTTCTTCCCTGTCTCCCATGTGAATGCAGGGACCCAAGGGCTTGCACCATCTTCCACTGCTTTCCCAGGCCATAGCAGAAAGCTGGGTTGGAAGTAGAGCAGTCGGGACTTGAACTGGTGTCCATATGGGATGCTGGCATTGCTGGTGGTGGCTTTACCCACTATGCCACAGCACCAGCCCCATGCTTGCGTTTTAGTTAAGTGTGTACCACATCATGAGCAGAGCAAAGTTCCCATGGTGTCTCAATGGCCTTTTCTGTTCCACTTGCCCATTGCCAAGTCAGAATCCATTGTCAAGGAGATGCCTCTTGGAAAGATCTGGTTCCGTGCACCTCCAACAGAGCTGGTGTTAGGACGGCTGGACTTAACACTCACGGTGTGGAGCAATGGTTCTCTAATGATTCTCAGAGGATAAGCAAAAGAATGATGTCAGAAAAGGAGAGAGAGCGAGACACTGGGAATGCAAAAGATTGCCCTTAAAGGGATCCTATGTCATATTCTCCCTTTAAAATGATGCATAATATTGGTCCTTATTCAGACATATTCACTCACCAACCTAGTAGGTTCACAATGTGGTATCATTATTCACACTGAGCACAGTTTGCACCAGCGTTGTGAGCAGCAGGTTAAAACTCCATTTGTAGTGACAGAATCCCATATCAAAACCATGTTGGATTCCTGGCAGCTCTGCTTCTTTTCCAGTTTCCTGCTAATGCACCTGGAAAACCAGTAGATGATAGCCCATGGACTTAGACCCCTGTCAATCATGTGGGAGACCCATACAGGGTTCCTGGCTTCTGGCTTCAGCCTGGCCCTGTCCTGACTGGTGCTAACATTTGGAGAGTGAATCAGCAGATGGAAAATCAATCTCTCTCTCTCTCTCTCTTGCTCTTGCTCTGTCACTCTGCCTTTCAAATACAAAAGGTACCATAAGTAAATCTTTAGATTGAGCACGGTTACCATCAAAGCAGAGTTCCACAACCTTGCTACTACAAGCATCGGAGTCAGAGAATTCATTATGTGCTCTGGTGTGTTCCACAGTATCCCTAACTTCACAAGCATGCCTCTCCACAGAACCTCTGAAGCAGATGCTGGCTGCTATGAGGTCCCACTCTTATGGTCTCCCACCTTCCTCCCTGAGCTTAAAGTTTCTTTGCTCTGTGTTTACTAAAATTAACTCACTAAATCAAAGGAGTGGTACAATCTTGCCCTGTTTTTCCAGGAACCTCAGGTCCTGAGAAAGAAGTAGCTACCACATGATTGACTGAAATCCACTTTAACATCATGCAAATTCCCAGAAGAACATGCTATCACTGACCATTCAAAGATGGATCGTGAGCACTGGGGAATGGTACACAAGTTGAGTCTTTCAAATCCAACTTCAGTCTGTAAGAACTTTTTCCCTTAACCCATGGAGGAGCCGGGGGGTTAAGCCAAGGCTGCATAGCCCCTTGCACTACACTTTGAATAAAACCGCCTTCCTTCTACCACCCTGAGGTCAGTGATTGGCTTGCTGTATTGTGGGTGGATGCACCCAGGTTTTGGGGGTCTTGTAATGGCTTCTACTCACCAGATGCCAGCTTCTGCCCCCACTTCTTTTTGGTAATCGAACGTATCCCAGACCTGGCCAAGTGTCTTTGTGGGGTGCAAATTTGTTCTTGGTTGGGAAACATGGCTTTAAACATTGAAATAAAAATGGTAAAAGAACAAAGAATATTACGATAAGGAGAAAACTGTACTCCAAAATATAAGCCATCTTTTCCGCTCCCTTACATCCTGGCCTTGCTACCATCATTACTTTAAAATTATTCACAGATTTAATGTTTAAAAGTTCTAAGAATAAAAGCTGAAACTGCAAAAACTGGATCACTCTCCTTGCTGCATTAAGATTCGGAGGGAGGGACGTGAAGAGAGCTGCTGCTTAAAGGGGCGCCAGATGGAGGTGCCCGCTGAAACGCAGGCTCCTTCCCCACTTCCCTTCTGATGTCGGCTGGTCACTATAGCAACGAGGAGAGAAGCGATTCAGAACCGGGACACACGCACTCCAGCATGACAAGTTCAATTTCAATCTAGATCAGCAACCGAAAAAGCAAATCAAAACAAAGAAACCTACACTAAGTGTAATGAACGCCTCACCCTCATCAGGCATCAGGAGATCAACACACCTTGCTGTGCCAATTAAGAGTGTGACACACAGTTCACGGGAACCCTGGGGATTCTTTAAGAGTAGAGAAAACTCAAAATATTTTTGTTGAGGCTTCACTTTGTATGTCTCTCATGGGAGTCCTGGATCCTCCGACTCTCAGGCAACTTAAACGTAGTGTCCTTTCCCTGTGCCTGTAGATATCCGGCCCATAAGGTGGAGCAATGGATGTCTGCAAGGACAGCAAGTGAACAGGATTGTAAATATTTAAATAGAGTCTGGAAAACATATGGTCCAAGCTAAAGAACCAGTACATCACTAAGGGAAAAAAATACTATATTCTCCAATGGAATTAAAAACATTTTTGTTCTATCAAAACTTGAAACATATAATTTAAATGTTTACAGCCACAGAGATATCTTAAAATTGAAACCATAATGTGCAAAACAGAAACAATGAGTTGCTTCCTAATGGGATTAAAATCAGTATTCAGAATACATATTACTTTCTGATTTTTATCATTGTAGAATTTTAAAGAAAATGATGTTTAGGGCTTTGTGTTTTTTCTGGAGTTGCTGTAGCTATACTGCAGTTGAAAGACCTTGGGAATTGAATTTCTTACTTTCATGAACTTGAAGTTCTAGAGGTGACTTCAATATATCTAACCACAGATTAGTCTTTGTGTAGAAAATTTTAAACTATTTTAAGTAAGTGAATCTTATTTTAAAAAGTCTTCTAGAAAAAGAATTTCAAAATATATAATATTCATTGCCTTCAAGAAGGAAGCTTATTCTTTTATCCAATTTACTCCCCTCCCAATGCCCCTAAAGGTGATTTTCCTTTGAGCTTTTCCCAGCAAAAGATGCAGTTTATAGCTGCACCTGCCCCGCCGTGCTATGCTACGTGATTACCCTTCAAACATTCCTGCCTGTGTTGGAGCTTTATTTCTATTTCCTCTTCTCCAGGTTAATAATCCTAGGAGATTTTCTTAGAATTGGTTTCAGATTTTAATTTCTTAACCAATTTTGAATCTCTCTTTTGGGTTGGTATATAAAAATATATATACAGAAAAAGAATATATAGGTTAATAAAATGCAAGGCAAATGGAACCTTTCAAATTCCTATGCATGTACTCTCAGTCTTATGTTATTTAAGAAACACATAGTAACCTATATATGTATTATGCTATTTAAGAATTACGTATCTTAAATATATACATCATCTCTTAGATGGTAGCTGCTTCCTTAATGAGATCTTCTTTGAAATCTTAATCCATAGTTTTTACTTAAATTATTTTCATCTGTATGCAGATAAATATTTATTCTCTAGAGGTGATGAAAATAACAAACCACTCTAGACTCAAGACTAGCAATAATGTAGGCAGCTGACTGGAGATCAGATTCTTATTTATAAATGTGATGATGAACAATGGATACACTGCACAATAGAATATTCAATCTATGTCCTTCCGCAAGAATAATATACTCACATGGAATTTCCCACAGGGCAGCAATCTGAAATGGATTTGAAGAGTATTTTCCTGGAATTTTCCATTTGAGCTGTATAAAAATAAAGTTAGAATTTGAAGTTAATTTCTTCTTTCATGTTCAACATGAGAAAATTGGAAGAATACTTGAGTTTGTAATGTTTTCCCCATAATAGAAAATTCAGCCACATATACAATAAAACTTCAGATTATTAACTTACAAGAGAAACTATACTTTCTTGTCAAAATAGGATGTTCACGTAGATAATATATTTTTATATTTTTTAAAGATTTATTTTTATTTATTTGAGAGACAGAGTTACAGAGAAAGGTAGAGACAAACACAGAGAAGAATTCTATCCACTGGTTCATTCCCCAAATGGCCACAACAGCCAGAGCTGAGCTGATCAGAAGTCAAGAGCCAGGAGCCAGAAGCTTCTTGCTAGTCTCCTAAGCAGGTACAGGGGCCCAAGGACTTTGGACATCTTCTACTGCTTTCTCAGGCATAGCAGAGAGCTAGGACTAGAACAGGCATCCATATGGAATGCTGACGCTTCAGGCTGGGGCTTTAACCTGCTGTGCCACAGTGCCAGCCCCTATTTTTATATTTTATTAACTCACTTTTGGTTATCTGTGGAAACATTGCAATAAACATACATAGTAACAATTGGATTAGATGAATATGTCTTGAGGATTTAGTAGGTGTTCAGCAAATTAAAAAATGACCCAGAGGCTGGTACCGTGGCTCAATAGGCTAATCCTCCGCCTTGTGGCACCGGCACATCAGGTTCTAGTCCCGGTCGGGATGCCGGATTCTATCCCGGTTGCCCCTCTTCCAGGCCAGCTCTTTGCTGTGGCCCTGGAGGGCAGTGGAGGATGGCCCAAGTGCTTGGGCCCCGCACCCCATGGGAGACCAGGAGAAGCACCTGGCTCCTGCCATCAGATCAGAGTGGTGTGCCGGCCACAGTGCACCGGCCGCAGCTGCCATTGGAGGATGAACCAATGGCAAAGGAAGACCTTTCTCTCTGTCTCTATCTCTCTCTCACTGTCCACTCTACCTGTAAAAAAAAAAAAAGACCCAGAATTTTACAAAGTTAGGTCAAAACCAATTTATTTAGTTATTTTTTTCTTTTTTATTTGAAAAGAAGAGTCACAGGGTGAAGAGAGAGACAGGGACAGGAAGAGAGACAGAGAGAGAGAGGGAGAGACAGAGAGAGAGAGATCTTCCATCTACTGGTTAACTTCCCAAAGGACCACAAAAACCAAAAGTTGAACAAAGCAGAAGTCACGAGCAAAGAGCTTCTTCTGGATCTCTCATGAGGTGGAAGGGGCCCAAGTATCTGGGCCATCTTTTGCCCTTTCCCCAGTTCACTACCAGGGAGCTGGGTGGAAGAGGACCAGCCATGACACAAATGAGACCCATATGGCATACTGGCATTGCAGGTGCCGGCTTAACACGTTGAGCCACAACACAGATCCCCAAAACCAACTGTTTGAAAAACAACAGAAAATAAATTTTCTGTAAATGCAGAAACACATTTTATTTAATAAAGAAAGTTCTGTAAGGCCTAATAACCTAGTTGTAAAATTCCCAAGGGAAAGCTCATTATGGCTTGTAGAAAGATCCATTCTTAAGCAGAGATCAACTGAACTATTTTCTCCAATAACATGAAAAATAATCTTGATACTAGGACTCAATGGCAGACTGTCTATCAGGCTCAATGATATTTGATGTTTATCTATAGGTTAAAACATCCTCTCTCTGGCAAATCACCAAGAGTCATCCTTTCTGCTATTCAGCCTAAGGCAATGAAGCTCTCAGTTCAGGCAGAAAGTTTAAGCAGACAATAAAATTATTGATAATCAAGATAAATAATATTTCAATGGAATAATTATTTAAAAATACAAATACAGGGTGAACGTGGTGATGCAGTTGGCTAAACCACTTCTTGGGATGTGCTTTCCTGCTAATACATGCTGGGAAGCCACAGATGATAGGTCAAATGCTTAGTTGCCTGTCACTTACAACCTGACTCAGCCCTGGCTGTTGCACGTATTTAGGGAATGAGCCAGCAGATGGAAGATCTCTCTCTCTCTCTCTCTCTCTCTCTCTCTCTCTCTTCCCTCCCTCCCTCTCTCCCTCCCTCTCTTGTTTTGCCTTTCAAGTAGATTCAAGTAAACAAACATTACAAAAAAATTCATGGTGAACAAAATATTTACTTTTTATATAAAATCATTTTTGACTCTCATTTATTACTGGCAATCATTGATACCCATTTGCCATATAAAATCTTTTAAAAGATTCTTAGTATGCATACTTTTTCCACTATATACTTTGAGAAAAAAAGAAGATAACATTAGGCTTTCTTTATTTGAGCATTAGACTTTTGTTGCAGTGGTCAAATAAGACACATTTCAGTTTCAGTGTCGTCTAAAACAACACGTGATGGTGTACGTTGTCTCACAACATATGACTCACGACACATAATTCTAGGTGCCTGGAGTGGGAATCCTTGAGGAGGAATGATAACCTGCAAAAATTATATGTCCAAGGGGCTTGGATTTTCAAAGCTCCCCTTATAGTATGCTTCCGTTATTTCTTTTCATATATGGTATGGGCAACAGGAGGCTTTTCATATGCATGATGATATTGATAACAATTACATCTGAATTTGAGTTGTTATGAAAGTAAGACAATATCCATGAAAGTGATGAAAATGATAAAGCATTACACAAATGCAAATTATTAGTCAAGTTTTTTTTTTAAAGATTTTTTTACTTATTTATTTGAGAGGTAGAATTACAGACAGTGAGAGGGAAAGACAGAGAAAGATCTTCCACCCGCTGGTTCACTCCCCAAATGGCCACAACAGCAGGAGCTGTGCCCATCCGAAGCCAGGAGCCAGGTGCTTCTTCTCAGTCTCCCACATGGGTGCAGGGGCCCGAGCACTTGGGCCATCTTCTACTGCTTCCCCAGGCCACAGCAGAGAGCTGGATTGGAGGAGGAGCAGCTGCGACCAGAACTGGTGCCCATATGGGATGCTGGTGCCACAGGTGGAGGATTAACCTACAGCGCCATGGTGCCAGCCCCGTCAACTTTTTTTTTTTTTAACTATGCTTTAAAATAGCAGGGCTATTTGAAATTTTATTTAAAATTACTTTGAAGTAATTACAGGCTCATAGGAATTAAAAGTTCAAGGAGGCTCATGTAGTCTTCTCCCAGATTCCCCAAGTAACAGCTTCTATGACCATAATATAATATCAGAACCAGAAGTTGACATTGGTGTAATCTATGCATCTTAATCAGATTTTGTCACACAACTTCTCTTGTGTAGGTGTACATTTGTGTGTAGTTTCATGCTATCTTATCACATCTGTAGATTTGCATAAATCCTTGCCTCTTTTCTTGCCTTCTTCCTCACATTTCAAACTTTTACTGGTTAAACCTGTTCAATTTTCAGAAAAATCTTTTTTTTTTTTCATTTGCCTTCTTTCCATTAGGTATCCTATCTGGTCTCTACCTTCCAGTTCTCACTGTTCTAATCCCTTCTAAATGTATCCTTTTTAAGCACATTTGATATTTTTCTGAAGATTCAGCACAGCTCCTCTACCACTCACCTTCTGGAAGCTCCTGGCACCAGGATCCCAGCCAATCCTCTACCCTTGTGTCTGAGTATTTAGTAATGGTGCTTGACATTAGGTTCACCAATATTCCCTGTTATCTCCTTAAGATATGTGAAGACATGGAACTTCCATAATTTCTTTTTCTCAAAGATTTGCTTATTTATTTGAGAGGTAGAGTTACAGAGAGAGAGAGAGAGGAAGAGACAGAGAGAAAGGTCTTCCATCCACTGGTTCACTCTCCAAAAGGCCACAATGAGCAGACCTGAGCCAATCCAAAGCCAGGAGCCAGGAGCTTCCTCTAGGCCTCCTAATGGCTGCAGGGGCCCAAGGACTGGGCCATCTTTCACTTTCCTAGCCAAAGCAGGGAGCTACATCAGAAGAGAAGCAGCTGAGACATGAACTGGTGTCTCTATGGGATGCAGGAGCCACAGGAAATGTGTGCAAAAGCAAGGGCTGTGGTTATGAGGAAAAGTTGTCACAGCCAGGGCTACTCTGGCCACGAGAGCCTTTCACTGCTGCAGGGTCACGTGATTCTGTAGATAGCGGGCACCCCTCTGGTTTAAGAAACTAAACCCCTGCAGAGCTGTATCTGATCCAGAAACAAGCCTCACTGGTTTTAAGCTGCTGAACTTTCAAGCTGGTTCTAAGTACAGCATGAACTTGCCCATCCTTACACAACTCTATGGGTCTCTCTGCAACAGATTCTCATCCTCTGTGCATCTGTACAATAAATGCCTATTGAGTCTTGAAGGACTTGTTCTATTGTCGCCACCCTACTCTACAACCACAATTCTTGCTCTCATGTCTGTATGTCACAGAAGCACATGTGCTTGCATATGTGCACTTAGACATGTTAGCACACATATCATACTATATGATGAACATTGCTTATTTGACTACATTTCTGGGTAAACTGAGCTGCTCCTGGTCAGATCCATGCTGTAGCAGAGAGAACTAGCTTTTTCTCTCCTGCTTCCTTTTCATTTTGAATCCACATACCATTCCCATGTTGGAAAAACCTAGGCTGCTCAACCAAAGAGTACATTTCTAAGCCTTCCTTTAAGCCAGGTTTGATTAATTTTTCACCAAGGGAAACTTGCAACATCTTTCTCATCCTTTAGAGAAAATCATCCACTCTCCATTTCCTCCATCTGTTTTTCAGTGGGCTGGAATGTGGGTATGATAGGAAGGCAGCACTAGCCATGTGAGCTAAGACAATGCATCAGAGCATATGCTGGCAAACTATTGTCCATGGTCCAAACCAGTTTGCCTCTTATGTGCTGTCAGCTCAATGGACAACGTCTGCTCTTTGGTCTAAACGGCACTAGTTGCTCCTACCATGTTCATTTCCCATCAAGTGCAGAGGAAGCAAACAGGCTCATGCCCTCAAGGTCATGACCCAGAAGTCCTGCACATTTCTTCTCTGTGACTATGCTTGCCAACATATACCTGCATGGCTACATGCAGTTACAAGTGTGTCTAGTATTTTAATCTTTAACTGGGCAGCCATATGCCCACAACAATTTGGAAGCTGTATTACTAAACAAGAAGGACAGAATGGACACATGAGGCAACTGGTATTTTCTACCACAAACATTAACCTAGGAAATGTGATTTTACAACAATTGGCTATTTGATATTCTCCATTATCTTTCTTTCTAGATCACTGAGCCGTAAAATTGCATGTGTATGTTGAGAACTGTATCACACCTGAGTTAAGAGCTAAAATCCCCATGAGGGCCAACAAAGGTAGCAATACTCACCTTTGAGGACCTACAGCAAGTCTGTGATGTAAAAATTAAATATTGAATGATTCCAAGAGAAATTAGGGAATAGATAACTACTGATTCAAAGAGTATGGCCAGAGAAAGACACTGGATTTAAGGGTGTTGATCAGAGAACATATACTCTCACATTCTGGGGCCACCGTGTAGGTGAGTCCCAAAAGAATGCTATGAGCTGTGGGACTACAGTGCATACCTAAGCAGAGAAACACACCAGTGAGAATCTGGGCAGACATCTTGCATGAACCAAATAAAAATGACTTTTGCTCTTGCGAAAAAAAAATCACGGTCTCATTTGTGGTCACAGAGCTAACATTAGTGAAAGAGTTAAACAGTAATATTAAGTGTGATTAAGTACTAAACTCAATGTTTATTTATATTAAAAGGGACCTTTAAACAGTGCCCCTGACTGATGGATTTTTTTTTAAAGTGAGCTAGAGAGAGCACCAATCAAACATGTACTAACTCCTGTCCTATACACTGCTTATTTTAATACTATTATTTCAAACATTTGTAACATTGCCCTCCCAAAATACAATCTGGGTTTTGATCACAAGAATTCTTATTCTTGCCTATTAACAAAAAATCAATCCAGGAGGCAATTGCTGAATACTAAGTAACATCATTACTATAAGGTGTGACCAAGATGTGGCTGTGCTGTTTGGCATGTTTACAAAATCAGGCAGGGGCAGAGGTTAGGCACCTGAACTGGTGACATCATCATAACACCAGGATGCAGAAAGTTCATTCCAACTGAGAGAAGATTTCATGAAATAGGAGAGCATTTTTAAAAGCCCCGAGGGAAGCAAAGATTTCTAAGAAGCATTATTTTTGGTATACACTGGCAAGAATATGTGATATCACAACTCTGTATTTCAAAGGAAGGAGGGAAGGAGTATACAAGATTTTTTTTTTTTAAAAAGGCAAAGTTATTGAGCTCCATACAGCAGTGGGTCATCCATCTATTCTAGCAGCCAGTCATGTCAATTGTGTCCCCACTTCTCCATCTTTACTGTCAGTGCCTGGTGCAAAGCGTTCAATACTTGGTTGCTTTTTATCTGGCAGTGCCATGACCTCCTGCTGCCCTCTACTCTGACCCCTTCCATCTACCCTCCACACAAAAGCCAGATTTCTCTTTAAAATGCAAAGTCTAGCCAATCTCCTCCTGGCTGAAAACCTTCAACAGCTTCTTCATATGAACTGAAGAAAAACCCCATTTCTAACTGAATATCTGAGGCCCCCAGGGCATGGCTCTGTCTGAACTCCAGTCATAGGTACCTGGATCTCACCTCACAGTGCTATCTCCATAGAGACCCTCTGCCATCTCCTGCATCAGAACTTTGGGCAAGCTGACCACTTCCCCATAAACAATTTCATCAGGCAGATTCTCACTCATCCTTTAGGTCTCATTTTGGATGTCACTTCCTTAGAACATTGTCCCATGCAATCCCAGGGGAGTATTCTTTGTTGACATCCTTCTCTACACCCTTGTTGTTTTGTATGATGCATCCCAGTCAGCAAAATGTACCACTGTTGTCTAATATTCATCTCTATTATGCTTATTAAGCACCATGAGAGCAGAGACCATGCGGGTCTAGTTGAGATCTTGGTCCAGTGACCAGTGCTCAAAAATACTCATTTAAGTATATGAATGAAGTGTGAGTGAATGAGCAGATGATCAAGGACTTTATCAGATAGACAACAGCACATTTTACTTGCTTGTTTACATACTTATTATTTGAGAGGGAGAGAAAGAGATGGAGATGGAGATGGAGGTGAGAGCGGAGGTGGAAATGGAGATGGAGATGATGGAGAGGGAGATGGAGATAGAGAAAACCATGTTCCCATCTGCTAGATTATCCCCCTAAATGTCCACAGTGGCTCAGACTGGGCTGGGGCCAATGTCAGGAGTCAGGAGTTCAATCTAGATCTCCCATGTAAGTGGAAGGAACTCCATCGCTTGAGTCATCACCTTCTGCCTCCCATGGTTTGCATTAGTAGGAAGCTGGAGTCAGATGCCAGAGCCAGGAATCAAACCCAGTCACTCCAACATGGGATGTCAGTGTCTTAAATGGTATCTTTACTGCTTGACCAAATGCCATCCAGTGATGTTATTTTCAAAGTCTTGGATAGTTGATCTTCACAATGTGACAGGACTCATTTAAACGACACTTACGACTTAGAATTTCTTTGAGCAAAGGTAAATAAAGTAAGACATGTAGAAAAAATTTATGTTTAAAAAAAGTCTTTATGTAAGAGACAGAATCACAGAGACACACACAGATAAAGAGAGAGAGAGATCAATCTTCTATCTGCTGGTTCACTCCCCAAATGCCCCTATCAACCATGTCTGGGAGAGGCCAAAACCATTAGCCAGGAACTTTATCTGCGTCTCCTACATGGGACCCAAGTATTTGGACCATCTTCCACTGCCTTCCCTGGTGCACTTACAGGAAACTAGAATGGAATCTGTGCAGACAGAACTTGAACCGCAACTCCAACAAGGGATGTTGGCATTGTGGTAATTTGCACCTTAAGCTGCCATACCACAACACTGCCCTCCCCAGCACACCCACCCTGCAGAATGCAGTGCTTTTGAGATTGCACTGATGATAAAAGCTTTTGAAAGATAATAATAAGTATAATGGGAATGATAGCACTTTATTTTTTTCTTTTTTTAAAAGCTTTTATTTAAAGAATATACATTTCCAAAGTACAGTTTATGGATTACAATGGCTTCCCCCTCCCCGCCCATAACTTCCCTCCCACCTGCAATCCTCCCCTTTCCCGCTCCCTCTCCTCTTCCATTCACATCAAGATTCATTTTCAATTCTCTTTATATACAGAAGATCAGTTTAGTATATATTATGTAAAGATTTCAACAGTTTGCCCCCACATAGCAACACAAAGTGAAAAATACTGTTTTAGTACTAGTTATAGTTTTAATTCACAATGTACAGCACATTAAGGAGAGATCCTACATGATATTTTTTTAAAAAATTGATTAATTTTCTATGCAATTTCAATTTAACACCAAGGTTTTTTTTTTTCATTTTCAATTATCTTTATATACAGAAGATCAAGTCAGTATATACTAAGTAAAGATTTCATCAGTTTGCACCCACACAGAAACACAAAGTGTAAAAATACTGTTTCAGTACTGGGTATAGCATTACTTCACATTGGACAACACATTAAGGACAGATCCCTCATGAGACGTAAGTACACAGTGACTCCTGATGTTGATTTAACAATTTGACACTCTTGTTTATGGCGTCAGTAATCTCCCTAGGCTCTAGTCCTGAGTTGCCGAGGCTATGGAAGCCTTTAGGGTTTGCCAACTTCGATCTTATTCCAACAGGGTTATGGTCAAAGTGGAAGCTCTCTCCTCCCTTCAGAGAAAGGTACCTCCTTCTTTGATGGTCCTGTTCTTTCCACTGGGATCTCACTCGCAGAGACCTTTCATTTAGGTCTTTTTTTTTTTTTTCAGAGTGTCTTGGCTTTCCATGCCTAAAATATTCTCATAGCACTTACTTTAAGCACCATGTAAACAAATCACCCAGGAGGTAATTAATGCCTCCTAAGATGGTAGGTGTCGCTATCTCCATTTCATAGACTGAACCATGAGACAACACCTTGATTTCTCAGTTGTGAGTGAGGTTGGCAGAGCCTGGAATGCAGAAAGAGTAGCTAAACATGTGGATCATACTGGCCCCTCGTTAGCTTGAGTGCCCATCAATATAATATCAAAGGAAGTTGATAGTGGTATCTCTGAAATTTTCAATCCCTACTGCCTTAAGTACTGTTCCTTGTACTATAGTCCGATCAATAATACAGACAATTAGAATAGAATTGAATAGAATAAGAGACAAATAAAACAGAGACAATTGAATAGAACAAGAGCTGAGGGCCATGAAATACAGTTTACTTGTAAAAATATATCACTTAGATATTATGTCAAATTTTGAGACCACTAAATATTTAGGTTTTAGTTTTGTTAGAAGATCTATTAATTTCTTATCTTTGAAAACATTAATATGGTTTCTAAGATTGAATCATATTTATCCTAAGAGGCAGGATTGGAGATCCAAGACCATGTGCCACTTTAAAAAAAATCTGTCAGGAGATTAGTAAGGGTATCAGACAGATTTCAGTGCAAATGGAGCCACTTAAAATAGATTCACCTTTTTAGGGAAGGTAGTATGGCAAGATAAATCTTTTTTATATAGTACCTTGGAATAACTCTTACTCGCTAAACTGCATTCTTCTGCATAATTTGTATGAACCTAAAATTTTTTGGATGAAATTAATTTTACTAAATCTTATTCTTGCATTTATTTGGGACAATTTTTCCCAAATAAATGTTTCCCAAATAAGTGCTTCCTGTACTACTAAGTAATGTAGGCAAACTTTTTAGAATCAGTTTGTGTTAGTATAATCCCAATCAATACCATTTAAGTTTCTAAATAATAATTCATTTCAATAAATGCACCAAGTGTCTATGTGAATGATAAAATACCCCATTTTAAGTAATCAAATGGGAATGAATTATATTTTAAACCATTCTGTTAATTAACTGTATTTTAATAGATACATATTAAAAGAAAGGACATATCAAAAAAGTATACAGACATGAATTTACATCAGAAAGATTGTGGAAAAATAAATTTAAAGGGATGAGTTTATTTTGGTGCAAAGAAATTTTGAAATCCATGCACAGTTTTTTCATAGTATGCATTTTCCATGTATTATGAAAACAAAATGTTTTGTAGCAAAATTTTTTGCAGGAAAATAAACTCTTACTTTTAATGTCATTTTTCACAAACCTCTTGAAGTACTAGATACATATAGCAATGCATATATAAGTGCACCATGCTTGCATATTTGAAGAGTGCTCCTAAATTAGGTCTGTGAGCACATGTATATACATTGATCTCTCCATTCATACACATGTATATGTATATTTCAATTAATACCAAACGTACTCCAGTGATTATTCACTGACAACCACACACCTCATGGTTAAGATGATGAACTCTGAATGAAGATCGTCTGCTTTTCTATCTTGTTTCCATTTTCAATTAACTGTATGACTCTATGACTTAATAAATTCACATATAAAATTGGAGAAATCAAATTACATATTTTATAGACTTTTGTAAAGATTAAATGCAATAATATAAATGAACTTTGGAGTGCCTAGCCCATGTGCATGTTCAATAAATTTTAGCCATTGCAATATAATTGTATTTATTTGAAGCTGTTGTGACAACACTTTAGAAATAATTTTGATGAAAGTTAAAAAGATTTGCCATCCTATTAGTTTATAGCATTGAATAAACATTGATATACTTATAAAGGAACTTTCTGATTTGTACCAAGAGGGCCATCTATAGCAGCTAGACTTGCCATGCTCTACCATCCCTCATTTTTACCTAGTGGTGTAGAAGGAAAACATTGCCAAATAACAGTCAACACTCAATGAATCTATCTAATCTCACCACTCTCACCATTCTTAGTTAAAATCAAAAGCATTCTAAACAACAATACTTACAATGAAGAGTGGTACTTTAAACCTTCAAGTAGGAAAGATTTAAGCAAAAATACTAATCAGTATGCAGTGCAGAGTCTGGGGTTGGATTTTACCAATTGGCACTCCTGTGCTAAGATTTTGGCATATGGAATTTTCATTTGAGCAACAAAATGCATCTAATTGTGTAATTTGCATTTCTTAATGAGTGCCTGTGGAAAGCAAGAGTAAATAGGAAACATTTTACTTCTTGGAATGGAAGATATGACTGGCTTCTGTGGGCACTTTCTTCCAAGAATCTTCTTGGCTTTGGGTGCCTTAATGAAATTAAAGTTAGAAATTGAGATCAGTTTGCAGCCTGACATAGAAGACAGAGAACCTTGAGATATTTGTTCCTTCAGTGAATATGTACACAAATGGTCCATGATTTACAATACTTTGAATGATGGTTTTTCAACTTTATGGTGGCACAAAAAGGATATGCACTGAGTACAGCTTATCTCCAGGTTTGGATTTGAACCTTTTCTTGGGCTTGGGATATGTAGTAAGATCCTGGGCATCCCTGCCATCAAGAGGGAAACAACTTACACTCTACACTGCTACTATGCGATGAAGTTCAGGAGGTTAGGTGTATTGAATGTATTTTCAGCTTGTAGTATCTTAGACTTTCTATGGTTTCGTTAGGATGCACTCTAAGTCAAGGAGCATCTATCAGCATAATGTGATGTTTTATACAATCATGCTAAGGATATTCAATTATTAAATCTCTCTTACTGTTAAATGCTTTCTCTTGCTATTCTTAAATGATCTCTTATGATTAAACTTGATGCTTAATGTTCAATAAAATATTAATAGGATCATAGAGCAAATCTAGGAGGATTATTAATTTTTGCTACTCACTGAAAACAGGCAAATACAATATTTACTTCTGAAAGACTTAACTCGTTTTTTTTGTTTTGTTTTGTTTACCATATTTCTCAAGGAAAAATTAAGAAAAGTAGGTCTAAAAACTACTTTCCAATATTTTCACTATGAGAATTTCATGCACACATATTCATTCATTTTGTTACACAAATATTTATTGGAATATGGGCTTTATACCAGTGAGATTTTATATATATATATATATATATATATATATACATATTTACAACATTGCTAATCTCTTCTTTATTTTTCTATGATAAAACACAAAGGAACAGCATAGATTCTACTTTCACATTAAGTATTTTACCCTTCTTCCTCAACTTAAGCAATGCACCCAACTAAAAAATCAATTTGCCTGGCATGCATTGCATAGTAGGTTGACTATGCAACTATATCGCTATGAGTAGAACTAGTGGAAGTTAATTAATGGAGTTTCCAGGAAGGTTCTTTGTAAAGAGGAAAGGATTTCAACAAATAAAGAGCCTTTTGCCCATGGGCCCAAAGAACCCTGCTAACAACACCTATAAACATAGCAAATGCTACTCTACATTTTAGATCCAAAAGAATCAGTTGCCTTATCCTCTAACACTTTTGTGGAATACTATTTCAGACTTTAGCTTCTATATTGAGAATGACCACATTTAAAAAATAAACCCAAATCCTGTATAAGTCACTCTTTTTCAATTTTCTGTTATGAACATCTAATGCCATTCTTTAACTGGCTTCTGTGTACTTATCTTCCAAAATTGATTTTATTAATGAATTGTACAACTTCTTTAATTCTATAAGTCCAGTAGAGAGTATATGATATTAAAAACACACTACAGGAACTGGCGCCACGGCATAGTAGGCTAAGCCTCTCCCTGTGGCACTGGCATCGCATATTAGCACCAGTTTGTGTCCCGGTTGCTCCTATTCCAGTCCAGCTCTCTGCTATGGTCTGGGAAAGTAGTGGAAGATGGCCTAAGTCCTTGGGCCCCTGCACCCACCAGGGAGACCTGGAAGAAGGTGTTGGCCCTGGCTTTGGATCAGCTCAGCTCTGGCCATTGTGACCATTTAGGGAGTGAACCAAAGGATGGAAGACATTTCTCTCCGTCTCTCCCTCTCTCTGCCTATAACTCTACCTCTCAAATAAATAAATAAAATCTTTACAAAAAATAAAATGTATAAAATAAATTACACTCACACTGCATTTATGAAAACTCCACAACTAGCATCATAGTTGATGGTCAAAGACTGAAAGATTTTCTCCTAATACTAGAAACAAAACAAGGCTATTTGTTTTTTCACTTAATCAAAAAGTATGAAGGTGCTTCAAAAAGCATGTGGAAGTATAGAATTGAAAGGTGCAAAAAATTGAAATTCATGCAGTTTTCCCAGGACATGTATTTTTGACCAACTTTTGGAAGATATCTCATATTGGGTAAGAAAAATAAAAAGCATCTAAGTTGAAAGAAATGAAATTATCTCTGTTCACCCATGACATAATCTTACACACATTGTTATACATAATAAGCAAATTTGACAAAGTAGTAGGATATATTTTCTTTTGATAATAAACAGTGGAAATCAAGAAAACCATTTCACTCATAATAGGATCAATACCAATTAAAGAATTGGGAATAAATTTCACAGTGGAGGCCAAAATAATTACAAGCTGAAAGTATAAAATATTACTGAAAGAAATTAAAGAAGACATAAATAAATGGAATGTTCGCCTATGTTCATGGTTTGAAGTGATAATACAACTTGAAGCAATCGATAGGTTCAATACAATGACGTCAAAATTCCAAGAGTGTTTTTCTTGCAGAAAAAACAAACTGAAAATTCATATGTAATCTCAAGTGTCTCTGAAATTGCAAAACAACCTCGGAAAAGAACAAAGTGGGAGAACTCGTACTTCCCGGTTTCAAACTTACTACAAAGACAAAGTAACCAAAACAGTGTGATACTTGCCAAAGATAGATACATAAACCAATGAAATAACATAAAGAACCCATACATAATACTTTCATATGCAAGTGAACTAGGATATATTGTGTAAGAATATAACTAAAATATAAACTTATTTTTGGTGCAAAAAATGATGGGTGATTGAGGGAAGGAAGTATGTTTATCTTCTTAGAATTGTATCTATGAAATACATGAAATCTGTTCTGCTTATATTAATATAGCTTTTTTATAACATGCATTTTCCATGAACTTTTTGAACATCTTCTCCTTGTTTACGATCAGTTAATTTGCAATTATTGTGCCAATACCACTTAATGTAAAAAGATGTTCTTGGCAACTAGTAGTGCTGGGAAAACTGGATAACTAAGATGAAAACAAAGTTTGACCGTCACTGTATATCATGCTCAAAAATCAACTCAAAATAAATCAAAGATATAAAATTTGGAGCTGAAATTACAGAACTCTTAGAAGAAGAATACATATAGTAGAATCAGTTTGGCAGTGATTGCTTATGTATAACACCAAAAGCACAGGAAATAAAATAAAAATAATTAATTTAACTTCATCAAAATTTTAAATTTTTGTACCTCAAAGAAAAATATGAAGAGAGTAAAAGACAATGCAGAGAATTGGGGGAAATATTTGCCAATCATGTATTTGAAAAGAGATTAAGACCCAGAATACATAAGGAACTCCTACCATGAAACAATAACATAAAACAAATAACCTAATTTGAAAATGGACAAAGGACTTGAACAGACATTTCTCCAAAGAAAGTCAACAAATGACCACAAACACATGAAAAGATGCTCAATACTACTAGTCATTTGAGAAATGAAAATCAAGTTTACCATGAGATACCACTTTACATCTATCATTGTTTTAAAAGACAGAAAATAATAAATAATCATGATGATGTGGAGATATTTGGCCCCTTGTGAATTCCTGGTGGGAATACAAAATGGCACAGCCACTAAAGATGAAGTTCAGTGACTCCCCAAAGAATTAAACAGAATTATCATGTGATCCAGCAGTACTATTTTCAGATATGGACCCAAAAGAATTAAAAGCAGAGACTCAAATGGATGCTTGTCACTCTGGCCTCAGATTCAGCCCTTAGGGCATTTGGATCTGGCTAAAAAGCCCATGAGAGCACTTCAGGCATGGACAGCCAAGACATTGTGGGAAAAAAAAATCTACATGAAAGATCTCTGTGAATGAAATCCCAGTAGAGAGAAGGGGCCATCAAGGAAGGAGGTACTCCTCTCTGAAAGGAGGAGAGAACTTCCACTTTGATTATGGTCTGGTCTAAATAATATCAGAGTTTGTTGACTCAGGAGGCTTCCATATCCTTGGTAGGTCATGACAAGAGCCTCAGGTGATCACTAACATCATAAATAAGAGTGTCAATTGTTAAATCAACAACAGGAGTCACTATGTACTTGTTCCCCATGTAGGACCTCCGTCCTTAATATGTTGTACTATGAGAATTAATGGTAAAACTCGTCTTCAAATAGTACTTTATGCTTTGTGTGTCTGTGTGGGTGCAAACTGTTGAAATCTTTACTTAGTATAGAGTTTATCTTCTGTATATAAAGATAATTAAAAATGAATCTTAATGAAGAATGGGAGAGGGAATAGGAGGTGGAATGGTTTGGGGGTGGGAGGGTTGGTATGGGGAGAAGAACAACTATAATCCAAAAGTTGTACTTATGAAAGTTATATTTATTAAATAAAAGCTTTCTATAATAAATAAATAAAAAACAAATGGATTCTTGTACACCAGTGTCCATAGCAACATTATTCATAATAGTTCTGGAGGCTGTTCAAAATCAAGATGTTGGAAGATTGGGTGTCTTTAAAAGGGCTTTGGTATTATGGACAGGTGTTTCTGCTGTATCCTTACATTGCCATGAAAATAATGACAGAGAGATCTTCCATATGCTGGTTCACTTCCCCACGTGGTTGCAACAGCTGCGAGAAAGCCAGACCAAAACCAGGAGCCCAGAGCTCTGTCTGAGTCCCCCACATGGGAGACAGGTGCCCAAGCATTTGCACCAACTTCTGCTGCCTTCTCAAGTGCATTAGCAGAGAGCTAGATGGGAAGCAGAGCAGCCAGGACTCCATTTGGCACTAAGAAATGGGATACCAGCAACACAATCTGCAGCTTAACCCAAGGTACCACAACCACCAGCTCCCATGTCTTTTTCTTATAAGGGCACTAATCCCATTCAGGAGGGCTCCTCTACTCTAGTGACCCAAAGAACTTCCCCAGGTAACACCTCCTAACTCTAGGACAACACAACAGTGCCTGTAGAAAATCTAAAAGAATCACAGAAGAAGCTCAAAAGCAAGAAAACCCCATCTATGGTGATGAAAGTCAGGTTAATGATTACCCTTGGTGGTAATGATGACTCGTTTCTGGAAAGAATGTGTGATCATAATCCATTTCTTGATCTTGGTGAGCTCTACACTAATATGTTTGCATTTTGAAAATTTTGAAAGATTTTGTGACATTCTCATTGTACATGTTAATTCATAAAACTATTTATATTATTTATAATACCTAACATTTATTGAGTCATTGAGATGATCATGTTTCATAGGTTATAACATCTAATATTAAAAACACTTGCAGAAAACAGATCCAATTTTTAGTCCTCTTTTACAAGTAAGAAAATAAGCTCTGGAAGATTAATTTGTCCAATTATATACACAACATGAAAAATCCAGAACTCTAAACACAGATGCTTATGATGCCAAACCCATGTTTTTTGTTTTTTTTTTATCATCACACATTTAAATGTTTGCAACCTTTTATTTCACTTATCATTGTCTTCTATTCAGTCTTATTTTTTTTCCCAATCTCTTTTGACAATTGTTTCTGTTCAAGATTTTAAGCAACAAGCACCAGTTAAACTCTCATTCAAAATGATTGTGAATTCACAACAGCCATGAGCTCAAATGATTACACGCCTGAAAAACCTATGCTTAGGGAGATAATATTGAATGCACACTGCGTTTTACTTACATTTACGCAAGATTGACTCAACCTGTCAAGTGTTTAAAAATCAAAGCCAGACTTATGGCCCAAACATATATTAAATCATGTGCACAAATGATTCATAACAAAAGCCAATCCACCTCCGTGTGCTAGCAGCCATGAACAAATCACAGCTATGCCTAACTCTGGAGAACCACTCTTCTCATATATGGTTAATGATGAGATTACAATGACAGCAAAGCAGTGGAGATGAATGGGTGACCATAAAATATAAGACATATGCTCCAGTAAGACCCAAAATAATTGAAAGAAATTAGATCATGGTGGTACTTCTCGTTCTTCCACCTAATTTTTTTTCAATTCCCTAACAGAAGTTGATATAAGACGAGAAAATATTTGCTGGTCAGCACACAAGATGGTGAAACCTTCCCACTTTTGTGCAGATGGAAGCTAACTTAATCTGGTTCATGTGTTTTAAGTACATCTTAAAATAAAAACTGGAGGCTGATTTGCACCCAGAAAAACTGTGCATGAAGCTGCAGAAGTAGGCAAGCAATTTAAATTTCCAATATGTCTTTGCAATTTTTTTAATTCCAATGGGGTAATAATGTTACCATTTTCACTTCATCATTTGATTCCTTTTGAAACCCACATTTACATTTCAAATATTACATCTGACCTAATTATTTCAAGAAATGTTGAAGTTGTTTAAAAAATCAATTACAATACCCAGTATGTTTTGTTTCCACTTGCAAATTCATTATTTGAACTTGCTATCAGAATTCATAGCTGTAGATTTTCCAACTATAAAACATGTACAGCATCTGTTATTTTCTCTTGGAAGTAGAGTCCTTGGAGTACTTTGGCAAACTTGGTTATGAAAACATACAGTGCATATTAGTGTACTGTATATCAATGTATATGCAGCATTATCCTACATAACTGAACAATGGTCACTCAAGGTTTACTTTTATATCTTTATTAAGTTTAAAAATCATGTGATACTCATATGTAATATAATTAATTTTTTCAACGAAAACAGAAAGCTGAGTGCTAAATTTTTGTAAAGTGATTATTCAAAGGATTAAGTTTTTACTTACTGTTCTATAACTAGTTGATATATTTCCCACTTCAGTCAGAAAAAAAATAGAAGAGCCAGGCTGAAATTATATTTGGTTTCATCTTATTCTATCGTTGTCAGCCCTGTTGAGTCCAGCTTCCAAGAAGGAAGCCATGTGAGTCTTATTTACAAATTTATTCTGTGATTCTAGCATAGTGTCTCTTGCATAGTGGATGCTCAGTAAATTTCTATTGAATGCATAAATGGGTTTTCAACACAATGTCACCTTGGAAAGCAAGCAAAGAGAGAATTGTGCTTGTGTCAAAGGTAGACAGGAACACTCGACTTTGAGGAGTAACTAGGAGAATTTTCAGGACCCAGCCAAAGGCGTACTCATGTCTGTGATTTATTATAGTGCAAGGATACGAGACACAATCAGTGATGGGAAGCTACTCATGGAATGAAGTTCATAGGAAAATAGGCACAAGTTTCCAAGAGTCTCCTCCCAGTGGAGCCACATAGTGTGTGCTCAACTCCCCCTTGAGTAGGACATGACAAAATGGAAAACACTGCCTACCAAGGAAGCTGGTCAGTACTCAGAACTGTGATTACTGGGTGCCTGTCACATTGTTTTATTAATATGTTGTCCCTTAAATCATTTAGCCTTTCTGTGAATTATCAATCCCACAAATATTTGTTGAATGAATAAATAATGTATGAGCATATTTACATATGTTCTTTGAAAAATAACTTTTGCTATTGGTTGAAATTACAATATTTTAAAATCCTTTTAAAATAATGCTTTGCTGTCTACCTGGTATCTCATTCTGGTTAAGGACACATGCTTCTTTGTTTCTTAATGAATTAATAAGAATGAGCCAGAGCTCCAATTGGAAAATGTATGTGTTTAAGTGAGTGTTAGTGGGAAAATTATTGTATTCTGATGAGAAGATAGGATAATTATGGCAAATTGCCTTATTAGCAGCAATCATTCACCCTTTTAACAACACATGCCTTTGTCGTGTAATTCTGCAGAACTTCTCATCAACAGCACATTCTTCTACCCTTGAATTTGAATTTGATCATATGACATATTTTGGGCCAACAAGATGGCATCATTCATGATGCAAGGAGAAGTTTGAAAAATTACTTGCAAGATGAGGTTTATATTCTTGGGTTTCCACCATAGCCAAGTGAAGGATGTATCTGGACTGGTCCATTGCTCTCAGGAGAAGGATGACAACTGAGAGCTGTGTGAAGCAATGCTGAGTGCTCCCATTCAAGCCCAGCTTGGAGCAGGCAACTTCTTGCCAACTCCACTTGCCTGAGTAAGCCAAGCCAAAGTAAGATCCACTTAGTGGGCCTGGCTTGGGTCAGATGAACTGCACTGACACATGAGATAAATGTTTATTTTTACATGCTTCCTGTTAGTAAAAGTCATGTAAAAGTCAGGGAGGCAAATTATAGGATACATTTTGCCAAGCCACAAAGTGGAGATTGTATAACAATGCTGAGCATGAGCACTTATAGCTGCCTGGAAGCTGATGCCAGTATTTCCTGGAAATGAAAATTATGTTTCTAAAGCACTTGTGTTGGATCAGTTAAAAGAAAACATAAGAAAAACCATTTGAAGACAGTGCTTCAATCAATGTCAACTGGCATTAAAAGTTCATATGGGGGTGGATGAATGGCATAGCAGTTAAGACAGGGTTAAGATGCCTGAGTCCCATGTCAGAGTGTTTGGGTTGGTGTGCTGGCTCTGGACCCTGATTCCAGCTTCCTGTTACTGCAGATCCTGTGGGGCAGCAGGTGATGGCTCAAGTAGCTTGAACCTTATCACTCACTTGGGAGATTTGGATTGAGTTCATGGCTCCCTGCTTTGGCCCAGCCCAATTCTGGGCGTTGTGGGCATTTAGGGGGTGAACCAGTGGATCAGTGATCGATGAATGGAGTCTCAGTCTCCTCACTACCCAACTCCTGCCACCATTGCTCCTCTTTTCAAATGAAAACGTTAATTTGATAACATGTTGTATTCATAGCATAAGAAAATCAGAGATGATTGCATTCTACTCTTCTCAAATAAATATTATTTATTTATTTGAAAGAAAAATAGGTAAAGAGAGATAGAGGGGGATCCCATCTGATCATTCTCTCTCCAAATGCCTGCAATGATTGGAGCTGGGCTGGACAAAATTCAGGAGCAGTGAATTCATCCATGTCTCCCATGTGAGTGGTAGTAGTAGACTCCCATGTGGGTGGTAGGCAACCAATTATTTGAACCATCCACACTTAATTTCTGAGTCCTAGAATCAGGAATTGAAGTCAGAAATCAAACCCAGGTACTCTGAATGTGGGGTGCAAGCTTTTTACAGGCTAGGCTAAATGCCCACCCCACCCTCTATGCTTATATTTCAACTTCTACTTGAATCTTTAACCAGTCTCAGTCTGAAACACACCAGTCTAGCAGCATAAAAAGAAAAAGAAAGGTTAACTATCCTACTATGGTATGGTAAAGAATTAGAAAGTGTGTCTTAAGTTTTACCAACTGAAGAGCAAGTTGCAGAAGTACAAACCAAAAAATGGCACACAAGGAATCCATATTTTTATCCCCATTTCAGATACCCAGCATCAAAAGGAAAATAAAGGCTACTTATGGGCAAAAAGGAATTGAAAGTTGTTCTATGGCCTTGACTTCTCATGTTCCCAAAGCTTTTGCCTGCTGTACATACCTATTAGTCATCACAATAACAAAGTGCCCTGCTGCAATAGATAATTTTCTTATAGATTTTAAGGTCATTTAGGGAAGATTCTAACAATATTAGTTAGGGTAGCACTACCTATTATAACAAATTAGCCCCCAAATGTCAATAGCTTAAAACAATAAATGTTTCATTAGTGCTCACTTAATGATTCAATGTGAGACACTTTCCTTCTTATAATTCTTCAAGGACTCAGACCTTGCTCATGTTCTGGTTCACTCCTTTCCCAAGGCGTCTACTACAACCAACCAATGCACACAAAATAAAGAATGGAAGAAGTACACCTGCTTCTTAAGAGCCCCAGCCCAGAAATCATACTCTCTCATATAACTCCAATGAATAACTCCATTGGCAAGACTTCATCACATGGACACATAGATCTGCTAAGCAGTTGAGACTGCATATTTCTGGTCTATCCAACAGTCTCTTAGCAAAAACTTTACACAATGAAAGCAGGGGTACACAGTCTGGTTGGGTAACCACCACCCCTGCCACACCAACACAACTGGACTCTGTCCAAGGAGACATCACAAGTCTTCAATGTAGTGACTGCTCTACACGTATCGATGGAGTAGTTGCATTAATTACTGGACAGGACTCACAATTCAGGTCATTGTTGTATAGTGTTCACACAGCTGTTATTGATTTGTTCCTTGGTTTTCACTGAGTAATTGTGCCCTGCCAGTGACTAAATTCAGTAAAAGGCTCTGTGGGATGGACATTACCACTGGCCTTATTTCATAGATGGGGAAACTGAGATTCAGTGATAGCTAAGTAACTTGTCCAAGGTCACAGAGTTATTAGGTGCTGAAATGTGTATCCAAGTATCAGTCTGTCTGACTTCACGCTGAAACGTTTTAAGGCACCTAATGGCTATGTCTTGACATCTGACCCAATCACATGCTCAAGTGCAACATGTTTTTGCTAGTTTTTGAAAGGTTTGTAAGGAGATAATCTGAAACTTTAATGAATTTCTCTTCCTACCCTTCACAGCTGGTACAAATCTAATTCAACAAGAATCTGTTTTTTAAAAATCAAGCACTAAATGGTTCCTTCCATGTTGCAAATTCAGTCTGTTTCAGCATGTCTGAAGGTCACTATAATGCAGTTATGGTAAATCAGATCCCATCCATTTTCCTGTTCTATATTCTGGTTTCAAATTAGGGCTTAGAAAAAGATTGGAAAATATAAGTTGAGATGAGATCTTTTATCCTGTTTGTTGTGAAGTAGGGTTCAAGGGCTATGAGCAAAGAATGAACTGTTAATGCAAAGTGGTTGTGATTCTGATCTGAAGATATATCTTAAGCATAAAATCAGGCACCTGCCTGAATTCAGCACCAATAAATTCCATGCATTCCTAGCCACAGTGGTAAGAAGAGAAAAATATGAAGCAGTTTCACCTATATACTTGGGAAATATCATCTCTATATATAAAAAAGCAGATTATTTTTGTAAAAAGCATGAGAAGTAGTGTGATTTTTTTTTATTTAATAAAAAAATCACTTGATTCAAGCAGCAAGAGCCTCTCAAAAATTGAGGGTAGTGATTGGCTTTTCCCATCTCTTACCAAAGAGTGGGGCAAGTATGAAGGGTTTAAATTGTGGCTGGAAAAAATCCAGAAGCAATACCAAAATGCAACATCAATTTTTAAAAAATATTTATTTATTTATTTATTTGAAAGTCAGAGTTACACAGAGAGAGGAGAGGCAGAGAGAGAGAGAGAGAGAGAGAGAGAGAGAGGTCTTCCATCTGCTGGTTCATACCCCAAATGGCCACAATAGCCGGAGCTGTGAGGATTCGAAGCCAAGAGCCAGGATCTTCCTCAGGGTCTCCCATGTGGGTTCAGGGGCCCAAGGACTTGGGCCATCTTCTACTGCTTCCCCAGGTCACAGCAGAGAGCTGGATAGGAAGTGGAGCAGCCAGGACTTGAACCGGCACCCACATGAGATGCTGGCACTGCAGACAACAGCTTTACCACTACACCACAGCGCCGGCCCCGCAATATTAAATTCTCTGCGAGGTCGCATTTCAGTAGACATGCACCCTCATGACAGTTTAAGCCAACTTTTTCCAAGGTGTGCTCATGGTCTGGGCAATTTACAAGCCTTATATTTTACCACATAAGTTTACAGGAAAGATTTTATCTTTGAGATGAGCAGATGTTGTTTATCTTAAAGTAAAGGTGGAAAAAAGTAAGATCAATGATTTATGTTCACTGTACCAGAGGATAATTCACATCAGGCAAATTCTCAAAGCTCTCGTGATTTCCAGGTCCCTTTCTCCCAGACACAAAGTCTAATGAGTTGGTGAGGCCGTCTGAATAACAAGCCCATAACTGGTATTTGTCGTGCCTGTGCTGCTATGGCTTCTACAGCTGCAAGTGCAGAGAACAAGAAAGGAAGGACACAAGTTGCATTGCCTGTCTTGGCCCTCAGGTGGTACAGATCTCTTCTGGACATAATCGGTGAGCTAGAGCTTACTATGAGACTCCAGCCTCACCGCAAGGAAGGCTGAGTGGTGGGGGGAGCACAGGGCTACGGAGCAAGCAAGGTTTCTGCACATCCACAGCCAGAGCAGGCACCCAGCTTTCCCGAGAAGCCATCTGGTGATTTTTCCTGGATCCTCATGCCCCTGCAATGTGAACTTAGGAGATCCAAGGAAACCCAAGGAAACCATATGGGATTTTTTCAGCTGTGTTCATCAGGACTGTCATTTAAGTACACAGAATTCCAGCAGAATTGTGGTGGCAGATATTATTATAACATTCTCCAACAAATTTGATTTTGTTGATATTGACCTGGGAAATTCATTGATAAGCCTCAAATGAGTCACAGCTGAAACTGGGGTACCCAAAGCTTGATAATGGCATGTATGAGTTGGTAGACAGGTCCCATAAAGATATGTGCTTTTCTCTCTTTCCATGTGAATTTTGTTTCTCACGCTCCACAAACCCCAATAGCTTTCACAGATAGCTTTTTGTATGTATAAGTTGCAATCTTGCAGATTTAAATCTTGCACTGGAGCTAGTGCTGTGCCTTGGTGAGTGAAGCCATCATCTACAGCACAAGGAGCCCACACGAGCGCTGTTTAGTGTCCCAATCCCTGCTTCCAATCCCTGGATTGGACTGGGGAAAAGAGTGGAAGATGGCCCAAGCAATTGCTCCCCTGCTACCCACGTGGGAGACCTGGAAGAAGCTCCAGGCTCCTGGGTTTGGCCTGGCCCAACCCTGGCTGTTGTGGCTATCTGGGGAATGAAACAGAAAAGAAGACTGTGTTCTCTCTCCCTCTCCTCCAGCTCTCTCTCCCTCTCTCTGTAACTCTGACTTCAAATAAATAAATAAATCTTATTTTTAAAAAGAGAATCAAAACATTAACTGCATACAGAAAAACACATGGCTGCCAATAATTTTCTCTATTAAAATATGAAACATGCAGAAAGCCTTATAATACTGAAGAGATATTTTTCAGATTTAACAAAATTTTCTGAATGAGGGGCCAGTGTTGTAGGGCAGTGAGTTAAGCCATGGCCTGTAGAACCAGCATACCATATGGGTGCTGGTTCAAGTCCTGGCTGTTCCACTTCTGATACAGCTCCCTGCCACTGCAGTTGGGAAGGCAGCAGAGGATGGCCCAAATCCCCGGGACCCTGCACTCACACGGGGAGCCTGAAAGAAACTCCTGGCTCCTGGCTTCAGCCTGCCCCAGCCCAGGCTACTGTGGCCATTGGGGGAGTGAACCAACAGATTGAAGATCTCTCTCTCTCTCTTTCTCTCTCTCTCTCTCTCTCTCTCTCTGTCTCTCTCTCTTCCTCCCTCTCCTTCTGTAATTCTCTTTCTCTGTAACTTTGCATTTCAAATAGATAAATAGATCTCTGAAAATAATTGTTAAATGTCATGTAAGATAAAATGGTATCCTTCTAGTCTTGTTCCTAAGAAAACTGTGATGGCATCATATTTCATAATGTGAATTCATTATCCATTATTGATATTTCAAACACTTTATACACAAATTACTGTTTTTGCAAAGCAAACAAATTCCTCAAACTCTGCTCATTTTGGTTAGGAAAGATGTGCCTAAGGGAGTATTGAAACTCTTGCAAAGACTCCCACAAGTTAACCTCTTCGCATTATGATGAAGTGCAGTCTATTACTCACCTGTACAAGTAGACAAGAAAGGCTGTGTTAATTTAGTTTTCTATTTTGGACTGTGGAGAAAACATTGCAATGATTTGTCCAAACTAAATCATTATAAACATTCCTTATTGTGAGATAATTGGAATTTCATTGAAATGATATTGCATTGTGCTTTATGTAATTCTTACTCTTCTAGATTTTCAAATACCAAAGACAACATTAATGGCCATAGAATGATCTCAAGCATACTCATATTTTTGTGATTTGAAAATTGTTTCCCTGGGTAATAAGGGAAGATCTGAGGAATTTTGATGTCTCGTATTTTACTTGTGTCTAAAAGAAGACTCAGACTGGATGATTCAAAGAAGCTAAAAAATGACCAGAATTCCTCTAAAGAAAGTCACACCATGCGAAAAGGCCATCATTCCACATGAGGGACTTTGTCTTTCTGAAACCCTGAATAGTAATAGGTAAACACAATATCTATTTGCCACAAAAGTGTGTAGTGGTAACATTTTCAAATATGAAAACATTTGAAAGAAAGTTGTCAGAGGAGTTGGATCATATTTATATGTAACTTAGACAAATTGAAGAGTTAAAAACATGAGAAAATAAAGAGAAAAGCAAATTGGCAACTCTCATTCTTCCTCTAAATAAATATGTCCTAAAATGACCATTACTTGGAGGAAATGAAAATGCTGTTTCTTGATCTAATTCAGTTCCCAATGACCTGTCTTTGTGTTAGCATCTTGCTGCACAGACAACGCAAGATGGTGACTGGGTTTAGGCACTCATGCAACATGCCTGTTCAAGACTCACTGAATTCTGCATCTATTTCTGAGTCAACAAAATGGCTCAAGAGGAAAACCTCGTTTGGCTGGGCCCACACAGAATCCATGTGTCTGTACACTGTACCCCGTAGGAAATTTAATAGGGTTTCAAAGGCAATTTAAGAATGCATAGTTTTAATAAAAGAATAAATAAATAAAAGGGACAGCACCGTGGCGTCGTGGCTCACTTGGTTAATCCTCCACCCGCAGTACCTGTATCCCAGGTATGTATGCCTGTATGCCAGGTTCTAGTCCTGGTTGCTCCTCTTCCAGTCCAGCTCTCTGCTGTGGCCCAGGAGGACAGTGAAGGATGGCCCAAGTGCTTGGGCCCCTGCACCCGCATGGGAGACCAGGAGGAAGCACCTGGCTCCTGGCTTTGGATCGGCACAGCACCGGCCATAGCAGCCATTTGGGGAATGAACCAACGAAAGGAAGACCTTCCTCTCTGTCTCTCTCTCACTATAACGCTACCTGTCAAATAAAAAAAATTTAAAAAAGAATACATAGTTTTAACTTTACTGTGTAATTTAAGAACTTGAGCATCTGAGAAGTTTGAACTGATACCATGCAATTATCACAACAGGGCTCATATCTATATCATGGTTTGCTCTCAGGAGGCAAAAGGGTGCAGTTGCCTGGCAGGACTCCTGTTGGACTTAGCAGACTGCTAATCCCCAAATCGCCATGCAAGAGGACACATGTTTGAAGTACTGCTTGGGAGTCAGTCACTTTCCCAGCAACCTGCACACAAGACACACTCAACTCTGCATGGTCAAGGAACACAAATAGAAGCGAATCTATCCTCCAAGTCAGTCGAGGCTCAGCAAATAGATTACCCACGGCTGGGACCCAACCCCTGGAGTAAGGGGGCCTGTGGCTTCAAATCCCTTGCCTTACATTTACTATTTGAGAATTAAATGTGAATCACTTAATGCTGAGCTTCACTATTTGCATTTGTAAAATAGGATTTTGTGAGAATTAAATGAAAGGAAGTAGGGAAAGCGCCTAGAACATTGTGAGTGAAGTCGTCCCACAAAGTTAAGTAGATTTATATATGCAGATTTGAAGTGATTGACAGAATGGTGCCTTTAAATTTTTTAAAATAAGGTACAGAAAAGTGTATTTACCTTGATATCAGAAGTTGGAAAAAATGTGTGCCTGTGTGTGTGACAGAGAGAGAGAGAGCATCACATAGCGTGGGCCAGGTTTTAGCAAACTCTTTCCAAAAAAGACAAATATTTGAGGTTTTGTGGGGCATTTTTCTCTTGCAACTATTCAGCTGTGTTTTTGTAACACAAAAAGCAGCCACAGACAATACATAAATAGATGGGTGTGGCTATTCCAATAAAACTTTATCAACAAAGCAGGAAGCAGCTCAGGTTTGACCTGAGAGCTATAACTTGCCATCTGCTAGTAAAGGCCCACTGTAGAACGCATGTTTCACACTTCTGGAAGGCTACACAGGAACCCAGCAGCAACAGTTGCCTGTGGGGAAAATAAAGTGGATGGATGAAGACAGGAGACAGAGAGCTGCTTACTCACATGTCGTTTTGTAACGTTGAATTTTGTGCTACATACTCTGTTTAAATAACCCATGAATTTATCTCTGAGAATAATTAATATCTCCTGATGACAACTTAGGTACCAAGCCATCAGCCTTATCTTCTGTGGAAGGGAAAGTAAAACGTCCTCTCCTTCTTTCACTGGGTTGTTGTGGAAATAAATCAAAAAGCAGATGGGGCCTGCGCTGCAGCTCAATAGGCTAATCCTCCACCTGTGGCGCCGGCACACCGGGTTCTAGTCCCGGTTGGGGCGCCGGATTCTGTTCTGGTTGCTCCTCTTTCAGTCCAGCTCTCTGCTGTGGCCTGGGAGGGCAGTGGAGGATGGCCCAAGTGCTTGGGCCCTGCACCTACACAGGAGACCACGAGGAAGCACCTGGCTCTGGCTTCGGATCAGCGTAGCTCCGGCCGTAGCAGCCATTTGGGGAGTGAACCAACAGAAAAGGAAGACCTTTCTCTCTCTCTCTCTCTCTCTCTCTCTCTCTCTCTCTCACTGTCTAACTCTACCTGTCAAAAAAAAAAAAAAGCAGATGGAAATGTGCTTTATAAGCAAGAAAGTATCACTACATGTGCTATCATCATTGTTTTACAGCTGTAGCAATTGGGGTGGCAGCATGGCTCAATAGCTAAAAACCCAGACAGCAACAGGGAACCCAGACAGTACCTTCCCAGGAACTGCCTTCCAGGTACCATCTGTGGGTTCCAACAAAATGCACACACCAACCAATGCCAGGCTGAGTAGTTAGCCACTTTCTAAAGGGACGTACACTTTTGTTAATTCATGATAATCATTTATTTATTTTCATCTTGTCTGAAATACAGAGGAACACACATACAGACAGAAAGAGAAAGATTTTCTAACTGCTGGTTCACTCCCCAGATGTTTACAAATAGCAGGAGCTGAACTAAGCTGAAGCTGGTAAATATGAACCCAATTCAAGTCTCCCATGTGAGTAGCAGGGGTCTGTGTACTTGGGTCATCATCTGCATCTCACACCCCAGAATGTGAGAAGTTGGAATCAAGAGCGGTGCCCCACACTAGGCACTCCAGTACGGGATAGAGTCATCCCAGCTGTGTCTTCACTGCTATACCAAATGCTTGCCCCTGCAGCGATTTTTTTCTTAAATCTAAGAAATTTACTGTAAAAAAAAAAAAAACTGAAACAGGACTATGTTTTCTTCTTTTTGCTAAATTTCCATGTCAGTTCTGGAGTTATTCAATGCTGAACTCTGTCTTGTTGACATTTGCAGTTTCTGTAAATGTGTACAACTAAAATTGATCAGAACAATGACCTTTGACGTAATAAAATCCTCAAGCACTGGATGAGATTTAGTTACACCATATAAAATATGTTATGATAATACAATAAAAGAGATGAATGTATTTTAAAATTATTTTCAACAATTAATTTTAAAACAAAAAATGTTCAGGTTAAATTCCAGCTAACTCAAATAATGTATTTTCATTACAAACAGACAAGATTGAGATTTGTTTCAGAGGCAAATATAAAGTGTTGTGGGATGATATCTACTTTAGTGATTGTTTTAGTCGTTGGCAGGAGAAGGAAGAGAAAGAAACATTTTATGAGACAGAGAGAAAGGTGAATCAACAAAACATAATTAGGAACTCATTTCAATTTTTTGCAAAAAGTAAGAATATAGCATTTTGGCATTGTGAGCAAACATTACTGAGTAATTGGTTACATGCATACTATATAATTGTATTTTAACCAACTTGAATGTTTTGTTAAAAATCTGTCACATTTTTATAGGTACAGAGTTGGAGCTGGAAGGTAGGTGTTTTGGATACTCTTTTTTTTTTTTTTTGGACAGGCAGAGTTAGAGAGAGAGAGAGAGAGAGAGAGAGAGAGAGAAAGGTCTTCCTTTTCCGTTGGTTCACTCCCTAAATGGCAGTCACGGCTGGCGCGCTGCACCAATCCAAAGCCAGCAGCCAGGTGCTTCCTCCTGGTCTCCCGTGCGGGCGCAGGGCCCAAGCCATCCTCCACTGGCTTCCCAGGCCACAGCAGAGAGCTAGACTGGAAGAGGAGCAACCAGGACAGAATCCAGCTCCCCAACTGGGGCTAGAACCTGGGGTGCTAGTGCCATAGACAAAGGATTAGCCAAGTGAGCCAAGGCACTGGCCTGGATATTCTTTTTTTAACATTTATTTATTTGTCTATTTGAAAGACAGAGTTAAATTTAAAAAAAAAAAAAAAGAGGGAGAGCCAGAAAGAGAGTAATCTTCCATCTATTGGTTCACTCCCCAAATGGCCAAAATGGACAGGGCTAGGCAGGCAGAAGCCAGGAGCCCAGAACTCTTTCTGAGTCTCCCAAATGGGAGGCAGGGGCCAAGCACTTGAGCCATCTTCTGCTTCCTTCACGAGACATTATCAAGGAGTTGGACTCAAAGTGGAGCAGTCAGACTTGAACCAGCAGCACTCAGAGGAGGTGCTGGTGTCACAGTCGGCTTGGTCCACTTGGATATTCTTCATAACAATCCAATATTAAGATGTAAGATGCTGAATATGTCCCTGAGCCTTAACCCTGAGAAAGAGAACAATGAGCAAAATCATTTCTATGTGCAAATCTGAACTTGGCAAGTAATGAACTGGACATGGAAGTGGATTTTGAGTAGCAAATTCTCCAGGTAGCAAAGACATAAGCCCTTCCTATTCACAAGGCACCATGACAAAAAATTGCTTTTACCAAGGCAAAAGCTAATTAAATCTGTAGAAAATTGTATTATGGCAGGGAAGACAGAGAGTGAATAACAAGGTGACTAGTTTATGAGGATGAAGAAAATAAACCAAAATGAAAACTTAGTGGGGAAGAATGGAAACCAAAAAATCCGTGACTGTAGACCCATTCTTGCTGAAGGGGGTAAGGGTGGAAGTCAGGGACATCATGGAGCATGTTCCCTACTGAATTACCAGCATAATAACAAAGCAATGCATATCTCAAAAGTGAAATTTCTGAAACCAAATACAACTGGCGAGCTTGTCTGATGAGGAACAGAGTCTGTAGAAGCGGTCTCACTGCTCCTGATGACAGAGTAAGCTGGAGCTAGTAGTACAGGAAGATGCTTAGGTTATGAAAACGTCAACAATTTGGGTCTTCTCAGTAATAAAAACACAAAATTACTTATACAAAACTAGTTATGAAAGGGGATGTTTATTTGGAAGGACAAAAGAAATGACAACCCACTGCACATATTAAAATCCTGATAAATGATACAAACATCACATAATCTCTAGGGGATTTAATATTTTGATGCAAATCTGCTTCCATGTCTTTTTATCAAGACGCCAGGCAAATTGGCAGTGGGAACACCATGGAAGCCATTTATAACCTGGCTGGCTAGCTATAATTTCATAACAAGTGGTAACATGGACATGATGTTGAGCCATGTCAACCCAAACTAAGTATTCCCTCAACTTATTTTTTTCCTCAAGCAGACCTTACCCTTCATCACACTCAGTCCATAGCCATTTAACAGATGAAGAAATGCAATAGAAGGCAAGTCATAGTGGAGCAGTTAAGGCCTTCAACAACAGAACTCAAACATTTTGCAATTTTTCCAAGAACACATTGTGCTGTACACACTATGAGCTCATTGCTGGGCTCCTCCCAGAACCCTGTAAGGAATCACGCACACAAGGCTTTCTGCAGCTCAGTTTCCTTAGCTTCACAAGCAAATTTTTCTCTGGCCAGCCCTGAGTGTTTCTAAACCAGACATAGGTTGCCTCTGGCAGGAGGCAAAAATAGACTAGTCCAGACACTAGGCTTTCATAAAAAATGATTAGAACATTGCAATATAACTTATGTGCACTTATTTTATTTCATTTTATGTGTGTAACATCACAATGAAAGCTCCAAGAGATATTTAAAAATATTTAAGGGAAATTTTTGCTTGTTTATTTCTCTGATTTTTGGCAGAAAAATTAATGGGATTTCTGTGCCAAATAATTTAAACATACTAGGTTATATAGAATGAATTGGAGGATGATAACAGAAGGCTCTCAACCCAAGAAAACATCTACTCTTTAAGAATATTAAACTTCTCTTGCAGACACTCCACATGATAGAACAGAAGAATGATTCAAGGCCATTTCTCCATTACAATTAAAGCCCTGTCAAACCAAGGCTAAACACTTGGGCCACATTTTTATGAATTAGAAGACTCATCAAGGATGAGGCTATTAGGAAGAGTCACCAACCGTATAGCTGAGACAGGATCATCCAGAAAAGCTATGTTCTGCAGTGCTGAGACAAAACAGAGATAATGAGAGGAGATAGAAGAAAATGAGCTGTTCAAGTAAGCGTTCGTGCTCACAGGGGACAAACCACAACCAGGCACCCAGTGAGGGATTGGCAAGTAGAGCATTTAGGCAGCTTCTGTGCTGAAGAGGTGAGAAAAATGGAGAAGAAAGAGGTGACAGCATGTCAAAGCATTGCTTTAGTTCCCAGCAATATCTTGCCTTACCTTAGTACCCAACTGTAACCAAGGCTGACATGTGAGCACATCCAAAGCTACATGTGTAATCCATGTGCATTGGACTGGAGAGATCAACAGGATACGCCAGAGAATGGGCAGATCCCTTTCCATGCTAGGACATTTCATTATGGAAAGTTTGACAGGGGGCTGTCTTAGGGGACAACCTTGGGCTGACATTCACTGAAGGGATGCACCTGTATCACCATTGATATATGTGAGATATTTTTATTTGATTTACTATTCAATGCTTTATTTTACTTTGTCTTAATGTGATAAAGAAAAACAAAAAAACATTGGCCTAGTGAGTTTATAGACACTACAAAATCCCTTTTTGAAATTAATTCCCTAGGCCTGAGCTGTAGCTCACTAGATTAATCCTCTGCCTGCGGCACTGGCACCCCAGGTTCTAGTACCGGTTAGGGCACCGGATTCTGTCCCTGTTGCTCCTCTTCCAGTCTAGCTCTCTGCTGTGACCTGGGAAGTCAGTGGAGGATGGCCCAAGTGCTTGGGCCCTGCACCCGCATGGGAGACCATGAAGAAGCACCTGGCTGCTGGCTTTGGATTGGTGCAGCGCACAGACTGTTGGGGGGTGAACCAATGAAAGGAAGACCTTTCTCTCTGTCTCTCTCTCTCACTGTCTAACTCTGCCTGTACAAAAAAAAATAATTACCTAAATGAACAAGTGAAGAAATTCAGAAGTTTTATTTTTTGAACAGTCACACTGAGATGTGACAAGAATTATAAAGCTGGAATGTGAATAATGAAGCTTGGAAAATAGTCTTAATGAGCCTTTCCCTTTCTTAGGAGTTAATAGACATCATTTTGCAAAAGATACACGATAGAACACAATTTGCATTTAAGGAAAGCCATACCTCAAGCTCCTAAAATGCCATCAAATACATATCAAAATAGGAAATCGCATATATGGCTGTTATGTTCTTTCTCTAGGTTTTTAGTTTTAGCAGGGCTCACGAGTCATTAGGTTAGTTCCTAAGGTAAAAGGCACCAAGTTAAGATCTGAATGCAATTCTGCTATCTCCAAGTTCCATGGTAACTGTTACTCTAGCGCTGGGACAAGAAGATATTCTGGTAAAAACCGATAAGGCAGAAAGACAATCATTATGGGCATGAAAGTGGAAAACAACTTAAGCACAGTTAAAATACTTGTTCCATAGCTATTCCAGCAATTTTACAAAATTCCTAGAGGTGAAAAGTTGTTGACACCAAATATGTACAGCCATCAGGAAGCTCAACCAGAAAAATGTGATGAGAGCAATTCACGCAAAATGTGCATATGTGTACCTATGTATGTGTTTACATACACATGCTTCCACTCTATGCATCTGGAAAATGGGAGCTTATTGGTGACAATCAATGTTGCATTTTGCTGTAGGGAGCAAGAATGGGAGCTCCGACCCTTAACTCTTGAATTCAAATCACCAGCAATGTGACTTTGGGCAAGTTTTTCACCTTCACTAAACTTCAGTAAACTTCAAAACAAGGTAACAGTGGTGGCTGTCTTACAGAGCTTCTGAGAGATTTACATGAGCTCTATGTGTAAAATGTATCACAAACCATTGCCTGGAACACCATAAATGGCAAATAACTGAAGGAATTATTATTAGTGTCTCTTATAGCATCATTGCAAATATATGCAAATGCACAGAAGCTCCACTCTTTATTAACTCTATGAGTCATGTTTCCATCACAAACTTCTGCATATGTTATTGGAGAGGAGCCTAAAATTGTTTTCATGCTGGTATGTGACATTAGAACAAATCAATCAATGTATTGGCCCAGTTTGAATAATCTGGACGATGTGGAACAGACTCTTGGTTGTCAACTTGCTCTTGCCAGGAGTGACTGAGGAAGTAAGTGTTCTATTATGCCTGACCCTTTGCTGATGTATTCTCCACACTGATACTTTAATCAACTTGCCCAGAGCATCAGTACTACAGAGAAGTGAGTGACAGGTACCAAAAGCACAGAAGGGGTCACCCAGCCCAGGCTCTGACAGAAGTATGAACCCTTGGAGATGAAAAAGAGACTTCTTTGTCAATAACAAAGATAGAGGAGGATGCCCACTGCACACAAATGCCCAGAGGTGAGACACACTGCCCAGCCCTGCAACTGTGTGTCTCCTCACACAGGCTGAGCTTAAAGCACAAACAAGGGCCCTTGAGAGACTGAGCTCAGTTGAGTTGTAATAGGACCTGTGTGTCGTGTGAAGAATTTCAGTCTTTACCCTGCAGGAAATACTGGAGGGCTTTCCACTGGGGAATTACACGGTCATCTTTGCTAAGAGGCTACCAGCACCTGTGTAATGGGAATTCTGAATCTGGAGTCCATGGACAACTGTGGAATTCACTGACTCCACGAACCGGTAATAACACAAAGGGAAGAGGACAACAACGAACATACTGTTACTCAACAAGCTGAAGTATTCCTGAAGAAGAAAGCATTTCTGCCTCACACATTTGTTTATGTCTATTTTCATATCAGTTATGTTACGCCTATTTTCGTATCAGTTCTCTGTAATCCTATGAATTTTATTTCATGCTCTATTCTAGGAAGGTGCCCAAGGATTTCTTCAGATAGGCCAAGAGTGTACATTGCAGAAAAGGTTGAGGATGCCTGAGAAACGGTTACACTCATGTCCCCGTGGCTCCGCTGCAATCCCTATGACACAGGCTAGGCGAGTGGACGAAAGTTCCGGCTCAAACCACATACCCCACCAAGCTAAGAATTAAACTGGCTTAAAGAAAGACTCCAGATATTTGTGGTTCTATTACTTGTTTTACTATGTTTGCTAGCAGGAAATTTCCAAATATTAGCTTGTTTCTTTCAAACCTGACCTCTAGCACCCCTGCAGGCAAAACCCTGCACATTATTTCAAGTTGCTTCCTGTGAACACAGTGTCATAGTGGAACTTTCTTAGGGATGCTACCCCAGGCACCCTTCCTCTTTCTGGAAAGTAACCCATAACAACCAATTGGTTCTGTCAATTGGTTGTACCTCTTCTCCTCTGTTTGTACAGTTTGGGTGGTGAGTGTGGGGGTGAGGGTGGAGAGACATATGCAAAGGCTAGGCCAATCATTGTATCATATTCTACCAGCCACATAACCTAAGCTTATCCAATCAGAGAGACTCCAGGTCATAGGATTCTTCTGTGTTCACTGAATTTGAACCCAAGGAACTGTGAGAAGGGAATTTCTGCAACACTTTTATGGAAGAAATTAGCAATTGAGTCTTAGGCATACTATTTGATTCCTGAAGACAGAGCTAAGGGTGGACTTTTTAAAATGCATGAGCCAATTTTTTTGTTTTCTTTTAAAAAAATTTTTTTTGAAGAGAGATTTAATCAGGGCCAATGCTGTGGTGCAATGTGTGAAAGCCATAGCCTACAGCACCAGCGTCCCATATGGGTGCCTGTTCAAGTCCCCAGCTGCTCCATTTCTACTCCAGCTCACTGCTAATGTGCCTGCGAAAGCAGCAAAGGATAGCCCAAGTCCTTAGGCCCCTGGGCCTACATGGAAGACCCAGAAGCAGCTCCTGGTTCCTGGTTGAGGCCCAGCCATTGTGGTCATTTGGGGAGTGAACCAGCAAATGGAAGATCTCTCTCTCTCATAATCATATCTTTGATGTCCATGTTGCGTTAGCAGTTTTCCTTAGGCAGAATTTTGCTAAGTGTTCTCCATGAACCATTCACTACATGGGTTAAACTAACAGTTGCCATTCCTGGGTCTCAAGAAAAATACACTGAATAAAATTTCTCAAAAGAAGGGTAAGGCCTAAGACTCCGCATTGGCTCAAGCACCCTGATTTTCACACACAGAAGTACCTAAAGACCTTCTTCGTTAACTGTCACTTATGCTGCAGGAAGTACAGAGGGCTAACTCCCGGCAGGATTGGGGTAATCCTGTGCTAATTCCTCACTCAGTATTTTTTGCTTTGAGGCTTCCTCTTGTTGTTGGGGGTTGGCACTGAGAATTTTTCATGTCCGAATGTACTCTATACCATGCTTCTGAGGCTTTTATTACAAAATAGATTCGAAGAATTTATTCTAGATTCAGCTCACGTGGTGGGGCCCTGAAAATACGCCTTAAAGAAAAAAAAAAAAACTTTCCTAGGCAATTTTGATGCATCCTGAAGTTTTCAGAACCATTCAACTAGAGAGATCAAGACCAACTGAATTCAAGGCAGAACAGAAAGTTAAACCTGAAATCTTTTAATTTCCTTTTTGCTTGATCAATCCAGGAGACATCTTCATTTTTCCCCATTTGTGTTCAGCTCTTTCTCTTTTCAGCACACCACATTTTCACCCCTATGGAGTTTTAGAATTCATGGTGCTCTTTATATAGAACAATTCCAGCCATTTGCAGACACCAACTGGTTTCTAATTAGGAAGATCCCCAAGGAAAAGAGTTGGGCACTCTTATGGGCAGTGCTGTGTGCACATCTTGTCACTACCCAGCGGGGCTTAAAGCTTGATGAATTTTAGGATATTTTTAACATAGGAAATTGAGCATACAATTGAAAATGCAAAAATGCTGCTGCATCCATGAAGTAAATTCACTGTGAGCTCTGAATTTCCTTTCAGTGCTTCATTCAAAATTGAGTTTGAGTTATGCACACGTTTCAGGAATAGGAACACTATTATTTATCTCTTTTCAGAGACAGATTTTGGCATCTTCTTCAAACTAGCTGTAGAAATTGAGCTGCATATAGGTAAGCAGAAATGCTGCCATTTCTTTTGAAATTTTTTGACATTGGCTTTAGATAAAAATGAGAAATTTTTCTCCATTGTGAACTATCCACTACTGGGTGGGGGAAAGGAAACTGCATTTATATACATTTTCCATTTTGCCAAATGGACAGTTTCACTGATTTGTTAATTCAAGGGCTATCCCCTGTTTTTCCTGTGGAGTGATAGATTGGAAAAAGGCAGGGAGACAGGTGAGTGAAAGAGCAAAAGTGAAAGCAGAAGGGAGAGAGAGACCGAGAAAGATACAAGGCTTGTTTAATTAGTTACCCATGTCTATTAAAAGCTGCAAGGAAAATATACATTATAACTGTATCCATTATTTCTTCTAATTATAAATCTGAAGAGTAAAAGTCATTTAATGCATTTACATGCTTTTCAATATATGGGTTAAAAAGTTTATATTTGTGTTTTTTTTTTTTTTTTTGACAGGCAGAGTGGACAGTGAGAGAGACAGAGAGAAAGCTCTTCCTTTTCCGTTGGTTCACCCTCCAATGGCCACCGTGGCCAGCGTGCTGCGGCCGGTGCACCACGCTGATCCGAAGGCAGGAGCCAGGTGCTTCTCCTGGTCTCCCATGGGGTGCAGGGCCCAAGCACTTGGGCCATCCTCCACTGCACTCCCGGGCCACAGCAGAGAGCTGGCCTGGAAGAAGGGCAACCGGGATAGAATCTGGCACCACAACCAGGACTAGAACCAGGTGTGCTGGCGCAACAAGGTAGAGGATTAGCCTGTTGAGCCACCGTGCCAGCCTATATTTGTGTTTTTAAAACATTCTTCACAGTCACAAGAAGACTTAAGGATCTGATCACTAATGCTTTCTCTGATAGAAGTGTTTCATCCATGATGCAGAGTATATATATTATTCCTAAAATGAGCTTCCAAATCAATCCTTAGAAATACAGCTTCATGGAACAATTCATGTTTTCTTGATCCAGTAACAAGCCACTCTGCAATCTCAGTGCACATCATTATCTCCTGTTCTTGGTTCAACATTTAGCCAATGCAGGAGGCTTACATGGGTATTTGTTATCTAAGTAGGTACACTGGTGAAGAGAACCATCAGATGTCTGGTCTAAACACTAGGGAGTCTTAGCAAATCAAAAACACCATACATTTTGTTTAAACATTCACATTAGTGATCCTGCTGTGTAGGATTCTGATCACAGTTATCGATCAGGGTTTGAGCAGAGTATGGCTGCCAACCATCTGCGTGGACAGGACCTTCTGCTAGGACCTGTGTGGGAGGGGGGAAGAGGCCACCTTAAGGCAGTGGCTTCCACATTGAATTTGGAGCCTTTTATTTTGGACAGGCAGAATAAGACAGTGATGGGGGGTGGGGGGAGAGACGGAGGTCTTCCTTCCATTGGTTCACCCTCCAGATGGCTGCCACGGCTGGCGTGCTGCACTGATCCGAAGCTTGTCTCCCATGCGGGTGCAGGGCCCAGGCACTTGGGCCATCCTCCACTGCACTCCCGGGCTGCAGCAGAGAGCTGGACTGAAAGAGGGGCAACTGGGACAGAATCTGGCACCCCAACTGGAACTAGAACCCTGGATGCTGGCTCCACAGGTGGAGGATTAGCCTAGTGAGCCTGGAGTTTGGAGCCTTACATCTGGAAGTTGCTGGGTCGACTTACAGGAGGCGTTAGATGTGATGTTGGGAAAGCAGAATCAAGGCGATCTAAACCCTGCAGGGAGGAGTTACCATCCGAGATAAAGGATTCTGGGACGTCGGGTGTGGACCTGTGTGTAAGAAAACTCAGGCACTCTGCCAATGGCAGGTAATGTCTATCATCTATAATGTCTATCATATTCCCAATGATCACAGACCCCACTTCAGAATCCTTCTAAAGACAGACGTCAATCCAGGTCTTCATTTCCCATCAAGTAGAGTTGATGTAAGTGAAGCATTTGAGAAAGAGGCACCCTTTTCTAGGCCTCTCTCATTCTCTTCATCTCAATCCCTCTCAATTTTACAATGCAAATACACTTTGAATATAATTAATCATGACGTAAAGCATTGCTTTTTAAAGGGAAAAATGAATTTCGTGGTTCACCAATCAACTTATGAATGCATTCTTCATAGCTTCCCAAGAGAATACAACTGTTTTTAGTCAGCAGAAGCAATAAGGAAATCTACTCTTTTGAAGATGATCTACATTTATTTTTATTTGCTCTAAACTTCCATCTTTCAAATCTATTGAACTTGCCCAAAAAAATTAGATCTTTAACATGAGATAAACGTTACAGGGGGCTATGCTTTCAAAAAAAAAAAAAAAAAACACACACACAGCTGGAAGTGACCTGGACCCTGCTTTCATCTGGTCTCTGTGGGAAGCCCTCTGTAGGCGCCAAATCTAGAAATAACAGAAGTACATGGACTTTATTTTCTTTCTACTCTGATTCACATTCAGCATAAATCTGCCTTTCTTTGGCTCTCTCCTTTGATCTGAATTCTGTCCATTTGGAGAAAGCTGAGCATATACAGTTCTCAGTAGTGACCCTCCTGCTTCTATTTTTCACTCAAATCTTCTTTGCATGTCAGATGCTGAGATTTTTCAGTTCTCCTCTTTTACCATATAACATTATTTTTCACACGTCCGTGTACTGATTGCTCTTCTCTAGAAACCTGCTGCTTTATCCCTATTCCTTTCAGAGTTGTGAAAGCCACATTCTTTCTGGCCCAGAATTGAGCCAGAGTGTCACCACGCTTGTTCTGGAATATATACTTCCACGATAGCCTTAAAACTAAAAAGAAATTGCTGCTTCTTTTATGTACACATCATGCCACTTCCTCTATTGATCTCGTGGTCAATTAAACTCCTTAAGGCTTCCCACACAGGGTGCTTTAAGCCCCAGTGCCATCCTTGTAATTGCACAGCTGGACTATTTAGACTCAAGAGTAAATCACTCTATTTGTCATTTTTATAGTTTACTGGTCTCAGAAACATAATGTGAATGATGTGAGAACCCTGTGCAATTTTTAATTGAATCTGCAATCACTTAAAGCCATAGCTACTACCTTTACTAAATACTCACAATTCAAACTTAAAAAGTATTATTTGGGATTTCATTTGGCTTGGTGACTAGACCCAATATCCTGGGCCAGATGGTTAAAGTTCGTAAGTGCCACAAGATTTTTCTGCTTTGGTCGCCAATGAATCTCTAGGAGCCAGTCTTCACTCATGTCTGTAGGATGAATGAATTAATATATCAGGCACTTTCCATATACTAAATTATTTAATCCTTGTAATAGCCCTAAGAGACAAGTGCTATTTTTATTCCATTTTACAGATGAGGAAGTAAAGTAGCTACTTTCAAGTATCAGAGTGCATATTGACTGGTTACTGGAAATTAGCTATAACATGTATATGGGAAACCAGAAACTCGATCCCAAGAAGGGGATTATATAAATATATATATATATGTATAATAATGTATATATACACACATATTTATAAAATTTAAATATATATATAAAGTTTAGCTATTCATTCACCAGAAAACAAATTTTGAGCACTTCCTGTGTTTCAAGAACTGTGTGCTGGGGGCTAGCAGGAATTGAAAAATCAAAGATATTCCCTGACCCAGAATGGCCACCAGTCATTTTCACAATAACAGCAACCATCACAAAACATATGCAGGATGAGCAGAAACTGTGGAGATAAAGGGCCACTCATATGCAAGAGCCAGAGTGGACATAATAAAAAGTCACCAACAGGCAATTGTGAGCTAGAAGACCCTCACAGACAAAATGAAATATGCTAGGATCCCTACTGAGCTGAGAGAATGGGAATGGTAATGAGACTCCAGTTAGGATTTAGGAGAAAGACTCCATGTTGGTAGGAATGCCTTCAATGCTTTTCTATCTCATACATGAGACTGCATCTGATCATACAGAATGAAAGCCATATCTCATTCACAAAGTCACAATTAATAATCTGAACTCAAGCAAAGTTGTTAAGTGATCTAGTGTGAGCAGTTGTGATCACATAGATATTCTTTTGTCACAAAACTTCCCAGGTGATAAAGATTTAGGACTTGTGTTGCTTTATTTTCATCCAGATTATATTCTTTGGACAGTTATATCAACAATGCACACAAACAAACCATCCATGAAACCATCCATGAGTTAGGGCTCACCAGTTTTGAGGATAATGTTGTATAGTTGTAGTATTCTACAAAGCCTTTAACACTTGTTGCGCAAGTATCCTCATACAACTCAAATGTTACACATCTTTATGTCCTCCTAGGCTATTTGCCTTAATTTGACTTTCCTTTACGAGTAATATGTGATATCATAGTGTAGGCATAATTTCAATAAAAAGAGACAATGAGAAGATTCTTTACCATGTGATAAAAATCACAAATGAAACATTCTTTTTGATCACTCTATTCTTGAGATGGCACATTAATCTCAATTCCCATGACAATTTATAATTCCAGTCAGCAAGGCCCTAGAAAATGCCAATCCTTGCTCTCTTAACTTGAGATAGAAATCTGCTTTTTCTTGTCTCTCTTTTACTTCCATACTTACTAATAATAGAATATGCAATTCTGGCCTTCGTGATTTCCAATGAGAAGGTCCCTATTAATCCTGTGGAGAATCTTTTAAATTCTGTGAGTCAAGTCTGTCTTGCTACTTTGAAGAATCTTGTTTATTGTTCTTTTTTTTATTTTTGACAATTTGACTATGATATGTCCAGCTACATGTTGCACTTGAGTTTGCTTTCTCTTGAAAAATTTCCAGCTTCATATACTAATTAATGCTTTCCATAAAATTTATATAATGTTGGCTATTATTTCTTCAACTATTCCTTCTGCCTCTTTCTTCTTCACTTCTGGGACTCCAATTATGCACATGTTGGGCCATTTGATGGTGTGTCGCAGGTCTCTCAGGCGCTGCTCTGGTTCTTCATTCCTTTTACTTTTGCTCTTAGAATGGATAGTTTCAACTATCTTTGTTTTTTTATTCTCCTGCTGACTCAGATCTGCTGTTGACCCTTTCTAGTGTTTTTTTTTTCTTCATTTCATTTGTTAAAATTTCCAATTCTATGTTTTTCTATTTGGTTCATATATCTATGTCTCCAAATCTATACCCATATCTGGCTAACTGTATAGCTATATGGCATTCCTCTCTTCATTGCTGAGATATTGTACATTTCGTATTTTAGAAACAGTTTTCTTTCATTCTTTGAACATATTTGTAATACCTGATTAATGTCTTTGATTAGTAAGTCCAGTATCTGGGCTATCACAGAAAGGTTTTCTATTGACTGCTTTTTCCTATTTAAAGAACTGAAAACTTTCTTGCTTCCTTTGGTGTTTTATAATTTTTTTGTTAATGGACAATTTAAGTAATTTAACATGGCAACTCCAGAAACAATATCCATCCTCCCTCAAGGATTTTTCTCATTGCTGGTTGTTGCTGTAGCTGTTTTTGTTTTGTTTTGTTTGTTTGTTTGTTTATTTAATGACTTTCCTAGACCACTTTTGTAAGTTTTTTTTTTTTTTTTTGGTCACAATGACACATAAGTCTTATAGCTCAATGAATTCAGTGGTAAGCTAATCATAGGACAAACAATTCCATAGCCAGCTTGGATGAACCAGCACCTCACTCCTTGCCAAAGGACTCCTGTATTTCCTACAAAATATAGGATATCTAATGTATCAGTTTCATTTCAGGCTGTTGCATCAAAGTGCCACAAACTGGGTAATGTAATTTTTAAAAAGCACATTTATTTTCTCAATTCTGGAGACTAGAAGTATAAAACCAAGGTATTGGGTGAGCTGTGCTACCTCTGAAGGCTCTAGGGAATATTTCCTTTCTGCTTTCTTGCTTATATTGGTTCCCAGCAATCCTGAGTGCTCTTCAGCTAGATCACTCCAGTCTTTGCCTCCATCTTTTCTCTGAAAATTTCTCTGTATCCTCTTCTAAGGATAGCAGTCATTAGATTTCACCATAACTAATTAAAACTGAACAGGCTATCTGTGGATCCGAGTCACGGCACCACTTGTCGCTCCTTCGGCTGTAAAAGGAACGACACTGCTTGCAGTTAATCAGTCTTCAAGAGACTTTTACTTAGAAGGAGTGGGAAAGAGAGTGGGGGAACCTGGAGAAGGGGGAGAGATGGCATGCACGTTCCTTAAGGGGGAAAGCTGGCGAGCCCCGCTCCTTCTCCCGCGGTCTGCTTATATACAGAATTCAACCAATCACAGTCAATCAATCACAGTCCATGCACAGAGCTCTCCAATCCGGCACTTGATCTCGCTCAGCTGTGGAGTCACGCAGCAGGCAGGGCATCAGCGCCATCTTGTTGTTTTCCATGATCCTCAGCTAGATGGAAAGTTCAATCAGCTGCTACATCCACATTACTGCTATAAGCCAAGCCCAGCATGGGGGGGGGGGGGGTCCCATGGCAGGTATATCCATGGGTCCCCACAGCTATCACTGAATAATATCACATTCTGAGACCGTGTTTTGTGGGACCCTACTGAACAAACTGTACCTGGTATCAAGTACACAATTCTATCTGGAAATAAGAATGTTTATTTATATAATGTGAACAAAATGGAATTTTCCAACACTGTATCTTTAACCATTAAAATCAGATGCAGCATAATGAGACATTAAACCATCAGTTGCTATAAGACCTGAACCAACTCATATTAATATCTCCATCTCTTGCATTATAAGCAGAATTGCTTACACTAGGTTTTTACTCTTTATCTCTTTAGAATATAGTTCATTCCCCTAAACTAAAATGACATTTGATCATTATTTTCTCAAGAAAAATAATGATGAATCATTATAATGATTTTATCCTTTTGTGATTTTCCTGTATATCACAATGTTCCTATTAAAAATAATATTACTATTTTGGATAGATCAAAATATTTTAACCTTTTTATAAATTTCAAAGTTTTTCCCTGCTGTCTCTCAGTATTTTATTATAAGGTTCTTATTGAAAATTTAGCATTATCCCTATAAAAAAATCTAGGTTTATTATCAGCTCTATCAGAACCATATAAGATCTTATGTTATTAATTTATGTGGCATTTTTACAACTTAAATTAATTAATTTCCACATCAAGTCATGATGAAAGTATTAGTTAAATAATGCGGGTAAGAAAGCCTTATGCCAAGAGCCATAAACAGAATTAATTAACAAAAATTGGAAAACAAGCCAGAAGAAGCACTTTTGGAAATGCACAGTAGGGTCCTCCAGAAATCTGCTTCTCCATAAAAACAAGGGTACTCAGGAAATATATTAAAAATCAACATTTTCCGAGCTCAGGATATGAGTCACAGTTTTACAATAGTAAAGGAATGCTTAGTATAGGAAAGCGAGTGAATCAGTAAAAACACCACATTTTCATGGCTTTTATTTGCATCCTCCTAACTTTAGCTCTTTGATAGCCTTGAAATTCACTCAAAAATGATACAGGAAACCCTTCATATCTGAGGGATCCACATCCATGGATTCAATCAACTGTGGATCAAAACAGTTCAGAAAAACAATCGCATCCCTCCAGATGTCTTCCTTGTAAATATTCCTTTTTAAACATTTGAATCTACTGCTTTATTTGAAAGAAAGACAGAGACAGAGAGACACAAATTGGTCCCATCCATTGGTTCATTCCCAAATGTCCCCAATAGCCAGGGCTGGGCCAGACAAAAACCAGGAGCTAGAAACTCAATCTGGGACTATGCGTGGGAGGCAGAGATCCAAATACTTGAGCCATCACCAGCTGTGCTCCACAGAGTATATTAGCATGAAGTTGAAATGAAGAACTGAGCCAAGGATCAAACCAGGCACACTAATATGGGATGCAAGCACCCATGCAGCACCTTAATCATTATGCAAATATACATCTCTTGTCAATATTCTTTAAACTATATTTGCACAGCATTTGCCCTGTGAAAGGCATTATAAGTAATATAGAGATGATTTAAAATATGTGGGGAGACCTGAATGCTTCAGATGAATGGTGTTTTATAGAAGGGTACGTCAAAACAGCTTGTGGAAAACAGAATCAAAACATATAATTATATTTGTTCAAAAAGTTTGGCAATCCATGCACAAGTTTTACATACTATGCATTTTCCGGGAACATTTTGAATACCTCTCATACAGGGTGCTAGAATACACAGAGATTTTCTCTTGCATCTTTGGTGATTACAGGAACTAATCTTCCATAAATGCTGCACATGAAAACTCAAAACCCTATAGAGGTTCAGAGAGCCCCTAAAAATTCAGCTACACAGAGAATTGTCACTAATTGATCTATATGACAGATTCCTGGGAAAACTCAATTTCCAGTGTTTGTCTTTATTTAACCAACTCAAATTTTACCAAGTGGGAGACGACTTATACCAGAGGGTTTGTTGAAAATAATCGGGAAAGTTGTTTAACCATGCAACTGCCTGAGGCAGGAATACAAGGTACAATAAAGATGAAGATAGCTAAGCAAATTTTGAGAGAAAAACCAAGGAATAAAATGCCAAGAGGGACTTGGAAAAGCCCTGTAACAATTCTGGATGACCTAGAAGTCTATGCATATACGTAGGACTGTACACATGTCCAGGAAACACTTGGAAAGGCCCTAATCTAGCACCTCCAACTGATCTCACAGCTTTACTTAAGAAGGAGGTGAAGGCTATGGCAGAGCTATACATTTGTGATGGATACTTTATTGTATTTCACAAGCATCACAGTACAGATATTAAGATTTTACCTTATGGCAGAATAATATCTTTTTTTGCATTCCCCAAGCACCCAGACACTGCATATATTATATTAAACACTCAAAAGCTACTTGAAAGAATATTAGTTTAAAACAAGACTAACATAATTTTAAAGTTGAAGAACTTAAAAATGACTGTACAACTGGAAATTTCTAAATTTGGCATTCTTGGGAAATGATACTGAGTGGGGTTATAGCCACAGTGAAACTATACTGCAGATCTCTAGATTTCTCATCTCTTAAAATTTGCTTTTATTATGAGAAGAGTTCTCAATAGGTTTTGTGCAGTTGATGTAATGGTCAGGATGATAGGCTTTTGATGTCAATTTCCTGGGTTCAAATCCAAGCTCTGTGACTTTGTCTCATCAGAAAATAAAATAAAATAATATAATGTCCATGGGACAGTTTCCTCTTTATAAAATGTATTTAATGATAGTGTTCCTGCATGAGGTTATATAAACAAGATTCAATGGGCTAAGCCATACAGATCCATAATAGGGTTAAAGGATACTGGTCTCCAGTATAGTAGCAATCAAATATTGTTTGCACCTTTGTAAATATCTGCTATTCAATATATTTTGTGGCCCAATTCTGCATCCGATTTCTTTATTGCTCTATGTAACTCATGGTTTCTCATCCTAGGCATAGCTGACATTTTGGGCTGTGTCATTTTTTATTCTTGGGAGTGTTCTTGTGGATTGTAGAATGTCTAGAAGCATCCCTGGTCACTACTCATTGTATCCTTGTAGCACATCCCCTCGCCCAGTGTGACAACCAAAGCCTTTTGTAGACATTGTCAGTTACCCCTGGAGGTGCAATGAGGTTTAGGAATCATGGCCCTGACATTAGTTCTTTGAGGGCTGGGATTGGGTTTTATGTCAAACATTTCATAATTTGATACATTAAGTAATAATCTGGTGCCTAGCTCGGTGCTTGGCATATGAGATGCATGTCATGAATGATGTTTAAATGAATGAATGTTGATGGGAAAAATTTCTCTAGTTACTGAAAGAAGTCAAATTCTTCCTCTGTTCATAGAAACTTTGCCATATAGACGATCTTGTACTAAATGCTTTATACACATTATAACAATGCTGCATTGTCAAAATCCTGTTTTATAAATAAGGCAACTGAGAGTTAGTTCAAAATCACAAAACAAGCAAGAGACAGGAGCAAGAACTGAATGTGTATCTTCCTAAATTCTCACCGATGATTTTAGTAACATTTTCTGTAAGTATCCTTTGATACTGTGGTATTAAAATTAATAGTCCTAGAATGAATAGAATCATCTATTATAGTATGAAGCTTTTGGTTTGTTTCCTAAGATTATACAGTCACAGTGGAAAGTTTTAAATCCAAACAAATGCAATAAAAACTAATGAAAGCAGTTGATAATGGCTCTGCAAAACAATTTCAGAGTGTAAGGATGAAGAAAAGCTAGCGGGTAACTCCCCCAAAGCATTTATTCATTAGTCACAAGCCCAGACCGACTTATCTTGTTTGACATGCATCTCATCACCTCTACTCATGCTTGTAGCTCTCATTTCAGGTTGGTATGTTGGCAATGGAAAGTAAGTCTCAAAAAGATTTATTATGTCATTAATCAATACTCAGTGCCACAGAGCAAATAAACCACAAACACGCTGAATCTGCTGGTTCAGTTGTCTTCAATATTGTCAACCCAAGTGACTGAGACCTGTGTGCTCACTGTGGGGTTGAGCATGTGTATACAGATGTACATTTATCAATAAATTCCAATCTAGCAAAATTAAAAGATGTTGAATAATGACTTAGCCCTATTCTTAGACGTTTCAGATCATACCATGACTTGGGGACACTGAAGTGTTTGTTTATTCCCCAAACGTTGTGCTTAGTTTAAGAATTTTTTTGTTATGTACAGTAAATCAGAACTTTCTTACAAATAAATTGCATTCTAGATATTCCATTTTAATCTAGTTGTTTCTATGTGAGAACACATTTCTCACTTTACAATGATAGGTCACGTCTACAATCAGTATATACAACTCTATATAACTGCATTTTTTCAGTGATAGCCAATCATCAAACATATCATTTTTTAGTGAAAAATCCATTTACAGCTTCTGGAAAACAGACTTCACTTGCTTAATAGTGATGGAAGTATTAAGGCAAGGATTCCACCAGGAACATAATGTAGAGGCAGATAAAACTCCAGAACAATAATATGTTCTGTTATCTCCTTAAACCCATTACAACATGCCAAATACCTATTTTATGTTTACACATGGATAATGTACCCTGGATACTCAGAGCATGCAGATACAAGCATCAATAATGGCAACGGAGCAAGTTAAGAATAATAAATGACTGAATGCAAGTTGAAAATTATACACAGTGGAGAGGGAGAAACTGTGACCAGAGTCCTGGTTTTAGAGGGAGCTTCCTCCAGGAGAGGAGTTCTGAACACACTCATTGCATTATGTGGGGCGTGTGTATGAGATCTTATCTGAAAAACACAGCACAGGAGATTCCACTCCTTTATATGAAGTGTGACTAACTCATCTGTGATTCTAGCATTTCTCAGAGAATCTAGTAGTCTGATCATCTTATAGTTATAAGCCATAATACATATTCTAAGTACATTTATTTTGTTTTGTTTGAATCAATAGTCTCAGGGATAATTGTTTGAAACTCAGACAATAATAAGAATAATAAAGGGCAACATTTTAATAGTGTAACCTGGGCACTGTTCTAAGTACTTCCTATGCATTATCTGATTTAATTCTCACAGGTTGCTTATGACGTAAACTCTATTGTCTCCATTTTAGAATAAGGGAAATTAAGCCTACAGAGTACAGTAACTTTTCTGAGCTGATAGAGCCAGAATTTGAACCCCGTCTAAGTCAAGGCCTAATTTTCTTCCCAATCCCATTCTGTCTCCAGATAATTAAGGTAGTGATATAACTAGCGTTTAGCATGGTGTTTTCCACACTCGCCATATTTATCTGAGTTCCACATTACATTCCTTTAAGGTGATTTGATCCAAGGTTCTTTTAAAATTACCACTACATTTGCATCTACTGTATCTTCAATGACCCACCAATTTCACTTCTGGGAATATACTCATTAATCCACCTGCTGATACATTTAACAATAGAGAGATACTCAGTGGTCCATAGAAGCACCATGAATAATAACCTCCATACTGGAAATAAAAAAAAAAAGTTTTCCCACACTAGAATGAATATATAACCTGTGATACATTCACATAATGCAATGTTACATGGCTAAGAGAATGAATGATTCACAACTATGCTTAATATGGATGAATCTTCCAACTTCTGGCAACATATGCCAGACATAGAAAAGTATACACCATATGAATCCATGTAGCTCAATAACAAAAATAGGCAGCACAATACATGTGATTAAGTCAGAAAAATGATTATTCTTGGTTGGACGGGCAACTGAAAAAGTAGCAAGGATGGCTTTTACAGGGAAAAATAATATTCCTTTTTATAAAACTGTGGATGCAGCTACATGGATATGCTTACCTTGAGAACTCCAGTTATGATATGCATACAACTATGTATGTGCATCATACTTCTATAGAAATTGTAAAAAGTCAGATTATATGATATATTCACCACTGAACAGAGTAGCTATTCAAAAATGTATATATATTGAGTGGAGGAAGTCCTGTTAAATATTGTCTTAGTTAATGAAAAACACTGCTTTGGGAAATCAACATCATACTTTAATCTTCCACTAGTGATCTCATTTGGGTAGATTTTTTGTAATCTTTAAGTAAGATGATCCAAGAATTTCACCTTTCTGGTTTGGATTTGGGCAAAGACAAAATTCAGTCTTAGCGGTGAAATAGAGCAAATGTTGGTGGAATGAAAGCAGTGGGTAAAGCAGTGGGGATGGGGAGTTCAGAGACACAGGAGCAGCAATGCCAAGTCTTTCAAGAAAATCTGGCGCCTAGTCACTAATCGGGTTTTGTTACCAGAGTCTCTTGGGAAATACTAAAAGACGGCCTGGTCAGACATGAGTCTATAAAGGAATGAAGAAGGCTCTCTTTGGCTATGACTTCAGGGTCAAATTCAAGTGTGAAAGGCAACAATAAAATGTGACAGTGGCAGTAAACAATGGTTCCAGGTACAAATCAATGTTAACCATCTCCAATTGTGCTCCCTTTTTGCCTGTTGGTTTTTGCAGCTGCACAAACCATAACCACCTGGAGAGCCATTGTAAAACCTGTTAATATTAAAAATTAGACAGATGACTAAATCTAACATGAGTCACTTAGATGGTCATTGACTGTTCTACTTCCTCATTGAAGCCTCACAACAATGTGAGAAAGCCTATTAGTCCTTAGAATGATAATGTAAAATATTTAGAGGGGTCAAATGTTTACAGCCTGTAAGTAAGAAAGCGTCAATGCTTGTTCTGCAGCACATAAAACATCATTACAAGTAAGAAAATATTAATAAATTATTGGTTGCTTAAATTGTGTGGCCGTGACTGCCTTAGATGATGGAGTCCAATAGCTCTTTTTAAGCTGCTGTTGGGATCATCAGTCATGTACTCACTGGTAAAGGGTAAATAAGCAGACAAATGTCCTTTGTGTTAGCACTCTCTTATCTCCTTGTTAATCTATAATTAATTTAGGGAGCAACATATATGATTTGGGACCAGAATCAATTCTGTCTCCAACATTGGAATGGTAAATCCCTTCATTAAGAGAAACAGTAAGGAATGGTTATTAAATGAATTCGTACAGCATCACATTGGGTATTTATTTCAGATTGCAGTTTTGCATGGATGGGTATCATATGATGCTTTGATGACCTTTAGAAATTCCACTGATTAAACGCTGTTGTACTTCATTATGACATTTCTCTCCTTGTACTACCAGAGTTGATGTGTATGGCTTAATAATGCAAGTAGACACGAATGTTAATAACTTCACAATTCATTGCTTTGCTATTTTTTAATGCACATGAAATTTAGTACAAGTTTCACTGGCTGGAGGCTTACATGAATCATATAAATTAGAGGGTAACAAAAGAACATATTAGCATTTGTTAGCTTAGATGCACGAATTTCGTACTAACCATTTTAATATGTACTACAACTTTTCCACCCTCCAGTTAAAAAGCCTTTCAATTTTTCAACCAACATCATAATTGAATTGGTTCTCTTTCTGCCTAAGGATAATGATTTTACACTGATGGAATCTTTATTAGATTCTAAGGATTATACCGATGCCACTGGTTTTTAAAGTCAAACAACTCCACCCAGGGAGAGGGGTATTTCAATGAAATCACGAGCAAAATAACATTAGATTTGTCTTTTAGGGGGAAAATGCTTAATTATTATTGCAAAATAAGTTGAACAGCCTCTGATAATTGATTCTCAGGAGAAATGACTACATACTGAGACAGCTGTAGAACTCAAAATTTCATAAAGCAAAATTGGCCCCAAACCATGGCTATTTTTCACTCTGTGTAGTGTGTTGTTGATTTTTCTGATGACTACACTTTTAAGTTAGTATTTGAAGTAGAATTTCATAAGATAGAGCTTTTCTTTTCATGGTGGAGGATATTTTGTTTGTGTCACCGTAGTTATGTTTTAAAATGGAGTATAAATCAACAATTCATAAAAAGTTTGAAATATGTGACACTCGATTTTCACTTTGAATAGTGTCCTGTCGGTAGCCAAAAAGGAAAGCATCAAATCCTTCAAAATTAAAAAAAAAAACTATAATCACACATAGGACTTTAGAGGCAAGCAAGATAGTAATGGAGATATATATATATATATGGAGAGAGTGTATTATACATATATGTATATATGTAGTACATCCAAGTAATGGCTCTGCTGTATTTTATTTTCTTTACATTTATTTATTTATATTTTATTAGGTCTCTCTGGTGTTTTTAGTTACAGCTTAAATTGGGAAAGGGGTAAAAGCAAGGGTGGCTGAACATAAGGGAAAATTGATAAATAAATAAAGTAGATGGAAAGAAATTATTCCATTTGACTTTGTGATTTGCAAGCCTCAGGCAGATACTCTCTACCTGTAGGCATGCTCCTGCACACACACACATGCACATACACACACAATACCACCACCACCACCACCACCACCACACAAGTCAATTAGACGTAAATAATATAGGCTGGCGCCACGGCTCAATAGACGATTCCTCCACCTTGCGGCGCCGGCTCACCAGGTTCCAGTCCCGGTCGGGGCGCCGGATTCTGTCCCGGTTGCCCCTCTTCCAGGCCAGCTCTCTGCTGTGGCCCGGGAGGGCAGTGGAGGATGGCCTAAGTCCTTTGGCCCTGCACCTGCATGGGAGACCAGGAGAAGCACCTGACTCCTGCCTTCGGATCAGCACGGTGCGCAGGCCGCAGCATGCTGGCCGTGGCAGCCATTGGAGGCTGAACCAACGGCAAAGGAAGACCTTTCTCTCTGTATCTCTCTTTCACTGTCCACTTTGCCTGTCAAAAAAGAAAAAGAAAAAAAAAGAAGTAAATAATATAGATTCAAGAAATCAAAAGAAATATGACTATGTCTCTCCTAAAGGACATGAATCAGGGCACTTCTGAGTTTCTAAATAGCATTAAGTAATGACATCATTTAGAGTGTCACCATTGGAATAAATGTTTGAACCATTCATTTTGGCCTCTGTCACTAATCTAAAGATTTAAATACCAGAAAGAGAGAGAGAGAGAGAGAGAGAGAGAGAGAGAGAGAGAGAGAGAGAGAGAATCTAATTTATTTTCATTTGGGCACAGTCCAACTTGGCTAGGATATGGTAGAACAATTTGACTGCTCCCAATTATACAGCATGCCATGGAGTAGGGATAGTTCCCAGAAGGAAATATCAAGCTGATATTAACAGAAATAAGAGACCACAGATGCTGAACAGCCTAAAGGAGACAACCAGGACAGTGGTTCCTATCCTGCGGCCCCTGTTCACATTGGGAACTCAGTAGGGTACTTTCAGTTATTTTACAAGCTTAACAGGAACTGTGTTTAATGACAATAGTAACATTTTGAAAAAATGAAATGCTGAATGTCAGGAGATATTATTAAAAGCTGTTGTTAGTTCAGTTCAGCCCTGATTCAAATTCTTTCTTCTGAACTTAATATTGACTTCAAAAAAAATCACTTGGCCTCTTTAAGTGTTAATCGCCTCTTCTTCAATACAAAGAAAATAATAGTACCTATACTATAGTTGGTACAATAATCAAATGAAATAATGCATATTAAATGCTTTACTCAGCATCTGACACTAAATAAAAGTTTTAAAATGTTGACTTTCAATTGCTTTGTTTTTATTACTAGATTTCTTTTATTTCAAATAGAATGGCCCAGTTCTGCATGGGAAATATGTTTATTTCATCCCAATCAGTATTCCTGGAGTACTACTTTTCACTGGTTAATACAACTATGGAAAAGAATTAAGTTTTAATTGCATCTCAAAACACACGTAAAAGCTTTGGGGACAAATAGATTACCATATGAATAGAGTAAGTAATAATAAAATCTGCTGTGGCCCAGGAGTGCAGTGGAGGATGGCCCAGGGGCTTGGGCCCTGCACCCCATGGGGAGACCAGGAAAAGCACCTGGCTCCTGGCTCCTGCCATCGGACGAGCGCGGTGCGCCGGCCGCGGTGGCCATTGGAGGGTGAACCAACGGCAAAAGGAAGACCTTTCTCTCTGTCTCTCTCTCTCACTGTCCACTCTGCCTGTAAAAAAAAAAAAATAAATAAAATAAAATAAAATAAAATAAAATAGTTTCAAAGAATCTTAGGTGAAACCTTTGGTAAGTCCTGTTTTAAAGTAGCCACCTGCCTCTGTGCTCCACCCAGGGGACTTTGTTGCTGCTAGGAGGAGAGAATCAGCCAGTGTTATGGTGCAGGATTGCCAGAGGCAATGAGCTGAATGAGAATTCCCACATCCTCACTGAGAGCCCTCAGATAACACTTGTTGCTCTATTGGCAAATTTCTGTTTTGAGTGAATACTGTCCACTCAAATGGTTCAGCAAAACAATTCAGAATGTAGTAAAGTCATTATTCATTATTTAACAAACATGCATTGAATAGCCACTATGCTTTCAGAATTATGCAAGGCACTGACAATTAAACAGAGAACAAAATAGACATTAGTCCTGTATCCAGCATCATTACTATTCTGTGACTACCATACAACAGTATTACCTGGCAAGTGGGAGTTACTGTGGTGAAAAGAATGTAGGCTTGGGATTAATTTCTGCCTTCAGATCTTAGCTTTGATGGGCTACTTCACTTTCCTAATAATTGGATCCAGTGTTACTAAAATGTAATAAACTTATGCCAAGAAGGATATGAGTAACACTCTTACTACAGTGAGAAAATTGACAGGGATGACACAGGAAGAGAGACACCAGAATGAACGAAACAAAATTCACAAGTACAAAACTGTCTGGAGAGATGGGGTGGGATCAGATCACGTATGATGATTTTTTAGGCCACGATTTGGGATTCTGTTTTAGGAGTAGTAGGATTAATTGGAAATAGCATAAAGCTAAGCAGGAAAATTGACAGCTTGGATGTGCTTTGTAAAAACATAGTTTTGTCAGCAATGTGGAAAATTGAATGGAAGTAAGAGTAGCTCTGAGATCAGATGGTAGACTATTGCAGTATTCAAAAGAATTGGTGATCAAATCAATAGATTGTAGAGAAGAGATTATAGTGTATTGGAGGGGTTGGCCAAAGATATGATTTGATTTCTCTTTTGAGAAGACAGAATCAGGTATACGGAAAAGTTCTCATGTATCATATATGAGCTATTAGTGGAGTCATATCATGAGATACAGTGAACGTTCTCTGTTTTTCCCTTCCCGAAATTTTCTTCTGATATCTGCACCTAGATTTTTCTCTCAGGAACTAAATCTTTTCTCTTTTAGTTCAAGAATGGATCTTGCAGGGCTGGCGCCGTGGCTCACTTGGTTGATGCTCCGCCTGTGGCGCCGGCATCCCATATGGGCACTGGGTTCTAGTCCGGGTTGCTCCTCTTCCAGTCCAGCTCTTTGCTGTGGCCTGGGAGTTCAGTGGAGGATGGCCCAGGTGCTAAACCAAAGTATCATATTTGCTTAGCCTTGGTGATTGTCAAGCAATGTTCATGCAATCCATTATGTAACATCCTGAAATTTTCTTCCTGAAAATGCTAATACTTTTATACCCACCACCCTGCTGTAAAGCTTAAAGGTTGTGTGTTCTGGAGTTATTATAATATTTTGTTACCCTGAAACTGAACATAGCAAAGATTTGGACAACACAAATACACACACACAGACACACACATACAACAAGACCATTATGTGATAAAAGTACCAGATGCAGCCAAACCAAGGCAGACACTTGTGCATAGAACTCATAGCTAATATCATTTTAATAGAGTGAATACTCAGCAAATGATGCCTGACACTGCTCAGAGATTAAATGCACAAAAGGTCTTCACTTAAGACCAACCTTATTCAGCTAACCAAAAGCCTCCACATCCATTAAAGTCTTAGTCACTCTCTGGAGAGACAGTCTCTATTAAGCCACTTAACTCTATGCTTAACACAATCATTGTCTTTAGTTAAATAGAGGAATGTTGAGATGAAAGTAGAATTAAATGATTGTTTGAGTTCTAAAGCACAAGAATTATTATAGAAGACCTAGATCCCTACCTATAAAAACTATCTGGTTAAAAAATATCCCAAGTCACTAGCTTCTAAAATTGACCTTTGACAGTGGGCTAGTCTCTGCACAGGTTATATTGCATCATTTTTTCATTTAATCTCCAGTGAGTCTTTCAGTTATGCATAATTAACCACACTCTCAAATAAAGGATATTGAGGTACAGAGTTAGCTTGTAGGGCTCACTCAGTTCTATCTGAATTAAGCCAACATCCACTTCCAGTTCCAACACCTTATTCTACTTACGGACATCATTTGGTTATATCCAAATTATCACAATTTCTACATGATTTTTGTTTAAAAATATGTAAGCTCAAATTGAAATACCTTCACATATTTGAAGATAAGTTTATTACTGACCACTCTCATATCATATATAACTATAACAAAGGCAGCTGGGGTCCACATTGTAGCATATTGGACTGACCCACCCACTCCAGTGCCAGCATCCCATATGGGCACTGGTTCTGGTCCTGGTTGCTCCATTTCCAATCCAGTTCCTTGCTAATGTGCCTGAGAAAGTAGTGGAAGATGGCCCAATTGCCTGAATGGACCCCTGCATCCATGGGGGAGAACTGGAAGAAGCTCCTAGTTACTAGCCCCGCCCCTGCGTTGCACCATTTGGGGAGAAAACCAGTGCATGGAAGATCTCTCTCTCTCTCTGTCTCTGTCTCTACCTCTCTCCCTCTCTAACTCTTTCAATAAATAAATAAATCTTTTAAAAAATAAAAATAAAGCAAAAGTAGCTGTTTTCAATTTTGAATTGGTATAATCTTTCTACAGGAATTTGACAATACATTTCAAAATATTTAAAAGTTCTTATATTGCTTGAATCATCATAAAGGTTAGTTTTAGGAATATTTCCTAAATTTTAAACATGATAAAAATTATTCTAAGAATGTCCAGTTTAAAGCAATTTAGAAGAGTAAAAAATTAGAAAGCAACTAAGTATTCAAATTGAGTCTAATTAAACCATTATTGCTTAATTACTTAATGTAATACTATCAAGCCACTAAAATATTTTTAGAGGGGAATAATTAACAACAACAAAAAATTCCTAAAATACAAAACAAATGAATCAGGACACTTAACATTATGTGTAATATGACCCTATAATTCTGTTTCCATACATAAAAACAGAAATTTTGAGTTCTCTCTGAATAAAAGCATTGTGGGAATATCTTTGCCAAGGTAGTTTTGATTGTGAGAAACAGAAAATTATTGGAGTGAATTTAAACATAAAAGGTGAGGTGACACCATTATGGCACAGTAAGTTAAGCTGCCATTTAAGTAGTTGGCATTCCATATCTAAGGGCCAATTGGAGTTCTAGCTGCTCTTACCAGGCAGCTTCCTGCTAATGGGCCTGAGAAGGCAACAGATAAAGGTCTAAGTGCTTGGGCCTTGGAGCCCATGTGAGAGAACTTGATGGAGTTCCTGGCTCTTGATTTCAGCCTGTATGAATCCTGGCTATTATAGCCATTTGGAGAGTAAACTAGCAGGCAGAAGAATATCTGTATTTGTGTGTCTGTCTGTCTTTTTCACTCTTTTCCATTTTTTCTCTTTCTCTCTCTCTCTCTCTCTCTCTCTCTCTCTCTCTCTCTCTCTCTCTCCCTCACTTTCTGCTCTTTCAAATAAGTAAATAAAGCAAGAGAAGAAATACAACTGGGCCCCATGAGGGATGGGAGTTTGGTCCTGGATAGATGTTAGGAAACCAAGGTAGTGAAATTCTCAGAATCTTTCTCTTTCCTCAGGTATCCTAGTCAAACTCCTGTTTCTCAGAAGACTGCTCTATTCTCTGCTCTGTACTTGCTTTCTTTGCTTCCATGTGCACACAGTAGATGTCAAGTAACCCAATATACTCAAGTTCATGTACTCTCACTTCAGGTAATCCAGGAAGGCTGACTAATACTTCTGATTTCAAAGATGATAAAGGTCTACCTTGGATCACATGTCAACCCTACTTCAATAAGCAACGACTGAAGGAAGCAGGCTACAGATTTGGTTAGTTCTGTCAACTCCAGTGACTGGGGCTTAAGTCATACATGATCAAAGTCTGGAAAATGATCCCAAGAAAAATTATTTCCTTATTTTTCCATTTTATGTTTTTCTGAAATTTTTATATGTGCCTGCTTTGTACTTATGAAAAACAACTTGCCAAAAATAAATTTGCCTACTAGTTTGAGAGAGGCAATGAACACACCAGATAAATCTCCCATACAAGCAGCTGAGACTTGGGTTACACAGATGTTGCTAAAAAAAAATCTCATACAATATAGGAAATACTCAGGCTAGGAACTCACAACAAATCTTCCCTCAGCACTACATCCTCTGCCCTTACATATTTCACTGAAGTTCCGAGAGTTATAATAGAATATCTGCTGGCAGAAGGAAAGCTCAGATATGGGGTCCAGGAGAGCAAAGGGGTATACTGGGAGAACTTGGAGATTGCAAGACAAAGTAGGTGAGAAAAATAGCAGTAGCGTGATATGATGGGGAGAGGTGGTGGGAGATAGGTTCCATTACTCACACTCACTACATTTGAATTTGCTAAAATGAATAGGCCTGTGCATGTAATCTATACCTCTACAAATATACAGTTCTAAATCCTTGGTAAGAGTAACTCATAAAATAATGAGCTTTGAATAATAAGTTGGTTGTTTACAACATCTAAAATATACCCTCAAGCTATTTTGGTATGTGTATTACAAAGGGATTTTCAATATTTAAAGTCTTGGTCATTTATTACAGAATAGGTCTTGTCATTCACGTATGCAATGCACTATAATTTTAATGGGTTTTTAAACTCTCCTTCATGGTTCATTAACACAGATGGACATCACTGCAGAGGTCATAAAGCACAATGGCTTTCCTACACTTAGTTGATAAATAGGTCAATCAGCTCACCTCATCGAGACAACAACATTCCAGATAAGCACAAATTGAAACTCACACACAACTAATTGTATATGGGATGACCAATATGTCAACTCAAAATAATGTGCATACATTAAGCTATTATCACTCTAAAAGACTGCCTTTGGGTTTTGATTTCCTTTGGTTATTTGTCACAGTGTTTACACAAAAAATATCTTTAAGATATCTTTCATCTCAAGAGATATAGAAGGTACAAAACAAGTTTTACATCTCTAACAAGTTAAATCACTATCCAAAATTTTTGATATTGTGAGAGCTAATCTTAATATACCAAGCCAATTATTCTGTATTATTATTCCTACTGCCCAAAACATGATAGTATTCTATTTCAGGTCAAGTTTGATCTTTTTTTTTAAAAAAAAAGTATATATTTTTAAATAATATATATATATATATATATATATTCATGCCATAAATGTACTTGAATTCCTTCCCTGATAATCAAAAGTCTATCAAAAGGTTTGTTGGCATTCAACTCTGATATTATACTGTTTGACATCATTCAATAATGTGTTGCACACAGCACAAACAAGTGTTGCTCTTCAGTCTCCAATATATGTCAAAATAAATGGCTATTTCAGATCTAGTTTTCACTGAATGACATTTATATGTGGTGTCATGCTTTTACTTATCGACCTTCGCTTCCTGGAATGAGGAGCCTCAAGACCAAATATTAGCTCTATTGTTCCCCAGCCTATTTTTAACAAGTTGTCAAACCCAGAGAGCCATTCTAAACAATTTCATAAAACAGATTGTCATGGCTCATCAACCAAATTGCTTTATTATCTTCAGCACCATTGGTATGAAGACTGGGCCCTGTCTTCAAATTTCTGATTTTATTTCAGTTTATATTTCTATGTAGCTTTTTTTCACTATAGCTACTGGTTTGGGGATTGTTTATATATATTAACAAGATAATGTTGGGATAACTTAAACAAGTGGGAAGATCTTAAACAATTGGTAATATTTAAAAGCTATCCTTATAAGTTGCTTTATAGGCAATATGGCAAAGACTTATAAAGAAAGGCATCCAAAAACTAAATTAGATGGATCTATGCCAGGTACTCAACTTCAATGCCAAAGTCTTGCAGTGGAAAATTCCAAGTTTCTTTTTTTTTTTTTTTTAATTTATTTGACAGATTATGTTAGACTGAGAGAGAGAGACAGAAAGGTCTTCCTTCCGTTGGTTCACTCCCCCAATGGCTGCTACGGCCGGAGCTACGCTGAACCGAAGCCAGGAGCCAGGCAGGTGCTTCCTCCTGGTCTCCTATGCAGGTGCAGGACCCCAAGCACTTGGGCCATCCTCCACTGCCTTCATGGGCCACAGCAGAGAGCTGGCCTGGAAGAGGAGCAACCAGGACTAGTTCCTGGCGCCCATATGGGATGCCGGCACCGCAGGCAGAGGATTAACTGTGAGCCACAGTGCCGGCCCCGAAAATTCCTGAATTTCTTTTTTAGTTTGTTCCCTTCCCTATGTATTTTGTCATGGTTAACATGACAGACACTCAGTTACATCAATTGTTCCTTTTTTCCTTAAAAGATTTTAGTCTCCCTTTGTCTTTTGGACATTGCAAATAGTCTTTGCCTTCCTGCTAGTTCTTTTATATTAAATTTGTAAGTGGGTCATGATTTTAAGAAGAGAGAAGCGGGTTGGCATTGTAGCACAGAGGGATAAGCTGCCTCTTGCGACACAGCATCCCATATCAGGTTGCTGTTCCACTTCCAAATCCAGTTCTCTGCTGATATGCCTGAGAAAGTAGCAAAGTTCTCCCTTTGCTACCCATGTGGAAGATGCAGTTGGAGTTCCTGGTTACTGGCTTCAGTCTGTGAGCCCTGGCTGTTGGGCCATTTGGAGAGTGAACCAGCAGAAGGAAGACTTTCTCTCTCTCTATCTCTGTCAATTTCTGTGTGCCTCTGATTCTCCCCCTCTCTCTGTCACTTTGCTTGCAAATAAATAAATAAATATTTTTAAAAGAAAAGAAAAAATGCATATTTGGATCTTGGAATCTTTAACTAGAAAACAATATCAAAGTGATTCACTCTATAAACAAAACACTGACAAGAAGCAACCTTACCCAGCTCTCCTCCACTCTGAAACCATCCCTCAAATACACACGGTCAATTACATCTGATCATTTCCTCTTGGGTCCTTTAGTGACTACTACCAGGTCCTAAATAGCACACTTACTCTGATATTCCTAGACTTGTCAACATCAGACACTATCAAACATCCAGTTAAAAGATGAGAATTATGCTTATTTGTTTCTCCCCTTCCTTCTCATCCCTCCTCTCCTCTCTGCTCCTCTTATCTGCTTTCCCTTCCCCTGACTCCACTCCTCGCTTCCTCACCAACACATAGTCAACACCGGAATGAGTAGCTCTGGGCTCAGTTTTACCATCAGTGTGTAATCAAAGCATTAATTCATTCACCTGAGAAACAGGATTGAACAACTACCCTGTGATCAAACACTTCATAGATGCTAGGAGTATAACAGTGTACACAACACAAACCTTATTCTCTGGAACTTCCATTATAGGGGGAAGAAGCAAAAACAGACAACACACATAATGATCCAGAGGTTGATTACAGTTGAAAATTACAAAGTGAGTGCAGTATAAGGATGTGAGGGGGAGTGAGATCTATTTAATGTAGGGTTGATGGAGATCTTTCTGAGAAATTGATATTTCAACAGAGACCAGAAGATAATGAAGGAATGAGCATGTCAATGTCAAAGGGAGAATGAAGAAACCTCACTGGTCTGCAGAAGGACTGGCAAGAAAGGCAGTACAGGTAAAGTACAGTGATATTAAAGAAAGTAGGAGCAGTGGGTGTTTGGTGCAGCAGTTAAGTTGCCAGTCGGAACACCTTTATCCCATATCAAAGATCTTAGGTGCAAGTCTCAGCTACACTCCCAATTTTAGCATCTTGCTAACGTGTACCCTGTGAGGCAGCCGTGATGGCTCAAGTGGTTAGATCCTTGTCATCCAAGTGGGAGACCTGCATTGAGTCCCAGGCTCCCAGATTCAGTCTTGGCATGGCCATTGTGGGCATTTGGAGAGTCTCTGGCCATTGTGGGCATTGGAGGAATGAACCAGCAGACAGGTAAGCACTCTCTCACTCACTCTATCACTCTCTCTGTCTCTCTGAGTGCCTCTCAAATAAATAAATACGTTTTTAAAAAATAAAAGGAAAGCAGCAGAAGATGGGAGTGATTGGGTAGTGGCCAGGGAAGGTGGCATGCTGCAGGTTCCATGGAGCTCTGTCAGCCAATAGTAAAGAAGTAGGTTGTGTGGATGAACACAGGAGGATTTCTTGTTGCATTGTGCATTGCAATTAATAGAGACCTCTAGTGCCGTCACCCGCCATGTCTAAGGCCATGATTCCTCCATCACACATCAGGCATCTCACAAGCACCACTAATTTCTTCCAAACACACTGGAGTAGAGGCAACACAATGGCAAGAATGAAAGAAAAGAAACTTGGGGCAAGCTTTGTGTGGTAGCCAAAAGCCTTGAACTAGGGTAGTACTACTAAGTAGTCGGAACAATAGACAGATTTGTAAGAAAATTCCTGGAAGAAATTGATGACTTTTTAAACATGAGACTTACAAGAAAGAGAGGACAAAAGGCTGATTCCAAAATATCTAAAGTAAAATAAGTAGGTTCAGTTGAAAAATTCAACAGAAGAGATTTTCTGAGGTCTAAAAAAAGTTTATTATTGGACAATTTATGTTTTAGTTACCTGTTGTGTATTTATCTTCACAACTACAGTATGAAATCCATCATTTTGGGAAGAGGCTTTTAAAAATTTCTTCTTCATAATTTAATGTGTACTAAATGAATTGGATTATTGAATCTTACCCAGTTTTCATCAATTAAAGCTAATAGAGTTGCATATTTCAAAAAGGTGATAAGCTTAATGCCAAAGGTCACATATCAACAAGTTGCCAAAAAATTGGCTTAAAAGCCTCTAATTACTAGATAACTGACCTGAATATTCCAAATGTTGTTTCTATATCTTATTTCACTCAAAAATATTGGAAGACCTAGAATTCGCCAGATGTTACAACAGATACTAGCACAAGGAGAAGTAATGTATGCTTCTTGTCCTATTCTTTAACAGTAATGTATTTCCATTAATTCATCATGGGAGGGCCAGAGATAGCTCTACAAGATGATGACTCAGCATTTTCAAAGGCACATAAGGAAGAGCCGCTTTAAAATCATCTTTGCTTTGCTTTTCACTGTCATTGGATATACTTTTTTTTTAAATTAAAGCCATCCCTCAACGTGAAGTTCTAAAAAATTCTTTTGGGGCCGGCGTCGTGTCATAGTGGGTTAAGCCGCCATCTGTACGGCTCTCATCCTATATGGGCACCAGTTGGAGTCTCAGCTGCTTCACTTCTGATCCAGCTCTCTGCTAATGTGCCTGGGAAAGCATAGGAAGATGGCCCAAGTCCTTGGGCTCCTACACACATGTGGGAGACCCAGATGACACTCCTGGCACCAGTTTGCGTTAGCCCAGCTCTAGACATTGCAGCCATTTGGAGAATGAACCAGCAGATGGAAGATTCTCTCTCTCTCTCTTTCTCTCTCTCTCTCTGTAACATTGTCTTTCAAATAAATAAATAAGAATTAAAATATTCTTTGGTTTGTCTTCACTTTCAAAGGCCCACACTAAGATTTGCAAATGCATAACATCTTCTCCTCCCCGCCCATGAAAGAAATCACTCACGTATCATAGAGCCCTTTCCAAAGAAACTCTGGAGTAATCTCAGAAATATTTTCAATAAAAAGATACAAGATAGCAGACAGCGATATTTTATTTTGTGTGTATAAGATGAGAAACCATTGCCATCAAATAACTGAAAAGGCACTTAACAAAAGGGGATAGGAAATAGTGTATATGCTTTTGAAAAAATACTCAGCTTCACTGGCATTCAGGGAAATGCAAATTAAAACCACAACGAAAGACTAATGGGTAAAAGGCACAAACTGACAATCCCAAGTGTTGGTGAGGAGGAGAACTGTCTACAAGGGTAGACTGGAAATTGATTCAACCACTGGAGAAACTGTTGACAGCACCTAAAATAGCTGAGTATAGTGAATGCGTCTCCTTCTACCAAGCTGCCCATGCCAGCATTACATTGAAATGTGTCCTAGGGTCACTGAAAGATATCTGGGAAAATATTCGTAGCAGCACTATTCAAAACAGCCCCAAGTCAGAAACAATCCAATGTGCCCCCGCCATGAAAATGGTAAATAACATTATTTTGAATTATTTGTATTATGGATTATATTTTGTATTGTTATTATATATTAATGCTTAATACATTATAACATTACCCAATAATGAAAACAAACTACTTGTAGCATAAACAAATGTCACACACAATATTAAACTAAAGAAATCAGAAACATGGGAGTAAAGGATACAAAATTTTATTTATGTAAAGTCTAAAAGAACAAATAAAGCTAATCTATGTTACTAGAAGTCACAGTGACTGTTACTGTCAGGATGGTAGAAGATGATAATATTCTAAAGACTGGTTACACAGCTGGGCTCATTGAGTAGAAAAATGTACTGAGATAAAGTAAAATAGTTTGCATGCTATATTAAACAAAACTACAATTTTTTTTGACAGATAGACAGTGAGAGAGAGAGACAGAGAGAAAGGCCTTCTATTGGTTCACCCCCCAAATGACCGCCACAGCTGGTGCGCTGCACCAATCTGAAGCCAGGAGCCAGGTGCTTCCTCCTGGTCTCCTATGCAGGTGCAGGGGCCCAAGCACCTGGGCCATCCTCCACTGCCTTCCCGACCACAGCAGAGAGCTGGACTGGAAAAGGAGCAGCCGAGACTAGAACCCAATGCCCATATGGGATGCCGGCCCCTCAGGTGGAGGATTAACCAAGTGAGCCAAGGTGCCAACCCCAAAACTACAATTTTTTAAGAACTCTTGGCCATCTTTGAAACTCCACTATTAATTCTGGAATTTTTCCCCTCACATACACATCTATGCTGCCATTATGAGACATTGCTGTAATTAATTGCTAGAGAGTTTAAAAATAAAATTTTAACTCCTATTAAATAAACCGAGGCTTACAATGAAATTAATTTCCTTCTTCTTTTGAATGGCCTCTCTTCTTATTTTACTTTCACTTGATGTTATCTGTATGTCAAAATTTTATTGCAAAAAATTTTAATAAGCTAAGCAAAAGATTGGGATAAGTAATTTCTAAAAAGTAATGTATTCCGTTCTTAACTGTGGTGAATATAACATTTAATAAAATGCTTTCGTGGCAGATGTGCAGCACCACAGATTAAACCACCATTTGGGATGCCCACATCCCTTGTTGGAGTATTGGTTCAAGTTCTGGTTGCTCTGCTTCCAATCCAACGCCCTGCTAATGAATCTAGCAGGCAGCATATGGTGCCTCAAGTACTTGGGTCCATACTACCCATGAAGGAGACCAGATGGAGTTTCTGGCTTCTGGCTTCAGCCTGGTTCAGCCTTGGCTCTTGAAGTTCCTGGGGAATGAACCAGTGAATGGAAGCTTATTCATTCTCTCTGTTTCTTTCTCTCTCATCTGTGTGTGTATCATTTTGGTTTTCAAATAAATAAATAAATAAATATTTTTAAACAAAATACTTTCATGAGTTGGATAAAGAGCAAATCCAAAGATTAACACTGTAGGATTCAGGTACATGTTCATAATGGTTTTTATTCTTACTCTGTAATTTGTTTCCTTTCAAGCACATTCCCTACTGAGTCATCTAAAACATTTGCTATTTTCTGTTGACTATAACTTCTTTGGGTGATAAATATAAACCATGTATTGCGTCATTTATTTGGTCAGTTTTTAACCCTTTTTCCTTATGTAATTCTTTGTATGTAAGCATTTCAATTCAACTTAGTAGCTTTTAGAAACTATTTTAACCTCTTGCAAAAAGAGAATGTGCCTGCGAGGGTTTTGATTTTGTAGAGTTTCAGAAACATCTTCCTCTTTGCTAATAACAGAGAAAGATATATGATGGTATTCCTGCTTGGGTGGCACAGAGGGACTGTCTTTTAGGTAAAGATGGGTGTCTATTAGGTAAAGAGAAGACACTGGAGAAGGAGGAGGTTGATGGCTGCATCTACTCTGACATCTGGCCAGCAGCAGCAATGCTAAAATCAATCAACAAAAACCCAACCTCACAGTCTTAATCTTTCTTCACCATGATAAATAAATGTGGGACTAGTCATGTTTTTCCAATTTACTTAGTCAACTTTTGTAGAAGAGGATTTGCCGAATGGGAACCATGAGCCATCAAGATAGAAGAGAGAATAAATTAGATCATTGATGATGTAATGTCTCTACAGGAATTGCCTCACTTGGAGCTACTGTAGCTCTGGGCTTCTACAAGGAGGAGCAATAACAAAGGTTCTTGGTTTTTTAACCCTCTCTTAATTGGAGTTGTATAAGGAAATTTTCATATATCCTATGAATTTTAAGGGACAAGGTGTGTTCTCTCTGAGACTTCCATGAGTACTCAGCACAGTGCCCCCTACAGGACAGCTACCTTACCAAGTATTTGCAGCATTTGCTATGTATAATTCCAGCTTTATATCTTACACTTGCGTCTTTTAGAGAAGTGTTTCTCATCCTTTTTTCACTTTCAACCCGGCACCACAAGAAGAATCATATTAAGTTTAAATCACTTTTAATTAGTTAATTGGCATAATTAATTTTAACTTAAATTTCATTTCTCCCTAAAGAGAGATTGCTTGATTGAGTGCCATCTTCCCTCTGCTTTTAGAATACATGAGCTCCATGAGATCCAATTATGGTTGAAATTTTTATTTTTAAATTAGACATCACTTTTACTTCATATATTTTCGTATTCAATAATTGTTTTCAATGACGTTTTAGTATTATTGTAACTAGAAAAATGAACACCTTTTAAAAGAAAAGAAAATCACTAAATGTATTTAAGTAATTTAATACAAAATATAGCCCTACATGAAAGTACGCCTCTTTTGGATTTTCTTTTTGTTTCTTATGCTTCAGCAAAAGCCACTGGAAGACAACCTGAGATCTGCAGCAAGAAAACTCAATAGAGAGCCTGTAAGTTGGGCCAGAATTTACTCATCAATTTCCGGGGTGGCCATTTGGACTTGCAGTTAAGACAATAGTTAGGAAGCTCATATCCTACCCCAGAGTGCCTGAGTTTGAGTCCTCGTTCTGGCCTCCAATTCCAGCTTCCTGCTCTTGCAGTCCCTGGGAGACAGCTGGTGATTAGTTAAGTAGCTGGGTCCCTGCAATCAAGTGGGAGACCCAGATTGAGTTCCAGGTCTTTGCATGCATTTGGGGTGTAAACTGGCAGATGGGAGCTCTCTCTGTGTCTGTTTCTCTCTCACACACACTCAAATAAGTAAAATAAAAATGAATAGATGTTGATTATCTCAGGATAAAGAATGGGATGGAGCCTGGAAAACCAGAGTCCAACATTCAGTACATCTGCCAGAATTTTTCAAAAATGACAAGCCTTGAAGAAGGGAGATTTTGTTTGATTTAGAGGAGAATTGTCCCAATTTGTTCTACCTTATCCCAATGCTACAGCCAAGCAAGTCAATGGTAACCAAGCTAAATAGGAGATGTGACTGGGCAGATTGTCCTGTAAAGACCTGAGGTTCAGAATTACATAATCATGGGGCCGGTGCTGTGATTCAGCAGGTTAAGCCACTAATGATCCAACTCCCTGCACCTGGGAAATCAGTAGAAGATGACCCAAGTACTTGGGCGTCTGTCACCCATGTGGGAGACCCAGATGGAGGAGAGGGGAACATGGAATTCTTCATTCTAATAGCTAAGTAACTTCCTGACAACAATGGCAATAACTGTGACTCATCCTTCTAACTGTATAAAGTGTCATTCTACAGTATAGAGAGGAACATTAGACAACAAATATTTACAAGTTATTTTATTAAATAAATATTAGACCTAGATTACAAGCTGTTTTATATCCGTATATATAATTTGTGTGTTTAAAAGAATACCCATCTGTAGAACTCTTTCCATGTGTGTATCCATATTTCCGGAAACCTAGGAAAATTTTTATAAGATGCATTATACAATATATCAGCAACTAATGAAGAAGAAATAATGATGACTGTGCACTGTAAAATGTATTAGAACACTAATTAAAGTATAGCAAAAATGCTTACTGGTGTCTTTTAAACACCTGCTTGATAATTTCTGAGCCTGGATGTTACTTCATTTAACAACACACACTTAATTAGGAGACAGAGTTAAGATTAAATAATAAAACCAGGACATCCCAGCATGCTCTATATTTTCAAATGTCTACTTCACCACAAAATGTAAAGAATACTTATCCATTTATTGGGGAAGCAATAGACTTGATTCATCTGCTCTTTCAAAGCAGGTTCTCATCGTTATTATGAACAGCATTCCATGGAACAGCAGAACAGGCTTAGGGTGTGTATTGGGATATTGGAAAGATGTTCAACAGAGAGGAAGGCTGATGATTATCACCAAGAATGACTTCTCCAGAGGTTTGGTAATGGTTCCATTCCGAAATTTCTTTGGGTTTCCATCCTCGTATCCTACAATAAATCCCCTTTATTTTACGTGCTTCCCACCTGTTTGCACACACTATTTCCCCCATTCTCTGATACATGAGCACAGTGGGAGCCTCCATAGCAGTAAACGAGAAGCTATGGGCCACAGTTGATGAGTGGTCACTCACTATTCCAAGGGCATCCCATGGACCAATAGCATCAGCTTGCACATGGGGGTCATTAGAGGGGCACAATCTCTGGCTCCAACTCAGCTCTATTGGATCAGAATCTGAGTTTCCATAAAATCCCGAGAGGGCATGCATGCATATTAGTGTATGATGTGGTGACCTAGAACATCCCTTACGGACTCAGCTGATACTGGTTACTTCTGAATTACCAAAACAGTCTTTACAGGACAAACCCTCGCTTGCCCTTGGGTAAACCGCAGTGGATTTCTGCTAGTTACAACTAGGAGACTCCATACAGCACCCTGTCTACTCAACCTTGTGTTTCTGAAAACTAACTGGACTTTAATTTTAGCTTCCAAGAAATTTGCCTACTGGAATAGCATTAAGCAAATAAAGACTAAAGCATATGCACATTGAGATATCTGAAATGAAGAGAATTATTTGTTTGGGTTTAAAGGGTGATTCAGATACTTTTGACCACAGGATAACCACTCACGTTCAACAACTGAATTTAATGTAATTATTCATAAAGGATGATTTTAATAATATTATACTGGGAAATTCTAAGAGAAACAGGATGAAGAATGAAGAGATTACAAGAGACTGAAAACTATATCATAAAGAGAGACAAGACTAAAGTGCCTCAGTGTGCATATTCAGATGATGAAAAAAACATTAAAATGGTTAAAATAAAATAATTGTTACTTATGGGAGAAAGAAGGGGTAGTGGATGAAAGAGAGCACATAAAGAGAATTTAGGGGGAGCTGGCAAAATCCTACTTCTTAATAGGTGGTCACAAAATGGCTATTGTAAACTCATTTTTAAGGTGCGTATGTGTGTTAATGGGTTGTTTTGTAACTAAATTGTATTCTATTATAAAAATATATTAACAACCACAAAGTCTTATGGGAGAGCTTATTCCTATGAAAGAGCTGAAATAGCATTTTTTTTTTAAAAAAAAAAAAGATTATTTTATTTGCTTGAAGGGTAGGGTTAGAGAGAGAGAGATCTTCCTTTGGCTGGTTCACACCCCCACATGACTGCAATATGACCACAATGGCCAGGGCCGGGTCAGGCCAAAGCCAAGAGCCAGGAGCTCCATCCAGATTTCCCATGTGGGTGCAGGGGCCCAAGAACTTGGGCCATGGTCTGCTGCCCTCTCTGGCACATTCACTGGGAGCTGGACTGGAAATATCATCTTTTCTACAGACTTTGTAAATGTGTTTAAAGTCTGTGCTTTCCTAGGATAATTTTAAAGTCAAATTAAAAATGAAAAAATAGATTAAAATGAATGCAAAATAATAACAGGCATATTTTCAGGAGCCATCATTCTGAATTCACCTTAAGCATTTTTTATTTATTTTTTAAAGGAAAAATAACTCCCAGCATTCTATAGCATACTGGGATAACTATGATTGACAAAAACTATTTGTGTATTTCAAAACAGCTCCTAAACATGATTTTTGAATGCTCTTAACATAAATAAATGATAACTCTTTGGGGTGATAGCTATGTCAATTATTCTAAGCTGATCATTACACATTTTGTACTCATACTGAAATACCATACTCTAGCCCTTATATATGTACATTAATATGCATCCTTTTTTTAAAGTTCCATTTTCTTCTTTTGGGATAGCAGTATACAGCCCAATGCTTATAAGTGAGAGCTCTGGAGTCTGGATCCCAAGATACTAGCATGACCTTGGTGTGTTAACCCTGAACCATTTATCCATCTTCATCCAGGAAGTAGACATAAGCATACTGCCACCCTCAGAGCTGTTATAAAGAAGAGGATGGATGTTTAAATCACTAAGAACCCTGGCTTCCCCATCTATGAGCTGAGTACCTATTAGTTACTTGGAGAAGTTGCAAAAAGAGCAAAGTTTTTGGAGTCTAACTATTTGGACTGAGCCCAAACTTTTTAAAGTGAAGAAACTATCTTTTGCCAAGTTGCAGAAATAACAAAAGTACTGGTTTAGGGAAAGTCAGCTTATAAGCTATCTACTGTTGTTTTCAACAAATGGAATTTATATAAGTCATTGTTCAAATCATAGATTATTGTCTTAGAATCATATCAGATGTTGAAGTGCAGGATCAAGTCATTTGTCAATGAGTCTTTCAATATATACCAAATATTTGCATCGAATCTAGAAATTGGTAAGAAGGTTAAAAAAAAAAAAAAAAGGTTTTAACCAACATTTCCTTAGAATCTTGAAAATGTTTCATCTGCCTGATAGATATTTGGGCTTTCGTGTGCTACTGTCTATATGCTTTTATTTTATTTAGAAACATTTATTTTATTTAGAAAAATTTATTTTATTTAGAAACATTCATTAAAAATAGAGCTGCTCTTAAAATTCCTTGTGAAGGAACCATGCTGAAGAAGACTAGCACAGTCCAGTATGGCTAATGTTTCCTAATCCTTTGACAAAGATCATGTTGTTCTTTTGTAAAGCACCAGAGGAAAGAGAGGACTTGCCAATTGGATGGGTTTAAAAAATGCAATTTTGCTCTTTTAAAAATGTATATCCCTGGATACTGGTAAAGTCAGCCTTATTACTTTTTACATCAATTAGTTCTATGAATGCCTTCTATTCATATCTTTGGCATATTTTTCTATGGGATCATTCACAGTTTTATTATTATGCTCCGAGGGTGCTTTCTACACTACAGATTAACTCTAATGTATGAGACGTGGTCAAGTTTTTCTGTGCCTGTCAGGCTTTTATCACACTAACTATAACCTGAAATAAACTACTTATGAAGGAGTAAGATGTACCTTTGGCTCACAGTTTTGGAGATTCACAGTCCAAGATCAGGTGGGACCCTGTGGTTTGCACATCTGGTGATGTGGCAATTGCAGAAGAAGAATGACATAGCCAGCCAAGAAGCAAAGAGCCCAGCTGAGCCTGATCCAGGCAGCTCATTACCAGCCCTCTGATGGCATGCCCCCAGTGATCTAAGGAATAAATACCACAGCTGGAAGAAATCTCCTGTCTTCTAGCACTGACAACCTATGTCTTTAGTATTTAAATTTCTACATGAGTTCAGAAGCCAAATCTTCTTCCAACCACAGCACCTTTCTCAGATACATATTTTTCTTCATTTATGCTTTTTTCTTTGCATTTCTAGAAACTTTTCCTTATCTATAAATGTTATTTTCTCCTATTACTCTGATGTTATATATTACATTTATTTAATACAGTATATTCTCTTGTTTATTATTTATTTGACAGATGGAGTTACAGACAGTGAGAGAGGGAGACAGAGAGAAAGGTCTTCCTTTGGTTCACCCCCAAAATGGCCGCTACAGCCAGAGCTACGCTGATTCGAAGCCAGGAGCCAGGTGCTTCTTCCTGGTCTCCTATGGGGGTGCAGGGGCCCAAGCATTTGGGCCACCCTTCCACTGCCCTCCCCAGCCAATCTAGAGAGCTGGATTGGAAGAGGAGCAACTGGGACTAGAACCCGGTGCCCAAATGGGATACAAGTGTCGCAGACAGAGGATTAACCAAGTGAGCCATGGCGCTGGCCCCAATACAGTGTATTCTCTTGATATAACACTATATTATAATTTATTTGGCATGTATTTATGTGTATTTTATGAAGTAGTGATCTAACTTTGCTTTTACCTTCAAATAGTTAATTCATCTATTTTAAAAATAATGCTGTCGGCCCTGATACACGTAAATTCTCTCTTTCTTCATATTTATATCCTAATATTTACAAAGAAGGGTGCTCTGTATTCAGAGGCCTTTTGTTTTAGTTAACTACTCAACAGTTCCCAACATGCAGATTCAAGTCACTGTAGCTGAAGTATTACTCATTTTTCAGAAACAGATGTTGTTTGAGAAAATTTTAAAAAATGAAGAAGAAGAAGAACATTTATGGCATTTACGGTCTCTCTCTCTCTCTCTCTCTCTCTGTTTCCCCACAACGCATGGGGAGAAGGAATGATAGCCTAAATGGGTTTGTAGTCACCCACATGGGAGACTAAGAAGAACCTCCTGGCTTCAGCCTGGCTCGGCCCTGGCCATTGTGGCCATCTGGGGAGTGAATGAGCATATGAAAATGAAAGATCTCTCTCTCTCTCTGTCTCTCCGTCTCTGTCTCTCTCTCTCTCTCTCTAGAACTCTGACTTTCAAATAAATAAATGTATCTTTAAATATCACTACTAATAATAGTTCAACATTGAGAACATGATAACATTGGTATGGATCTAAGGGCAGCAGACAATGCTTCGTAGGGAGAAAATGAACCATACTGATCTCTGGTTTACCATACAACTAAAAGGCTGACACACCTTCACTTTAACAAATACAATACTTATTGAAATAAATGAATGAAGTGTGCTTATTCTTAAGTAATAGAATGGTTAAGGAAAGATACACTCTTTGACAAAAAATAAAGAGTGCTTCTCTTTTTAATTCTTTTTTCCTCTCCTAAATCAGCCAGTCCCACACACTGTCCAAAGCAAAATATACTCTCTTGTATAAGGAAATGCAACACAGTCCATTTTGAATATATTTTCTGCCTGTACAACTTTTCTACCTGTCTGTGATTTTTTTCCAAGGAAGTTATGTTTTTTACCTTATATTACCCTTCCTCTGCAAATTGACTCCTCTTTAGAGTATAACATCAAGTCAAATTTTCACATGGGTGAAAGCCAAAATCAGTAGCACATTTATGCTATTAACCTAAGTGAGCTACTTTGTAGACCAAGTATTATAGTGGAGTTCTTATAAAATTATGAAGGTACTACAAAATGTCCATGGAAAACAGAATTCCAACTGTATTTTGTACAAAACTGTCAAATTCCATGCATAATTTTTCACAAATTATTCATGTTATTAATTTTGAAAGATGTATTTCATTTGAGAGGCAGAGTGCCAGAGGAGGGGGAGGGAAAGAAAGATTCTTCCATCATTGGTTCACTCCCCAAATGGCCACCATGGCTGGAGCTGGGCCAGACCAAAGCCAGGATCCAAGAACTCCATCTGGTCTACTATGTGGGTAGCAGTTCTTGGATCATCATCCATCGCTTTTCCAGGTGGCATTATCTAGAAGCTCTATTGATTTGAAACGGAGAGGGACGTGCGCACACACACACACACACACACACACACACAGATCTTTCATACACTGGTTCACTCCCCAAAGGACCACAACAGCCAGGGCTGAGCCAGCACGAAGCCAGGAGTTTCATCCAGGTCTCCCACATGGGCCATCTTCTGCTTCTTTCCCAGGTGCATGAGCAGGGAGCTGGATTGGAAGTGGAGCAGCTAGGACTTATGATGGGATGCTGGCATTGCAGGTGGTGGCTTAACCTGCTGTGCCACAACACTGACCCCATGTATTTAAATTTTATTTTTGTGCCAAAATAAGCTTATCTTTGAATTTCATTTTCCACTGAGTTTTTGAATTGTTTGTGTAACATCACTTTAATAATCTCTCTTATGAATAGATTATGTATTTTCTTACTTATCAGGGTGGAGATTAGACTGAGTCACATCTTTAAAATTTCCTTATCATTGATTTAGGTTATTTTTCATGATGATGGCTGTTTTATTCTGTGTATATGTATTTAACCATTTAGTAATAATCATTAATAAGTAGTCATCCAAATTAAACATCTCTAGATCTGTGCTCTTAATTGTCACATGCATATGAAACTGCTCTTTGAATATTTCAACTGTATCACACTTTTATCTAAAGTTGCCCATGCTGCATGGTAGAATGACAATCTACTTCTCCATCCTATAAGGAAACCCATTCATCTGCTGGTTTCTCTCCTGGATTATTGATGCACAAAGCAATGACTTTAGCAGCCAATTCAGAACTCAACATTGGCAGAAACATTGTTCTGCTAATTACAAGTGGAGCTGGAACTCTTAATATTCATTTATTTGGGCTGCTATAATGCAGTACCATAGCCCATTGAGCTTATGGGGTACGGTGAGGGCCCTTTTCTGCTGTGTCTCCCTATGCTGAAGGAGTGGGGGTGCTTCTCTGCAAATTTCCTCTATAAGGACACTAATCCCATGCATGAGGACTCCATCCTCACGACCTAATCACCCCAAAGCCCCCACCTCTAACACCCTCACTTTAGTGTTTAGGAGTGCATTGTATGAACTGGAGGGCACAAACACTCAGGACTTGGCACTCCTCAGCCTCTCTTCCTCCTTCCGTTTTCCCCACACATCCAACCATCCGCTTGTGGCATTTTCTCCCTGTGACTTCCCCCTCTGTGAGCCTAAGGAAGAAAGGGCAGCAGACACTGGAGAGTCTGTCTTTGTGGCCTTAGGGCATTCATCAATGCTTCACCTCCTGCAGGCCCTGGGGAATTAGGTTCACTTCGTTTCCTGACCCCTAGCACTGTGAACATCACACTTCTTAGTGCTTTAGGGAGCTTTCTTTGACCTCCTTTAGGAATTTCACATTGTTTTCAGGTAAATCATTTTAATTAAAACTGACAGCTATTTTTGGAAAACATTAAACACACCCCACATTAGAACAGAAAGGGGTGCTTATGTCCAGCAAAGATGCCAGGACAGGGTTGGTGCGGAGCTGAGCACTACAGGAGGTCCGGTCCTTGGTTAGTGTGCTCTCATAAAACACTCTCTGTCGAGTCTGGAATCCTAAGAGCAGAAATCAGCAAGATCAACAAAGAGGTGACGAGTTTGTCACATTGACAAAAAAAGGCCACCCCCTCCTTACTGAAATGGTCAGGTTTCCTATTCCTAACAGGCAAATAAAATGAGGCAAAAATTAATTAAGAAGAAAACTCATTAAGAGGTTGTGCATTAGATTGCAGCTTTGCATGCCATGCCTGAATATTAAAGGGGTAAGAGGCTGTTAGAAAACATGGGTTGAGGGGAGTCAGGCCCCTGTTTAAAAACCTTCACATGGTTTTTCAGGCCTGACTGTAGACGATTCAAGACTTTCCATGGCAGAACCCATGGGGAAAGCTGCCCTCCCACATCAGACTACAGCGCCAGGCGCTGCCTCTGAGCAGGGCGTGGAGAAGGACTCAGGGTCCCTGCTCACTCCTGCTCCTCATTAATTTGCTTTGCCAGCTCTGTGGCCTCCCCCCTGGGTCTTTTCATTACATGACGTTCTGAGCAGAAGTTCTCATCCAGTGAGATCTCCTGACAGGATGAAGGGGAGCCCTTGAAGATGTTTTTCCCCACTTAGGCTCAGTGCCAAGTTCTTTTACACCAAGCTTTCTTCCCTGACCTCAAGGTCTGGGCTTACTTAACAGACGAGCCCATATTCATGCTGCTGCACCTGTCCTTCAGTGGGTGTCAGTCTATGGAGGAAAATGGCAAACAGAGTCAGTGCCTTCTTCTGCTTTACACTCTTGCTTAGAACATTGCTGGAAGCTACTTCAGGATTAAATCTCTTTTTGCATGGAGTCTAATCAGCTACTCCTAAAGCCTGGTAGCTTAGCTCCCTCTCTGAGCTCACTTAAGCTCCTGACAGAGCACAACAGGTGCCTCCCCATTATCTGTTCCATTTTATAAAAGATTTATTTATTTGGAAGACAGAGTTACATAGAGGCAGAGGCCAAGAGAGAGAGTGAGAGGTCTTCCATTTGCTAGTTAACTCCTCAAGTGGCTGCAATGGCTGGAGTCAGGAGTCAGGAGCTTCCTGCAGGTCTCCCACGTGGGTGCCATCTTCTACTGCTTTCCCAGGCCATAGCAGAGAGCTGGATTGGAAGTGAAGTAGCCAGTACCCAAACAGGTGCCCATATGGATGCCAGCACTGCAGGTAGCAGCTTTACCCACTACGCCACAATGCCAGCCCCTAGAACATCCATTTTTAACTGGATACATTCCCATCATCCAAATAAAGAACTGTATATCCAGCTTCCCTTATATCTAGATGTGGTCACATGACTATGTTCTACAGGAAGCAGAAGGGTTAATTATGTGTGACTTACAGGAGTCTCCTCAATAGTGTCCTGGAATAGTGTCCTCCTCCTGTGTCCTGGAATGCAGATAGAGTGGATGAACAAACCCTTCTTGGGCCTCACAAAGTAACCTGCTGGATTGAAGATGCATATGGATCAGCAGCAGAATGGGATATCTTAGATCCCTATAAACCCTCTAGAACTACCATACCATGCTGGGACTTCCTAACTCTGAACTACTTAAAAAATGTGTTATATTTAAGTCACTTTCTTTGCTCTTATGATAAACAGCTAGAGCTGAACTAACACAAGTAGGTACCTCTGATATTATTGGCTGGTATGCAAAATCATCATAAGTCTATGTGTAAGCCCCATTTTATTTTCAATGGTTAATTGAGAGCAACCAACATTAGGATAAATGTTCCAGAAAAATCAACTGTGAGTTTTATAATCTTAATGACTACCAAATTTCTCATCAATTGGCCTTTAAAGCTTGTTTGAACGTTGTAAGAGAGGAGTGTCTGTCTTCAATCCACACATTTTTAATTAGTACTAGAAAGTTAAACAGGTCACTAGCCCAACCAGGTAAATTGTGCCCAGGGAAAACACAGGGGCCGACACCAAAGCAAAGTTCCTGGCTCCTGGCTTTGGATTGGCACCATTTTGGCCATTGGGGCCAATTGGTGAGTGAATCAGCAGATGGAAGATCTCCGTCCCCCTCCCCCTACCCCTCCTCCTCCCCTTCCCCCTCATTGCAGGGTAGGAGGCACACAAGCACTCATTTGAGAACCAGAATCCCCAGCTTTTTTTTTTTTGACAGGCAGAGTGGACAGTGAGAGAGAGAGACAAAGAGAAAGGTCTTCCTTTGCCATTGGTTCACCCTCCAATGGCTGCCGCGGACGGTGCGCTACCGCGCTCATCCAATGGCAGGAGCCAGGTGCTAGGTGCTTTTTCCTGGTCTCCCATGGAGTCCAGGGCCCAAGCACTTGGGCCATCCTCCACTGCACTCCTGGGCCACAGCAGAGGGCTGGCCTGGAAGAGGGGCAACTGGGACAGAATCCGGTGCCCCGACAGGGACTAGAACCCGGTGTGCCGGCGCCGCAAGGTGGAGGATTAGCCTGTTGAGCCACGGCACTGGCCAGAATCCACAGCTTTTATATGCTCTAGCTCAAGGGTCTTGTAGCAAATATTGAACCAAGCCTCAGTTTCATATTCTAAAAAATGGGATGAACATGAGAAAAAAGATTTAAACTATCCAGTAAGGTGACTCCTACATTAAATGTGTTCAATTAATATTGTTTTGCCTACATTTCGAGTCAAACTAAGGGTTCTGATGTATTCTGGGGCTCCACTTCAGAGCATACACAGGGATAAAAGTTGATCCGGAGCACAGCCCTGCCAACTGCTTTGTATAGATAATCAAAAGATGCTTTTCATGGGACAGATAATTAAAAAGAGGCAACTTCTTTGGGAAGACACATTCAAAAGATTCCGCTCCCTCCAGCCACGGCAGCCCAACTCCAGTGCGAGGCTCACAGAGGAGAAGCCAGCTATTTCACTCTTAGCCCTTGTCCAGTCTGTGCTACCACAGGGGTAGGTCAGGCCCTCGATGACAGCATCAGCAACACACATGGGAAGAGGAAAGTGCAATGTCCTGTGAAGAAAGAGACTGAGCCAACATCACCTTTCAGAGTCCTCCACAAACGTCACAGATAGGAGTTGCAGTGGCTACTGAACTGGAATTAAACCTTTAGAGTTACAAGCAAAAGGAAGTTACGCAATATGGAGAATGAAGCATACTCTGTCCCTGTAAGCAGGCAAAGTGTGGATAAAGGCATAAGGGGGGAAATTCACCCAAAGATAACACCATAGATGTAGACATATATCTAGTTGCATACATGAATGAATGCTCTTTAAATAAAAGTGCACGATATTTCATATATATCACGTAATTAGAACAGTGATTATTACCTTGAAATGAGAATATTTATCCAGTATTTTGTCAATGTTTGTTTTTCTGTGAGCCATTAAGGGTTTGGAACTCTAGCCTTGCACACTCTATTTCTATTGCTAAACTGTAATTTATACCTACAAACTAAAGAACAGATGTAATATGATTAGAATATACCTTTCAAGATGTGATATGAATATGTACAAAGAGCACTTCAAAACAAAACTGCTCTTGGGTAAATACTAGTACCAGATACCTAGGATATGTCTTAACCGCATGAGATGTTTGAGTCAGGGCTCCCTTTGGGTAGAGAGATGATTGAGGTTTCCGTGAATGCAGAACTGACCTGGAGAAGTAATGTAGCTTTTTCTTTTTTTTTTTTTCTTTAAAAAGGATTTGGAATCTAATCTTTACTTTCTAAGTATAATTTTTGAAGTGAGCTTTTTGAAGACAATATAATGACCCTGGTTTTTTAAATAGACATGTCCTTCTAAGAATAATAATCTGACTTCTGAAGTATGTGTAAGTATAGGACTACCACTTTCCCTACATAAAAAAAGCATTAATATGAATGTAACCACAGATCCTGTTAACTACTGAGCCTTTAACAAGTATTTTCCCCATCTTACATTTAATAATTTATAATGAATACAGTATAGCACTGGACAGTCACAGGTTTCTATTTTTTGATATTGATAATGAGTGATGATGATGAATGTCTATGACACATAGTCATCTGTAATTTCTTTGCAGACTGAATTTGAATTGCCTGCTGGGAGATGGAAGCTTAAGAATAAGTCAGCTCGCTAGTGACTGATCCATTTGATGGCTCAGCAGCTGCATAACTCATAGATGTCTACTGCATTAATACAGGTCCTAGGCCAGGCTGCTCTAAAATGGTCAAAAGTGACTATATTCTCCTTTTTAAAAGTTTTTATATTTATTTATTTGACAAGCAGTGTGACAGAGAGGTGAGGGAGAGATAGAAAGAAAGACAGAGAGTGAGGGAGAGCGATTGCATCCGCTGGCTTACTCCCCACATGGCCACAAAAGCCAGGGCTGGACCAGAACAAAGCCAGGATCCAGGCACTCCATCTGGGTTTCCTATGTGCCACCTGGCCCCATTCTTCCAGGCCAATCTTCTGCTGTCTTCACAGGCACATTAGCAGGGAGCTGGATCAGAAATGGAGCAGCCAGGACGTGAACCTGTCCTCAAGTGGGAGGCCAGTATTGCAGTTGGCGGCTTAACTCATTGCACCAACATGTAGACCCCTACAAGTGACTACATTCTCACACTTGTGTTTTGTGGACTGAAAATAAAATGCAGTGACTCCCGTTCCAAGCCACTGCCTTCACACTACCAAGGAACTCAACAAACAGCTGTTAATTAGTGCCAGGTATAATAGAGACCTTCCAGAACTTCGGACTGGTAGTTGCCTTTGATTTTAGACAACAAAGTGTAACAGGAATGAGAACTCTTCCTTTGTCCTCAGTAGTGATTTCAAGGTGCTATGAACTCTTGAGGCTCTCATATCATGCACCACAGTTCTTTTGTGTCAAAGATCAGAAATGAGTCTACGCTGCAAATTCCACCATTCCTGGAAGGGCACCCAGTTCCAGTGAACTCTCTTGACCTTACATGATCAAAGTGGTGACAGCAGGTTAGGATCCAAGAACTTGAGGAGCAGTTTTCATAGGGATGCGACTCTCCACTGGGCTTGTTCCAGGCTCTTGCCTCCACATGAGAAAAGGATTCAAGGAGAAGGCATAGATAGAGGTGTATACGAAAGCAAGATTTATTGAAAGGATTAGTGCACACTCAAACATGACTGCAGGCAACCTCTCTTCATGAGAAAGGAAGGTCCACTGCCCCCACCAAAGCTGGATGGTTCTTTCATAGGATATGAGGTTGTGCCCTGGGCAGGGCCTGATTGAATACTCACAGAGGGCAGTACTTGGGTGGGGCTTAACTACTGCTCACTTGCATTTCTCTTTTGTTGGGAATCTCAGAATCGTCATGATATTTACACACAGGGATGGAACACACATGGTCATCTCTAAGAAAGTTTCATGGTGTCACATGCATGATGGGAAGTGAGGTTCAAGTGCATGGTGCAGAATGGGTGCCTCAAGCCTGCAGCCATGTTGGATATGTTCCCAGCCCCTGTGTACAGAAGCAGGTATGGATTGGCGTGAGTGTGTGTGCAGGTGCTTGCTGGCATCCCTCAGCTTCCTTTTTTCTTTTTAAAAAAAGAGATTTATTTATTTATCTGAAAGTCAGAGTTACACAGACAGAGAATCAGAGAGAGAGAGAGAGAGAGAGAGAGAGAGAGAGAGAGAGGTCTTCCATTCGATGGTTCACTCCCCAATTGGCCACAACAGCTGGAGCTATGCTGATCCAAAGCCAGGAGCCAGGAGCTTCTTCCAGGTCTCCCACACGGGTGCAGGGGTCCAAGGACTTGGGCCATCTTCCACTGCTTTCCCAGGCCATAGCAGAGAGCTGGATTGGAAGCGGAGCATCCGGGTCTCCAACCAACACCCATGTGTGATACCAGTGCTTCAGGCCAGGGTGTTAACCCATTGCACCACAGCACCAGCCCCTCCTCAGCTTCTCATTCACTGGCTACCCACTGGTCCACATCACAGCCACCTCAAAGATTCAATTCAACAAAAACATCAGTTGTATTTCAAACATGATTTTATATGTAAATGTCTAACATAATCATGAATGCACAAGAATCTCTCATCACTTTATATGCTTAATGTAATCATCGGCTTTCAAGACATTCTGAGGCAGCACTAATACAGACATCCAGGGGAATGTCTTAGTACATCTTTGACAGATTTTTCTCATGTCCCTGTTGGCCATGTTCATCATGTGTAAATTACTCCAGTTTGAATTTAATTACTTCTCCTCATTTGATCCTTAGAGAAACAATTGGGGACCTCATAAAATCTCCCTACATTTGTAGCTAATGATCTAAAAGTCCCCATCACCTTCTCTTTCCTTTCTTCCTCATTTATTCAACTCATTAAGCACGTATGCTGGCACTGGCACTGGGCTAAGGACCAGATGCAATTCTTGTCCTCTGAACACAAATAGAAAGAAGGAAAATGCAGGTTTTCGGGAAAGGTCAGAGGAGTAGATCACTGTCGAACCACAGGGTAATTCAGAGGGAAGAAAAGCCTGAGAGAAGGCCCAGACGTGGGAAACTTCTTTGTGCAGTGGAGAAAGAGGAGGCCATGTGGCTGGAGGAGAGTGGGCAGATGGGCAGGAAGGGCTTTGAGGCTAAGGCGTTTGGGATCTTGTTGGAGATTTGGACTTTATCTTAGGAACCAACGAAAAACTGTGAAGAGTTACAAGTTAGGTGTCATGTGAGCATATTTGATTTTAAAAAAGATCTGTCTAGCTTCAGTGTGGAGAAAGGATTGGAAAGTGCTTTTAGAGCAGGCAGCAAACTACTTCAGAAATTTGACAGAACTTCAGGCTAGAAGTCATGATGGCTTGCATTGAATTGAGGATGGGGGCCAGCGCTGTGGTGCAGTGGGTTAATGCCCTGGCCTGAAGCACCGGCATCACATATGGGTGCTGGTTTGAGACCCAGCTGCTCCACTTCCCATCCAGCTCTCTGCTATGGCCTGGGAAAGCAGTAGAAGATGGCCCAAGTCCTTGGGCCCCTGCACCCGCGTGGGAAGAAGCTCCTGGCTCCTGGCTTCGGATAAGCGCAGCTCTGGCCATTGCGACCAATTGGGGAGTGAACCAACAGATGGAAGACCTTTCTTTCTTTCTTTCTGCCTCTCCTCTCTCTGTGCAACTCTGACTTTCAGGTAAATAAATAAATCTTAAAAAAATAAAAAGAAATGAGGATGAACATGACAAAGTGATATATACTCCAAAGGGATAGTAACCCAGCTAATTTTGTGGTGAAGTAAGCATGGGAGATTGAGGTAGAGGGTGCTATCAGGGAGAGGGATGGTGGTGTCATTTCTTCCAAGTTCAGGGATAAGGCAGATGGAGTTCACTTTCAGTTTGAGATACCTGTGGGCCATCCACAGGGAGCTATCACAGGTACTTCGTCTCTCTCTCCCTCCCTCTCTCTCTTTCTCTTTCTCTCTCTCTCCTGTCTAAATTTCAGAAAATAAAAGAAGTTATAAAAAATGGAAGACCTCAGCTAGTGAGATCCCAGTGGAAGGAACGGGGCTACCAAAGAAGAAGGTACCTTTCTCCGAAGGGAGGAGAGGACCTCCACTTTGACTGTGACCCTGTCGGAATAGGATCGAAGTCGGCAAACCCTAAAGGCTTCCATAGCCTCAGCAACTCATGAGTAGAGCCTAGGGAGATTCCTGACGCCATAAATAAGAGTGTCAAATTGTTAAATTAACACCAGGAGTCACTGTGTACTTATATCCCATGTGGGATCTGTCCTTAATATGTTATCTAATGTGAAATAACGCTGTAACTAGTGCTGAAACAGTATTTTTACACTTTGTGTTTCTGTGTAGATGCAAACTGATGAAATCTTTACTTAATACATACTGAACTGATCTTCTCTATATAAAGATAACCGAAAATGAAAAAAAAACAACAAAACTCAGTGTTACGTTGGAAATTGCATCAAAAAATTAATCAATTTCAAATATATATATATATATATATATATATATATATATATCATGTAGGATCTCTGTCCTTAATGTGCTGTACAATGTGATTCAATGCTATAACGAGTACTCAAATAGCATATTTCACTTTGTGTTACTATATGAGGGCAAATGGACGAATTCTTTACTTAACACATGCTAAATTGATCTCCTGTATACAAAGAGAATTGAAAATGAATCTGGATGTGAACGAAAGGGTGGAGGGAGTGGGCAAGGGGGGAGGGTTGCGGGGGGAGAGGGAAAGTATGGGGGGAAAGCCATTGTAATCCATAAGTTGTACCTTGGAAATTTATATTCTAAATAAAAGTTAAAAAAAAAGAAAAAAAAGAAGTTATAATCATGTTGACCATTAATATCTGTAGAGGAAATGAAGCATATTGATCAGAGTGGACTTTGCAATCTAAGGTATGGCGAGATCCCCAAAGAAACAATGAGTCCCGGGAGAAAGAAAGATTTTGAACTTTTGGTCTAGCCCTGGAACCGTACACACACACTCCCACCACTTTTTAAAGGTTTTCTGGTTCCGATTTATGGAAATCTGCATAGTGAGCTTGATCTTATAATTGTCTTGGTCTATCTTGAAACCAATCATGGATTTCCATTTAGCTCTGCCCAGATGACTGACTAACCAAAGGCTAGATAGGGAGACTAAACTTAGCATGATAAATATTCAAAACAAAGAGCAGTTCCTGCTTGCTCAGGATGCTTCTTCTGTTTTTACTCTGATTACTTGGCACCCTAGTTAATGATTTTTGTAGGTTAACCCTGTGAAAAATAGCTCTGGTTCTAGCGAGCAGCAGCTCTGCACCCAGGCCCTATCCTAATCAGCTTGCTCTGAGAAGTTCTCAGCACAGCCAGTGGCTGCTATCTGCAGAAAGTATATTTTCATGGCACTTGATGCTCCAAGCAGAATTTTCAGAATATCAACTGACCACCAAAAGGAATCCTTTTGGTGCTAAGAAAATCAGTCCATTTTCAAAATGAACGTGTACATCTTGCTTTTTTTCTGTACTAGCTTGGGAGATAATGTCACCCTTAGTTGAAGAAGAGTACAGCTTCCTAACAGAGTACTAGTTGAAAAAGAGTGTCTTTATGTGAATTGCTAAACCAGCTATGATGAAATAAAATGGTTCCTCTGATATGGAGAATAATTTCTTTATAGTGGAAGCCCTGATTGGAAGAAGTTATTTTGTCCTGTTACTCATAAGATTTATACTTTATTTAGAACTTAATATAAACTTAATACTTATTATGGTAAATTCTTTTCACTATATTATAACTCATTCTGAAACACTTTAAGAGGGAAACATTATATGTATTCACATATCCATGTTTTAAATCTGTAAACATATTTTTGATATTATAAATATATTAATATTATACTTACATAATACATATACATCTATTTTTTTATTTGACAGGTGGAGTTATAGACAGTGAGAGAGAGACAGAGAGAAAGATCTTCCTTCCGTTGGTTCACTCCCCTAATGGCCACTATGGCAGGTGCTGTGCCGATCCGAAGCTAGGAGTGAGGCGCCTCCTCCCAGTCATCCATGCGGGTGCAGGGGCCCAAGCACTTGGGCCATCCTCCACTGCCCTCCCGGGCCACAGCAGAGAGCTGGACTGGAAGAGGAGCAACCGGGACTAGTACCCGGTGCCCCAAATGGGACTAGAACCTGGGGTGCTGGTGCCGCAGGCAGAGGATTAGCCAAGTGAGCCACGGCACCGGCCCCCATATGTATCTATTTTAACAGGTTAAAAAAATGAAGGTCAATTTGTGCTAACATTATAGGTCCAAGATCATCCAGCTTGTATGTAACTCACAGAGACTTGAACCCTCGAAGGTGTGAACCCCAGCCTGAGCTCCTAATTGCCATAAAGCGGATGCTTTCAGAATCATTTTCATCTATGTAAGATATTCACAATAATCGTGGCATTATTTAGCTTAAACAAAAATGAAGATTTCAATGAATTACTAAAATCCAAAAGGCCACCTTCAGAAAAGCGTTAGTGCATGGTCTTCGGTATTTGGGACACATACAGCTTGGTCTGCAAACAGGTTGAGTACAACCACTGAGAATTACAGCAACTACTGCAAGAGCAGCAGCATCTCCTTGTAGTGAAATACTTGTCTTTAAAAATGATCAGTTCTCCCAGCTATTCAGTTGATTTTCCAGCTGTAAATTATTTAGAAAAGGTATCACCTATGCAGTTCTAATAAATCCTATGGACTATTTCTCACGATATCATATTTATATGAGAATGTGAAAAATCTCCATCTTTCCCCTCTTTTGAGCCAAAAGAAAATATAGCAAAGCTGCAGAAAACTTATATTACAGCATTGGAATTAGGTTTCCAAAAATAACTGAGAAATATTCAAATAGAGTCTCTGCATGTGAGTGAAATTGATCAACAGCCTAACTTGTATTTGTAAGCCAATGATAATGCCAAACCAATGGCATAAAAGGTTACAAAGTAGGTGTCTACTTGTTTAAGGTGAAAGCCATATCACTCACTGTGTGTATATTGTTTTAATGCACTTCTCTTCCTTAATGAGTTTTTAGTAATAAAAAGAGAATTGCACTAGAAATTTCATATGGAATTATGTAACGTAATGAACAGGGCTCAGATAAGGTTTCTCTGCTATCCAGGAGATGAAGTGTGTAATTCACAGAAAACCTGGATATTAACAACCCCTATATCTGTACTGAACAGCCTGAGCTATAAATGAAAATTTCATAGAAATATAGTCTAGTTTAAAATGTCATTCTCGGAAGAAGTTGAGAGAAGATAATATTTTGACTCAGATTTGTGCCTTACCATATGTGGACATGCTAAGGAAGGCTGGAATTTTGCCTTTATAAATAAAACACCATAGATATACCTATGGGGCATCATTCATTTCATCTGACTTGCAGGAGTTTCAGCCTCTTCTCTATAGCTCCCCAGCTCCTTTGTCTTAATCATGATTCGAATGTCCTAAAGCCAGCACTGTGAGACATCCCAGAAATCCTGAGAGAAAATTGTCCAGTTCAGTTTTAAAGAGCCTCAAAAGTCCATCCTAGAGATGTAGTTTAGCTAAGTTTTTTATTATTATTATTATTATTTACAGGGTCTTTAGATTTTATGGAGAACATTAAGAAATGAACTATTTCTCAAATAAAACCAGCCTGCAAATCTCAAATATCAGTGCCTGGAAATGAATCTTGCTACTCCACCTTGCAGTTCTAATTGGGAAATCCATTGATCACATCATTGAAATGGAAAGCTCTTGAGACTGGTGTATTCATTTGCCTGGGAAAATGAATTTTGTTGTTTGCATTTTCCTAAGTTCTGTCTGATAAATGTAACTTCAACACTCAACCAGTACTTGGGAGGCAGAACGGACAAATGGTCTGTTCTAGAATTCAAACAGTAAAGTCCTCCACTGCCCAACTGATTGACCTCACTTCCCTACCTGATTGAATTTAGCATGATATGGCTTTTCTGCTTCCCTTCCAAAATAATTTAGGTCAAAATCAATCAAGGTAGGTGTACTGGTTGGGGGCATGGGGAGTACGTGACCCTGTGGTCACCACAGGAGGCTGAGGAAGGTGTCTTTGTGCATGAATTTTGGGTGTACTGGGGGTAGCTTGGCATGGGTTGTTAAAGTTCAAGGAAGTTTTGGAGAGCTACCTAGTGCAGGATAGCAGAGCCTTAGAAGAGTACAGGCCCTCTTCCTCATGGGTGGCTTTACATCAAACAAAAATAGTCTCCTGCTTCTGCTACTCTTTCAGTTGTTGCAATGTTGCACCATTCCCAACCTCTAATGTTGGAATAAGTTGTATCTTTTTTTAACTTTTATTTAATAAATATAAATTTCTAAAGTACAACTTTTGATTACAGTGGCTTTCCCCCCATAACCTCCCTCCCACCTGCAACCATCCCATCTCCCACTCCCTCTCCCATTCCATTCTTTATCACGATTCATTTTTAATTATCTTTATATACAGAAGATCAACTTAGTATATACTAAGTAAAGATTTCAACAGACTACACCCACACAGACACACAAAGTGTAGACTACTGTTTGAACAGTAGTTTTACTGTTAATGCTCATGGTACAACACATTAAGGACAGAGGTCTTACATGGGGAGCATAGTGACTCCTGTTGTTGATTTAACAATTGACACTCTTATTTATGATGTCAGTAATCACCAAGGCTCCTGTCATGAACTGCCAAGGCTACGGAAGCCTCTTGAGTTCACCAGCTCCGATCTTGTTTAGACAAGGCCATATTCAAATGCCATCTTACTTGTTAAAGTGATCCGTTTAAGTTCATAATTGATCAAAAAGATAGGATTAAGTGTCAAAGGGATTGTGTAAATAAGACCAGTGTCTGCAAATAATAATTGATAGAATGAAAAAGGAGAGAATGATACTATATGGGAGCAGACTCATAGAATGGCAAATGCCCCAAACAGCACTCTGGCCTCAGAATAAGTAGTATCTTATCAGTACAGATTAGCATATGCATTCTAAAAGAATATGATGATAAAATGCGTATGGATGAAATAAAGTGTTTTCTAAAGTAATGAATTCCTCTTTTATCCCTATTTATATGCGGACGGAGCTTTTATTTCTGTTGTTTTGGCTGACTTTCACTTATAATGTCTTCTTCTGTGTCTATGGATTTTTAACCACCTGCTGTCCGTTTAACTTGCAGAGTGACCAATGAAATTTTTCTGAGGCGCCAGGAAAAGAAGGAGTTTCTCAGGAGGCTTCGCAGCCCCGTTCTGCCAGGGGTCTTAAACGTAATACTATGTTGGGAACATGTTCATCTAAACTGTTAGCTTCAGGTGTTTGCAGACTAGCCATTTAGTGTGAGTTTATGGGTTTGTTGGAGACCTGTGCAAACATCAGCATGTGCGTCTTTATTTTCAGGGAAGATAGTTTACTTCCTCAGACAGTGCCAAGTTTGGAGATGGGCAATTTTCCTATTTTCACCTGTACAGCTATTTCTAATCCACTCTTACATGAAAAGTGTTGCAATTTTGAGTCCCAGCTATATATGTAAAAAAAAAAGAGTATCTCTTTTTTGACTTTCCCATTTTTACTTGGCCTTGGGATTTTTCTTCTGTCCCAATCCCCACCTTAGTCCTGTGAAATGTTAAAAAAAAATTTTCTCAGAAACACTGTGATTCACTTGTGCCTCAAGGTAAAACCTGGCTTCAGTATTCCAATTATTCTTGGGTTTTGCCTTCACTCGATTTTTGGCCTGAGCTCAGGACTTTCTTGCTAGGCTGCGTATGCATTTCTTTATCTTACTATTTTTTATTATTTTTTGGCAAAACGATTAGGTCCTTGCTCCTTATCTGTTATGTTTTTAGCAACTAAATCCAGAATGGTAAGCTTTTATCATTTATTCAGCTGTGTAGAGTTTGGTGATAAGTATTGCCAAAATAATTTGAGGGAAATAATTATAACAGATGACTCAAATCACCCTAGAAATTTAAACTTACAAAAACAAATTTTAACATATGCATCCCCCTCCCTGATGCATTTTTTATTGAAGGAAGATCAATCATTTTCTTTTAGTATTTTTGAGATAATGATTTATTGACAGGCCTACATGGAGACTTATATTTTTTGGTAACTTTTGGTATTAAAAAAGCTGTGAGCTTGGAAAGTCAAATAATCTCTCTGGACTTAAGCTCCAAGAAGTTAGTAACCCCAAAAAGGAAAGTTTCATGTTTCTTAAGACTACTTAGTAATGGACAGGAATAATACACAGAAAGTCAAGATTAAGTCACAAAGAGGCAGTTCCAGGACTAAAACCTCATTTGTAACCATGAGATCCCCAAGTGTGTTGATTTTAAATCAGTGCCTCACTTCATGGCAGATACTCCCCTATTTGTTATTCTGGAGTCATTTGGTCTCAGGAGACCTGATCTAAAGGTGGTGATGCTTGTCACATTCAGACTCACCAATGCCACTTGGAAAAATTAAACTAGGTTAGCTAATTAAAATATGAACTATTTAATGTGGCACTTCAAATGCTAACAGACACTTGACAAGGATACAAGGGTTTCAATGACTTGTCTCTTGAAATTGCCTATTTGAGGCTGCCTCCTCTTTAGTCTCATGTTTAACCTTGCACTTCACAAAGGAAATGCGGTGAAATGTTACTTGAGTAACTACAGTTTATTTTCACTTGTATTTGTTTGGTAGGAAACACAGGTTTTCAATAGTTACATAACCAAATCTTCTTGTTTCAGTTATGTTAAAAACAGGAAGCAAATCTCATCTTATTTGGTTAATTCCTGCTAAAAACAGGACAGGGGTGATGCCTGGTAAATGCACATTCGATTCTGAATTTTCCATAAATGTCGAACTTGATTCAATCAAGAGGCTCTGATGATTGGCTTTATGAAAGTCACATATTAAATAATCATATAAATGCTTAAGAGTAATGATGTCGGCTGGCACAGAGTCAGCTTTATAAAAGCATTAGTATTCAATTAAATGTGTATCAAATGAATTAATCACGGAAGGAATGAATAAACTATACAATGGATTTATAATTTTAAAATAGTTCAATAAATATCTACTAGCACATTATCACTAATCTTATTAACTCATCAAGGAGCTGGTACAGGTCAGAACTTACTTACTTAGCTCTGTGAATGGATTCTAGAGTGTTCTCATGACCTTGGAAACGGCACAAAATTAAATGAGGTAAATAGATTTTTTTTTTTCCTCTTGGGAAAAGAATATTGCTTTTACAAGACCTTTAAAGTGTCTGAGATGCACAAAGATTAAATATCACTGTTGTAAGCAAAAGTGGATTTATTGTTGTGGAGCAAGAAATTTCTCAAAACACAATGGCGATCTTTTGCTAGAACAATAAGGAAAAAATACTGACAGCCATGTTTCAGGACTGCACTGGAAGAAAAGGCTTCTTATGCTCAATCACTGCACTTTCTGACAGAACAAAATCCCCCAAGAGTGTAAACTTCACCAGGGCAGGGCTTTCTTCTTCCCTGCTCACTGGGTGCATTTCTCAACACCCCTAGTAACAGGTCATCAAGTATTATAGTGTAAATGAGTTAAAATTTAAATGAACGTGGCTTTTAAAAAACCCAAGGTATAGACTTCTTGGTTATGTTTCAACCACTCAGGGTTCTATCATTATAAATACTTAATAAACTCAAGGTAAAAGATACTAATTCAATATCCTGAAGAATTTGGCCTAATGCCCAAATTTGAAATTCTATACTACAGTTTTTTTTACATTTAAAACTTTATACTTATTTTATATGCTCAGATTTTGAAAATGTCCTTAATGATTAAATTTAGAAATGTGTGAAGCTATTTTAAATGGATTATTATAATTTTTAAAATCTTCTTCGTGTGTGGTGAAAAATATGATGAATTTTGGCCACGTTCCCTATCCCTATTTGTAACATCCATGGTAGTATATTCAGTTTTGAAATCAACAGTTGAATAATATCCTGGTTGCCCTATTGAATGATTTCTCAGAGGCAGACTCTAGCTTACAGAGTGCCACACACTGTATACACCCATCACAACCCTGGTGTGCACTAGGAGCACAGTGTGTTAGTGAACAAGGCAAACACTAATGGAGCTTACACTGAAGCAGCATGCAGTTGAATGATGCACAACTTTGTGTTGCCTTCTAAAAAGATGAAATTAGAAGTATTAGGTGATGAAACAAAATAAACAAGTGAACAAACAAAAGACACCCAGGAATTAGCAATGAGTAATATATTATTCATTAAGTCTGTGTTTTCATGTTAATAGAAAATTAAACGTAGAATGAGCACTACGGGTGACTTAATCCAACATTTCTTTGATGAGATGGCAAATCTAAGATGGAAGAGGTGAACTGCCAATTCCAGGGAAGCCAAGACATCAGGCATGAAGACAGCCATGGTTTCTGTCAGCCATCTTGGAAATCACTTTGTAAAGGACACCCTGCTTGTCTCTCAGTGTAGTTATTGAGTGTGTATTAGTTGCATTTATTCATTAACTACAATTTAGTTATCATATAAAGAAAATGATTTTATAACATGCTAAATACCTCAGGGCAGCAAGAATTGAGATGGAGGCTTTGTCTGTACTAATACTGAGGAACAGTAAATATAAATACTTATTGTAAGTAACAGAGATACGAGGGGATTAGGAAATCTTTTAATAAAAAACAAAACATGGGGAATGGCTATTTGGGTCAAATGTTAAAGGGAATATTTGGGTACAACCATTTGGGAGGTCATTTGGCAATACGTATCAATACTAAAATGTCTACCTTTTGACCTTGAAATCTTATTCCTAAAAAAAAAACCTACAAGTACACACACAAATAAACCAGTGTACTTAGAAAAGGGATTCATAGGGTGTGGTTGGAAATCTCCTGGTTAAGACACTAATGTCCCACATCTGAGTGCCTGAGTTCAATACTCAGTTCCATCTCCTGACTCCAGGAAAGGCTACAACTTCCTGCACCTTATTTTAGATAATTTTGAACACCCAATTCTGGTGTCATAGTTTCCAAATCAGACAGCATTTACATGAATTTAATTTTTTTTAAAAAAAATTTATTTGTTATACAATTTTCATGTATTTCATATATACAGGTTGAGGAACATACTTCCCACCATAATTATTTTATAACTTTGTACAAGCTCATGCAAATGGAGGATTGTATTCCAACCTTTAATTTTTAAAGGAATCCAGTTGTCAAATGGTGAGTTAAGCTCTGTCACAGGGCAGATGAAAGGCATCTTGTGTACAACTGGTCCCTATGGATAGAATTCTATTAGAGAGAGTGCCACTTCATGAAGAGAAAATAGCACATTAGTTTCTCTTCATTAAATGAAAACACAAAAGCTGTTTAGGAAATATTAAAAAGCATGTGGAGATGAGGGAAAAGAGAAATAGATGAACTATGGCAGCAAGAAGAACCATTTCAGTGCGTTTTATTGATCATTAACCTTTTGCTTTAGGAGGCATCTGAAAACAACAGAGAAGGATGTTATTGGTTTGGCACAAAATCTTTAATGATGCATGAGCATATATGCTCCAATATGTCAAAGGTCACAAGGGAAATCACATATTGGCAGCTGAAATGTTTTTGATATTGTGTTATAGAGAAGCAAAAGAGCAAGGAGCTATGGCTTCTTGAAATGTTGGCTTGGGGAACATGCTTGGTATTTAGTGAAGTTAAAATTGAATGTGGTTCAATATATTACTGTCCTTCTCTTTTCTCGACACCATCAGATAAAAGAGACTGGCAAAATATCTAAGTAATGGACATAATTTTTACCAAAGGTAAACACTGCCTTAAAAATATTAAGGTTTACCTAAAATAATGATATTCATAGTAATTCAACAATTTGTCAGACTAGACAAATATTTGTCAAAAGTTGGAGGATACACGCACTTATCTACAGAGACTCTCAGATATATAAAACATTCCTCACATTTTACTAATTCTGAGACAGCAAATGATTAAAATAGCCCATGACTGTTCTCTTCACCTTAGCTGTTGAAGTATTAGGAGAAATTCAATACAGCTTTTTGTTTTCTAGAGCAAAACTTTCTGCAAATAAACTTTAGAAGGATTTGAAAAATCTGCAAAATTTTGTAGTATTGCATACCTTTCAAGTGTCCCCAGAGGAGCATTTGGTAAACTGACACATCCTATCACACTTGGAAGCACAATGCATACAAGAATTCATCTGGGTTCATTAAACTGTGTTACTTGAAAGTAATTTAAAACATCCTTTTAAAAGAAATGCATTTGAAAAACAAAGCTCTGTAGGAGCATTAATTAAATGAAGGCACACATCAACGTTAGTTTTGAAAAGATTTATTTATTTGAAAGTCACAATTACAGAGAGAGGGAGAAATCTTCATTCAGCTTGTTCACTCCCCAAATGGCCACAATGGCCAATTAAAGCCAAGAGCCAGGTACTCCATCCAGGTCTCCCATGTGGGTTGTAGGGGCCCAAGTACTTGAGCTGTCATGTGCTGTTATTTTTCCCAGGTCATCAGCAGGGAGCTGGATCAGAAGTGGAATAGCTAGGACATGAACCAGAGGCCATATGGGGTACAGGTGGTTGCTTTACCTGCAACACCACAATGCCAGTACAAATCAACTTTGGATCAAAAAATTTAGCTTGATATAAGGTTAGAATGGATTTCTAGATCATGGTTTACAATGTTAAATCTTTTATTTAAGTGTATAATGGCACAAAATATATCTAAAGAGAAGATATTATTCATAACTTGGGGTATAAATAAAAAAGAGCAAGTACAAATTAAAAAGAAAAATCTTCATGAATCATCGTGCAAGGATTTTTTTAATGATAGGGAAGTGAGTTGGGCTATGAATTTTACTTTCGGTAATTTAAAACACAAAACAAAGCAAAAGTTAGCAGTCATTATTTTTGGCTCCCCAATTCTTCCCACATCAAATTAATCACTAAAACTTCAGTCCTACTTCCAAAATCTTACAAATGCTCTCATTATTATTTTTTCACAATTCTTTCAAGAAATTGTGATTCCCATTGGAACTATCACATTTATCTCTTAAGTGGCCTCCTTTTCAAATTAAATTAAATCAGAACATTAAAACATTAAATTGCTTCCATTTTCATTGGCCATAAAATTCAACTTCCTTATTATGGTCTCTAAGTCCCCATTGGTTTCTGATTCTTGTCAATTTCAGTCAATTCTGTTTCTCTGCCTAAAAGCCTTGACCCAATGATTTCTCTGTTTGACTTTCATCTCAACTTTTGTGTTTAGAAAAAAATTTTAAATTATTAAAATTATTTTAAAATTTTAAATTTTTTAAAGATTTTATTTATTATTACAGACAGTGAGAGGGAGAGCCAGACAGAAAGATCTTCCATCTGCTGGTTCACTCCCCAGTTGGCTGCAACAGCCGGAGCTGCACCAATCTGAAGCCAGGAGCCAGGAGCTTCTTCTGGGTCCACCAGTGGTGCATGGACACAAGCACTTGGACCATCTTCTACTGCTTTCCCAGGCCATAGCAGAGTTGGATTGGAAGTGGAGCAGCTAGGACTTGAACTGGTGCCCATATGGGATGCTTGCACTGCAGGCAGATTAACCTACTGCACCACAGTGCCATCCATGAAAACCCTCATTTTTAACCCTACATCACCTAACTTCTCTGCCAAATCCTCCTTTCTTCCCCTTGCCATTATTAATCCACATGTCTTTTTCCTTCCTGTTGATAGTTAATTTTTATGATTGGGTTAATTCCTGTTACTTCTTGAATGGCAGCTCCATGAGGACAAAGGTGTTAGTTTTCTTGCTGATTCCTACATCCTAGTACATAGAATGAAAAGCCACTCAAAATAGATAATCAGATAATAATTAATAAAGGAAACACACAGATGGATGATAGTTCTGCCAAGAATAATATAACAATGATATAATGTATATACTCTCACACACAGTATTTTACAATTAAATCCCTTATTAGTAATTCTTTTAAAATGTCGTGTATACAAGGGGAAATTAAATATAGATAGACAGGGTAGGGAAAATAGTACACTAATAAAAATGGAAAAAAACGCTTTTGTTTTCATGGAAAAAGCACAAGAGAATTTAAGTACAGGATGATTCTCTTTATGTAACTGATGTCCTGTCCCCAGCTTTGACAGGATCCTGATCTGAAGCACTTTCTATCAAAATGCTATCAAAAAGTCAGTGTCAATCACAACTGTTTATTGGCTTCTGCATATACCAGATTCTCTACTTTGTGCTTCACAGGAATTCTGAGTTAATCTTCACAACAGCTTTGTTGAGTAGCTATGACAATTACCTATGAGCTTCATCTTGAAGATCAGGAGTCTAGAATATTTCAACACAATAGGCCATAGAAACCAGAACATTTCAGCAAATCATCTCCTGGGCATTCTAAAAAATGGCATTGAAAATATTTCCACTGTGCTTAATTATTTATGAATCTAACTTACTTCTCTTGTTAGAGGAAAGAGAAACTATGTAGCTCTCGGTTAATTAAAGAGAAAAGACATTTCTTGTCTTTCCCCAGGATTCATGCAGAGATGTCAGGAAGGAACAGAGATGAGAATATTACCTCTGACCAAAAGATGGGAGAGAATGACTCAGAACTCTCATTAATGAATTTATTTCTTTAAGTATTTCTTGGTTGCTAACTGATTGCCTACCAATTACCAAGCTGTATGCTATCTGCCAGTGATACAGAGATGAACAAAATGCATTTCCTGCCTGGAGACAGATACTGCCATTTGAGTAAATAGAAAAGTAAACCAATTACACAAAGATGCTTGCATAACTTCTATAATAGGTGGTATTTATGGAACACTTGTCAAGAGTTAAATATATGCCTAATTTCTAAGTAAACAAAGTAGCACAAAATAAACCCTACATCAGGTGCTATCATGAGCTAATTGAGCAAAGTGTTACAGGTACAGCCATTAAATAAATAAGTACTATATATCTTAGTATATAAATACATAATAGAGAATACTTTCCAGTTGGAAATCGGATAATCCAAATTACCATGAAGAAGAAAATGTATTTTCTTAAAGATTGGCTGTTGATACACCTATCTTGCTCTCCCCATTTCCTATCATATTGTTATTTATTTTAGCCATAAAGCTGTCAGATTAATGCTTGCTCTCATGCAAAATTTCATTCTCAATTGTTCGAAGTTAATTCCTAAGTGGCATTGCTTGACAGATGGTTTCAACTTTTACATTCTCACGATAAAGAGACAAGCTTACCCTTTTCCGGCAAACTATCTAAATTTGATTTCCAATAATTCTTAGGGATAAAATTAGCTTCCAGACTAGACAGCTATGAAATGTCCAGCATATCTGTGCAATACATTTTGACAGTCAATTGTCTTGGAACCAAAGTGATATTTTCATACTGACATGTCCAATTTAAAGATTTTTTTCAAGTTAATATTGCTTTAAATAAACACATAGTCATAAATACAAATATTTAACTAATCATTTCCATTTCTGAATCCTTTTATTTATGTGTTCCTTTCTTACCCTTAATTCAAGTGCTTTTCTCATCTTTGATATTTATGAAGCACCAATTACTATATAGTCCCATACTTTAGTTAAATTTCATTCTAATATTTGTATTCAGACATTGATATCCTCTTTTGCATTTCAGTTGTGACCAGGTTTTCAAAGATTAATGTTAAAAATTAAATAATAAAGACCAAAGAACCATGAAATTCACCTCAGTTAACTCTCCATAGACCTTGCCATTGACCCAGCATGGCAGCTCTGAAGGGAGACTTACCTGGTAGTTGAAGGGTCCAGGACACCAAATGGAGACCCTAGCCCCACCTTCTTCATTTTCCAGTAGTCAGAGCAGCTACTGACTGACTCAGATGGAAGAGGAAGGAGATAGTCCTCATCTCTTGTTTGGAGTGTCTTAAAGATGTACAACTATCCCTTAGCTGCTACAGTCACAAATTGAGAAAACTAGTGCCAAGTTGGTGCTAATATACTAAGCTTCTTGCTCCCTTGCCATGCTTAGTGAGTTAGTGGGGGAACAGCAACTCCAGGTGAGGTTAAGGGAGGATTAACTGAGACTGACTGAAGTAGACCTGAGTGGAGAAAGGGAAGAAGTTTTGTATAGTTTTGTTGGGATTTAGGCTGGACAGGTTGATTTTGGACAGAAATACTTAAAAAAATACATGAAAGCAACCGGATGTATCACTGGACTTGCTAGAAATCTTATTCAGGAGCAGAGGAAAACTTAGCATCATAAAATAGGTTTAAAAGGGTGGTGAGAAAAAACTAAGACACTCTGTGATTCTGTCTCCCAAATCTAGTTCGTTCATTACCTCGTTGCAATACTCTTAGAACAATATTTTTCCGCGTACACTTCAGTGTTTCATTAAGGTGACTGTTCTAATAGAAATAGCATATATGACACAGGTTCTGATTTGGACCATAACTCTTTTTTTTAAAAAATATTTCATTTATTTATTTGAGAGGTAGAGTTACAGATAGTGAGAGGGAGAGACAGAGAGAGAGGTCTTCCTTCATTTGGTTACTCCCCAAATGGCTGCAATGGCCGGAGCAGCGCTGATCCGAAGCCAGAAGCCAAGAGCCAGGTGCTTCTTTCTGGTCTCCCATGCAGGTGAGGGGTCCCAAGCCTTTGGGCCATCTTCTACTGCTTTCTCAGGCCACAGCAGAGAGTTGGATTGGAAGAGGAGCAGCTGGGACTATAACCAGCGTCCAGATGGGATGCTGGCGCTGCAGGCAGAGGATTAACCTACTGTGCCAATACGCCGGCCCTGGACCCTATCTATTAATCCCAGTAATGCCATATTGGTCCACAAAAAACCATTATCACCATTTAATGCATTTCTTTCTAGACTTTTTTATGTCCTCTGGTGGACATTTAAATTGTTCTCAACATTTTTTTATTTCACAGACAACAATGTAGCAAATATCCTGATACTGATTGACACATATTTTGATGTAAATCTCACAATTTTTAAGCTCATGTGTCCCTGCCAAGCACACAGGAGACCTGGATTAAATTCTTGGCTCCTGGCTTTGACCTGGCCCACCCCCAGCCATTGCTGCTATTTGCAGAGTGAACTAACAAATGGAAGATCTCTCCTGCAAATGAAATGTTAAAAAATTAAAAAAAAAAAAACACAAGTCTCACTTTAATAAAAGTTTTTGGGCCACTGCTGTGGCATAGTGGTAAAATGATCGCCTGCAGGGCTGGCATCCCATATAGGTGCCAGTTCAAATCCTGGCTCCTCCACTTCTGATCCAGCTCTCTGCTGTGGCTTGGGAAAGCAGTAGAGGATGGCTCAAGTCCATGGGCATCTACATGGGAAACCTGGAAGAAGCTCATGAATCCTGGCTTCATGTGGGTGCAGCTCCATCCATTGCAGCCATTTGGGGAGTGAACCACCAGATGGAAGATCTCTCTCTCTCTCTCTCTCTCTCCCTCTCCCTCTCTGCCTCTGCCTCTGCCTCTCTGTAACTCTGCCTTTCAAATAAATAAGTAAATCTTAAAAAAAAGTTTTCAAACTGTCTCAGATATTTTTCACTCATTTGTATTTTATAACTTTGGATACCGAATCTGACTTTTTAGGGAAAAATCTGTAGATTCCTTAATTTACCCTGACAGACTGATTCAAAAGGGAGAGAAAGGGACCAAATTTCAATGTTTAGGTTTCTAAACTCTTCATTCTTCCATTCACATTTTCTAATATATGATTCCCAGTAGAATGTATTTCTAGTACACTCCAGTCTCCACTGTGGCAGAAGTATTTAGATCATAACCTTTGATGTCCTGGGAGGGGAAGTGACAGGACAGGCCTGGGTTTCTAGAGATCTCTGACTTCAAGAGCATCTTGCACCACCAACAGCTGTGTCAGGAGGTCTCTGGGCCCAGGAAACACTCCCCTCAAGAAGCTACCAGGGAAAGGAGAGATGCTAGTCAGAGGGCACAAAATCAGTCAGATGGAAGGAGTAAGTTCTGTTGATCCATTGCAGAGCATTGTGGCTAGCATAATATTTCACAAGTGCTAAAAGAGTGGAGTCCCAGTGTTCTAAATGGTGTGGCATCAAAGTAATGCTGAGGGAGGCTGCTTGAATCATTCCGCAATGTACACCTGCACCACGATGTCACAATGTACCCCCTAAACACATGCAATTCTCCTTTGTCAATTGAAATAAAATTGCCAAGAGGAAAATAATCCCTCGAAGGTGTTTTGGAGAAGGACTTCAAAGACTTCCTACAATGAAAGCTTTCTGTGCTTAGATGCATGCAACCCTCTGTGACAATCTCACAAGGCGTTAGCTTCAGGGTTGCAAACCTTCCTGGGATTTCTTCCGTTTTGGGGAAAGTGACTTTTCCTTTAGGTCAATGACAAGTTATCTGAAGTTTGTCCATGACAAAGAAAAATATCAAGATCAGTGTGTCTAATTAAGGGACTTTTTTTTTCTTAAAGTCACAATGTTAAGATCAAACTCTGCTTTCATGTTTGAGTCCAGCTCCCATTCTTAAAAGCACCCTACCAACGGGAGTAAGCTTGATCATATGTCAAGAGGCCAAGCCTGTTTTACTCATGAAAAGGGAAAGGAATCTAAAAAGTCAATTTTACTCTTTGTCTATACACAAAAGCTTTCAAACAAAAATGCTGAGATTTGTATACGGTCTTAGAGATGAGGGAGAATACCAGTCCATGTATTCCTATGAGATTTTTTTTCTCCTGTAAAACACCATTTAATCTGAAGGAAGACTAATTAGAGTAGAATGCTTGGGGACTCATGGCCCTACATTTATTTACATTTGATCATTTGGAGCAAGTGTTCATGAGTAACAAAAGAGAACAAGCAGTTTCTCCTTTTTGATCTCCCTTGTGAGCCTCACAAAAAGGCTGTGGGCCTTGCCTTTCAATATAGCATTTGCTGTACTTGTTTTCACCTTGACCAGCAAGCAAGTCTACACACAGGATTAATAAAAAATAACATAAAATGTGGAATAAAATAGGCAAAGCATTTCATATATTAAGACGTTGGCACCAGTAGTGGGTGATTAACTTAGTAGTTAAGATGCTGTCGTGCCATATTGGATTTCCTGGGTTGAAAATCAAGCTCTGGCTCCTGACTTCAGCTTCCTGCTAATGAGCATCATGGGGGGATAGCAAATAATGGCTCAAGTACTTGGCTCCCTGTCACCCAGATTGAGTTCTTGGCTCCTGACTTTGGCCTGAACCCAGAGTGTTGAAGGCATTTGCAGAATGAACCAGCACATGGGAGTGCTCGCTCTCTCTCTCTCTCTCTCTCTCTTTTCCTCTCTCTCGGCCACTCAAAAAAATCTTTTTTCTCTAAAAAGGAAGAAGTTATCACCAACCTTCTCGTTCCTGAAATATTCTGCATGGGGGAAAGCAAAAGTTGTTTATAAATAAGGGGTACCGAGGGCTTCCTTCTTCAAGTGCTGTGATGATGGCCCTCCATGCACTATTCTCCCTTTCACACCATAGAGGCAGGTACGCCTCACCTCTATTTCATATGTGAGGAAAGCATTTCAGAGCAGTTAAGAAACTTGCTTCTAAAGCACTAAGGAATTGAGTGACAGATCTAGGGCTTGCTGGCTGTCTGACTCTAAAAGACATAATCTTAATCATTTCCCCAACTCTCCTCTATCATCACTTCGAAAATACAATTTGTGTGTAGCTTCCAAGGCTAGATTGCTGAGCTCACAGCTCTGCACAATTTCCTTCCCACCAATATGTTGCTCAGATCTGGAAAATCTTCCCCCAGGAGAGTTCCCATCTGCAACGAGTCGGTTCTAGTTGCTTTGGAGCCTTCTAAATTCCAACATCTCAGAAACACCCATGGCCTGCTAGTCGCTTTTCAAACAGTGTGGAGATTGTGCGGAAAATTCTCCCTGCAGGACTTAATGAGTCTGGAGTGCAGCATTATGGGGACACGTTGTTTTCAAAGAAAATTTTCTTTGAATGACTTTCCAGTGAAAGGTGCATGCCAGTGGAGCGTGAAATATTTTCAATCATTATTATGTTGAAAAACATACCTACCACTTGTTCTCCTCTCTGCCATTTCTTTAGACTCAAGTCTTGACCCATATCCATTGTTCTGTCCCTCTTAAAATTTTCTCATTACTGTGAAAAGTATCTCATGAACTTGGGAATGAGAAAGCCAGAGTTTCCCCTCAGACCCCGCCCCCCGCATGCTTTATCATCTCCTCTGATAGAAGAGGGGCACTGGAAGGAAAGGCCAGCTTTCTTCCTAAAGAAAGGGCCTAAGGGTGAGTGCTTGGCCTAGAAGGCACATCCTACAAATGCCAGGATTCCACCCCAGGCTATGACTCCTGATTCCAGCTTCCTGCAGATGTATACCCTAGACAGGGGTAGGAAATATCCAGCCAGCAGGTCGTATGAGCTCTGTGAAATCATTTGGTGTGACCCATCCATGGTAAACACAGGGGGACTCAAAATTCAATAAATCTAACACAAGCTAATTTTTAAGTTGATAATTTTTTGTATCGCCCACAAATGTTGTTATAAATATCCAAATAGCCTTTGGCAGGAAAAAAAGGTCCTCACCCATCCTGGAGGAAGAAATAATGGCTAAAAAGTAGTTGGGTCCCAGCAACCCATGACGGACATCTGGATTGCATTCTGGCTCCTGGCTTTGGCCCCAGCCCAGCGGTAGTCATTGTAGGCGTCTATGGGGTGATGCAGGTGTGAACTGGTGGATGGGAGCGCTGCTTTTATCTCTCTGCCTCGCAAATACATTCTTTCTTTTATTAAAGAAAAGGGGCTAGTCAATGCTGGGCAGCAGCAACTGTGTTGGTTTCTGAAGGGAGACCATAGTGTGGGAGGAACCCAAGGGACTGAGCTGATTCGGAGCCTGTCAATCACAGATGGGGCTCCTGGAAGCTTGAGGTAACCAGCTCCACATAAGAACACAAAAGCAGCACTCTGTTCCCAGATTGCCCACTATGAGACACTCTGGACAGGACTTGTGGATATAGATCCTCTTACTCAACACACCGCTCTGTGCTCCAATCAATCCAGTGTCCTCAGGGCTCGACTTCTCAGACTCCTTTCCAGATGGTACCGCAGCTTGGACCAGCCTGGCCAGGTCAAGTGGCTCTCATCTCAGCCCAATTACTGTCATTTGGGAGGAGCAGATCGAGTCACGCAGAGGCTTCTGGTCTTTTTCTAAATATCCTTCTGAATATGATCACTGGCTTTTATTCATGGCAACATTATGAGATACTGGCCACATGGGTCCTTTTTTGAGAGTTAAGACCAGCAGCCTGTAGAGGCTCAGTTCATCCTATGCCCAAAGCATTGTGCTAACATATCTAAAGAACAGGATCTCAGTCCTCTTAATGACTGGAGCATGGATTCTAAAGTATCTTCTACATCCATAAATACCACTCTAGTCACCCAAGGAAAGGGAACACCCGGCCATGGACTGGCCCTACCAAGACAAACTCAATACATCATCACAGGCCAATTTTTCAGTTGATCATTTTGTATGGTCCATGAGTGAGATTGTACAAATTCAAATGATCCTTGGCAGAAGAAAGGTTTCCCACCTCTGCTCTAGTCCCTTCTTCTACATTATTTTGTCAGGAGAATGTGAGCTCTCTAAAGGGAAGGGTCTTATCTTGCATCTCTAGTCCCAAGGCCTGGGATTCACCTGAAACTCTGGACGAGTGACCCATCCTTTGAGATAGATACAGGTATGTGTATTTATGACTGACTCCTGTGGAATGATTAGACCTTAAAGCCTAATCATTATTAACAGTAGCATTAACTTCACACAAAAAATTTTATTTTACTTGAAAGTCAGAGTGACAGAGATAGATAGATATATAGATATGACAGAAAGAGATAGATAGATAGATAGATAGATAGATAGATAGATAGATAGATTTTCCATTTGCTGGTTTACTCCTCAAATGGCTGCAAAGGCCAGGTCTGGGCCAAGCCACACTCAGCAACTTGAAAACTTATCTGAGTCTCCCATGTGCGTGGTAGAGGCCATCTTCTGCTGCTTTCATGGGACTGTCAGCAGGGACTGGAGAGGAAGCAGAGAAGCCAGAACTGGAACAGGAACTCGGATACAGGATGCAGGCATTGCAAGAGCTGTGCCACACTGTTGGCACCATGAATATTAACTCATTAAAAATGTTATTGTGTAGTCATGAGCTGAACAGTGATAAATGATTCCTGTGAATGCATCTCTATAATCCAGCAACCCTACATGACAGGTCCTCCCATTGGTACCATTTCTGAGATGAAGATTCGTTGTCTTGAAAGAATTAACTTGCTTGCCCAAAGCCAAAGTTGCTCAGGGACATGACTTGGATTCCAACCCCAATCTACGATTGGCAACACATACTCTTCATCATTGGGTAATAATACCTTCTTCCCAAATTCATCAAAGTTCTCCATGCTGATGGCCTACTGCTTATCATTTTTTCAAATAACATCTTATAATACCCCACTCTCTTAATAATCATATTGTCTCCAGAGGTAGCAGGGAGGAAAATCAAGCAAGCAAAATAGGAGACGATAAGAGAAAATGGTGGAAGATAACGTTAACTGGTTTTAGTCATCACGTATGTAAGGTGCACACAAAGATGAATGAACCCTGTACAAGGCATGCACTGCACCAGGGATTGAGATCCCAGTGAACATTTCACTGTATCTCTAAGTGTAGCTTTGGACAGGAAATGGTCCTTGTCTAGAAGCTTTGGACATGCCAATGCAACGATACCGAACAGACATTCTATCCACTCCTTAGCTAGTCTTGATATACATTTTACATGAGCTTTGTGTCTGTTACATTCTGCTGTCTGAGGACAAAGTAAATCTGCTAATTTGCCATCCTTATCATTTGTCTGAAATTTCCCAGGGTATATCCAATTATAAAGGACTGAGTTCATTCTCTGCCCCACGGTATTAATGACCAAGGTAGAATCATCAGACTCTAAGATAATTTCAACAGGCAGAGTAGGAGCAAAGAATAAGAATGAAGACTGACAAATGACAGGAACATTCCTTTCCTACAAGCTTAATTCTCTGTCATTGCATTAATTCTCCATCAAGTTCAAGAGGTAATTATCACCTACATGCAAGCAAGGCATGTTAAATTAGGGAACTTGGCTTAAATAAAAACAGTAGAAAAACTTAACAATCCATTTCCAGTCTGTTTACATATTTTCTTTCAAAAGAATGGTACAATTTACTAATTGCTAATTTTGTAATTTGTGTTGTGGGTTGATTTCACCTCCAATATTTACTGAAGTGTATCCAAATTATAATGAATATCAGTACAATTTTCATGTTTAAAAAGAGTAAAATACTTTAGAAAAAAACGAACCCAATTAGGATTAATTTTAAGTAAAAAAGCTGGCATTATAAGACTATGAAACGGCAGGGGGGATTTTAATTGGAAAAGGAGAACTTGTAAAATTCTGATCATTTTAAATTTTCTTTAGGTCACCATTCCACTGCTTGGTTTTCATTGAAAATGATGACATCACTGAAAATACAAAAAAAATCTGCAGAACCTTTTAAAGAAAACATAGAGTGAACATTAAAATATTGTTGTAATTTTTACTTAAAGCATTTTGAATCTAGGGTCAGTCTTAGCTGGGATAGCTTTCCTGTAAGAAGGAGACTGGGGCTTAGAGAGGCTGTAGAACTTGACCATGACCATGATCACGACACTGGGAAAATGTTTCTCAAGTCGGGGCTATGACACAAAGCTGACCGTGGGTTCTCCCCTGCCACTCAGCTCCGGCTTCAGGAGACACAGTACCAGAACTGTTTCCGTAACTGCGCCCCTCTCCCTAATGCCTCTGACCGAAACTCTCTCAGGCCCAAGGCTCCCTCCCTCAGCTTGCAGTTCCTCTGTCTTCCTTCACTTTGGTGATTACGAGCCCACTCCTTACCACTCTTAATTCACTAAGTGAAGGGTCCGGTGCAGGTGCCTGGGTAGCTCTAGGAGGCCCCAGGTCACAAGACACAGACTGCAGCGATCACCTCAAGGGCTCACATCCCAACGCTAGACTCCATCCTGACATCCTTCGTAGGAGCTCCAGACCCTGCTCAAGGCAGTCGTCCATCTATGCACAGACCCCAGATGAGCCACAGCCAGCCTTGCCACTGCGGCAATGTCAGAGGCATGCGTTGGCCTGTGAGAGCTGACCAATCCAAGGAAGGCCACAAGCACTCTGGACCAGCCAGGGGCCTACACACAAGTCCATCATGCACTGCTCAGCCTCAGCTTTCTAGATTCCCTCCCTGGGAGAGTCTGAGAATGGAGTGACAGCCACTCCAGTCCTTGCTCTGTGCATTGCAAAATAAACTCCTGCTTGCTCCTAGGACCTTGGTGTTAGGGGTTGGCTTGTTGCACACTGGGAGAGCAGACCCAGTTTTCTGGGGGCAGGAAGGGGTGACTACAATATTTCAGTTGTATAATCTGTTTCAGTGTATTCTTCAGGTCTTTCCCCTCTTTTAAGGTATGCTAGTAAACCCGTTACAACTGTATTTAAAAACACACACACACACACACACACACACATACACAAACACCCCTCACATCTATACAACCTGTATAGTCTTCTAACTTAATTCTCCTACCTCTAAACAAATCTTTCATTTTTTGGGTAAGAAAATGATTGAAATATTATCTTAGCTCTCATTTTCCCTACATCAATGATAATACTTAAAAGTGTTTATTAATTAAAATGAATCTTTTTCTAATATGTTTGTCAGATAATTAGGGTATATGTCAAGGACCACCTAAAAGCAAGTCTCTAACTTGGTAACGAGAAAACCTATGAAGGGCCTGATACTTTTTTTTAAGATTTTATTTTATTTATTTGAAAAGCAGAGTTACAGAGAGAGAGAGGGAGAGCTAGAGAGAATGAGGTCTTCCATCCATTGGTTCACTCCCCAGAAGGCAACAATGACCAGTGCGGGGCCAGGCCAAAGACAGGGGCCAGGAGCCAGGAGCTTCTTCTAGGTCTCCTATGTGGGTGCAGGGGCCCAAGCACTTGGGTCGTCCTCTGCTGTTTTCCCAGACACATTAGCAGGGAGCTGGATTGGAAGTGGAGGAGCTAGAACTTGAACTGGTACTCATATGGATTGCCTGCATTGCAGTCGACAGCTTAACCTGCTATGCCATAGCACTGCTCTGGACCTGATACATTTTAAGAAACAACTTGTCAAAAATATGGAAGGAGCAACTTGTGGCCACACAAAGCCAAAGAAATTAGGCACCATAATTCCATAAAGTGGGTTTTCTGTTTCCCTTTTCCTCAGAGTTGAAATATCTTGAATATGGGGGGATGAGGGTATTGTCTCAAAGTGCAGATTTTATTAAATTAGTACAATATAAAAATATTACTTAAAATATCCTGTCAAAAAATGGGAAAGGTAAATTTTTGCTTGAAACATAGAAGAAATAATAACACCACCAAAGCTATGATGGTTCCCTCTTTGCCTCTGTAGAAGTTCTTATTTGACCACATCACAATAAATGATATTTGAGCCTTGATTATTATAAATTTTATTAGAATAATAGAAAATAATACATACAGATAACCATAGGATACACACACAGGAATTTAAAGATAAATTTTATACTTTTCAATATGAAACAAAGTACATATCTCATGGAGATATTTTGCTAGAAAGGACAGGAAATAATAATCATCTTGAAAACAAAAAGTATAGGAACATAGTATAGAAATTACTAAATAATAAAAAGGTACAACTCCATTACATGTAGCATAAAATACAAGTATTGGAGAAGGTGCTTCCTCACTTTTTGACTGGAAATAACAATGGTCAAATGAAATTTACTAGCCATTCCGATTATTTTCTAGATATATACACTATATACAGATCTTACAGAGAAAGTTACATTTTTCTCCTTCGTGTAAGATGACATTACCTTAAATGTAATCTCTAAATGTAAAGTGGTATTTTATAAGGATATCAGAATTTCCTAATTTTAATTTTTTTCTTGATATCTGAACTGTTGGTTCTCAAATTCTGTTATCTATGGAAATATGAACAAGTTCCAGAAAAATGTGAAATTGGTAGGAAAGAGGTAAAAAAATTGATTTTGCAATGTCTAACACTCAATCTGCCAATTTTCATATATTCTCTACATATTGCTATGAAGTCATGTCTCCAACAATCCTTTGAAAAGCACATATTGAAAGACTGAGTCATACATATCAAAGTCAGCAGCATCACCATGGTTCTATTACAAATTTAACTCAGAAACTAAAAAGCCTGCCAGACTCACTCAGAGACAAGGTGGGATTTCATTAAAAAACCATCTCCACCACCCAGAGAGGAGAGGGCCCCTTAATGGAATCAGAAATTGGAAATGAAGGATTCTGTGGATCTTGTTTAATATTTGAGTTGAGATTCAGGTTCTTGCTTATTTTTCCCACCAGGTTTTAATAAAACCTGAAAGCTCGTTCATAGGTATGAAAGAAACAATTCCTTTTTAAATTTTGTTCTAATTTTTTGAGAATGGATAAAATGTGATTACGTCCAATTTTTATCACCGATTGGAATAGAAGGCATTCTCTAGAAAGTGGAATGCAAGATGAACCAGCCGGTCCTTGTAACTTCTATGTACTGAAGGAAATTCATGGTAACATTCAGCACAGGCCCATTGCATTTGGGGTGCCAAAGTACTTTCACGTTTTCCTCTCTATCATTAAACGATTAATTTTGGAGCAGAGATGGATCAGATCGTATTATTATCTCCACCTTTTACAGACGAGTAATTGAGAAATTCAGAGAGCAAAGTGGTTTCTAAGTTCTCTTGGCCATTTCGTAGTATCCTGAACCAAACATTACTCTCCAGAGCCCAGACGGCCACTTCCAGCCCCACTCTCCAAATCACATCCTGCTCCATCCAACATGATAATTTTTAAAATGCATTTTTTACCTTTGAGGATTTAAGTCAGCATTTCAAAATGACACTGATTACATCTTAGAAATACTGCTGTTATAATAAGGAAATAGCATTCAGATTAAGTGAGTTTATTAATGGAAAAAAACTCCACGTCTGTTTATCTGTGCCTGTGTGTGAGTGTGTGTGTGTACACTTGAGAGTGTGTGAGTCTTTAACTATAGGCAGTGCTTAAACTCATAGCTAAAGATCATTTATATCAAAAATCTGAAGTACATAATATGTAAATTCCTTTGGTTTATCAAGTAAATATTAAGGCATTTCAGATTCCTCTAAAAGGATTTACTGTTTTATTATATTCATATTTTACCTATAATGAAGTAGAAAGTTAAAAATACAGGGTTGAAAAACACATGCATAATCACTGCATTTCATGAAAGCACTTTTTTTGGGTAACCAATGAACTTTCGGGTAAGTACCAAAAAAGAGTAAATATCACCACAGGGCATTCACAATGAAGAAGAGTGCTACAGGGATATAGCCTGACACAGAGCAGATGTTGGAGATGGCTGAAGTGGATCCTCTTGCATCCATACCTGCCAAAGGTGATCAACAGCTCATTACTAAGAACTGTACCCATATACAATGTACACACTATACAAAGGTTTGTGTCACCCAAGAAATCTCCTGTTGAAATCCTATCCCCCCAGTGTGATGGTGTTAGGAGGTGAACCTTTTAGGAATTGACACCAAAGAGGCCAAGACCTTGATCTTGGATTTTCCAACCTCCAGAACCATGAGAAGTAAATAAATGTCTGTTGCTTCTATGATACTCAGCCCATGATATTTTGTTAAAGTAGCCTGAATGGACTTAGATACGAGGAAAAAGGAATGCCTTTAGGATCCAAATCAAATTATAGTGTGAACATACCCCAGGATCACGTTATCATTTGTCCTCATTTTATTTACAGTTGCAGGCTATACCAGTTATCAACAGTATCTATAAAGACACTGATGTGCTTAAGTTTTCTTAAGTGATTCCAGGCTTTGTTCGTCTAGTATTATTTAACTTTAATTGAAATTGGAAAAACAACTTAATCATTTTGAAAACAATTATACTAGATCACAAACAATTTTGAGATAATTCAATAGTTTAATTAAAGAAAGCTTCATTGGATAAGAGTCTGGAAAAATCTGTGCTTGTTTCTATTTTATGCATTCCCAGCTACATTATTACGCCTATTATAAAACATTTTTAAGAAGCAGTTGACAAAAGTTCCATTTTCAGAGAGCCAGCCTTGTGCAGTCGCCAAACTGTGCAAACTCAGTGAGGTGGCAGAGGTCAGAGGAAAGGGTAGCCCTTGACCCAGCAGCCATGAAAGGCTAAACCGTGTCTGTCCCTGAAAAAGTAGAGAGCCGCCTTCTTTTATCAGTGCCAGTTTGTCTGCTGTAATCTAACTCTATATCTTGCACTACCCAGGGAATGTGAAGCACGTGTTGACTATTTTATAACCTAAATTAATAATAATAAACTGAAGTGCAGACGGCTTTAGAAATGTCAGTAGCACAAAATGGCTTTTTTACAGACTTTTACATTGCAGAACTGAATTTTAAGATCAATAGTTCTCATTTTTGTAGGATGGCTTCATTTGCTGGGTTTAGTCTAAGTGTGACGGTCTTTATGATTTCTCGGAAATATAAAATTCTTCCAAGTTCTCACATCTCCCCTTCTCTGCAGCTGGGAATGTCAGTCATTCACTTTTGCAAGATTAAAGACAAAAGTTTCAATCGTGATTTCTCAATGACATCGAGTAGGGCAATGAATAAAGTCATTTTTGTCACTAAGAACTAGACTTGAATACGAAGGCAAAATGGGCTCTACAGTAGTCAGGTGGAGGCCCTGAGACTCCAGACATGGAATTTACAAGAAAAGACAAAATTGCTTCTGCCACTGTTGCTGATAAAACACGAGCGGGCTTCAAATTTGTTTGGAAAATGGAATTAGGAGATAAAGAGAAATTTCTGCGAGTTCTTTTGACGCTGCTCCTAAGTGTGCAAAGTCTGCTTGCCTCTCCAAGTGCAGTCCCCATGAGCAAAGCAGGTCTCAGGTGCATCCTGAATGGAAAACTCAGGGTGAAGCTTCTTTGAAATTAGAAACAAAATTTCTTCTAAACAGCTACCTTTCAGTCTGGCACACGTGAGGGGGATATGACCTAACTAATGTTATTTCTTCTACTTCAAGAATGAATAAGACTGATCTATAGTTTGTTGAAGCCCAAAGGCTGGAATACTACAGATCCTACAACCAGTGGCAGGGTTCAACACTGTTTTTGAGAAACACTCAGGGAATTCTGTTTCTATAAACAATTCAAGGGCAGATTTAGGCAGAATAAGGGGAAAATAAAATTAATAAAGTGTTGCTAAGTGTTCATAATTATGTCCTTCCTTTCATCCTTATCTTTCTCCCTATTTTGTACCCATCTGAAGAAATTGCTCTCACCCTCATCTCACACATTCTAAAACCTTCTCAGTGCCTGAATGAAAGACATGCAGGGGTGAAAGAACAGAAGGAGGCGCTACGATTGACTTCCTCTTGGAGCTGACAACACTGATATAAATGAAGGAAGTATTGAATGACTTCCATCCACTTACTGGTTATCCTTGGAATCCTGATCTGTTCACTGCTGGTCCCATCGCCTCCATCCGTTGTGGCCTTGACCTCAATGATATAGTCTTCTTTGATGGGGAGCAAGAGTTCGGCTGAAGTTTTATTAGTGCTCAGCACTTGCATATTATTTTGACTGCTAGTCCTATAGAAAACCTAAAATAAAAAAATACACTTATTTCTTATACTGCTCTCTTTTGCTTTGTTCATGGAGGTTGTCACTCAAAATTATCTTGTTTGTCTTTTTATACCCACTGGAATATAAATTGCTTTCACAGCTCTGTCCACAGGATTCAGATTAGGGATTAGCATGTGGAAGAATTATCAGGTTCTCAAAGTCAAGGAGGTGGGGGTTTGGCATTGTGGTGCAGCAGGTTAAGTTGCCACATGCTAGGCTGGCATCTCGTACTGGAGTTCTGGTGTGCCCTGGATGCTTCACTTATTTTTAAAAAAATTTATTTATTTGGCTGGTGCTGCAGCTCAATAGGCTAATCCTCTGCCTGTGACGCCGGCACACCAGGTTCTAGTCCTGGTTGGGGCACCGGATTCTGTCCCGGTTGCTCCTCTTCCAGGCCAGCTCTCTGCTGTGGCCCAGGAGTGCAGTGGAGGATGGTCCAAGTGCTTGGGCCCTGCACCCCATGGGAGACCAGGAGAGGCACCTGGCTTCGGATCAGCACAGTGAACCAACAGAAAAGGAAGACCTTTCTCTCTGTCACTCTCTTACTGTCCACTCTGCCTGTCAAAAAAAAACAACAACAACAACAAAAATTTATTTATTTATTGAAAAGCAGGGTTACAGGGAGAGGGAGAGAGAGAGAGAGAGAGAGAGAGAGAGAGAGATCTTCCACCTGCTGGTTCACTCCCCAAAAAGCAACAACAGCTGGGTCTAGGCCCATTAGAAGCCAGGAGCCTGGAGCTTCTTCCAGGTTTCTCACATGGGTGCAGGGACACAAGCACTTGAGCCATCCATCAATGCTTTCCCAGGTGCATTAGCAGGGAACTAGATCAGAAGTGGAGAAGTTGGGTCTTGAACTGGTGCCCATATGGATGCTGCCATTTCAGGCTGCGGCAGCTTTATTCACTATACCACAACACCAGCCCCTCTTTCACTTCTAATCCAGCTTTCTGCTAATGAGCCTAGGAAAGCAATGGAAGATGGCCCAAGTACTTGGGCCCCCTCTACCCATGTGGGAGACTAGGATGGAGTCCCTGGCTCCTGCCTTTGGCCTGTTCCAGATCTGGCTATTGTTGCCCTTTGGGGAAGGCAATCAGTAGATAGAAGATCTCTCTCTGCCCCCTCCCCCAGCCCCTTTCTCTGTTGCTCTGCCTTTCCAATAAATAAATCTTTGGAAAAATTCAAGGAAATGAGAGGAGAGCAGATGCTTCCATGGAAAGGCTTAGCTGGATTGAGTCTTTGTGAGGCTGGAGAGATAGGGCAGGGCCATACTGTATGGACCACGGATGCCTAATCAAGGAATCAGAGTCAATATTTTGGTTGTTTATAAAATAATATATAGGTGAGCATAAGAAGCAGCAAATTGATTAATGCACAATTTATACTGTGTCCAAAATTCCCATGTTAGTGGAATTATTTCATACACATCTGTATTTTAAAAATCAGAGATTTTAGTAAACTACTCTCTTTGTGAAATGTTTGACATCTATGTCAAAATTAGATTACAGAAAGCACATCGCCAACGTTTAGAAAACTTCATTCGATCCAGCATCCCTCGGAAAGTACAGAAAGAAGGCAACAGCGCTTTGCAAATACTGCAGCTTACTTTGTATCCTGTTACTTCTGATTCATTCTCCATTGCTTTAACTTGCTCCCAATTAAGTAACACTTTCGTGTCGGTAGCATTCCAGACAACATTTCCTGGTGGCTGGCTGGGAGCTGGAAATGCAAAATGAGAAATTAAAACCGATATGATCACGGAGTGTTATTTCACACGGAGCAGATAAATGACCAGCGCAGGATGCTAGTGGAAACAGAGCAGTATCTCTTTGGTGATGCATGGTTTATAGATGGAATCAGAAAAATAACAGTAGCGAACTCTCCCTTAAAAAGGTACTTCACTTTAATTGCGAGATAATTCATTTTATCCTACTCATCATATACCTTAGGTCACTTCACACTTTATGGCATTTAATGTCTCAGAGAAGACGGGCTGGCAGGCTGACAGATAAAAGGAAATTCCTTTACCCACCACTAGAGGGAGGCTTGATGAGTCGAGAGAGGCAGGCAGTGCAACTTGTTTTGACACAGAGGCTGAGAGAAATTGCCAAAGGAGCAGATTAAAGTCACAGGAAATGAAGTGTGGATGATTTTTAAGCCAGCCTTGTAAGATGAGCAAAATGAGAGGCAATCAAATATAAGGATTACTTAGATTTATTCTCATGAAGTAATGGCTACACACATGAAAAACTGCAACAGAGGGTCCATATTTTAAAGTCTTCATTTTCCAAGTTTAAATCCGTTTTTGAGAAAAATAAGGCAACACACTAAAAAGTTAATGAGAATTCCATTAGTGAATTAATGAAACTCTCTCAGGCTTATACACATGGATTCCTAGTTTATCTTTCTCTTGGGAACACTGGACTGTCAACCACGCTGGGGAGTGGGGAGTCATCTCGGGCATCACTCAGTGCCAACTCAGGTAGGACACTGGGAATTCAGTTGCTTGTCATCCAGAAACAGCAAGCATAATATTAGTTAGTAACCAATAGAATCACAGTTGCCCAGAGAAGTACTGAAATATGGTGTCTTTGTGCATTTAACCACAGATGGTGATTGGCTTAACGGGATTTGTAATGGGAAAGTGATATAAATGAGTGGTTATCCAGGGAAATTTCTATGAATTATTGACTCATTCCATAAAGAAAATACAACTGGACTCACAGCTCAGAAGAGCTCCTGGTTACATGTGTACAACTGATGACCCCACACAAGACTATATTCTCTGGGGGTTCTCTTGCTCACTGTCTTCTCTTTAAAATTATTCTATGTTGTCTCTAAAATTTTGTAGTATGATATTAATAATGAATTAGGTCAGCTAAGATTGTCCAAGCTGCAACGCTTTGATAACAAATATAAATGGCAGTTGCTTAAGGTTGAAATACTAATAACCAATTCTGGTGGCTCAATCCACATGACAGGAAGGTAGAGCTGTCAGAACATCTCCCCAGAGTGTCATTTCCCGTGGCCTGGCACAGGTTTGATTTGATGCTGCTTAGGTAACTCATTTACAATGGTCTGTCTTACCAAAAGGAATGCGTTTGGAGGTTTAAGAGAGCTTGAGTAATTATGGTTGAATCACCTATCCCGCTACCTGCCTTGCAGAAGAAGTGACTGATGTTGGGGTTTACCTTGTCTGAGTCCCCAAACAGATAAGTGGAGTGAGTTTAGCCAGAAATGAATACTTTTTGAAATGACAGAAAGACAAAAAACAGGAAAATTGAAAGGGAATGAAAAATAAAAAAGCTTGTCCTGGTTCTGACTGCTCTTTTTGAATCCTGATTACCAATGTTTTTCAGCATCAGAAAGTCAAATAATGCTTTTGACATGTACTGCTTTTGTCACATTTGCTATTTATAAAGAGTTGACTTGATTTTTTGAAAATGTAAATGTCGACATTAACCTCATACTAAACAATAAGATTCACCCAACAATGAGCTTGACTTAACAGCAACATTTTTGATGCCTTGTAACATAAATGCAGCTAAGGTCCCTAGGTAGATACTAGCTTATGTATATAAGAGGTAAATTTTTTTTAAAATTTATTTGAAAGACAATATCTGTAGTGGAAGGAGGAAACAAGTCTTAGAAACCAGGACCTAGCTTCTTATCTGTCCCCTTTAGCCCAAGGTGTCCTTGTTTGTCCTTTATCAAAATGAATTCACCAATACAGCTGGCCAACTGGACTATTTACTTCTGCAATAGATAAGAAACTTGATGAGGAGGGGGTTGTTTAGGGGAAGTCCACATTCAAAACTCCCCCCCACCCACACTCTCCCAGGAGAGGGAGGAGGGGAGAAGAAATGGAGGGGCCTAAACTCATGTCCAGTAAAACCTAGTCTGATTACAGGCTGGGCTGTCAGTCCTTTATTGAAATGCCTGCCTTGTCTATCGAGTGTAGGAATTTCTTTCTCATTGCTCTTTTTAATTAAATTCTTTGCAAATAGCCGAAAATAAAATAAAATAAGCTAATGCTTCCTTTAAAAAGATTTAAACATGTTGTGAGCAACCTTAAAAATAATCCTTTTTTTAATCACAGGTAAGAATAATATCATCTGGAGAATTCTAAACTATTTTCCATGTTCAAAATTCTATTACTGTCAGGTAATGCTGATCAAACATCTGTAACATGTTGGGTATTGCAGAACGTGCCTTTATATAACCATTTACTAGATCCTCATAGCATTACTTTGCCATTAATGCTCATCTCTGTATATGGATTATCTGGACCCCAGAGTTTTAAAAAAGACAAAAACATCATTTACTCATGTTCATTGCAGCATTATTAGTCAAAAGTCAGAAGCAACCCAATTTAAATTGTCCACCAAAAGATGAATGGATAAACAAAGTATGATATATGCATTTAACAGAATATTATTCAACCTTAAAAAGCAATAAAATAAGTACATGCTATATAGCATGGTTGAACCTTGGGGACATTATACTAAGTGAAATAAGCCAATCGCATACACACACCACACAAAAAGCACAATATGATTCCACCAATGAGGTATCTATGGTAGTGAAATCCATAGAGGCAGAAAGGAGAACAGGGGTGCCAGAGGCTGGTGGAGGGGGAGTGGGGAGCTGTTTAATGGGGGACAATTTCCCTTCTGCAAGCCGAGAAGAGATCTGGAGACCTATGGCACAGCAATATGAAGATACTTAGCCCCATGGAAGTGTCCAATGAAAAATGGCTAAAATGGTAAATTTTATGTGTACTTCACTACAATTAAAAATATAATTAAGAAGCCTTGCTAAGATATACAACCACTGAGAGGTATGGAGTCAAATAACTCCCATTAAATCTGCTGGCACATAGGAAGATGATGGTTATTTGCCTGACTTTCAGGGACCATGGTTTCTGCCTGCAGGAAGATCCACTTCTCCCTTTCATTGACATCTCCCAGACATTAGCTTTCATCATCAGGATTGCTTCAGCCAATGAGCATGAAGAAAAGGAAAATGGGCTGTTTTGAAGTGGCAGCTTTAAGGACCACTAGGGAGAATGGTTCACCTTTTTCTTTTCCCCCTTTGCCCTGAGAAGAGCTATCCCAGAAAGTGGCTGCTCCTTCAGTCTGGGTCCTGGTGGGAAGGTGGAATGAGTCAGATCTGCTTCTCACTCATGGTGGACCATTAAATATGGATATAAAAGAAACATTTCTATGCCATTGAGGTTTGGGGATTTGGGGTACTGTGGCCTGAACTAGCCTAATCTGAATGACAAAGTTATTAGCCAGCAATCCAAGAGCTGTGGAGCAACACGGGGGATTTCTGAAAAGGCGGGAAGATAAGCACTGAAGTAGGAAGGGGCAGGAGACAGTTGACAGCATAATTCTAGGACTTGTAACTTCACTTTTTGTATTCCATCTCATGTGGAAGTACAACCCAGATCAGTTTTGGCCCCAAGCTTTATTACACCTAATCTGATATGTGGACTACATTTTGAGATTTTTTTGGAAATCATGTCAACATTCATATCCTACAGATTTTCCCTCTGTTATTTCAATTTCTATTGATGATAGGATGCTAAAATGGAAAACAAATGCTGCTTAAAACTAATTTAAATCAAGCAGAGAGGTGACATTTCACTATATTTATAGCACAGCACTAATTAACAGGCTATAAAATTATTTGAATAGTTTTGTGTTTTGCAACAAAAATTTGACCTTGAAAGGTTTTTATTATTATTGTTCTTTATGTACTTATCTCAGTCCTCTGTGTGTTTGATATCCAGAATCAATAGCAGCTTTATAGATTTTATTTATTCTGCAGATATCTGTCTCCAAACCAGTGCTTACAGTTATATTACTATCATTGTGTGAAGGTGAGAATACAAGACATGTCTACCTACAGGAAAATGGATAAATGAGCTGCAGTGTATTATTCCAATGGACTATTCCGTGTACATGGTTATGATATACAGGAAACTATACAGTATCCCTTCCACTGATACTAGAAACACCCCATTGAACACAATTCTGCAAAGACAAATGATATCAATGACACCATTTTTGAGTGATAAGATTATGAGTGAGTTTAATTTTCTGCTGTATAATTTTCTTTTTTCCAAAACTTCCTACATTGAATGTTCTCCCTCTATGTAATAAAATGTAGAGGTTGTTAAAGAACATTGTAATTGGGAGTTTTCAACTGGTTAACGAACGGTGTAATTGGGAGTTTTCAATTGGTGATGTCTTCAAAGTGGTGAGAGTGAAACTGGCATTTACTTTCAAAATATGGAATTTTAAGAACATATGCTTGCTGTGATTAATTATACAAAACTCAGTATGTTTCTTAACTCTTGTTTTTGGCCATCTGATGGTAATAACATGACTTACATGATAAGTGGATGTTATCACCACGAGCGGGAAGGTACACTTTGCGCTTGGACTCTACTTGAGATAGTCACCAACATGTGCAATTAAGCTGCTTAAGCTTGTGATATTGTGCAAAAAGTCAAACAACTAAAAACCACTTTCTCTCCAACAATGATATCTATTTGTTTTGGGATTATTGAAACTTTCACAAATGGATCTAATTTTTGATCATATTAAATTGATTTACTATTCTAAAATGAAACAAAAACATCTTTTAAACTCATCTAAAGATCAGCCGGGGGGTCCCACCTAGGGTATCAGGGCAGATCTTTATTTGCTTTCTGGGAATTTCTTTAACCAAAACTTCCTCTTCTTTCGGCAATAAAAATGTCTGAGATTGTAAACTATAAACAGGACACTGGCAACTGGCTAGAGCATTCAGAGGCAACTGGGACAGATTTTCCAGGGAGTGCCAAAGCTGTCACTAAATCAAGTTCATAAGATTTACACACAAGATTTGCATGATTCCATATTAGCTGAAATTTCCTCTTTGAATCCTGGTAAAATTGCATATTATTTTATCTTTCTTCAGAGCCTGCACAATGAGAAATAACTTTGCTGAATCCCAAAGACAGAAAAAAAGAATCATTCATAAATCTGAGGAATGCACACTATTAAGCAGTGTATTCCATTGGTGTATGTGTGATTTGCGGTCTGTCGTACACAAACACAAGTAATTTACACACATAGGTGGGATGTGATACACAGAAAAGTCAACAAGAAGCATTCAGTCACCTACAGAGAAATTCTCTTCCAGCCTTCCCAGTGCTTTCGAGAGAAAGTTGGATGTGGGGGCTTGCAGGTCTTTAATACACTATTATCACAAAGGGGAAGCAGGTGAAGAGGTTTGTATGAGCAGCAGCCTGTTGGCCTTTTTTTTTCATTGCATTGTTAAACTTATTCTCTGCTACTCCACTGCACAGATATAAAGTTAGATTCTGAGAGTGAGCCTAGTGTTTAAGGTGCTTCTAACGATGCCCATAATCCCATATCGAAGTGCCTAGGGTCAATTCCCAGCTCTGGCTCCTACTAATGCAGACTCTAGGAGGCAGGACTGATGGCCCAAGTGATTTGGTTCCTGTTAACCAGGTGGGTGATGTGGATTGAGTTCCCAAGGATTAGTCCTGGCCATTGAAGACATCTGGAGAGTGAACCAATGGGTGGGATCTCATATCTTTCATTAAAGTAAATTTTTTAGAAAGAGAGAAAAAAATTAGAATTAGGGTTATTTTTAATTTAAAAGTTGCTAAGTCAATTTTTAAAAAAAGATGCTATGTACATATTAGTTGAGAAGCCCAAAGAATGGCAAAAAATGAGAAGGTGAATCACATACAAAATTTGCAATTCCTCATATTAAAATATATCATGAGCTATAACTTACACTAGGTGGTTATCATATTCAATTGTACACAGAAAGACTTTAGAAATTCCAAATTGTGTGTTGGAGGCAGGAATATTCATTTTATTAAAAATCTCTAACTACTCACTCATTCTTTCAGTGCTCATTGACTCACATTTCCTTTCTACTTCCTGAAGACACACTGCATTGGTTTCCTTAGAATCAGGCAAGTGCTTTTGGCTTAACTCACATGGCTAAGCATTGCATTTGGGAAAGCAAAAACCAAAATGCAAAGCCGAGTGTATCCTTTAGAATTGCTCTATTTTCCCAATTCTATACCACATACAATAATTAGCAAAGACATAAAGAAGATAGCCTTGTTTCTAGGGAGTCTGGGCATGTGATCCAGAACAAATCAATCAAGTCTTTCCAACAACTTGAATTGGCTCAGGAACAGGCATTCACTAGAAATGAGTCAATAATAAGCTGACATAGCTCTGAGTGGAATAATCAGAAAGGAGCTGCTCACATTTCTTGGGACCCCTGATTGACAGAAAAGAGCCCTTAAGGTATTACAGCAAAACAGTTACCTTAGAATGAAGCTAGAGAGGAGTGCAGACAGGTGATAGAAAGAGTCATCATTTAACAAATACTGGGCACAAACTATGATTACTTAGACAATGGATATAGAACAATGGTCAAACCAGGCAGAAGTGTCTTCCCTGAAGGAGCTGACACTCAGTCCCTGCAATACAATCAACACACACAAGACATCCATAAGGGCACAGCACAGAGAAGGAGAGAGGGGTTGTTGGGAGGAGAGGCCTTGCACTTTTAAATGTGGTGGTCAGGTGGTACTGAGGTAATGCAGGGAGCTGAAACAGGTGGAGTATCAAGTGAGTATCTGCAGGAAGAGTCTTCTAGGCAGAGGCAACAGCAAAGCAGAAGCTGTGAAATGAAGTGGAATGGATAAGGTAGAAAATAGTAGGAAGTGAGAGTAGAAACAGGAGAATAAATACTTCGTTGTTTTTTTAAGGATGTAGCATTTATCTGGACTAGATGGACAGTGACCAGAAGATTCCGCATATAGGAATGACATCATCAGCATTACTTTGGTGGAAACGGGCTACACAGTGAGAGATGGAAGCAGCTCGTGCTGGAGCGGCAGCATGAAGGCAGTAACAAGTGGTAGATTCTTGATGTATTTAGAAGACAGAATCTGCCCACATTGTAGGGTATGAGAGAAAGGGAAGACTTAGGGTGATGCTGAGATTTTTGTCCCGAAGAACAGAAATAATGGAGTTGAATTTACTGAAATGGGGAATATTGTAGAAGAGATAGGTTTACAATGGGGTGGAAAGAGAAATCAATAACTCAGTTTTAGAAAAATAGTTTTGATACCTCATTAGATGATTCTTGAAGACATTGAGTGTCTGGATTTATTCATACTAAAAGCCAGAGGTAACACTTGACTTTTCAGTTATTCAAAGCAGAATACTTGTCCTAGAAATTCTTTCTTGAAAACTCTGAACATAAAACTCTCAATATGTTTCCTTTTAGAAACCAACAAATTCCATCATGTTCAGCCATCTGCAAATTTCCCTCATCAGCTCCTTTAGATGGAAGACACTGGTTCAGAGTAACTCTCTTCGGGTGGCAAGTGACAGAAGCTCATCTTTGATTACTTAAAGTGGCTAATTAGTGTTTAATGTAAAATGCTTTTAGAAAGCATAAGTATTTGGATATCAAAAATTAAGTGTTTAATGGAAGCTACAGTACTTATCTTGAGAATCCCTGTGTTATTTTACATTAATCAGAAATATCATCTAATATCTGTCTTGATACAAAGCCTTGCATACAGAATTTCATGATGATGAGCACATGAGACTTCAGGCGAGATTATACAGAGCAGTGTGTGTTTCCAATCCGCAATGCATCAGGGGGAAACACATTTGATTAACAATAGCACTCAGGCAGGCCTCTGTCTTTAGATTTCTTTCACCCATTCAGCCATCTATTCAACATTTGCAAGTATTGGGTTTGTGCTGGGCACTAAGGTAGAATGAAGAAGACACAAGAGGACTTTTTCCTCATCCAATGGATGCTCCAGAGAAGACAGGGCAATCATGTAAAACAAATGCTGCCTTAGTAGTTAGTACTGTACGTTTGAGGTCTACAGCCAGTTCCCTTCATAGTGCTAACCACAGGAGTCTTACCAAAATTCTGCCATAGGTTTTGAAGCTAAACCACATTCAATAAGAGCTATCAGGAGCCACCCTAGAAATGGCTTTAAAGACTGTTGTACTTGTGTTTGGGTACATGTTTGAAAAATTGGTAACATAAGTTTAAAAGTTAACACATGCTCTTTATAAGTGATTTTAGGATGATTAGGATTTTAAATATCAAAATAATTTCCCACCCAGTGTAGGACACTATTCTCTAATAACACCTATAAATCAACATACAAGCTCCAGCTGAACCGTGTCAATAGGAGCACACTATTCTAAGAGGTTGATTCAGCTGGAATTCCTATCAGATGATAGCTCCATGAGCATAGGGGTTCTGGTTATCTTTGATTACCTTACTCAGTTCCCAGGCATGGAGCAAAATCACAATAATACTGATGTTAAATGAGCCATGAATATTCTAATTATATGGCTGCCAGAGAGGATAACACAGTGGCTAAGATTATGTCTGGATTTGGATGACTGTCCTGTTACTATGTGACTGCAGTCAAGTTGAGAAATTGCCATGTGCCTAAGCTTCCCCACCTCTAAAGCGAGGACGCTAATAGCTTCCAGGTTGTGGTGTTGCTGTGAGAATTTAGGATCAATAGATGGAAAGTGCTTTGCACCATGACTGGAAATTGCTTGGTAAGTGTAAGCCATTTATACCATAATGATCATCTTCATTATGTACAAACTGCTATCTCTGAAATCTCTTAAATTCTACCTCTAAATTAGAAGTTTTGCTCTTTAAAAAAATAATTTCATTCATTGTACATTATCAAGATGTTCATATTAATTTATAATTGGTCTCTTCTCCCTTCCCAATTCACTGTTATTCCCTGATTCTACCATGATGCCACACTGTCTTTTACAATCATAATTTCTTAGTAAATTACATCAATTATTAAGTCAGAAGAAAGAGCCAGATAAACCTGTCTGTGTTTATGTTTGTAATCAGAATTTTTCATAGATGCTGTGTGTTGAATATGATACATATTTAAGTCATATTAATTCAGAAGTATTGCTGAGGACGTCAAACATATTTGGTGAAATATGTTGTAAGTACAGAATATTTTCAGTGTATGTATTTCCTAATCAATATGGTCCTTGGTCTAACAGCGACCCTGTGCTATAAATAATGATCGGGTCAAATTTTTCCTAATAATTAAATAAGGATAAGGTTAAATTGCCACATTCACTGGCTGCTTACACATGGATGAGAGGAAAGGGACTAACATGTTTTGTTGCTAAACTTTTGTGCTGCTATGCTCATTATCCCAGTTGTTAGTCGGTGCACATTATACTAGATGCTAGCCATTAATGCAAAGACAAACATTTGAACATCCCTGATCAAATTAGCACTGGTTAATTAGCATCTGAAGTACTAGTATTATGTATAGTTATTTCAAAGTCTAACAATAGCCAATCACATCCAATTTTATATTGTTGGAGTTCTTAGAAATTTTAGCCAAAAAATGTAAAAAGATGTTTGAAATGACACAAAGAAGTAAAAATGCATTAAAAATTGGCAACCAATCATAGTAACTGCCTCATTCCTACATAAAGCCAGCTATGTCAATATATACTGAATTAATAAGTCAATATATACTGAATTAATCCATTTTGAACATTAAAAAAACACTTACTTCAGGTAAAAATATCATTGTGTATGTGTGTGTGTGTGTGTGTGTGTAAATACAATGAGAAAGACCATAAAGTGTTTAGGAACTAGAACATTCTTAACCACTACTAGCTAGGATGACAATGACAGCAGCAATGACTACGTGAATACTGGTGAGAGTCATTTAATGAAATACTTGTGAGACACTACAAAATCATCCGCTGACTTTCTTGAAGACTATGTTAGCTGTAGATGAACCCATGGCTAAGCAGGACTCAGCTCTGAGGCCAACATTGACAATTCTGGCTGGATTTTCTAAACTATCAGTACATTCGCAGGGCCCAGCATCTTCTGCTGATAACCTCTGCATGTTTATTGCCATCTTTTGAATAATGCAAGAAGGGAAAGTAGAGAAAAATCACTCATGATTCTTAAGTATTAAAGTTGACTTATTCATGCTTATCAGAAATCCTCAAGCTTTGGGGCACTAGAAATACATGAAAGTAAACCCAACGGAGCTTATCACATTTTAAGAGAAACGTGGATAGATTCAACTTAACACTTCACACTAAAAATTTCCAAAAGGTGTACATTCATTTTCACATGGAGTCTCTACATTAAGATTTGGGGGTATCAGAAAGACAAGGCTATGTGTGGCTCTGAATTTACAAGAGTTTGGATTCAGGTTTGTATCATCCAGTGGGATTAATGACTTGAGTTGCCCATTTCAAATGATAAAGAAGGTTATTAATTTTAATACAAATTATTTTTGTTGACATTCAAAAAATGGGGAAGTACGTACGTGTTTTCTTGGTGGTTGCATTAACGGTGGTGCTGAAGGGACCAGCACCTGCACTGTTGTAAGCTCGGACAGCTGTGTAATAGGCCAAGTTGCTCTTCAGGCCCCGGAGTCTGGCTGATGTCTCATTTCCTGCCACTTTCACTTTGCTTGACAAGTCCTCTTCCTCTCCGTGATTCCAGTACCGCACCTGGTAGACACAAGACACAAGACGTGCAAAGACTGAATGAAACATAGCCCTTTTCATTATGTGACCTTCATTAAAATTGGGTGCTGTGCGTTCTTTTCTTGTAACAGATATTTACTGAGAACCTACTATGTGCCAGGTGCTGCGTTAGCCTCTGAGCTACAGCAGTGGAAACACGGGAAAGGGACTCCAGATGGAAACAGACACAAATTCCAAAAGAGAAGGTGCTGAGTTTGCCCAGGCTACAGGCTGGCAAGTGGGAGCTGCAGGGGGAACCTGGTATCTAACATAGTTCTCAACTCCCAACCAACTCAGCCTGAGCTCAACTCCAGAAAGCTGTCAGCCATTCATAGGCTCTACTGTGAAGGAAGTGAACTGTCAGAGAACAGATCATCAGGGTTGGGAAGAGTGGCTTGTCTGACACTGGTTAGCATGCCTGTGTCCTACATTAGAGTACCTGGCTTCGATTTCCCACTCCAGGTACTGACTGTACCTTCCTGTTAATATGGATCTTGGGAGACAGCCGTGATGGTTCAAGTAATTAAGTCCTGCCACCACCACCCACATGTGGGAGACCAGGGTTGAGTTCCCAACTCCAGACTTTTGCTTTGGTGCAGTCCTGGCCATTATGAACATGTGTCTCTCTGCCTCTCAAATAAATAAAAATTTAAAAAATAAATTAATTAAAGTGAAACAGAATAAAACCAAATAGAGTAAAAGCTAGCAGCTGGCCACTGGACTGTCCGACAATGATAGTCAAACACTAACAAGTCCATTTATGTTTGCAGAGCAGGAGTAGAGGAAAAAAGGCCAGTAGAAGGGTTGACTTTCAGTATTAATATATATTAAATATTATATGTATTCATTATTCTGAACTATGCAATATGATCTTAGAATCATTTTAAAAGTATTCGTATAAAAATAAGAAATGTTACTGATGATATTTTAAAGAAGATTAACAGAGGAAAATATAAAAATACATGTTTCTTAGCCACCTCCAATTTATGCTATTAACACTCTACTGTGCTTTGCTAGAAAATCTTGGCTGTCCAAAAGCAAAAACAAAACCAAAATCAACAGCAACAAAACAAGCAAGTAGCTCATGCAAAGCATATTCTTCGTATGGGAATAAGACCAGGTAATATCATTTGATCCTCTGAAGCAGGGGCAAAACAGTTAACAGAAATATGTAGAGCAGACGGAGTACCTATTAAAAGCATAGGCATATTTTTTACTTTTGTAAAGAAATAGGCTTTCTCCTGTCTTCCTTGCAATATGTGGCCTTCTTGTTCTGGTGTTTTTTTTTTCTTTACTCTTGATAGCAAAATATAAAAATAGGAAATCATTTTTAGGATGGATAGAAGTAAACGGCGCTTTGAGCACAAAGAAGATGGCAATGACCGTCAGTGGTCAGAGTCTTGGGATGTGGCAAGCTGGACAGTAAAGGACCTTGGGGACAGAGGCCCCTGCTTGCTGGTGACTGTGAGGGTAGCAGACGTGGTGTTTACAGAGCTTATGTTTGCCTCTAGAGAAAGCAGAACTCTGTTTTTAATGTGAAATTTCCCATAAGGGTTTGCTCAGTGTTTTAAAAGACACTGTGGCGCTCAAACAAAACATGTTGATGGGCTGCATAGTGTAACTGCTTTTAGTACCCTAAGCAAATGACAGAGGATGTAATTTTTTGTTTGTTTTTAATGAGCAGCTGTAAAACCCTTTCAACACTATTCACAGTGGCAAGATAAGAAATCCACCCAAGTGCCCATCAACAGATAAATGGATAAATCAAATGTGGTGTATAGACACAATGGATTACTATTCAATCCTGGAACAGGATAAAATCCCGTCATTTGTAACAACATGGATGGGCCTCAGGGATATTATATGCAGTGAAATAATCCAGCATAGACAGACATCATCTCAACTCAGTTGTGGACTCCAAAAAGGCTGATGGCACCGAAGTAAAGAGCAGACAGTGGTTACTGGAGGCTGGGGAGGGGATGGAGCAGAAGGAACAAGTGGAGATTGGTCAATGGGTACAGAATTACAGTTTGATAAAAGGAATAAATTCTGGTGTTCCGTTGCACAATAGGGTGACTCTAGTTAGCCATATTGCATTTGTACATTTCAAGAACTGGCTGGCACCACAGCTCACTAGGCTAATCCTCCGCCTGCTGCGCCGGCACCCCAGGTTCTAGTCCCGGTTGGGGTGCTGGATTCTGTCCCGGTTGCTCCTCTTCCAGGCCAGCTCTCTGCTGTGGCCTGGGAGTGCAGTGGAGGATGGCCCAAGTGCTTGGGCCCTGCACCTGCATGGGAGACCAGGAGAAGAAGCACCTGGCTCCTGGCTTTGGATCGGCCGGTCGCAACGCGCTGGCCATAGCGGCCACTTGAGGGGTGAACCAACGAAAAAAGGAAGACCTTTCTCTCTGTCTCTCTCTCTCACTGTCTAACTCTGCCTGTCAAAAAATAAAAAATAAAAAAGGCATGGTTAATGCCTGGAAAAAAAAAGAATAGATAAAAGAGAGGATTTCTAATGTTCTTACTACATGGAAATGATAAAAGTCTCAGGTGATGATTATGTGAAATACCTTGATTTGGTCATTATACACAATGTGTTCATGCATCCAAATATCACACTGTATACTGAAAATATGTGCAATTATTGTTTCAGCTAAAAACTTTAAAAAAGGAGCATAATAGAAATCATAGGGTTTTCAAAAATAATTACAGATTAGTGAACTAATATTGTACTAGATCAATATTTCCCATATATATGTATATCTGGAATTACAGGCCCCCTTGAATCAATAAAAATTATTGTTTACATATATGTATTTCAGTGCATCTCTTTTGGAAATGAATTGCTAGTCTTTAGAGGAATCTCAACAGAGGATGTGACTCCAAATGATTAGGAATGAAATGAATACGTGGTGTCTTTTAAAAGGCACAGTCAAGCAAATTATTCATGGATATTAAAAGCTTGTAGACATGCTAAATTCACCTTTATTAAATGTTGTAGGTATTGGTAGGTTTAGTTGCCTTTTAAAAATGATAAGCCATGTTCACTGTACTTGAAATCACTGTCTAGTTATTAACTAAGCATGACACATAATCAATAATTCTAATAAAATGTTATAAATAGCCTGAAAATCTGTGGTCTGGGATATAGCATAGATTGGGTAAAAAAAAATTCACATCTATATGAGCTTTAATAATGATCACCTATGGCAAACATCTGGCTTTGTGGTTAAGATGCTAGTTAAGATACCTACATCACATACCAGAGTGCCTGGGTTCAACTCCTGGAGCTTGACTTCAGCTTCCTACTAAGCAAGACCCTAGGAGACAGTGAATAAAGGCTCACGTAATTGGGTCCCTGTGACCCATGGGGGAGGTCTTGACTTGAGTTCCCAGCTTTTGCTTCTGCTCTGGCCCAGTCCTGGTTACTAAAGGCATTTGGGAAGCTCTGAGTTCCTCAAATTAAAAACAAAAACAAAAAATATAACAATACTCGCCTAACTGAGGCAACAACAGAGGTATGGTGGTGGTAGTGGGAGTGTTTCATAACTCATCCAGGACCATCATCCTCTCTAAACTTGGATCTCTTGTTAGATTCCTATCCATGGGCTTTTATTTTTTTTTCCATCCTGATATATCAAATTACCTCAAGATAAATTTCTTAAGAAAGTGTTCCTTAGGAGACTGATTTAGAGAAGAAGTAAAAATAATGTATAATTGGCATATGGGATGGCTTTTATAAATCCATCTGTAGAAAGTACTTGAAGGTGCTTGATAGCAGTGAGTTATAAGTACTCAGGCAATCTCCATGTATCGGAATGACAGATTTATTTTTGGATCTTAGTTTCTAAGATATGTCAGGCATATTTAGACAAAGGGAATATTTGTGCCAACCTTGAACATGATGCTAGTTAGTCAAAATTGATTATATAATCTTAAGTTGCGCTACCTAACAAATTGAATAAATGCACAGATAACTTAAAACATAAACAAGGCACTGTCATGGATAGAGTCACCAGCTTTCTCTCAGTATTCAGTTATGTTCTATACAATTTTGTTTAGAAATGTCTACAGAAGGCCAGAGCATGTGTAAATATGTAGGAAAGGGAATAAGAAAGACTTTCTTATTGTATTCTGGATTTAGAAACTAATGAAAGTTCTGCAACTAAGACAATGGAATATCTCCATGCCAATATGAGTTTTATAAGGCATGGAAAGGGAGAAGACAAGGTGTCAAGGCTGAGGGAACAAACTTTGGGAATATCATGGTTTAGAGAAGAACTGATCAACATAAAGTCTATAGGATGTGCAACAGCACCACAAATGATGAGCAGGAGCAACTATTTCAAAGCATCCTTTGACAGCTGACATTGCAGCTGAGCCCCTACCCCAGTGCCTTTGATGCAGACTTTATCAGGCTATCCCTTGGCTTGCAGTCCCTCTGTAAAGATTATCTCATTAAATTAAGGGAGCCACACAAGAGCAGTAAGATTGGGGCCAAGACCCAGCATCACAGACTGAGGTCACCCCTACAGTTAACATCTCTCAATGCTGGCCTCTATTCGACAGCTTCCCGGGAACTAGCAGGCCCTGATGAAACAAAATAAAAGCCAATCTAGACCCCAGACAGAACAGAGTTCCCCCTCTACCTTTCCAAATGAAACACGCTGGCCCCGATCCCTGACAAATCAAAGGAAGGCCACGTGCACTGTGGACCGACCAGGGGCTCACACACAAGCTGGCCCTGGCCCTGCTCCTCCCCTACTTTCATCTGCAAGATTCCCTGCCTTTGAGCCCTCGGGAAGTCAGGGAATTGAGCAATAGTTTCCTGACTCCTTGCTCTGTGTACTGGAAATAAACTTCTACTATCTTCCACCACGCAAGTGTCAGTAATTGACTTGCTGCATGTGGGGTGAGCTGATCCTGTTTGGGGAAATTCTTCAACTAGTTCAACCTGTGAGGAAATCCACAGACGTGGACGCGGGAGTCTAACTATCATGGGCTTCCATACAGCTAACTTGTCCAACTTTTCTAAAAAAGAGGGTGGATCCATCAACAAGACTAACAGATAAAGAGAAAAGATCAGCCAGGTTGGAAAAATAACAAGAACTCTTTGACCTGAAAAGTAGATTTAAAGGAATAATAATAAAATCAGTGATGGAGTTAAGATGAAGCCTAATGGTGGAAGAGGGAAATAATTAACCCAGAACATAGCTTGAAGATGAAAATAAAAATTATGAAGGCAGCCGGCGCCGTGGCTCAATAGGCTAATCCTCCGCCTTGCGGCACAGGCACACAGGGTTCTAGTCCCGGTTGGGGCTCCGGATTCTGTCCCGGTTGCCCCTCTTCCAGGCCAGCTCTCTGCTGTGGCCCGGGAGTGCAGTGGAGGATGGCCCAAGTGTTTGGGCCCTGCACCCCATGGGAGACCAGGAAAAGCACCTGGCACCTGGCTCCTGCCATCGGATGAGCGCGGTGCGCTGGCTACGGCGGCCATTGGAGGGTGAACCAATGGCAAAGGAAGACCTTTCTCTCTGTCTCTCTCTCTCACTGTCCACTCTGCCTGTCAAAAATAAAAAAAAAAAAAATTATGAAGGCAAATTTAAGGGAGTCTGAGGGTAGAGTGAAAAATTCCAAACAAGAGTTCCAGACAGAGAAATTCAGGAAAAGGCAACATTCAAAAAACAAAAGAAAGTAACTGAGAATGTTCCAGAACCGAAGAAACGCAGGGTTTTTTTATGTTGTAATTTCACTCTGCATTTAGGAGAGGAACTTAGTTAAAAGGCAAATCCACGCCAAAGGAGAAGGTGTTTAAGAACAAATTGTGGTTCTTATTTTCCATTGCTGGACTCCTGAGAGATTCAGTCTCCTCCCTCTCCTCCAAACCCTGCCCCTCCCTACCTTAAAGGTCATACGTCACTCACTCTAGCTTGGTTCCTTACCCAGAGGTGACTTGCAAAGGGAACTGACTGCACTTCCTGGCTCAGCAGAGGCACACACCTGAGGCAGAGCTTTGTCTGTCTTCGCCATCACCTGGCTCTTTTGCTCTGAGTTGGGCCAGTCCAGACAGCAGTCCCCCTCATCCAGTTTCACCTCCTATGGTTTCAGTTACTCAAGGTTAACCACAAGTGAGAAGAGGAATAGTACAGTAAGTCATCGAGAGAGACAGAGACAGAGAGACTACATGTGCATAACTCATTAAACTATAATGTTATGATTGTTCTGTGTTATGGTAGGTCCTTGTTAGTCTCTTACTCTTCCTAATGTATGAATTAAATTTTATCAAAAATGCACACATGCAGGAAAAATAGTGCATGTAGGGTTGAGTATTGTCTGCAGCTCTAGGCAGCTATGGGCGGTGGGTGGAGAGGTAGGGAGTGATTTGGAATGTGTCTCCCAGGGACAAAGCCCTGGATATTGTTGAACCATTGAATGAGTTGCACAAACACAAGCTTAAGAATGCCCTACCCCCTCCCTGTCTTACTGCAGAGATTTACCAAGCCAGGAGGAATTGAAGTCCTAGTATTCTAGGGATCTGTGAAATAGTAGCGCTCCGGTGTCTTGAAGAGATAGTACATTCAATTGCTTCAGAATCACAAAACCATTTTACAAGCCAATATATTGTTATCTGGGTAAGTAAGCAGAAATAAACTTGAAGAATTCCAGGATTAAAAACATTATCTCAGGGTCTGCTTTGTAGCATAACGAACGTGTTAAGCCACGCCTGCAACACCAGCATCCCCTATGGGTGCTGGTTTGTGTCCTGGCTGCTACACTTTCCTTCAGCTCCCTGATAATGGCCTGGGAGAGCAGCAGAAAATGGCTCAAATCCTTGGGTCCCTTCTAACCATGTGGGAGACCAAGATGAAGCTTTTAGCTCCTGACTTGAGCCTGGCCCAGCCCCCCCCATTGTGGCCATTTGGAGAGTGAACCTGCAGATGGAAGATTTCTCCCTTTGTGTCTCTCCTTATCTAACATTTCAAAATAAATTAATTAAAAAACATTATCTTTATTTATACAAGTATTTACAATTTCTTTTTTTTAAGATTTATTTATTTGAAAGTCAGAGGTATCCAGAGGAAGAGACAGAGAGATTTTCCAGCCACTGTTCACCCCCTAGATTGCCACAACAGTCAGGGCTGGGCCAGGCCCAAGCCCGAATCCAGGAATTTCACCCAGGTCTTCCATGTGAGTGGAAGGGGCCCAAGCACTTGGGCCATCTTCTGTTGCTTTCCCAGGCACATTAGCAGGGACCTGAATTGGAACTGGAGTAGCCGGGTCTTGAACCAGCACCTATATGGGATGCCAGCATCAGAGGCGGTGGCTTTAGCTGACATGTTACAATGCCTGCCCACGTATTCAGTTATGCTAAAAACTAACGTTCCTTATGTGAGACCTCCTTAACATCACTGCCTCAGAAATTTCATTAAATCTGAGCTTAAAATCGAATGCAGTTTGTAAAAATAACGTACTGAAAATTGGCACTGTTTTTAGGCATTAAAAAACAGGTATTAAGTGAAACGCACTTTTAGACTAAAAGAATTATATTTGTCCTTAATAGATTTTCAGAGGAAAATATTTTAACTCAGTCATTAGGCCAGATCTATTTACTTATTCAACTTAGTCATTAGGCTAGAACTATTCACTTATTTATGTTTTTAAAATAAATTTATTTACTTGGGAGGCAGAGAGAGAAAGAGAGAAAGAGAGAGAGAGAGAGAGCGAGCTACCATCCATTTTTCAGACCCAAATGCTCAAAACAGTTGGGGCTGGCTGAATCAGAGGGCCAGGAACTCAGTTTAGGTCTACCATGTGAGTGGCAGGGACCCAGCTACTTAAATTATCACTTGCTGTCTACCAGGGTACACATTAGCAGGAACCTAGAATCGGGGCCAGGGTTTGAACCCAGCACACAGATGTGAACTGTGGGCAATCTAACTGGTGGGCCACACACTCGCCCCATCAGACACATTTCAATAAATAGAAGGCAGGCAGAAATGCATCAGCAGATCTTGGGGGAAGACAACTTGAGCTCTCTCTTCTGTTCTGCACTTTGCCCCCAACCCTGGGGGCACAGGCCTGAGCCACATACAGCAGTCTAGCTGCTTTGGCCTCTGGCTTCTGGCTGGACTTAGGCGATAGGAAGCAGGAGATGGGACGGAGGGAACAAAGAGAGGCTGGGATATTTATCGCCCTGACTCCTCACTGTTTGGTAGGCAGCATCGTTGCCTGATCAAGAACACAGGATCCCTTGGGCCACAACCCCTCAGGAAGGGCTATAACTCCTGCTGTCTGTCTCCAGCATAACCTCTCCACCCACTCCCCAACTTTGCATTTGTTTCACCAAAATGTATTTCCACCTGCGTTATATTTATCTAGAACGTTTTTAATCGTCTGTATCCAATTTGCCTGTGTGCATTTGAACTGGGCTGCTGTGAAGCTACATTCTTTGCCCAATGAGCAGGGAATGAGACTCAATGCATGTCTTTCTTCCTAAGGGGAGTTTTCATATTCTCAAAAAACTGTACTCAAATATTTGACATCTTTTTCCCGTCTAATTAAAATAGTAGGAAGTAAACACATTCTGTACAGCTGTTTGGAACAGGAGGCTGGAGGAAGGCACCAATGAAGTCTCTGTGTGTGTGTGTGTGTGTGTGTGTGCGTGTGTGTAAGTTTTCAATCCTGCTCACATTAAGGGAGTTACATTCTGCAGCTAAACTTTTCATAGAAACTGTGAAGGTCTCCCTAAATCTGCTACTAGGTATCGTTCCACAAGCATAGCTGTTTCCATCATTTGTCAAGGTCATTCGCGCCAAATGTATTCTTTCAACAAACGAAATGACTTTAAAGAAATTGACTACAGACACCATCCTAGAACTTGGAGCTTTTGTTCCTCAGGCACCCACTGTCCATGGACTTAAAGGCATCTGCCTCCTCTTTTTCATGTCTGCATCTCTTGTTCCTATCCAAAAGGGCACCGGGAAAGATGTAAGCCTGAATGCACGGGCTTAGCAGATGAAATAAATTGGAGCCCAGGGAAATGAGCTCCTCCACTCCTGCTTGGTCAAATCAGAAGGAAAATTAGTCCGGATGCTAATGATGATGTGTGCTCAGCATGCCACGCGGCACGGGATCCACCCTCACTGAGATGAGAGGAAGGCAGGCGCTATTAACAATCGGACAGCCGAACTGGGGAAACTGCAGCCCAGAAAGTTAGCCACATGACTGATAATTAAATACTCCAAGTCATTTTTCGCCTATGTTAATTTTCAAATCAGTACTGAAACTAAAAAATGACGTATTTTTATCTTGGTAGAAGGACATAGATCAGTTCTTATGATCTTCCCAATTACTGAATCTTCCTTTTTTTTTTTTTCCAACATAGTGTTTTGTTTGTTATTTTTGACGTAACATAGTTTTCATTTACATCTAGTCAAAGGCTTTAGAAATAAAGCATTCACCAAATAAAAAATAAAAAGACCACAGTTCAGCAGGAACACAATAATCAAATAGACAGTAAGTTTTAAAATAGTCACAAATAACTACCGTATCACATATGGTAGTATGTAGTTCTTAACAATTTGTTTTGGGGTCGGTGCTGTGGTGCAGTGGGTTAAAGCCCAGGCCTGAAGCACCAACATCCCATATGGGCGCTGGTTCTAGTCCCAGCTGCTCCTCTTCCGATCCAGCTCTCTGCTATGGCCTGAGAAAGCAGTAGAAGATGGCCCAAGTCTTTGGGCCCCTGCACCCATGTGGGAGACCTGGAAGAAGCTCCTGGCTCCTGGCTTTGGATCAGCTTAGCTCCAGCCGTTGTGGCCATCTGGGGAGTGCACCAGCAGATGGAAGACCTCACTCTGTCTCTACCTCTCTCTGTAACTCTGTCTTTCAAATAAATAAAGTAAAAATCTTTAAAAAATGTGTTTTGACAAAACACTACAACTGGAGCATCTTTCTCATAGGATGTTTTCTCTCTTTGTACATACCAGGCACTTGGAAAGAAATGTTTCACTGCTATTTTTCTTGAGTACTGTATTCAGCTCAGTGTGGACACTGTGTTTGCTGCTCTTTGTACAAACAGGCAAAATGCAATGCATTTCAACCTGTAATTAATTGCACTAAAGTGCCCCCCCCTTTTCTCAGGAACAACAGCCAGGCTCTCACACTGGGGTTGTGTAAAGTGTCCCTCTATTGTTCCACTGGTTTTCATTTTTCTTTTTCTTTCAAGGAAATCTCCTCCCAAAGTCCTGCATTCAAAACTGGGACAAGTGGAAGTTTTACAAGTCTCTTTGGGCCCCTTGCACAAGGGTGACTTTATTTCCTTTTACTTGCAAATAGTGTTGAGTTATCAATTACTATCTCCATTTCAGCTGAGCCTTGGAGAGCTTCAGTAACTTGCTCAAGGACGTACAGCAGTGAGAGAGACACAGGAGCCAAAGCTGCAGGTATCTAACCAACACACACGTTCTGCATGCCTCACCCATGCCAGATACAGCTGTAGGCGTGTGGGACACATCACCAGACAGAGTTCCCCTTCCCTGAAGCAGCTCATTTTCTAATTGAGCAGAAGTGAATGCATGTCGGTCCAGCTCTAAAATGGTGTGGGTTTAATTAGACTACCTGATGGCTCTTCCATTCAAACTCTTTCCTGACATGATCAACATGGTGTAGTTCTTCTTTCATAGAGAATATCTTCATTGGGAGGACTCTTACCAAGCTCCAAAGTATAGATTCAGAAATCACACCTACCTGCCCCTGGGCTATCTACCCATCTCCAGAGAGCTCAAACACTCCCTTAGCCCAAAAGTTGGCTAAGCGCGTGCATATGTATTCTCTCATTTATTTCTGTTAACTGTTCCACATGATGCAACCCGGTCAGGAACTATGATCCCATCCTGTGGCTCATAAAGGCCAAGTTATTTAGGGAGGTTGTGCCTCTCAGTCCCCCGCCTGAGTCATATCAAACCTGCTCATTTATTTTCTTTAAATCAATCTGATTCAACATTGAATCCCATAGCCTGCTCGGCTAATGGGGAATTCAACCACAGTCAGCCTGAAGCTCCCTGCACAAAGCCTTGCCAAGATTTGACCCTTTGAGTTCCATCATGGTTCAGGGCCATGGTTGTTGAACAGGGAATCACTGCTGCGTGGGGTAAATATCAGTGTTCCTTTTATGGTCTTGCCACCAACCTGGGTAGAAAGGCATGGGCCCCAGGAGATTCTTTAAGCTCTAGACCATTTTTTTCCCCCTCCAAAAATTTTTCTTCTATTTTTTGTTTCAGTTACATTTTCTCTCTTCTTACCCTCCAGGATGCATGGAAAACTCTCTCTCTCTCTTTTTTTTTTTTTTTGGACAGGCAGAGTAGACAGTGAAAGAGAGAGACAGAGAGAAAGGTCTTCCTTTTCCACTGGTTCACCCCCCAGTGGCTGCTGCGGCCAGTGCACTGTGCTGATCTGAAGCCAGGCACTTCCTCCTGGTCTCCCATGCAGGTGCAGGGCCCAAGCAGTTGGGCCATCCTCCACTGCACTCCTGGGCCACAGCGGAAAGCTGGACTGGAAAAGGAACAACCGGGACAGAATCTGGCATCCTGACCGGGACTAGAACCCAGGATACTGGTGCTGCAGGCAGATGATTAGCCTATTGAGCCATGGCGCCAGCCAGAAAACTCTCTTTATAAGTCTGGTCTTTGGGAAGAAAGCTAGGATAGGAAGAACCTTGAGAGCAATTTTTCCTCTGGAAAGACTTCCATACACTCCTTTGTGGGAAATATGCTTGAAGCTGAATATTTGCTAGAGAATATTTATTGGGGAAAAATAGGCAAATTAGTATTTCAAAAATTCCTCTGAGGCATAGCTTGGACCAACTCATCACTTACTATGATGAGTCAGAAATTTAGAGAAGCACATTACTTGTTAACCTCATTTGTGCAGCTCCAAATTCTAACCAGGTGAAGTCTATGATTGTCCCGATCCTGCAGGGGAGGAGAATGAAGCTCATGGGAAAGGTTACGTAATGTTTCCAACACAGCCAGGAAGTAGCAGAACTGGGCTTTGCCAGAACTGGTCCCAGGCTGCACTGCTTCCCAAGTATGCTCCTTCCTTCCCTCACCCCTTTATGTCAAGGCCACTGCCAGTTCTCCAACCACTGGGGATCCACTGCTGGCTCCCCACCATCTGTCTCTGCTTACAACACAGTCATGGAATTAAGTGACTCTTTCACCCAGGGCTTCCTGGCTTCCTTTAAGGTGCTGACCGAGTTTCTCTGCTGAATTAGGTGATGTTCTACTTTTCTTTTCTACTTTCCTTGCTTTAAATTGGGATGACCCTGCCTCTGCTCATGTCTTTGTCAAGACCAGTGTTTCTAATATAAGTGTGCAGGCAGAAGTTTCCTTAATGCTATGTAGTAAAAACAAACCACAACAAGATGAAGACCTAAATGTTTGGGTTCAGCGGGCTCAGTCTGAGTTCAGTTCACTTATAACAATAAATTCAGGCTAATTCTTGTGTAGGATCCATAATTTATGCATCACCACCCTGGGCTTTTCTTTACTTAACTCGTTAATATTTTTGTAAGTCAATGTTGCTTTGGGTACAAGGAACAGATACTCTCTCAAGGTAGTTCAGAGGGACAAGGTGATGTTATGACAAAGGATGGAGCCAGGCCACTTGAGAACTGAGCAACTTCCAGATCTGTTCTAGTTTGCTCACTTTAAAGCTCCTTGGGCCTCTCTCCTCATTTCTTGGGGTTTCAGGGTAACACAGTTGCTCCACCTCATTTCTACAGACCAGCTTCTTCCTGCCTGTGCAGGCTGGACCTGTGAGTGCGAAGTCAGTGCTAAGTCCCAAATTTTTCATCCAGTGATATATAGCATTGCCCTCACTAATTCTAATCTCTGATACTGCTTAAATATCTCACAGGAGAATCTGACCAGCTCAGCTTCCAGCTGCTCCCAGCCTGCAGTCCTTGGAGGCAGTACTGGCTGGGCTGGTGGAGGGGTATGTGGCTCTGGGAAGGGAGTGTGAGCCTGTAAGCCTGATGCTCAATCAGGAGTTACACCCATGGAGGAGGTTTGCTACGGAGACAGCTGTGGGTGGGGATGAAATCACGATGACTCCTACACTATCACAGTGGGAGAAATCCCAAGGCTTTATTTTATCTTGTCCATTCTCAGCTCAACCGTTTCTAGGCCTCTCTATGAACAATGAGTTCAGACCCAATGGTTGTTCTCAGAATTCACTCTGCCTCTGGTCTGGCCTTCTGGGCTTTCCACAGACACCCCCTCCCCCACTTCCGCAGGACCCTGCTTCTGCAGGTGGGCCTTTGCTCCTCCACCATGGCCCGCTCAGTCTGCAATGTATTCCCTCTCTTTGTGCTCACTCACTCTTCCTTAAAGACCTGCAAAGCCTTGCCACCTTTAGGAATAGGACGCTGCGTCTTTCCTCTCTCTTAACCACTCAAACATGTCCTATTGGGTGGCTTTCTGGAACTTCATTACATTTGGCCTTCTGCCATCTTCTCTTTCAGATGCCTCATCTTATTGCACCAAACAGAAAGGTTTTGAAGATAAGATTACATTACAGACAGTGGACTTCCCTAGAGGCTAGAAGAGAATGCCGCAGCATACCGAGGCCACTAAGAAAGTAAGTCAATAATCAGAGGAAGGTGATTTCCTAATGACAGAAATGAACTATGAACCATAAAGTGCAATCTCAACGCATCTGAAATATCTGGCCTACAGATAAGCGATTTCCTTTGTATCTTTTCATGTTTCTTATCTCCCTGGACTGAAGTTATTTTCATTCAACTGGTAGAGTTGAATTCAGTATCCACAGATAATCATATAGGACAATGTGTTGGTAAGAAAGTGTGTGCTAGAGACAGCTTTCACTAAAAATGTTGTTCCTAAGAAGAATCCCAAATGAAAGGAGACTAGGTAGCATGAGAACACTCAAACATAAGTTAATTTTCAGAGGGATTACCTCGTAGCCAAGCAAATGTCCATTGCTTAGCTTCCAAGGAACGGTGTTCCATGAAACTTCGATTTCTGAGGAAGACAGGCTATATGCAGAAACTTGGGATGGGGCCACCGTAGGCTCTGTTTGAAAACAAAAATCAAACCACAGTTATAATCTTGGCAGTTAATTTAAAAATATATTGGAGTTTTTATTTTCAATAGATTACTTTAATGTATGTGAAAAACCTAGGAAGTATTCTATACAGTGTTTGAAAATGCGCAGGACATCTTGAAAATATGGACACCGATCCATTTCTTAAGAAGAGATGGCATCATTGCCATGGGTCTTTCCTTGTGAAATAGCGAGAGCCACCTGCGGTTTCCTGCCTTGCGCCCATTTCTGGGTGTCTTCCTTCTCTTCTGTTTTCCCTTTGTTCTCTCTGCTCTGTCTTCACTTCCTTCTTCTTCATCCCACATCTGCTGCTTAGGAACTACTATGCTCCCAAATATTACCAATTTTTTTTTTTTTGTCTTGCAAAGCAAATGTCAAAGCCAAGTTCATTTACTCACTAGGCATTGATTGAGTGCTTTCTATAGCCTAGGCCCACAGAAGGGGCGCTTTGAGATAGATGGCCTGTTCTTCTGATGCAGACAGACATGTGTAGAGCTTAATAAACACTCTTGGGGTTTTACGGGGTTCACAGTAATTGTCCCTTCTCACGGCACCACTCTGAGCAGGAATCTCATCTCCTTCAATATCCATTTCTGTATTAAATGATCCTGCTCCCTGGCTGTGGCTGATTTATGCTAAGACAGAGCCTTGGTCTAAGGCATTGGAGGAGCAGACCATTTTCTGAGTCCCTAGAGCTTCTCTGATTAAGGTTCTTCATGAGGTTTGCTGTTTAACTCTTCCTTTAATTTCATGAGATGTCCTTGTATATTTCCAATAAATCTCTCACTTTTGTTCTTAGGCAAGCCAAATCTATTTCTGAGGTTTGAACAGAAAGATCTTTAACCAACTCATCCGTAGGAGCACGGTAACAGAAGGAAAGGGGAGAGACGATAGGGATAAAAGGCCTTAATTATTCCCGCATGCAGCTGTGAGCCCTCAGGGCCTAGGTGCACAGGGATGGCTGTGTCTGTAAACTCTCTGGTTCATGGTCATTGCTTCTCAGACCTTGACCTGCCCTTGTAAGCCCCGATATGTTCTGAACACGGGGTCTGCCTATGCATACCAGACTCCTTTTGTGAACATTTTAATAAAACAGTCCAGGCATTTATGGATTCTGCAAGTGAGGATTAAACCAAAAGTCAGCCAAAAAATATTCCCAAAAATAGTGTCCGCACTGAACATGGAGATTTCATGGTTGTCATTATTTCTAAAACAATATAGTGTAACAACTATTCACATAAAATTTATATTCTATTAGATGTTATAAGTAATCAAGGGATAATTTAAAGTATACGGGATGGTGTATGGAGTTTATACACAAATGCTATACCACTATACAAAAGTTTGACAGGCAGAAAAAAGAGACAGGTTGGTAGGAATATGGATGGATAGATTGATAGACAGATAGATAGATAGATAGATAGAGTTCACTACCCAAATGCCTGTGCCAGGCTAAAGTCAGGAGGTGGAATCTCAATCCAGGTCTCCTATGTGGGTGGCAGGAACCCAACTATTTGAGCCATCCCCACTGCCCTTCAGGGTCAACATTAGCAGGAAGCTAAAATCGGGAGCTAGAGCTAGGAATAGACTCCAGGCACTTGGACAGGGGACAAGGGAGTCCTAACCAGCATCATAACTGCTAGGACAAATGCCCACCCTTACTACACCATTTTATATAAAAGAAGTTAGCAGCAGTAGATTTCAGTATCCATGGGGATCCCGGAATCAATCCCTTATAGATGCAGAAGAATGTCTGTACCTGTTTTCATCCTTCTCAGTACGTGGTGAAAATGAGAAGACAAGAATGGGGTGGGAGCCCTAAGAAAAATGGACCTCTTCTTTTTAGGAATGAGAACCATGGACTACTTTCTTAGAAGTCACTGCAAGTCTAGAGAGTAGGTGAGATATTGCAGTGTTATATTTCATGATCTCAGAATGGTTAAAACTAAAGGCCCTGGGTTAAAACGCTGGCTCTTACTACTTACTCTACCGGTTCTGGCAAACTTAATAGTGTGTTAATAGTGTCACCAGGCTTTTATTTTCTCATTTGTAAATGAGGAGCAACAATAGTGCCTACTCCTCGTTCCTCATCTGAACATTCTGGTAGATGGTGAGCTTTCAATACTTGGTAGCTCCTGCCATTTTCATTGCATGGGATTATATGAGATAGCCAACATTCAGTTCTATAAAATGGCTGTTTCATACGATTCTCTTATTTTATTACAACTTTCGAAAGTGGTCTTGAGAGAAATCGTAGCTGTCTCAATATCTGGAGTATGAGAGTCAGAGAAAGGGAATGGGTTCGGAATGAAGTATGTGTGTATCTATCTATACCATTTGGAGCTCACGTCCCTAAGCCTGCGCATTCCAGGTTTCTTGAAAGCCATGTGTCTGGTCCTTCCTCTTCACTCGGCATCCTGTAAATGTCTTTTTCCCAGGCCATGGGAACCACAGTATAACTCAGAACTAGGGTAGCTCCAAGGGAATATCTTATTTTTACTCCACAAAGAAGGAAGAGTTGTGCAGAGTTGTGTAGCCATTCCCTGCTTCACAACGTGGAACAGAGGATGTATGAGTCCCCCACAGCTGTAACTGATGCTATATCCTTTGCAGATGCACTGACCTGTACGTCAGGACGCTTACAGGGAGCTTTGTGACCTGAACCAGAAATCTAATAGAAACATCTGTCTCTATTCTCCTGGAAAAATAATATCTGATATGGGACTAGCACTTCGCTATCACTTTTTTGCAGCATATAGCTTGTGAATGTGGCTGGCCCTGATCCATCACCCTCCATTCCCTACCTTCTTCTGCAGAGAACACTGTTGCCACTGGGCTGAATGGTCCTTCACCTCTGTTATTGTAAACACCCACTTTAACTTCGTAGGGGGAAAACGGCACGATGCTTTCATTCCTGAAGACGTATCTTGGGGTGTCGGGGGATGTCACCACCGTCTGGATCCAGGTGGTAACCCCAAGAGGACGAAAAGCAACCACATATCCAAAACCTTCACCGTTCTGTAGTTCTTCAGGGACTGGCTATAAAGGAAAGACATATTAAATCACCCTTACATGGGAGAGCAAGGCAAAAATGAATGTAGCTACAGCCCTAATCTTTCATAAGAGCCATCAAATAATAATCTGCATGTATTAAGCAGTTGGGTTTTTAAAAAAGGAGATAAGCATCAGTGGGACAATCAGATCAGCTTCTGTTTTCCTTGACATCTGCTACCCCTTCACAGGTATCTAGTTAATAAACTGGATTTTCTGTGATTCTTCGAAACATGCTGGTATCTTAATTTAAATAAAAATGATCTGACCCCTAAAGTAGATTTCATGGGAAGAAATTACACATTTATAAAATGATTGCATACAAACTGGTAAAACAAAAAAAAAAATGGATAAGAAAGAAAAAGAAAAATGGAGTAAATGCAAGCTTATTACTCAGTGCTCTGGGGTCACCTAAAATGCTGAGACTCCATCACAGCCTCCTGACTCTTGATTTTTTTTCATCACCAATTTCAAGTAATACAGATAATTCAAGTACCTTCTGATGTTGAAAGTGCTAATTAATTCTTTCCCCCACTAATGACAAAGTAAGAGCTCAAAGAATAGCCAGGAAAGGGACAGAGACCCAAGAACCTGCTGGATTATGTGACAATATTGGTGAGGTGTGCAGGGTAGCGGTGGTAGATCTGGGAGTAGCACAAGAGTCAGCACTGGGGAGCTGACTCTCATCCCCAAGTTTACCAGCCAAATGACCTTGAGCAAGTTGCTCATCATCTCTGCACCTTACCGTTTTCATTTACAAAATGCTATAAGGATACAAAGAGATGAATATGTACAAAATGAAAGCAGCAGTGGTTGACCCAAAACAAATACTGAAAAACGTTAACTACTAGTGCGTCCATCACCAGGGGCAGCACCAGTACCCTCAGTGCATTGCAGCGTCTCCTCCTTCGGGTACCAGCACCCCCTAGGAGGTGGTGAGTGAGGACGGTGAGAACAGTATTGCCCTGCTTAAGTATGCACTTACATCCCACGTAATCACAAGCTCCGACCGACTTCCCCCTCCGCCACTGACTTCAGAAGGTGGCACCTCAGGAACTATGTGGGGCAGAGAGACAGAGATGAGCCCTATTTGCATACAGCAATATGTATCTGAAAGAAGATAGTATGTGGCACATTTCGTATTTGACACATTAGACATACATGTATTATGAGAGTACTTCAAAACAGTTCATGGAAAATGGAATCCAAAGATCAACATATTTTGATACAAAAATAATTTTTAAATCCATGCATATAGGAACCATCAAAAAAAAACTTCATGGAAATGCTTATTAGGAAAAAAAACTATGCACAGAACTCCAAGTTTTTGACACTAACTCAATTTCCATGAACTTCTGAGGTACTATCATGCATGTATATGTTTGCATGAAATTATAAAAGATTTTGTCGAGGTCATCAGATATTTTTTATTTGTGTGAGATTATAAAAGATGCCAAATCTCTCAGGCAGTAAGAACAAAAGAACAGTTGGAAGGTGTTCTGCAAACTAGTATGAGAGATAGTAAAAGTAGGCAAAGCTATTCACCAGCAGGGATGGTGGGAAACCAATCGAATGTAACATTTAACTTGTGACTATTCTAAGTGGAAACATAACTCTCAGGACCATCTTGGCTTCACATAGGAATGACTCCATCTCAGATCCTTGAATCTTGTTAGGTATCCTTTGTAAATCCCACACAAACATCGGATGTCTCCTTTTTCCACTGACTTTCTGCTTAGAAAACCCCAGGACACCACTAGGATGTACATTCCACAAAGGTAGGTCTTTATCCTGCTCACAACTGTATCTGCGATATCTGGGCGGTACTGAGCACATAGCAGATTCTCCCTAAATATGGGCAGTGTGAACAAAAGAACAAAAGACCAAGGCAGGCACAAACCTCCTATTTCTTGTAACAGCTGGCATAGACATGTGCAACGCCCAGAGGGAAACGGCATCATCGAAATGACTGAAGCATAATCCATTACTTCTACATCGGCTTAGTTTCCACAGTGATATATCAGCTCTCCTTCAAACTTCATTTCAGTTAATATTAATTATGACAGATTCTGAACAGAAAAATCTTTAGCCCCGTCTGCAATGTGATGCCTGTAGACACGTCCTGATTTTGAGTTTTCCTGTTTTTAGCACTATAAAATTTTGTTCGGGTGTACATTAACAGTTCCCTCCCATGGAAATTCTTAACAACGATCCTTTCTTAATCTAACACTTGAGGGGCCCAAACACAGCTATTCATCAACCTTGTAAGCTCATCTACTGAGCTTGGTGGCAGAATGAGGCTTCCTAGCCGCAGACCTCCCAAATGTCATTATCCTCCCAATTTGTCAACGCTTGTTACAAATGAAAACAGCGCTTCTCCTGTTAACAGGGTAACTGTGTCAGATAGTAATTATAACCTTAAGTGACAAAAACATATTCACTCAACATGCACTAATGAGCATTTATGATGGACTGAATGAACTCTTGGAAATGTCACACTGCATCAGAATCACTTACACATGTTGCTTTTGACAAATGCCATATGGCCAGTACTGCCATTAGAAAGGTCAGATAATTGTGACAATGGATTATCGAGGTGATGCCCGCTGGCGTGGAGACCAGGGCCAAGGGCAGTGGAAATACACACGCAGGAAAAATCTATGAACCCATTACTCAGAAAACAGAAACACTAACCTGCCTCTTCAGTTCTTACTTTTTCTGAGGGCAAACTGGGTTCTCCACCTCCGATTTTGTTACTGGCTACAACCCGAAATTCATACTCCACCCAGGGGTTTAACTCAACAACAGTGGCTGTGTGTGTTTTCCCATCGATGACCTCAGGCACTACAGAGGAATAGGTGAGAGATTAGGAACTGCATACTTTAGCACTGACTTGAAGCCCACAGCACCTGCCTCCCCCACTACCTGTTGTGACGGCTTGCCAACCCACGGAGAAAGGTGTCCTCGCCTGGATAGAATAGGTGATGATGGGGCTGTGGTTGTCTGTACCTTCCTCCCAAGACAGTTGGGCGGTTGTATCTGTGATCTCAACTACCTTCACATTTTCTGGTGGCCCAGGTGAACCTAAAGAAGGCAAGAATGCAAACAGTGGGTAGCAATTCCATAAATGTCACGCTCTTTGTACCAAAGCGAAGAGTGTGTCGCGTGATCACTGCAATACCTCCGACGGATACCAATTTCAAAAGCACTTAAGGAAAAAGGCCATTTACCTGGCAATAAAACTAAGAAAATCTTTTTCCAAGTTTCGGTGGTTAAGATTTTTAAATCTGGACGTGAGGTGGTAATTCCAAAGCTATAATACTCCATAAGTGCAGATGACACCTGCTTTTTGGAGGTCTCTGTTCAGTGGGATTGCTGTACCCTTCTAAAGTCAAAGTCTTTTATACTCAGTGTGATGTCTTTCCCTTTAACACGCTGGTTGCCAGTGTGATATCTAGAGGTGTTTCCCTCTGTGCTGCACTCTGGTCACTCGTTTTTCAGCCCAGTAGCCTATCAGTACCCTGGACAGTGGCTCGGGTGAGCAAATTTTCTCAGACATTCTGGATAACCTGGATTATTTTTGAAGCAGACATATAAGCACAATGTTGCTTCTGATATTAAATGAAACTGCTGAATATCGGCATAGCAGCAGCTGTAGAATGCCCATTGTAATGACAGAGCTCTTTGGAGGGCAGAGTTGAGATGTTTATTTCACGGAATTCACACAATCTTCACGGTCATACAGACATCCTTAGTGTCATATGGAGGGAATCATAACAAGACTACAACTAGGGTGCTTGTACACCATTTCACCAGGGGATTTTATCCTGCAGTGAAGAATTCTTAGTGAAGATGTGAAGTTAAAAACATGTAGATAGGGCCAGTGTTGTGGCATAGCGGGTAAAGCCACTGCCTGCAGTGTCAGCATCCTATATGGGCACTGGTTTGAGACTCAGCTGCTCCACTTCTATCCCAGCTCTCTACTATGGCCTGGGAAGGCAGTAGAAAATTATCCAAGTCCTTGGGTCCCTGCATGCACAGGGGAGACCTGGAAGAAGCTCCTGGCTCCTGGCTTTGGATAGGTGCAGTTCCGGCCGTTGTGGCCACCTGGGGAGTGAACCAGCAGATGGAAGACTTCTCTCTCTCTCTCTCTCTCTCTCTCTCTCTCTCTCTCTCTCTCTGCCTCTCTGTAACCCTGTCTTTTAAATAAATAAATAAATCTTTTAATAAAACCACGTAGAGATATTAATGTTTACCTCTTACTATGAGGTCGGCAGCAGATGACACGCTGTCCACTCCTGTTTGCACCATACAAACATACTTCCCACTGTGCTTCAGCTGAATGTTTCTGATCATTAAATCCCCAGATGAACTCTGTTGGTAAAACAGGTAATGAACACACGGTTATTTTAAAAACACAAAGAATCACGAAGGCTGTGGCCAACAACAACACTGCAAAGAAATCCATACTTAAAGAGAAAGTCAAGATGGTACAAGACAGAAGAAAGCTACAATAGAATATAGGGAAATAAAAACAAGTTGGAAAAAAAAAAACATACATGACTGCAGACAAAGATTTCTGTAGACAAATAAACGACGCGCTTTCCCCTGGGCACTGATGGTTTCAAAAATAAATGAAGGCAGAGATTACAGTCTCAGAGTCCATTTACTTCCACCAGGGTGACATGTCTTTTTATATCCACTGCTCAGCAGCAGCTCAACTGTTTTCGCTGGTTGCAACCCCTCTGCAATTATCTGCCCGAGAAGGAGGGACACGCTCAGGTATCTGGTGGGAGATAACTGCTGCACGACGAGGGGATTACCACGGTTGAAACTCTTTTCTGAACACACTGGAGCTTAAAAAGCCTAAAGCCGTTTAATTCCTTAGCGAAAAGAATTTAGGGACAGTCACTATGAACCCCTCAATAAAAAGAAATTAAAACACCTTAAAACTTAAAAATAACAGCTGTCCATAAAGTCATTTGCTGGCACCCCCGGTGCCAATTAACGGATCAAATGTATTTCTAAAAGCTCAACGTTAAATGGTCCTCATTTAAAAAGAATGTAAAATCATGTTCATAAAATGACTAACTGCAGGCCAGTTTCACGCATTAGTAAATATATGGATTGAACTAAAATGATTTGGAAAGCAAAGTCCTTTGAAAAATGACTGCCAGTCCATGTCTGAATTGGTAGCATGTAAGAAGCAGTGAGTGTTTATATTATTAATTAAAAGGGGCAGCCCCTCTAGAATTTTCCTGGTATGTATAGAAAGATGAGTTCTACCTGTTTTTAGGGTATTTCCTAAAATCTTCCACTGGGCAAATGCTCACATACTGATTTCAACCCTTAGGATTCTTAATGGGCTATATATTCTCTGTTGGCTGGACTGTACAGCTTTTGATGGAATTTCCTGGGTACTGGGAGAAAGCAGATGTGAGGTGATTGATGGCTATAATTAAATGATAATCCAGAAACTGTTAAGTTTGCACATTTTACTTTCATCAAGTGAACTTTTTTCGTTCGCTCCCTCCTGCTCTTTCTCCTCAGGGTTATTTAGAAATTTATCCCCAGGACAAAACCTTGCATGCTTGCTGACCTTTAGAAACTCTTCAGGTTTTATGAGCACCATATACTCACAGGAGGGCAATTATCATTTCTATGGAAATCTCTTCTTTTCAATGAAGAACTGTTACTATTAAATGCCATCAAGGCATCAGGGTGAGGCTGTTATTCTTCCCTCCTTTATTTGCTTATTTTGAAAGCAGCTGGGTAAAATGCAATTGCAACAGGACTTCTTTTATAGTCTTCAGCATCTAGACAAACCTTTTAGGCACACTGGCAAGTGTAGTTTCTTGAAGAAATAAGTTAAAGTTTGGTACCGGGCTTGTAACTTCTGCTCACTTTTGGCACGGATGGGTGAAGACAGAGATATCACTTAACTAGATAATAAAAAACCAAACCATCTTCAACAGAAATGTAGTCAGGCTCACTCTCAGGGGAAATATGATTTTTAATTATCCTTTTACGTTGCAGAGTAGCAAAAGGAAGCAATTAACTAAGATATTTATACAATGGGGACCACTGATTTTTTTTTTTTAGCACCAACATGGAGTTGAATGAATGAATACATAAATGGAGAAGAAAATTTAGCAAATAGAGGGAGCTTGCCTTAACTTCTGTCTGTCTCAATAAAACGTACTTGTATTCTTTCTCTTTTACTGTTTTCTCATTCCCACACTATTGTCTTCTCATGGAGTATCATACAGAGGCGAGATTCATCTTAACAAAAGTATATCCAGTGGTTGTTTCAGTGGATTTAAAGAGAGAAATATTTACTACATGGCCCTGAGGATATGAACTCAAGCCAGGGCAAGAAGGCACATATACGTGGGGCAAGTTATGCTTACAGACTTAGAAAGTTTAACCAAGGTTTGATCAGATCACATGGCACACACCATATATAGACAACTACAAAAAGTACTGGTGAAGCTGGGGAACTGGAGCTCTCCTTCCTGCTGCTGTGAGCGTAAGCTGGTTCTACTACTTTATCAAACTGCTTGGGCGTATCTACCAAGGTAAGAAATACACATAACCTATGACCTGTCAATTCCATTCCTAAGCATATACCCTATAGCTATGCATACATATATCCTCCAAAAGACATGTACAAGAATGTTTATAGCAACACTATTCCTGATAGCTAAAAATGGAGACAACCCAATGTCCACTGCAGTAACATAAATAATTAAGTAGTGGGATATTTAATGAAACACTATCAGGCCATCAAAATGAATGAACTATGTGCATAGATCAACATGTCTCAGTGTCAAAACCACAAAGGATGGGTATAAAATATATTGAAGAGTATGTGATAGTAATGTCATATGAAATGTCTAGATTGTGGTAATTTTCATGTTTGTGCATTTTATGTAGACTTTAATGTAGCTATGATTATGTACAACTATGCTTCCGAAGGGTCAGTTTTCAGTAGGTTTAAATAGTCAATGAACTTAACTGTACTCTAAATCCTAATTTCTTTCACAAAAGATCATTGTATAAATTAAGAGTGGGAATATGAGAGGGAGGAGGAAGAAGGTTTGGAGCATGGGTGGGAGGGAGGGTAGAGTGGGAAGTAGCACTATGTTCCTAAATCTGTATACATGAAATACAGGAAACTGGTATAGCTTAAATAAAATAAAAAAAGAAACATTCAAAAATAATTTAACTGATAATACTATTGATTTACATATGATAATGTCTTATCGAGGTGCAATTGAATATTCCCAGATATTTCAAAAACAGATTTAAAAACAAAGGAAATTTTCACTGTGTCAAACCAATTTCTGCCCTTTTCACTTTGTCACTGCTTGTGATTAGAATATTATTACTGAAAAGATTAAAAAAAAGAAAAAAAATGACCCTGTGTATCAGTTTTGCTGCAAAAACAGTGTTTTGTCAAACCTTTAAAAAAATTTTAGGTCAGACAAATTGAAAGGAATTGCAAACTGCTACAGTTTTAATGATTTTGTGATTTTAAAAATTTACTATATATGAATGAAATTGAATATCTTGAATACAGTTTATGATTCTTGCTTATTTTCCTTTGGGATTATGATCTTTTTACATTTTATTTGTTGAATGCTTTATTATAGTCATTAAGTCTTTGACTACAATGTAAATTAAAAATATGTTACCTCAAAAAAATAAATATTAAGTTGAAAACAAAGAAAAACAGTGATGAAGGGGAAGGGAGAAGAATGTCTAGAAAAACTCAAGTGAAATTGGTAAATTGTCATACAATGCTATTTGATAGATTATTTTTCAAAATATTTATCAATAAACTACATCTAATATTTAGATATATTTAAAACCATTCTTGCCCTTCTTTAGAGTAGAAAAGTGATCTGGGGCTGGTACTGTGGCAAAGAGGTTAAAGCTCCCGCCTGCAGTGCAGGCATCCCATATGGGTGCTGGTTCAAGTCCCTGCTGCTCCACTTCCGATCCAGCTCTCTGCTATGGCCTGGGAAAGCAGTAGAAGATGGCCCATGTCCTTGGACCCCTGCACTCATGTGGGAGACCCAGAAGAAGCTCCTGGCTCCAGGCTTTGGATCGGCCCCGCTCTGGCCATTGCGGCCATTTGGGGAGTGAACCAGTGGATGGAAGACCTCTCTCTGCCTCTCTGTAACTCTGCCTTTCAAATAAACAAACAAACAAAAAATCTTAAAAAAAAAAAGTGATCTAAATAAAACAAAATAAGGATATTAATAATCTTTAAATAAATTCTTAAGAATACATTCAGCTTTTGGAATAAAAATAGCTATACTTTACATTCTGTTTAATCAGGTGATGAAGTCTTTGTGTTTTTCTAAACTCAGCTTTTCCTCTTCTTACCCGAAGTAAAACTGGCCAGAATTGGGAAGGTGCAGAGTCCAAGCTTCCTTTTCTTTTCTTCCCATTCCTACCTCCCTTGGAACCCTCCCCTCCAAGCCTGGCAGTGGAATTTCCAGTTTTCCAGAAGGCAAATCCCCTTCCACAGCGCTGCCAGCTGGCTGACTCGGAAAAGGAACCTCTGGCAGCAACTTCTGGAGGAGTCTGCAGAGCGGGAGACTTTCTTCTTCATTCCTTCTCGAAGGCACTGTCTTTTAAAATATTCATTCAACAACTACTTAGTAAGAACTGCTTGATATTAGGCTCTAGAGGGACCATGCTGAGAAGGGAAGGAAACAGTCCTTGTGTTCAGGGCGCTTCCAACTGGAAGACAGGCATCAATCAAATGACTACACACGTCCGTATAGAAGGAGGGTTCAATCCAGGCTCAAAGCACTTAGAGGGATCTATGATTTTCTGGGAGCTTTGGTGAAATCAAAGACAAGCTAAGATTTGCAAAAAAAAAGTAAAAATTATCTAAGAAACGAGAGTATGAAAAAAAAAAAAACTGCCTGCGCCAGGGCACACATCCCGTGCTAAGATGAAGAAGCAGGAGAAGGCAGTCTGAGCAACGCAGGGGAAGGGACAGGTAAACAGGGTTGGGATGATGGGGGTACCAGGGGCATAGTCAAAGCACAAATTGTTAAACAGTCCTCAGGAAATGAAAAGTTTACTGTAATGGACTGCAAGTTCATATTTATATCCTAATGACAGTAAAGTTCTTAATTTTTTTAAATTTTGGGGCATTTTTACAATCTCTAAATTTTGTTAGCATGACTGTCCTATGCTATTATTAAAGTTTTTCCTAAAAAAAAAAAAGTTGTATTTCAAGAACATTTTATGGGGCCAGCGTTGTGGTGTGGCAAGTTAAGCTTCCTCCTGCAGCGCCAGCATCCCATGTGGGTACTGGTTCGAGTCCTGGCTGCCCAACTTCTGATCTAGCTCCCTGTTGATGTGCCTGGGAAAGTATCAGAAGTTGGCCCAAGGCGTTGGGCTTCTGCATCCACATGGGACACATGGAAGAGGCCTGACTTTGGCTTGACACAGCTTGGGCCATTGCAGCCATTTGTGCAGTGAATCAGCAGATGGAAGATTTCTCTCTCTCTCTCTCTCTCTCTCTCTCTGTGTGTGTGTGTGTGTGTGAGAGAGAGAGAGAGAGAGACTCTGCTTTTCAAATTAAAAAAAAAAACTTAAAAGAAGAGAACATGTTATAAGTATAAAAGGAAGTGGTTTATAACCCAAATTGTCTTTGAAATAAATACTAAGAGAAAATCTAGCACGTATCAGATTAAACAGAAGAAGAACTTATTAACTTTTTCCTTGTATTTTCCTAGGTGATGACACTAATGGAATTTTTGATGTAATTTAAAACCCAGTTTGCACGGAAAGGAAAACTCCACATGATGTGATAACCTATGCCAGGTGAGAATAAAGCGGCAGACAGATCGTTTCTAATTACAGGTAGGCTGCAAGTGCATTGTGATGGCTACCATATGCTGAAAATCAAGGTACAAAATCAACTTTGGAATTAGGGGAAGCTCTTGAACATTGCAAATGTAGCATGAACTTTCAGTATAACAAATTATCAGCAGAAATGAATTCCCTCGTAAGCATTCTCGATGTAAATGCTGCTGCCGGACTGCCAAGAAGCATAATTTTCCAGTTTAAGGGGGAAAAAAGATACTTTTTGACGGCGATTTGGAAGGCAAGGTTGAATAGGCGGCCCTTCTCCTTTTTATCACTTTACACAGCCTGTTATTGCAGAGCTTCCAATATTAATCATTCATCCCTGCACTGGCTTGCCTTCCAAACCCTGACACTGCATGTAAATCATGTCCCAGTGCCTTGAAAACAGCCGGGCTGTAAGTTCCTTCTGGAATCTGGTTGGTGCTTCCCTTCGTGAAGGTCCTGAAGGAATTGGCACTGACAAGACTACTCTCTGTATTTCTGACCTAGCACATTCAACCTTGCCCCCACCAGCCCCAAGGTCACCTTCGTTACAAACGTACTCTGCTCACCCAAGGCACAGAAAGAATTGGCAGCCACTGAAACATGAAATAAAGCATTCATGTTGTAAACAGTTCTAATTTTTCTGACTGATTAACAATTTCAACTGTCACTTGGTTGTCTGAGCAGGTGATATCAAAGGCAGGTAAGATGCAATATGTTAATATCAAAATTTGTTCGACTTTCTTTGGTATCTGTAAACTGGAATAATTGTTCCATTACAGGATTTAGAGTCCCAGTGTGCCCTATCATCAGTGTTTTGAAAGAGTGACACATTAAAGACCACCAAAACCTGATAGAAGGCATATTCATGCACATTTGAGGTTGTGTAAAATTTCCCTTTTTTATTTCAACATCAAGCTCATAAACAAGTGGGTATGTCTACTTTTCTGGATCTGCATGGTATGCTGATGGAGGCTGTCACTGGGAACTGGCGATGTCAGGATAACTTGGCTTTTGCGCCCCCTGGGATTCTGATCCAGTATTCTGTACACATCAGTCCTTGGAGTCACACCTTCCTGATGTCTTCCCATGTCCTAGCACCAAATACTCTATTATTTATTTCATTGTTTCTTAAGCTGTTCAGCTTGATTCAACTTAAATTAATATGGAAATCTATGCAGAAAACATATGTTTTACCTTAACTAGAAATCTGCCCATCAAAATAACAGATACCTGCCCCAAAGAGTCCTATAATATGACACAAATGAACACAGTAACATAAGTGGACATTAGCTGCAGACTTTTCAAGTGTCGGAGCGTGAGACCCCACTCTGATACCTTGCAAGGGAAACTAGCTGGTAGCACACAATAGTTAATGACAAGTTTACCCTCATACTTAACGATTCCCCTTTATTTAACCTAAATGACACTAAATAAAAGAGCAAGCAGAATAGCTCTCTCAGTCTCTGTGATATTCTTTCATACTGCCTGTTGAGGACATGGTTTGTTTTGAAAAAACACTGTTTTTGCTTAATTCATCAGTTCTCAATGCTGGCTGTACTCTAAATTCACCTGGGGAATCTTTGAAAAAATATCAGAAGTGCCTGGGCCACATCCCAGAACAATTAAATCAGAGTGAACTAGAAAGAGGAGACCCTCTGGGAGATTCTAATGAGCAGGTAGGGTCAAAAATCATTAAACCTCCTGGGATTTTACATTCCCTCATCTTCTCCCCTCTTAGAAATGAAAAGGCCTAAGATAATTGCTCAGATCTCTCCTCACTCTAAAATGCTGCTGTTAATAGATGCATGAGATAATCATCGAGTTAGGTTGTATATTGCGGGGCTGAGAAGCTGAGAACAGTATACTCATACATACTTTCATCAATAGAGGTAGGTGAGAAAACTAATATTTGTGAAACACATAGTATATATCAAGCACAAGGCTCATTTCCTTGATATGACCTTGCCTGGGTATGCTCATCATGATTTTAAAACCAATAAGCAGTGAACGAATTCAATATGATCCATTTCTATGGATACAGACAGAAATCTGCTATTCATCAATCTGAATCACCCTAGGATTACTCTTGATTGATGTGACAATTTTTGCATAGAATTTTCAAGTCAAATGGGCTTACTCTGAGGAACAATTTAACTCCTGGATCCTATTTCATTATTTTTTGTCTTTACCCTTACAGTGGAGGCATAAAGTACACTGGGAGGAGACTTGCCCCCTGTAGAAGGCTATGCCAATACATATGAGAAAAAAATCCATACAAAGGAATAAAAGGATACAAAGGAATAAAAAGCCCCTGTTTCCTGAAAACTTGACCAAGTGAGGCCAAATGACTTAAGCTTACTTCTGGTACCAATAAGTATTATTATGTAACAAATTACCCTGAAACTTAGTGTTTGGTAATGAGCAAGAATCAGTGGGAAGAGCCCATTGACTTGTCATTTACATGACTGGCAGGTTGGTGTTGGCAGTTGGTTGGAGGTTCAGCAGGACCTGTAGGCCTGGGACCTTGCTCCTCTTGAGATCAACCTCTCCACCATCTGCTTTGGCTTCCTCATCTCATAGTAGCTGGATTCCAAGAGCTGTTGTGTCAATCAATTAAGGTGAAATGTATGAAGCTTCATAAGCAAGTCTCAGAAATCATACAGCATCAAGCCTGCTGTTCTTCACTAACCACCGTAATTACAATGGTCTACTAGGTTTCAAGAGAAGAAAGAGTGTTTATAACCTGAGGGGAAGAAATGTCAATGTTGGGTAAGACATACAGCAGCCATCATTGGAAAACTCAGTCAACCACAACCCTCCCCATCCATGGCACCTGCTCTAACGCCTGTGCCTGACACAGCCGGCCGGCCTATATGGACTGTACAAGAGTGGTCCTTTACCCTCTTTTATTCCTTGGGTTCCTCTCATAAAGAGCTGAGAGAGGGAGAACAGTGAGCTCGTGGTATTTACTCAGCAAGATTCTGCCTTGCAGGCTGTTTGAGCTGACTGTGCCAAGAACCCAAAATAGGTTTTTGAAAAAAAAAAAATGAAGCAAACTTTGGACTAGACACCCTTCCTTTCATGTTAATAACCTGTGTGTGGGCCAGAGAGAGGACTCCCTGGGGCTTGCAGAGAATAAAATTATTCCCTCTCCTGGGAGAGTTTTTCCCAAAGAGATCACACTATTTTTTATTACAATTGCAGATCAATGTATTCCAACAGTTTTCCTGATACTTCAAAAGTGTGAATTTTTTCAGCTCAAAGTCATAGTGAAAAAGATAAAGAAAGACGAGGTTTAATATCAAATGTGACTAACAATAGTATATTTTTCTGGTAAAAGTGTGATCTGAAATGTTCAAGTTAATATAGAAAAAAGTTCAAAAAAGCCAGAATATATTCTACAATAATAATTTTAAAATTTGATTTAAGGTAAACAAATGTCATGTATTTCCTGTATACAGATTTAGGAACACAGTGTTACTTCACACCCTACCTACCCTGCTGCCCACACTCCCACCTTTCCTCCTCTTTCCTCTCCTATTCCCCTTCTTAATTTTTACAATGATCTAATTTTAATTATACTTTATACTCATAAGATTAACCCTACACTAAGTAAAACATTCACCAAATAGAAAAAAAAAAAAAAAACCACTGTTCCTCAACAGTAGAGAAGGGCTATAAACAATCATTGAATCGCAAAGTGCCAATTTCACTCCTATACATTACATTTTAGGCACTCTATTAGTTACCACAGATCCAGGAAAACCTACAGTATTTGTCTTTTGGGGACTGGCTTATTCCACTAAGTATAATGGTTTCCGCTATACAACAGTAATTTTTAAACCTCATCCAACACCAAGTTCCTAATTTCTAAATCTAAAATTTTAAAGTACCCCAAATAAACCATTTATACTTTATTGTTCATGTTTGTATCAATCAAATGGTACAATTAAATATTACATCTTGAAAAGTAGAGTGGTTTTCATCCTGAAATTGGAACATAAAATCTAAGCCAGCATGAATAATTATAGCTCAGTGATAAGATGGTAAGTAACCCAATTTAAAAATGGGCGAGTCACTCTGACTCCTGGATTCCAGTCTGCTTGTAAAGACCTGAGATGTTGTCCCTCTGTCTTAACAATCAGCAAAAAGCTTAGATCTGGCAGAGGAGTGAGGTCACAGGGCAAAGCGCTGACCCCAGCCCTGGAGAGACAACAGCTGACAGAGAATCTCGAGTTATCACAGCAGACACTCTAAGGGAACCGGAGTCAGGCAGAAAAACCTGAACCCTGACTGACACGTGACTGGGGGACCACAGAAGACACCTCTGACAGTTAAACCTGCGGGGGACCCAGTCACAAGGAGGCTCAACAACCCTGTTAGTGCTAACGCCAGTCCTCATAGTAAATCCTGGAGAAAAGTCCCACCATGCTTTTGGCGGGTGTAGGGGAAAAGGAATGTATTGGGGTGTGCTCTTCTTAACAAGGTGTGCCCTCAGGAGAAGCTATGTAACTGAGACTAAACCTGCTGGGGTTTAGTTGGAGCCTAATCTACCTGAAGGGAAGGGAAAACCCGACTGCAGCCCCTTCCGGCCATCCTGTCCTACCCAAGGGGGCAGGGACAGAGAAGAACTGGAGAAAGTTACAGTCCAGTGTCGCCGGCTCTCCCCAAAGATGGACACTGAATCACAGGACTGCAGCACTCTCCCCTGCTACACACACTTCTTCGTCATATTAGAAAAGGCCTGTTTACACAGTCCCTTTTCCCCAATACGTTATGTCTGTCATTCAACAAAATATCACAGGGCAGACTAAAGGACAAAAATATAGTTTGGGTTTGGGTGTTTGGTGTGGTGGTCAATGCTGCTTGGGACACCTGCATCCCATGCTGATGTGCCTAGTTGGAGTCCCAGCTTGGCTTCCAATGCCAGCTTCCTGCGATACACACCATGGGAGGAAGCAGGACATGGCTCCAGCAGTTGGGTCCTTGTCATCCACATAGAAATCTAGATTGAGGTCCTGGTTTGGTCTGCACCCCCTCCCCCAGGCTATTGTAATTTCACTGTGGGCATTAGAGAAGAGGACCAGTGGATACAAGAGATCAGTCTTTGCAGAAAAACAAAACCTTAAAAAAATGAAAGGTACACAGGACCCATTATTGAAGACTCATTAAAAACATAATTAATATTCTAAGGTCTAGAGGTCAAAAGCATTGTAACAGAAATGAAGAATGCCTTTGATGAGATCATTGTAAGAATGGAGAAGCTGAGGAAGAAACCCTATGCTTCAAGAAATGACAATAGATTCTTTAAAAATGGAAAGCAAATGGAATATCCACAAGCTGTGCCAAAACTACAACTACAGGCAAGCACACGTGCAATGGAAATACCATAAGGAGAAGAAATGTGGAAAGGAATATAAATAAAGTATTTCAACCAGTATTGACTAAGAACTTCCTCCAAAGTAATGTCAGACAACAGACCACAGATCCAGGAAGCACAAACACCACCACGATTAATGCCAAGAACAAAAACAAAACTCCTCAGTGTATCGTATTTAAACCTAAAAAAACTGATACACAGAAATCTCAAAAGAACTCTAAAGGAAAGAAGAAAAACATCTGACCTATGGGAAGGTAAAGATAAGAATTCCATCCTTGGGGCCAGTGCTGTGGCGCAACGGGTTAAAGCCCTGGCCTGAAGCGCCGGCATCCCATATGGGTGCCAGTTCTAGTCCCGGCTGCTCCTCTTCTGATCTAGCTCTCTGCTATGGCCCGGGATGGCAGTATAAGATGGCCTAAGTCCTTGGGCCCCTGAACCTACATGGGAGACCTGGAAGAAGCTCCTGGCTCCTGGCTTTGGATCAGCACAGCTCTGGCCATTGTGACCATCTGGGGAGTGAACAAGCAGATGGAAGACCTCTCTCTCTGTCTTTACCTCTCTCTGTAACTCTTTCAAATAAATAAAAAATAAAATAAAATAAATTTAAAAAAGAATTCCATCCTTCTTCTTATCAGAAATCAGGTTAGCAAGAAAGAAGTATTGAAAGTATTGAAAGAAAAAAACCAACCAAACAAAAATTAACCTAGAATCCAATACACTGTAAAATTATCCTTCAAAAGTAAAGATGAAATAAAGACTTTCTCGGGACAAACATAATTAAGAGAATTTATTAACAGTGAGCCTTGCCATGCAAGAAGTGGTAAAAGAAGTTCTTTGGAAAGAAGGAAGAGGGGGCTGGCGCCGTGGCTCACTTGGCTAATCCTTCATCTGAGGCGCTGGCATTCCATATAGGTGCCAGGTTCTAGTCCTGGCTACTCCTCTTCCAGTCCAGCTCTCTGCTGTGGCTCGGGAAGGCAGTGGAGGATGGCCCAAGTGCTTGGGCCCTGCACCCACATGGGAGACCAGGAGGAAGCACCTGGCTCCTGGCTCCTGGCTTCGAAAGCAGCCATTTGGGGGGTAAAACAACGGAAGGAAGATCTTTCTCTCTGTTTCTCTCTCTCACTGTCTGTAACTCTATACCTCTCAAATAAATAAATAAAATCTTTAAAAAAAAAGAAAGAAGAAATAAATATACATAAAAAATAAAGAGTATCAGAAGGTAAAATAAAAGCCTGGTTTTCTTATTCGTAATTGACCTACAAATGATACTTCTTTTATTTGACCATGTAACACATGCAATGTACTTGTCCAGGCATACTTCTAGGTATACAGGAAGGTATTTCAGAAAGTCATGGAGAATGGAATTAAAAGGTAAATTTATAATGGTTAAAAAACTTTTTTTTAATTCATGCACTGTTTTATCCTAATATGCACTGTCCATTAACTTTTTGAAGACCTTGTACATATAGGAATTTCCAATATTGAACTTATCTTTCAATTCCATTTTCTATGAGCCTTTTGAAGTCCCCTCATACATAACTGTATTATAATTTTTATATCTCAGGGAATTAATGACAATAATAACATAAGGGCCATGAGAAAAAGATATAGTACTTTTTAAAAATTGTAAGGTATTTTTTAAATAATAAGGCTTTTTTAGTATAAGCATTACCTGTGAAGAGGACTTGAAGCCTGCTGTACATGGATATGGATTTGTTGTGAAGAGATATTGCAAACTTGAGCACAACCACTTAAAAAAAGAGAGAAGTATGCTTGACAAGGGTCCTAGTGTGTTCAGTTGGGGATAACAAGATGCCATAGACCGGGCACTTTATAAGCCATAGAAGTTTATTTCTCACCATTCCAGAGACTGAGAAGCCTAACATTCAGGCACCAGCAGATCCGGTGGCTGGTGAGAACTGCTTTTTGGCTCATAGACCGTGTGACTTCCCCCCGTGTCCTCCCGTGGTGGAAGCGAAAGGGGCAGAGTGCTGCTCTTGTACCTTTTAATAAAGGCATTGAGCCACTCGTGACAGCCTAATCGCCTGCCACAGGTTCCACATCCTCATGCCATCATTTTAGGAATTAAGATTTCAACACTCGGGCCGGTGCTGTGGCTCACTTGGCTAATCCTCCGCCTTCGGCGCTGGCTGCTCCTCTTCCAGTCCAGCTCTCTGCTGAGGGCCGGGAGGACAATGGAGGATGGCCCAAGTGCATGGGTCCCTGCACCTGCATGGGAGACCAGGAGGAAGTACCTGGCTCCTGGCTTCGGATTGGCGCAGCGCCGGCTGTAGCGGCCATTAGGAGAGTGAGCCAACAGAAGAAAGACCTTCCTCTCTGTCTCTCTCCCTCTCTCTCTCTCTCTCTCACTGTCTAACTCTGCCTGGCAAAAAAAAAAAAAAAAAGATTTCAACACTCGGATTTGTTCTCAAGGGCCACCAATATTCAGATGATAATATTATCATAAGACATGAATAAAATGGAATCATAATCTGCCCAGTTAAAACCACAAAAGCAGATACAACGTGTAAGACAAAACAAAGAACAGGAGTAACACACAGAAGTGGTAAGAAACATGGTGGATGTCAATAATGATGTGGACATCAATGGCCTAACTATATCAAATAGAACACAAAAATGTCACAGTAGTTAAAAAAAAAAAAGACGTAACTATACATGTTTTACAAGGAATTTACTCTATAATGATGCATAGAGATTGAAACTAAAGGGCCGATTCAAGGTATACTATGCTAACACAAGTCCAAGCAAAGAATTAGTTATATTAATTGCAGACAGGGCAGATTTTAATCCGATGACAGATATCAGGGCTAAAGGAGTGCATTGTACAATGATAAAGAATCAATATTCCAAGAAGACATAATTTATAATATGCATCAAAACATGTCAGGAAAAAGTGATAGGGCCACAAAGAGAAATGTATAAATACTCTATTATAGTTGGAGATTCTAACATCTGTCTCTCAAAAAAAAATGAAAGAAATGAAAGAAAGAAAAGATCCAGCAGACAGAAATTCAGAAAAGACTTTGTTGAACTCAACAGCACTATCAATCAAACAGCTATCATGACTTCTATAGACTACTTCATCCAGCAAAAGCAAAAAAATGAATTCTCCTCCAGCTCACGTGCATCATTCTCCAAGATAGGCCATGTTTTTGGCCTTAAAATGGTACCTTAACACATTTAAAAGATATAGGAGTCATACAATATCTGCTCTTGAGGCCAGAATTGGAATGAAACTAGAAATCAATAACTGAAAGAGATTGAAAAATCCAAAAGTTCTTGAGGATTAAATAGCAATCTTCTAAGTAACACACATGCCCAAGAAGAAGTCTTATGAGAAATTATAAAATTATTTTTACCTAATGAATTTGAAAATACAGCTTACCAAAACTTGTGAGATATAGTGGAAGCAGTGCTTAAAGGGAAGTTTACAGTATTGAGTGCATAAATTCAAAAAGAAGAAAGATCTAAAATCAGTAATGTAAGTTTCCATCTTAGAAAGCAGAGTAAGACAAGCAAATTAAACCCAAAATAAGCAGAATAAAATAAATACGTGTTAAAGCAAAAACCAATGAAGCTGAAGACAAGAAATCAACAAACTCCAAAACTGGTTCTTTGAAAAGACTAATAAAATCAATACACCTCTAAGTAGGCTAAGTAGGATAAAAAAAGAAAAAAGACAGAAAACACAAATTAGTACCAGAAAGGAAAGCAAGGAGATTACTAAAGATCTTTCAGACATTACAAATGATACTAAAGGAATATTACAAAGATCTTTCAGCCAACAAACTAAAATTCATACAAAAAGATACAGATAAACTTAACAGGCCTATATCTATGAAACAAATTTAATCAATAATCAGTAATCTTCTAAAACAGAAAGCACTAGGAGCAGATAGGTTCAATGGTGCATTTTCACAAATATGTAAGGGAGAAATTATACCAGTTCTCTATAACATCTTTTAGAGAAAGGAGCAGAGTGAATACTTCCTAACTCCTCCTATGAGGACATCATTATACTAATACCAGAACCAGGAAAGGTCATTAAAAGACAAAAAATATACAGCTATCTCCCATAACATAAATGCAGAAGTCCTCAACTAAATATTATTAAATTGAATCCAACAATGTATAAAACAATTATTGACCAGGAACATAGGGTTTTTGCTAGGTGTACAAGATTGATTTAACATATCAAAAATCAGTTAATGTACAAACCATCACATAATTAGCAAAAGAAGAAAAACCATGAAGTACCCCCAAAACTGACAAACCTCGCACTCAAAAATAAAAAAAAAAATTTCTCAGGACAATAGGAAGAGAGAAATTTCAACTTGAACATCTACAATAAACATACAATTAGCATCTCACTTAATGGTGAAAAACTCAAAGCTTTCCTTAAGGAACAAGGCATGGAAGGTTCTTATCAAAAGTGCTTTCAACCTCACATTGGAACCCTTCATCAATTCCGTCAGACAAGAGAAGGAAATAAGACATACAGTTGAATACCTTTTAATTTCATTATTGTTTACAGCCCTTGACTATTTTCCTGCTGAATTTTTTTTTGCTTTCTATTTTTTTATTTAGTGGAGCATTAAGCTTTTGACTATAATATAAACTAAAAAATGTTATCTCAAAAATAAAAAAATTAATTTATAAAGTATACATTTGGGAAGAAGAAAATAAACTGTTTTGGGGGAATCGATGCTGTAGCATAGTAGGTTAAGCCTCTGCCTGCGGTGCTGGAATTCCATGTAGGCACCCGTTTGTGTCCCAGCTGCTCCTTTCCAAATCCACTGTCTGCTTATGGCCTGGGAAAGCAGTGGAAGATGGCCTAGGTGCTTGGGTTCTTACACCCACATGGGAGACCCAGAGGAAGCTCCTGGTTTCTGGCTTCAGATTGGCCTAGCTCCAGGCATTGTGGCCAACTGGGGAGTGAACCAGTGGACGGAAGATCTTTCTATCTCTCTGTCATTAATTCTACTTCTCAAATAAATAAAATCTTTAAAATAAAAAAGGTCTTGGTTCACAGACAACATTGTCATCTATGTAGAACATCTGAAACAATTAACAATAACATTCCTGGAACTAATAAGTAATACCAGATGCAAGATTAATATGTAAACATCACTTACTTTCCTATATTCCATTAATGGACACAGTGCAATTAGAAATAAAAACACTTATCATTTATATTAGCATATCCAAAACTGAAATACTTAGGTAGCAATCTAACAAAATCTGTACAAAATCTGTATGAGGTAAACTACAAAACTCTAATGAAAGAAATCAAAATGAAAAGAATCCAAGTTCATGGATAGGAAAATTCAATATTATCAATATGTCAGTTCAAAACCAACTAAACCAACTACAGATTCACCACGACATCATTGGAACCCCAGCAAGTCGTTTTGTGGTTACTAATAAAACTGAATCTAACTTTTGCATAGAAGGGGAAACGACTCAGAATAGTCAAATGACACCGAAGAGGAAGCCACCTGGAGGACTGAAACTATCCTACTTTAGGACTTAGACTAAAGCAATGGTAATCAAGAAAGTGGCATGCCAATGAAGAACTAGACAAGGAGACTGATGGAGTAGAACAGAGGCCAGAAATTGAGCCACATAAATACAGTCAAACGACATTTGACAACAGAGCAAAGAAAATACAACGGAGCAAAAATGTCTTTTTCAACAAATGGTGCTAGAATTGGACATCTAAAAAAATGAATCTAGACACAGACCTCAAATTCTTCACAAAAAATCACCCCAATTGGATTACAATATAGATGTAAAATGCCAAGATGCTGTAGCAGAAAACTGAGCTGATCTTGGATGTTGTATGAATACAACATCAAAGGTGCAATCCATGAAAGAAACTCTGGGCAAGGTGCACTGCTCTGTGAAAGATACTGTCACTAGGATGCAAAAACAAGCCACAGACTGGGAGGCAATATTTGCAAAAGACAGTTCTGATAAAGGAAGGCAATGCAAAACATACAAAAGACCATTCAAACTCAACAATCAAAAAAATGAACAATCTGGTTTAAGAGTTGTACTATGAGAATTAACTGTAACTTGTTCTCAAACAGTACTTTACACTTTGTGGTGTGGGGGGTTGCAAATTGTTGAAATCTTTACTTAGTATAGAGTTGGTCTTCTATATATAAAGTTAGTTAAAAACAACTTTAATGAAGAATGGGATGGGAGAGGGAGTAGGAGGTGGGATGGAAGTAGGGGTAGGAGGGCAGGTATGGGGAGAAGAACCACTATATTCCTAAAGCTGTACCTATGAAATTTGTATTCATTAAATAAAATCTTTCCTTAAAAAAAATAAAAGCAGACAAAAGATCTCAGCAGACACTCAGCCAAACCAGATACACAGATAGCAAGAAAGCATCTGATAGTGTGTTCACTATCATATGCCATTATGGAACTGGGGATTAGAATAACAGTGAATTACTACCACCCAGCCATCAGAGAGGCCAAATTCCAGAACACTGGCAATACCAAACGCTAGTCACAGGAACTCTCACTCGGTGCTGGTAGAAAGGTGAAATGGTACAGCCACTTTGGAAAATTGCCCGACAGTTTCTTATAAAACTAAACATAACCCTACCATAGGATGCAGAAATTGCATCTCTTGGTATTCATTCAAATGAACTGAAAACTGAAATCCACACAAAAACCTGCACATAGCTGCTTATAGTACCTTTATTCAGAATTGCCCAAACTCAGAAACACTCACATTATGTGTGGATAAATAAACTAGCGAATCCAGACAATGGAACATATCATTTGGCACTGACAAGAAATGAGCTAACAAGCCATGAAAAGATATTCAAGAAAAAGAAGTCAATCTGAAAATATATGACTCCAGCTATATGATGTTCTGAAAAAAGCAAAACTGCAGAGCCAGTAAAAAGTTGAGTGGTTTCTAGGAGTGGTAGGGGAGAGAAGAACAGGCAGGGCACGGAAGAATTTTAGGGCAGTTGGAAACCACTTTCTATGCTACCATGATGGTGAAAATCTTCATTTTACACTTGTCCAAATCAATGAAAGTAAACAACCAGAATGAACTCCAGTGTACACAAACTATGGACATGGGGTGATAATGATGGGCCGAGGGCGCTGCATCAGTTCTAACAAATGCATCATTCTGGGGCAGACGGATGCTGATAATGGAAGATGTTGGACCTGTGCAGAGATGAGAAGTGCAAGCAAATTCTAAACTTCCCATGCAATTTTGCTGTGAACCTAAAGTGCTTTACAAAATAACATTTATTAATTAAGCACACAAGGCAGTTGCAAAGGACCACATGTTACAGGGCTTCATGGGTAATGGGATGTCCAGAAAACACAAAAATAGAGACAGAAAGTAGATGAGTATTGCCTAGGGCTGGGAGAGAAGAGTGGAGGTTTGCAGGGTTATGGTGGATGGATGTGAGTTTCTTACAGGGTAATGAAAATATGGGGGCCAGCATTGTGGTATAGTAGGGAAAGCTGCTGCCTTGATGCTGGCATCCCATATGGGCGCTGGTTCGTGTCCAGGATGCTCTACTTCCAATCCAGCCCCCAGTGAATGGCCTGGGCAAAACAGCAGAAAATGTCCCAAGTATTTTTGACCCTGACACCCACCAGTGAGACCCAGATGAAGCTCCTGGCTTCAGCCTGGCCCAGCCCTGGCCATTGTAGCCAACTGGGCAGTGAACCAATGGATGCAAGATTTCTCTCTCTCTCTTTCTCTCTCTGTAACTCTGACTTTCAAAGTAAATAAATCTTTCTTTTTTAAAAAAAGGTAATAAAATATGTTAAAATTGACTGTCATAAAAGAAGCCCAATTTTGTGAATACATGTATAACCATTATAATTAATACTTAATTGGATGAATATTGTATGTGAATTATATTACAACTGTTAAAATGAACTTAGCATGAGTAAAAGACAAAGCTTGATCAACATACAGCACCATCCTCATCATTTGCTGCGAATATTTGTTTGTTTTTGGGATTTATTAGATTTATTATATTTTTTCTTCAGCCCCTCTTGCAGAATGTACTCACAAACTTTAGTCCTGATGTCCTTTGCCAAACAAAGTCATTCCCAAACCATAAACTATAGCTGTTGCCAATAGTAAGCATCAGCCTGGGCCTCCAGAAGTGAGTTTTCCTTTAAATTTCCAAATCACACACTCAGGTAAATATGTTATAGATATTTACAATTTGGAAGATCCAAAGGAATTATAAGCAATAACAAGTGAATGATTACTATATAAGTAAAGAGATTTTTAAAAAAATATTTGCACATTACTGGATTTGGATGTTCACATGTGGGAAGATACATGAACATATTCACACATGCACACACATACACAGCACTATTGGTGGGAAGTTGGGCTCAATAGGCTAATCCTCCGCCTTTCGGTGCCGGCACACCGGGTTCTAGTCCCGGTCGGGGCACCGGATCCTGTCCCGGTTGCCCCTCTTCCAGGCCAGCTCTCTGCTGTGGCCAGGGAGTGCAGTGGAGGATGGCCCAAGTGCTTGGGCCCTGCACCCCATGGGAGACCAGGAGAAGCCTGGCTCCTGCCATTGGATCAGCGCGGTGCGCTGGCCGCAGTGCGCCGGCCGGCCGTGGCGGCCTTTGGAGGGTGAACCAATGGCAAAGGAAGACCTTTCTCTCTGTCTCTCTATCTCTCACTGTCCACTCTGCCTGTCAAAAAAATTTTTTTTAAAAAAAAAAAGTTGGGCTTTTCAAGTGGCTAAGCCAGGGGGTATGTCTAAGAGTGGAACATACAAATTGAGAGATCAATGCCAAGGACCCGTTGCCTCCTGCACTAGGAAAACAAAGTCATCTCCTAAAAATTGCCAACTGATGTAATTTCAGTGTGAGTTTGTGGGAAAACAAAATGAATTTATAGCAAAATCTGCCCGAAATGTTCTGTAAATATCTGAATGCCCCCTAACGTTTCTCTCTCAGAACCATACTCTCCCTAACATCTTTTGTGATCCTCTGTGATCACTGGTGCTAAAATCTCCACATCCTTCCTCAAATTCCCCCAGCTTTGACAGTTCCAGCCTTTTGGGGAGTAGATCAGTGGGTGGAAGCTTGCTCTCTTCTCTCTCTCTCTCTCTCCCTCCCCTCTCCCTCTTTCCCTCTCAATAACTCTACCTTTCAAATAAACAAAATAAATGTGTTCAAAAATACTGGTTACCATGTGATACTTGTACATTTCGATGGGATACAAGGCAGTGTTTCAGTGCACACAGTGTAAACTGACCAAATCAGGTCATGAGTTCTTCCACTTCTGGATGTTCCATCTATGTTGGGCCTCCTGGCCCCTCTCTCCCAGTTCTTTATACCGTGTATAATACACTGTTGTGAACTCTAGTTGCTACCGTGTGCTTTATAACTTTTGATAACCATTTTCTATTGCCAAAGTTTTTTTTAATAGTTGCCACTTTTCTCCATAATAATCCAAGCAGATTTTTGTGTGTGAGTGTGAATTTCTCTAACAAGAAATAAAATCGTAATTTGTTTCTCATTCTGCAGAAGTAATCTCACATTTCATAAAAGTAGCTATTAAGCCTCCAATTCTCATGATTTGGAAAAGTCAGTTATAATTCCCAATCTTTCCGTAGTATCCAAATTAATAATAAACAAATGGAGAGATTTTGATATCAGCATTAATCTGAGAAATGAGAAGTTCGTGATAATGAGATATTACTCCTAGCCATCAGTTTGGCAAGAGTTTTTTAAAAAAAAAAGCACAAAACCATGTGCAGGAAAGAGAATGGAGAAAGAGGAGTCTTCTACTGCTGCTCATGGGAACACACAATGCTGCAGCTTTCTTGGAGAACAGTTTAGAAACAATCCTACCATTACTGCTTCTACCAGGAGTAAGAACAAGAACTGACATACTGGGTTACTGTTAGAACTGTACATACCTCTGAATAAAGTATTGCCATCTCAAGCTGAGATAAAGATCAGCAGTTTATAAGAGATTGAAATAAGTTTCAAAAATTGCCATTTTTTTGTTCCATACTTTTGTAGATGACAGAACTACATATGTGTAAATCCCCTCTCCCCCAGCAAATCATCCACCTAAGCAAATACCCCTGGGAAACTTTCAGACCTACTGACAAAGTGTGATCATCCTTTCTAAAGCCTATTACCTACTCCTACCTCTACCTGGTTTCTTACTCCAAGCACTCTTAAAATTACTTAAACTGATATGATTGCTTACATTTTATAACCATGCAAAGATCAAAGAAGAATTAAATCTTACTATATGCACTTGTTTTATTTCTTTAAAGAAAGCTATTGAGAAAGTACTCTGGCTATATTTATTTAGCCTTCATATACTTCTTGAGCAAAACATTAACATGTATTTTAGCTATCTTTTGAGAAAGGCCTTTGGCCTATTGAACTTTCTTATTGATTATTGTCGATACATAAGAAAACCATGGCAAATTTAGCTAGTATTCAAGTAGCTGACTGACCTCTGAGTACCACTAACATAGAGTTGATACATTTGGGTTCTGAATAGCCCAAAAATCATTGTCCTCTACTAATGATAACTTTTTTCCTCACTTACAAAGTTATCTTTTCTTCCTATTTCATGCCTTATTGCCTTGACTCAAACGTCTCCAAATGGTTTGGTTTTATAGCGCTTATATTGGTAGGAAGCCTTGTCTTGTTGCTAATTTAAATAAAAGTATTTCTGGTAATTTCTTTAAAAGATATTTTGGGATCTTGCAAAAGGATTTTCCTGATCCTATTTTAATTTAATTTTAAAGGTCAGGAATTGGTCATTAAAATTTCATTAATTTTTTTGATAAGCGTCAGAATACTGTAGTCTCTTTGATTGGGCCTGTTAATATGAATGTATGTATACTTCCTGGGATTTCCCCAGTAGCTTATAAAGGGTTAGCTTTCAGAATGTTCAGTCTGACTTGTCATAAGTCTATGAGGGTTTTCATACTATATTCATGAAGTCACTTGTATTTGCTAATTGTTAAATTTTACAAGGCTGGGTTCTTAGGCATATGCTGGCTGTTGAAAATAACCAAAAAAAAGTGCTAACTTTTATGTTGTCAAATTGTTTCCATAATATAGTAAATTTACCTGTTTCCTTAAAATTAGGAAAGAACAATTACCAGTAAAATTATCTAGCCCTACTGTCCTTTTTGCTGTGTGTGCATATACCTGTGTGTGGTGTTGTTTCACAGTAATGGATGGAACCTGTGGCCATGTCTTAAGCACGTCTTAAGATGTGCTTAGAAGAATGGGCCATCAAAGAAGGCAGTACCTTTCTCTGAAGGGAGGAGAGAACTTCCACTTTGACTATGGCCTTGTCTAAATAAGATCAGAGTTGGTGAACTCAAGAGGCTTCCATAGCCTTGGCAACTCATGACAAGAGCCTCGGGTGATTACTGACATCATAAATAAGAGTGTCCATTGTTAAATCAACAACAGGAGTCACTGTGCACCTACTCCCCATGTAGGATCTCTGTCCTTAATGTGTTGTACTATGTGAATTAATGGTAAAACTACTACGCAAACAGTACTCTATACTTTGTGTGTCTGTGTGGGTGCAGCCTGTTGAACTCTTTACTTAGTATATAGTAAGTTGATCTTCTGTATATAAAAATAACTGAATGGAATGGTAAAGGAAGTGAGAGATGGGATAGTTGCGGGTGGGAGGGAGGTTATGGGGGGGGGAAGCTGCTATAATTCAAAAGTTGTACTTTGGAAATTTATTTTTATTAAATAAAAGTTAAAAAAAAAAAAAGATGTCCTTAGGATGTCTACATCCCATATCAGAGTACCTGGGTTCAAGTCCCAATCCTGCTTCCAGTTCTATCACCTGAGAGTGTATACCCTGGGAAGCAGCAGGCAATGGCTCAAGTGTTTGGGTCCCTGCCACACAACGGGGGACCTGGATAGAGTTCTGGGCTTGGATTCCTGCCACTCATGAGGAAGACCTGCATAGAGTTCCAGGCTCCTGGCTTTGGCGTGTCCCACATCCCTGGCTGTTGCAGCCATGTGCAGACTGAAACAGTGGACTGAAGATGTCTTTCTCTCTTTGTCTTTGTCACTCTGCCTTTCAAATAAATAAAATGAATCTTACAAAAAAGGCTCTACCTAAGTAGATCATTTGTACTTAATTTTAAATTAATGAAACTAAAATTTTCATGATTTATATTTCCTCAAAAGTGATCATTTAATTGTATTTTCATATACCTGACTTGAACATAGAATCCTTTGTGTTTTCACATTTCTTTTTTATCCATTATACTCTTCGTCATGCATACTTTTAATTTTTATTCCACTAACATTTATCTATTGCTTTGATATATCATTTCATTTATTATTCCATCTCTTTCTATAAATGTTTTCTTATTTTCATTAGCTATTTTAAGGGTGCAAAAAGAATGAAAAAGATGTATATCCTCTATTTATAAAGTTCTCATATAAGTATCTGTTGCTTCAATTAATTGCAGAATTAGAATTTTCTTATAATTTTTGGCAAATTGCTCTACTGATGGTTGGAACAAAAGCTATCAATGTCTACACAACAATTGTGCATGTCATTATTGTCTTGCTTTTGATCTGATTTATTTTGATGGTACATTGTGTGGGGTATTGTGGTTTCTAATTATTACCTCATGGTAAAGAAAAATTTTTCAAAAATAAATTTATCCACGTTTCCCCTAAAGCTTGCCTTGAATTATTCTCTGCTTGGAATTAATATTTTTAGCCTCTTTATTTTTGTTACCTTTGCCCGATAAATATTGGCACATTCTTTATTTACATCTTTTCAGTTATAGCGTTGGTTATTGTTGTAATTAGGATGGTTTTATGGGTTTTAGTAAATATGCTACATATTGGTTGGTTTGACTCCTGCTTTTCTCCTTGTAAATTTAAATCTAAACTTACAGGGTTTCCAGGAAGGGGTGGATTTGGACCATTCATCTTAATTAATTTCATACTGGATGAGCACAGCTCAGGGATACGAACTGCGCTTCAAGCAGGAACGGAGCCTTCGTATGCCTGGTTGAGTCAATGATGCGTTAGGGAAATAGCTAAACATCAGCTGTTGCCTGCACCTCCCTTTTTGTGACTGGAATCGGGCAGCTATTGCTTCCTTCTCCCCTGAGTGGCAATGCAGCAGGAGTATGCTTCAGGCAGGGGACAATCCTGCTGGCCTCATTCTCTGCCTCCAGGGTGCATTACTGGGAATACTGTGTTAGTGATCTTTCCCAGTCAGCTGGCGCTTTGAGAATTTAAACGATTTATAAGATGGATATGATAGTCCAAGGGAGAGATGTCTAAAAACTGAGGGTATCTGCATTAAAAATCTACATAAAATCTTTAACAGATTTTTGTATTAGAAAAGAGCTGTCATTTTCTCTCCCAAATAGTGCTCACACCCAAATAATTCTATGAAATCAATCTTGTCAAAGTGACCGCATCGTATTATCTCACACAAAAGATCACTTTCAAAGATTTTTTTTTTCCTGCCACCAGGAGCTGGAAAATACATCAAGTCTCGAGTTCACAAGTAGCTGCTGTGACCAGAGTGAAAGTGTAGCCGGGGGGAAATAAATCACTCTGAATCCGGCCAGTCAAACGAACGGCCAACTGCTTGTCACTGCCAAGCCTCTTATTGCTTCCAGTGACTTTTATCCACACACATTCTAATTCATCATAGATCCAGTTCCACAAAAGGTTTGTGAAGCTGTATAGGTTGGTCGAGGCATTCCTCATTTCTAAAGCATCTATATACCACATAGCGTTGATTGAAGCATATACATTTAAACATCTGTACAACACACTGGGAACTCCCGGTGTGTTTAGGTTCAAAAGTTTGCATCTACAGAGGGCCCCGTCATATAATGTGTCTGCCTCCAAAAGTGAGCTTATTATACAAGTCAAAAAAATTATCCCTAAATATCTCTAACATCAGCCCTACATTGTGAGGCCCTAGAGTCCTGGACACCAGCCACACTGCTCTTTTATTTCTCTTAAAAGGCTGATTGTCTCCTTTTTGTATTATTGGAAGATAAGATCTGTTTAAAGATAGGAAAAGCAGAACTTTATACTAGAGTAAATAATGGTATTCTCCTCCCCTGTCCTCTGCCCACCACTCCTTCCTCTCCACCTCTCCTTTTTGGCTAAGCATATGATGCAGATTTTGTTGGCTAAATATAGCTATGGCAGAATGCTAGCCTATACGTATTGCCAGACCTGTGTCTCCTCTCTTACAGCTGTGCAAATGTGAAATGAAAATGCACGCATGTGAACGTACACATTCTTACCTCTACAGACACACAACTGCTTATCAAGAGACCCAGACACAGGCAAAAGGGAGAAAACAGTGTCCCAGGAAGACAGACCAGGGTGCGCAAGATCTTGTGGTAAGAAGGAACACAGACAACACTAACACTTGATGTGAAAAGCGAGAAGAAAACAAGGAACAGAAAGCTCAGTGAAAGGGCAAGTGACTCAGTCATTCACAGGCACCTTCTAGAAGCAAAGCTCCAGGACCTGTGTGTCTGAACACAAATCCCCCACTTCCCGCTCACAAGCCTAGAACTCAGATTTGCTTGACCAACGGTGGATGTTAAGTGAAAGCTTTTCGCCCGTTTCATTACACGATTTTGCTTCGTCCCTCGGACACAGATTGAAGCATGGACCAACATTTCTTTGTGCCAGTGTGCTCTAAACACTGGGTTTAATACGCTTTTCTGAATGTGTAATTCTGACTCAGAAACCCGTGACTGGGGTCATAACACTTCTTTGGCATACTTAATTCTCTAGTCTACCTAACAGATCCAGCCAAAAGTACTGGAGCTTTTTTGAGCTTATGGTTTCTCCCTACAAAAAGTGTGTATTTTAAAAAAATGACAGAATGAGGGGGGCCAGCGCTGTGGCATAATAGGCTATGCCTCTTGCTGTGGCACTGGAATCCCACATGGGTGCCGCTTTGTGTCCTGGCTGCTCCTCTTCTGATCCAGCTCTCTGCTTGTGGACTGAGAAAGCAGTAGAAGATGATCCAAGTGCTCGGGCCCCTGCACCCATGTGTGAGACCTGGAAGAAGCTCCTGGCTCCTGGCTTTGGATCAGCTCAGTTCTGGCCATTGTGGTTGTTTGGTGGGGTGAACCAGTGGATGGAAGACCTTTCTCTCTGTCTCTCCCACTCTCTGTAACTCTGCCTCTCAAAAAAATAAAATAAAATAAAATCATAAAAAAAATGCATCAATGAGCCTGATACCTAATACAGTCCCAGGGACAATTGCCTGAATGGATTCAATTCTCCCCATTAGATTTTCCATAATGGAAACTACCCCTTTCTTTGGAAAACCTGGCTCTCGCTACCACCTTTGGAGGTAACTTGCTCACGTCACAGTCTCCTTACTCACATTTTGCTGCTTTTGAAACCAGGGGACCAATCTATGGTAATCTCAGAAAAAAGATGCACAGATTCCCCAGGTCTTTGTGGCTATGCTACTGTGAATACACAACCAGAAGAGAAGAGTTGTCATCTGATTGCCTTCTCCCACCACAGAAAACCGATTTACTTAATTGCTTGTGCTTAAGGGGAATGCCATCTTGTATGGCTCTCTGCTTTATACTGATGGGAGAATATTAAGTTACTAATGGCAGCAGTCAATAAAAAACATTCATAGGCCATGAACTAGCATGTTAGGGAAAGAATAGAACTGGCAAGTGATAGCACTGATTTATGAAATTTCACGTTTCAGATACTTGACTCTTGTACAGCAATGACTTTATGCCTTCTCTATCAGTGCTGAGGAAGTCAGGAGAGTTAAATTATATTACAAACTCAAATGCTCTTAACTCCAAGCTGCTCTCACAGAAAACAGCAATCTGGCTCAGTCTTAGTGTTTGTTTGCAACTGGCTGACACATATTGCAATCAAAATGCTTTGGATTTTCAGTCTTTCAATACACACTTATTTAGCATTAGCTAAGACAGAGGGCACTGGCTTAGACAAAATATTATCAACAGTTTACAATCCAGCTGAGAAATGAATCACACACATAATCATCTACGTTATATGGCAAAGGTAACTAATGTTTCAAATTGAATCATTTATCTAAGAATTACAGTGGTCCAGAGAGGATATATTCCCAGATCCCCAGTGGATGCTGGGAAGCCACATATAGAACAGAATACTTTATATTCAACTGTTGTTCCTATACATGCATACCTGTGATGCAGTTTAATTTATAAGTTCTGCATAGGATCTAAGGGATGAACAATTACTAACAATAAAATGAGCAAGTATAATAATTACTGCAATAAAAGTTATTTCAAAGAGATGAGTGTTGGCACTGTGGCACAGCAGGTTAAGCCGCTACCTGCGACACTGGCATCCCATATGAGTGCCAGTTCGTGTCCCAGCTGCTCCACTGTCAAAGATCTACTTCCCTACTAATGCACCTGGCAAGGCAGCAGAAGATAGTCCAACTGTTTTGGGTCCTGCCACCCATGTGAGAGATTGGAGGCAGTTCCTGGCTTCAAGCTTCGGCCTGGCCCAGCCCTGGCTGTTGTGGCCATTTGAGGAGTGAAGCAGCAGGTGGAAGGTCTCTCTCTCTCTTACACGCACACTCTCTCTCTCTCTATCACTCTCTCTCCTCCCTACCCCTGTCCATTTCTCTGTAACTCTGCCTTTTGAATAAATAAATAAATGTAAAAATAATAAGCATGAACTATTTTGTTCTGGAATTTCTCCTTTAAGACTTTTTGACCCTCGTTGTCCACAGGTAGTGGAAGTGGAGAAAGTAAAATGGTGGGAAAAGAGGGACTACTGTATACATTTAAGGGAGGTACTGGGTCATCGCCTTTTTGACACCAGATAACGGGTCATTATGAAGCGAACATTTTAGTCTTTTATCTTTCCCTTGTCTTCTGCACAAGGAAGGGAAAATCATGAGGGATGCTGAGCATGAAATAAGGGAACTGAATTAGTGACTTTTTAATAAAAATCGACATTTAAAGCAGAGGTAAAACAAATGCTATATGTTGTAACAATTGGTAAAATTCCCAATAGCCTTAAATCAGTCAGAACAATTAATAAACTAGCACTCTTTTTCTTTTCTTTAAAAAATTCTGGAGGCCGGCACCGTGGCTCACTAGGCTAATCTTCTGCCTTGCGGCGCCAGCACACCGGGTTCTAGTCCTGGTCGGGGCACCGGATTCTGTCCCAGTTGCCCCTCTTCCAGTCCAGCTCTCTGTTGTGGCCCGGGAGTGCAGAGGAGGATGGCCCAAGTGCTTGGGCCCTGCACCCACATGGGAGACCTGGAGAAGCACCTGGCTCCTGGCTTCGGATCAGCGCAGTGCGCTGGCCGAGGCGGCCATTGGAAGGTGAACCAATGGCAAAAGGAAGACCTTTCTCTCCGTCTCTCTCTCTCACTGTCCACTCTGCCTGTCAAAATAAAAATACTGGAAATGTCTTTATTATGTTCCTTTTTTAACAAAAAGTAAAAATCTACCCTAATCAGCATAAAATCAATTGTATAAACTAATATTTTTGTTCACCACAAAACTTTCCAGAAGGTAGTTTTTTTTAACTCAAAGTTAAAAACTTGTACTTTCATATCAGAAAAGTTTTATGATTCGAATCAACGAGTACTCTTAAAACTGAGTAAAACAGGTGATACACATAGAAATGATATTGCTATTGAGCTTAATTGTGACTAGAATTCTAAGCATCTCAAGGACCTCTTCCTTCTAAAAATGTCCCTGTCGGGGTCCCAGGGCTGCCATAACGATGTGCCACACCCTGTGGTGCCTTGTAACAGCAGAAATCCATCTTCTCACAGATGCAAAGGCTCCAAGTGTGCGATCGCGGTGTTGCAGGGCCAGGCTCCTTCCCAAATCTCAAGCAGAGAGCCTTTCTGAGCTCCTGGCAGCCCAGCTCGTCTATAGCTTGGGCAGCACCACTCCAAAGCCCGCACCATTGTCTGGTGGCCATGGCACTGTGTGCCAGTCAAACAGCCATGCTTTATAAGGGCATCTGCTACATCGCATCAGTGCCCACCCCTTCCAGGGTGACTCCACCTTAATCTAATTGCTACTGCAATAACCTATTCCCAAATAAGGTCACATTGTGAAGTGCTGGGCACTAAGGTTTGAGAACAACTTTCAGAGGAACCAATTCAACTCATCACGTCATCGCCTTTAGCTACCTAGGAGGCTAATACATGAATAGGTGTATGTATATATAAGCATACAGGTTATAAGAAGTTGTTGTCAGATGAATTTAGCCCAGTTGATTAGTGAATGCTTTTCTGCTTTAGTGATGCCAACATATTCACTCCTTACAGACCAACCCTGGGCTTAGCTAAGCATCACTTGCCCATACACCTGAGCCAAACAGAAAGAAGCTATCTCTGTGTCAGTGCAAAGAGTCTGCCTCACACTTCTGGATTACCAGATGTGCGACCAGCTGTGAGGTCTACCATTAGCCCCAGGATCTCACCAGCATCGAGTCACTTGTTAATTAGTCTCCTACAAGTACCAGCTTTTCCATGGTATCACTGATTCTTGCTAATGTGGAACCATCACAGATGAGGACACAATGGAATGGAACATTGGAGAACACTTGTGTCGTGGAGCTTGGTGTTCCACCACTGATGAACTGAGTAACTGCAGCAACTTAATAAATTTAACAAATCGTCTGGTTTTGCACTTGTAAAACAGTCTCGCTGCTAATGTCTAGTGCAGTTGTAAAGATCACTTGAGAAGAAGCACTTGCTTTGACACAGTAACTGAGACATAGCCTTGGAAGAGACATCATAAACATTTCATATTGAAAAACGCTATTGGTCCGCAGATACTTTAAAAAGTGCACCAAGGGCGGCAGTTGAGCCTATCAGTTTAAAATGTCAGGGCATCCCTCACCAGACTGTCTGGGTTTGAGTCCCAACTCTGGTTCCTGACTCCATCTTCTTGAAATTGCAGACCCAGGGAGACGGTGGTAATGACTCAAAGAGTTGGGTCCTTGCTACCCATGTGGGAGACCTACATTGAGTTCTCAGCTCCTGGCTGTGGCTTGGTTCAGCCCTGGATACTGTGGGTATTGGGAAAGTAAATGACTGGTTGGGAGTACTCTCTTGCTCAGTCTCTGTCTCTCTCTCTCTCTCCCTCTCATTCTCCCTTTCTCTCTGACTCTGAAAACAAAGTTCATAGGAAAAAATGGAAGTAAAAGGTAAGCTTATTTTGGTACCAAAAAACTGAAATACATGCATACTTCTTTTTCAAAATACACAGTTTCCAGGAATATTTCAAACATTTTTGTGCCAAAACAAACTTATCTTGTAATTCCTTTTTTTAGGAACTACGAAGTCCCTTGTATAAGAAAACTCTTCACAAGTGGGATACTAACAACAACATTGTCCTGAAAAATAACATTTAATATAAATGTGCAAATGCATCGATTTTAAACAAAATTACAGGTCCAAGTAAGTATGCTAAATTTCTGGTAAAAGCAAAAGCAAAAGCAAATCAAAACAGAATTGAGAATTCAGATTCAGTTATTTAACAAACAGTTCTAGAGCATTGCCTAGGTGGCAGGCACATTTTTAGAAGCAGTGTGTCAGAGAGATGTGTAATATAAAAATCATGAAGAAAGTGTCAAAACTTACCCCACCAACTTTCTCAAAGTGAGATCCATCTTTCTTAAAATCCGTGAGGACCCCATTGAAATACCAGGTAAACATGATGTCCAACAGGGGGTCGTGTTGCACCTGGCAGGGCAAAATGACACTTTCGCCTACTGAGACATCCATGTTGGATGGTGCCAAAGTTATTCTTGTTGGTTCTATTGGGGAAATAATTTTTAAGCAAAACTTTAGCATTTTTTGTTATGATGAGTGCAATCTCTGCAAACTATCTGGTAATTTACAATGGATATGTCTGCATATGCATAGGTATATACAAAAATCTACATTGTAACAAACCTTCAAGTTTAAAACCAACATTTGATGTGCACTTATGACACATTTCACTAGATCCAAAAACTCTTCTTAAAGGGATTAGGATATCTGATTTTATAGATTATGTAAGTTTAAAAATTAAAGCCACCTGTAGATATGAGTTAAAATAAGACTAGCAAAATCAAGTTCAACTTAATTTTATCGTATTTCGAAATGCAGGGGATTAAAGAGAAACTACTATGTTTTCACCAAGTTTGAATGGCTACCAAATATAATAGTACCAAAAAATATAAATAGACTAAAACACTTGCAAACAATGTTTGGACTGGGTACAGTGGAAGGAGTACTATGTTGAAACATTAACTAATGTCTGGTTTTCCCCAATACAAATGTCCACATGCACATTTTCCCCTGTCATCACCACAAACCCACCTATTGAGAATTCAACTTCTCTTGCTCCCACTTTCCCACTGCTAGTCCTCATGTTGCAGCCAAAACTTTGAATCATTTAGTCTACTTGTCTGCAATTAATCTATCAAATTCCCTCTTCACCCCAGTGCAGGCTTTGGACCCCCACATTCAACTGCTCCAATTAAGATTCCCAGTACTCGCTCTGCTTGGTTTCCTGGGGTAATCTTGGGTCTTGCATTACATGGCCTCTCAGCTATATGCAGTATCCTTGGTCATTATCTTCTACTTGGTACACGTGGTACACCTGTTTTCTGGAATACCATACTCTTCTAGCTTTCTTCTGCCATGCTGATCACTCCTTTTCTGTCTCCTAATATGGTCCCTCTACTTCCTCTAAATTTCTTAAGATGGAAAGTCTCAAGCTCAGTCCTTGGTTTCTTAAATTCCCCATCTTCTCTCTCTCTCTCTCTCTCTCTCTCTCTCTCTCTCTCTGTGATTTCATCTAGGCTCTTGCCTTCAAGGACCCGTGTGTATGACAACAATTCCCAAATACCTATCTCCATCCTTGATGTCTCTCCTCAAATCCACATTCACATGGCCAACTACATACTCAGGATCTCCACTTGGGTGTTGTTTTCCATTACTCCCTTCAGTGCATGTAGAAGAACTAAATTCTTAACACTTTTCAGGCACAGCCAACTCTGCCCTTGGCAAATGAAATCTAAGTAAGAGTTATGTGTGGCACTAACAGGCAGAAGTCTGCAAGAATGAACATGTAATTTGGTGTGTCTTCTTTCCCTTTCCAGGGTTATGGGATATATCCCAGATGATGGAGACACAGGACCCCTGTGAGTGTGAGTGAGGACGGTACAGCTGACTCACCATGGATTGTAGTGAATAAAATGTAAACGTGTGGTATTTTTGACCCACTGAGATTTTAGTAAATCCATGATCTGCTTTACAGAGACAGAGTCAAATAAACATATACTCAATGTGCCTATCTTTCTCCTTCTCAAATCTGTCCAACCCATCTCTACTGTTTTTACTATGATTCTTCCAGCTGTTTATCAAACAACCTGAAGCCACCCAAGACTACTTCTTTCACATTTCACACCCAAATTGTCTGTTGAGTCCATGTGTAGAATATATGCAGAATCTGACACCATCCTATCAATTTTTCTGGTGTCACCCTCATTTGGATTATTTTTATCTTCTGCCTCTTCTGCCTGGTTTATAGCAATTCTCTCTCTCTCTCTCTCTCTCTCTCTCTCTCTCTCTCTCTCTCTCTCTTTTTCCTCTTTTTTTGACAGGCAGAGTTAGACAGTGAGAGAGAGAGACAGAGAGAAAAGTCTTCCTTTGCTGTTGGTTCACTCCCCAAATAGCCACTACGCTGGCGTGTTGCACCGATCCAAAGACAGGAACCAGGTGCCTTTCCTGGTCTCCCGTGCAGGTACAGGGCCCAAGCACTTGGGCCATCCTCCACTGCACTCCCTGGCCACAGCAGAGAGCTGGCCTGGAAGAGGGGCAACCGGGACAGAATCTGGCGCCCAGACCAGGACTAGAACCCAGTGTGCTGGCGCTGCAAGGCGGAAGATTAGCCTAGTGAGCCGCGGCGCCGGCCGCAGCTGTCTCTTGAGATCTCCTTTCCCTCTATCCTTGTACTATAGTCTCTTCTCAACTGGAATCCATTAGAAATGGATTTTATATCACTCCTTTCCTCTTCTCAAAATCTTTTCAATCTAACTGAAAGTTGAAATCCTAACAAATCTATACATAATACTTGTCCCTGGGGCCGGTGCTGTGGCACAGCAGGTTAACGCCCTGGCGTGAAGCTCTGGCATCCCAAATGGGTGCCAGTTCTAGTCCCGGCTGCTCCACTTCCAATCCAGCTCTCTGCTAGGGCCTGGGAAAGCAGTACAAGATGGCCCAAGTCTTTGGGCCCCTGCACAGACCTGGAAGAAGCTCCTGGCTTCTGGCTTCGGATCAGCGTAACTCCAGCTGTTGCAGCCAATTGGGGAGTGAACCATCAGATGGAGGACCTCTCTCTCTCTCTCTCTCTCTCTCTCTCTCTCTCTGCCTTTCTTTCTCTCTGTGTGTAACTCTGACTTTCAAATAAATAAATCTTTACAAAAAAAAATTAGTTGTCCCTAAGGAAACTTCACCTCTACAAAACTTTTGTTGCAAATTTTCCTTCTCGGTGATTCTGACCATCCTAATCATATTTACACTCATGCCCCCATATTACCCTCTCTACTTTCTCAATGGTTTACAACTTTTTTCCTTTTAATAACTTCCTTTCTTCTTAGTCTTACTGCCCATATTTCTTCTACCTCTGGTAGAGGGTCATACTCTGGGGAAAATATCTTTTTCCAAGTGTTTCTTCACAGAGCCCAAGCAGTTGGAACCTAATAGGTGTACCTTTTGTTTTTTCTTGAATGGATAAAGAAACAAAATATATCCATAGCTTGAAGTGGTTCTTACTAATATTGAGTTATTTCATGGATATTTCCAGAAAATAACAATGACAATGAAAAAGAGAAAGTGACAGAAGAGTAGCAGTAATTCTTACTGCCCATCATTCCAGCCCAGAAACCAACATGGTCCCCTGGGCACCCTGTATTGTGCCAAAGAGAGATTTAAAAATTATGCCCTTAACTTTCATACAAATGAGGCAGGCACTGTGGTGCAGCAGGTCGGGCTACTGCTTTGGATGCCCCACTCCATATCCAAGTGCCTGGTTCGTGACCTGGCTGCTCTATGCTTGTGATCCAGCTTGATGTTAATATGCTTGGAGAGGCGGTGGATGATGGCCAAAGCACTTAGGTTCCTGCTACCCACATGGGAGACCTGGAAGAAGTTCCTGGATCATGCCTTCTTCCTGGCCTAGCCTGGAAGCTCCTGGCTACTGGGGAGCAAACCAGCAGATGGAACATCTGTCTCCCTCCCTCTCTATCAGTCTTTAAAATCAACATCTTTAAAAAAAAATAAAAACACATGTGAAATCACAGATTCTGCCTACAAAGTGTACAACATTTTGTGAAAAATATGCAATTAATTTTTTGATCATAATATACCATACAGTTTATCACTCAGTAAAGTCATCTTAAAAAAAATATATACCTACCTGTAACCACCAAATGTGTTGTTCCATTCGCTTTCCCAAACTGGTTTTCTGCTGTACAGGTGTACATTCCAGTATCAGCTTTGGTCACATTGGTTATTTTGAGTCCTCCCTCTTTTGAGAAAGAAATTCTAAAGGAAAAACAAAGTAGATAAATACATATAAAAAACACTGTTTTTCCAAATAAAGTGCGTATTTTAAACAGAATGTGTTGCCTTAAGTTAGTATTTTTAAGGTATGATAAACCAGCTCTTAGTCTTTAGGGAATATAGACAATTAAAAGAAAATTTACACACACACAGTTGAGTGAAAACAACATGCTCTACAAATTTTAACTTTTCATGATATTTTTACGCAGGATTACTTAACACCATTACTTAACATTATATCTAATTTGGGAGATGTCTTTATCAAGTAAGTGTGAAATGTTTTCCAAAAATATATGTTGTGGTAGATTACTCACGGGTTAGCCTTAAACTTTTGGGAAAATAAAAGTAGACATGGCATTATTTCTCTTAAAGATACTTGGTGCAGCACTTATGTCATTACTTGGGATGTTTGCTTCCCATATCAGAGTTCCTGACTCAACTCCCGGCTCTTCTGCTTCCTACCCAGTTTCTTGCTAATGTGCATTCCAGGAGGTAGCAGGTGACAGCCCCTGTACTCCTGTCCCTGCCACCCATGTGAAGACCCAGACTGAATTCTGGGCAACTGACTTCAACTTGGCCCAACTTGGCTTTTGCAGATATTTTGCAGGTATTTGGGGGAGTGAAACAGCAGATAAAAGATAGCTATTCATTTGTTTCTCTCCTTTTCAAATAAAATGAAAGTACATAATAATTTTTTTAATTTAAATGAGTATGAGAAATAAGAAACCTGCTTGGATTTCACTATAAACTAGGAGAATCACGTTCAACCAAGGGGGAATACAAATTCGGATTTGAAAAAATCACAAAACAAGCAAACAACAAACAAAGAAAACATTTGCACGGTCACTTGTGGGCTACCTCCAAGTATCCAGGCAACTCAAATTAGCATTCCTCAAAAGAGCATGCACCTGAAATAGATAGTTTGATCAGGAACTACCTAATTAAGGAAAAATAAATAACTGCCTGACAGGTGGCAATGACTAAGGGAGTCCTGGCCATTACACTGTGAGCAAGATAGAAAGTGTCTACCTTCATGGCAGTAAGATTTTAGTGAGTGGCACAGACCATAAATGGGTAAGTAAACATAAGAAGCTCAAAGTTTTGAGAAGTACCCTGAAGGAGATCAACAGGCTGATACAGTAGAGTCATTGCTTGCTAAAGTGTTTCCAGGACAGGGGTACTTCAGACAGCTCTTCTCGAGGATGTCATTTGGACTAAGACAGATGAACAACATGAGGCTAACCTCTCATTTGTCTGATACTGCTATCTTGATTGCCTGACTGGTTTACCCATAATTATATCCCTTCCTTTGAATTCCTAAAATCATTGCTATCTTTGCCATGCATCTAACATTTGGATTGCCTTATATTGATTATGGTGTCTTTGATATTTGAGTGTTGTACCTATGCAAATGGATAAAACTTCAGTTTTGCAGCCCCCACTGTCAACAATCATCGTACATGGTCAATGAATACCTTCAACTTCTAGGTCACTGAGTTTCTGATTTGGGTACCAGAAAGCAGAGACAGGTAATTTCAAACATCTTCTCATGCTGTGTGTGAATTAAGGTAGCAGCTCACCTTCCACTACAAATATAGAGCTACTGGGTATACAGAAAGAACAAGACATCCATTGGTGTATTAGATTTCACAACTAATTGTGCAAACCTATCTTCATGACCAAGCTAAAACAAGAAACAGTTTCCAATGCCAGGCCTAACAAACTTAGGAATCACATGAAGACTCCAAAACAAACATACTGATTCTCAAACAATGCAAACTCCTAGTCTATTGTAAACTTTTGAGCTAATTAGATATTTTCTTCCTAAATTGGTTCTTCCAGTAAATTTTAAGAGGCCCACAGGGCATTTCGAAAACATAAAAATAAACAATATTCAGTAAATGGATGGAGTAACTGTTTCTCGACAGCAAACCTTCAATAACCCACGCTTCCCTACAGAGACTCAAAGTGAAAATTTTATACCACTTCACTATAAATGCAATTGCTTTCTAAGCTTCCTGGCAACAGGTTTTTCTACCAATGGGTAGAGCTGAAAATGCAGATAACAGTGAATGACTCTAGTCTTGGCACAAACAGATGAAAATTTATGAGATTAACATTCAGAAATATGGTACCCAGTTTGCTTGAGAAATGTGCAATTTAAATCACTGTGGCATTTTAATTCCTTGATCAGTTTTATAATATACCTTTATATGTACCTTTTTATTGGTCTTGCCTTTTGTGGTGAGAGGTTAATTATTTCACTTAACTTTGTGCAGTCTGTGCTTAGTTTGGGATAAGTAAAGGTAATTGCTCTAAGCTGCTCTAATGGTCCATGCTGTAATTCAGTGATGGCATTGAATTTATGACTGTTAAAAAACTCTGTCTGGCTGGAAAGTAAACTGTTGTCTAGGCAACATTGACCTGCGCTTTATGATGATATTTCAACATCCATAATAACACAGTGTGTTTTAGAATGGGAAAAGGGTGGAGTATTATGCATGCAAAGCAGGAGAGTTCCGAAAATATTGTTTCTCCCTTGCCTATGTTCTGAATATTACGGTAATTTATTCAACTTGGATTTTAACAAACATGCTGCAAGTCTACATTTTCTCAGGAAGCACATCTCAGTGGAGATGAGATCACATGAGATCGTAATGATTAAACTGCTCTATAGGAAATAACAAGGCTATTTTGGATGGCACTTTCTGAGTACATATTCCAAGAGATGGATGCTTACAATTAGCTCTAGGAGAAAAGTATTCACAATGCATATATTACAGGATAAATAATGACAGTTAGGAAAAGCAAATATATATTGATGAAAATGCCTAAGACGTAGATGTCAGCAAGGAAGAGCATGTAGTATATGTTCTTTTTTTTTTTTTTTTTTTTTTTTTTTTTTTTTTTTTTTTTAACTTTTATTTAGGATATAAATTTCCAAGGTATGATTTATGGATTACAATGGGTTTCCCCCCATATTTTCCCTCTCCCCCCACAACCCTCCCCCCTTGCCCGCCCCCTCCACCCTTTTGTTCACATCCAGATTCGTTTTCAATTCTTTTTGTATACATGTGATCAATTTAGTATGTGTTAAGTTATGAATTCGTCCCTTTGCCCTCATATAGTAACACAAAGTGAAATATAGTCTTTGAGTTCTCATTTTAGCATTGAGTCACTTTGTATAGCACATTAAAGACAGAGATCCTACATGAAATATATATATATATATATATTTGAGACTGATAAATTTTTTTTTGATGCAGTTTCCAATGTAACACTGAGTTTTTCTTTTTTTTTTTTTTTTTTTTTTTCCCTTTTCGATTATCTTTGCTCTCACCCCCACATGCTTGGTGAAATATCTGCTCCTCCATAAGTGTTCAGACAACCTGCAAACAGCATGTAGGAAAACGACACAAAGACTTTCCATTCTTTCAGCTGTACCAGTTGGGCCTTTCACCTCATAAATTCAACAGTGTTAGTTTAGTGATTCCTTGGTGAGAAAATCTCCAAGGAAAAGAGAACAGGGAAGATTCAAGATGTAATTACCCTTTGAGTAAGGACCAGACTAATCAGCCGCTGGGTTATTTTGTTGGCCATGCACATTCCAGAAAGAGACACCTGGGGTCTTATAAAAAAACGAGTTTGGCTGCCGTCTCTAACCTAGAGAGTTCACAGAAATTAACACGTCTTCATATTCATAGAAAAGAACCAACACTGGGGGAACATTTACTTCACGTCTATGAAACCTTTCCAAATGCATATTGCTATGACAAGTATACTTAGAGCTAAATTCATCCTAACCCATGAGACGCAGGCATTCACCTGCTTGAAATATTTGCATCTTTACACAAAGGGGTGTCTGCAACAATCATAAATACTCAGATGTCCAAAGTAGTAACACAAACAGAAAAAAAGATACAAAGGAGACAAACAATTCTCCGATGGCTTATATATTAAAAGAAAATTTCAAAGGGCATACTTATGAAGGTTCAAAATGCTCCATTTACTTGAAACTATCCTTTCTCTGCCTCAGAGATGGATTTCTGGGTCAAATCACTGGAAATGAGAATGTCAGCTGTATTACCTATGTTTAGGATAGAGCAAAAGCAAACCTGCTTTGGAGAGAACATGGTTTGTGATATTTCAGTCCTGAATTAGATGGACTTAACCTCCCTAGCACACGTGTACAACCACAGGCCCTTGCAGCAAGTGGTAAACCCCTTGACTGCACAGTAAAGAGAGCAGCAGAATTTGCTCACGCTCTACAGGCAGGACACCAAAGAGAACGCAAGGGAAGAGCTGAGCTATAAGGTCAGTGTCTTCCACCAGAGTTCAGAAGTCAGACACTCTCCCTGGACAGAGGGTGTTGGAGAAAGACCCGGATGTTGCTTCTACTTAGGGGCTGGATGCCCTGCAATGGAAGTCACTTCCAACAAAATTCTATTGTACAAGATTCACTGTGTGCATGAGTGGAACCTCATCAACTCAAGGGCTGTAGAAGGTGCTGGTTTTTTATTTTTTTGGCTGCCAAGAAAGATCTTCTGTTATTTTATGAACCTTGGTAGGGCTATGAATCAAGGGGCCCTGTTCCATGAAAGCTAAGGCACACAAGTTAGCATTTTCCAAACTTTCACATGGGTCAGTTACCTGTCCAGTACCTATGGCTGGGCCCGACACCAGATCAGGTCACAGAGGGATGCAGCCCATAGATCTGTATTTGTTTTTATCCCCTTATCTCTCTATTTATTTTCTTCTTTTAAACTTCTTTTTTTAAATTCATATAAAGGGGACATATATACAGTTCTAAGACCACAATGATACTTCACACCCTATATCCCCTCCCTCATTTCCACCCCTTTCCTTCTTTTATTATTTGTCTTTTAATTTTAATAACAACACACTTTCAATTTTCCTTATAATCACAAGTTAACCCTCAAACAAGTTCCCAGGTGCAGCTGGTGCAGACTGCATCTTGAGAAACAGTATTGTATTCTATGCCTGTTGGATGCTCCCTTTTCAGAATTTGATTTGTGATAAAAAGACAAAAAATAAAATAGTTCATTCATTCTAGCACTTGCCCTGAAAAGATGGTTCAATGTCTGCGGCCAAGATTTCTGGAGTCATCAGTTTCCTACCCATTCCTAAGCCAGGATCTGTAATTTATCTAATAATTCTTTATAATACCCTTAAGTTAGGTCTCAGCTGGAGTTCCAAATCCAGAGAGGATGAAGCTACCAAATGGTGGTGCTGTGTGCAATCTATTTTCAATAAATATTTATTATCCCCAAAACTGTGAAGAATTCAGAAGCAATCAATCTTTTGTGTGTAGAGAGGACAAGATTTTACTGCAAATCAAGGATGGTCACACAAACACTTTCCCTGCTGCTGAGTTCCTGAAAGAATAATTTTGCCCCATTATTCCAAATCGCAAAGTCACCCTATTTTATAGGTATTTATCAGTACTTAAGTGACTCATTTGCAACTCTGTTCAGTATCTGTAGTCTTTATGGGACACAGAGATTTTTGAGTATTTGAAAAATCTGAGCACTCTCGCTACAAATAAAATGTGTGCATGGGTATACACATACACATACATCAACAACCAACAGCTGATTAAAATTAAGGATGGATCAGAACATCTAAGATGCCATGGGCATACCCTCTGTTGACAAAGGAGCAGAGTATAAATGTATCAAGGAACAAAGGAAACAAAAACGACATGCACACATTTTTACACAGAAAGTATAGGCAATAGTTGTCAAGATTCTTTAAATTGCTTAGATTCCTTACACTCTCTATTTTCAGTATTTAACAGTCAAAAATCTGTTTTTAAAAATAACTTCTTTATCATCTCTAAGTTTTCCAAAATGTTTTTGAAGAAAAATGACAGGTTTGGCAACCTGAACATTCCTATCCTTCCTCCATGGAGAGAGGCATTTTCTATTCACGCACAGAAACTGGTGAGCCACGGCACATGTCATAAAATGATATAGACGTTCAGTCTGGTTTCATTGACTTTTGAAGCATCCGACTCTTCATTTTTGACACCACCACCTTCCCTGTACCCAAGCTTCTTGACACTGAGCCTAACCCTGAAACAATTTCTACCACAAGTTTATTTGAAACATGCATGTGAGAAATAATATTCATGGAACATTAGTTAAAAGAATTTTGGTTCATATGTTTCTCAAGAGTTTTTTGAGTCCTGATGTTCAGTTACCTTTGGAATGTGAGTAGAAAAAAATAAACCTTTCAAATTGCTTGTATGTGAAGGATGTTGAGTGTTAACATTGCATTATTCAGGGAGCTTCCATTGGATTTGGACACAGGCATAGGCATTCTTGCCTTAGCAATAGTCACGCATCTCCTTATCAAATGGTTTTACTTCATTATCTAGATCCTGTGAATATGAATCACTAGAGTTTCTCTTTGTTCATTTGTTGGCACAAAGCTTGGAGCCAAAATGGGGCATTTCAATTAAGTGATTGGATCTGTCCACATATGCTCTGTAAACGAACATCAGACATTCCTTCTACAAATATTTATTGAACTTATACTAGGGACCACTCTTTGAGATAAGCAGTAGGACATACTGGGAAGGATTTAGCTGTCCTAATGTAACTTACATTCTAGGCAACAGGAACCTGACAGATTTTTTTTTCCTCACCACCCTTTTCTCCTCAATATTCACTTTGTATTTTTTGATAAACTGTCTTTTTGGAATGAGGCCTGATGAAAATGATGGAACAAACTTGAAGACTTAACAGTATTAAAGCTAGTCTAACGTAATGAAGCACTAACAGATACAAGATGTATAAGGATTTTATATTATCTAAACTAGAAAAAATTAAGATTTATATAAAAATTCAAATTGCTACAATTTTCCAATTAAGTAAATGACTACTATGAAAAATTTAGTGCCTAAAATAATCTTGAGGCTGGTATTATAGCTTAGTATTTAAGCCGCTACTTGCAACACTGACATCCCATTTGGGCACAGGTTCAAGTCTTAGCTGCTCTACTTCTGATCTAGCTTTCTGCCAATGCAGCTGAGAAAGCAGGCAAGCATAGAGGGTAAAGTACTGGGGGCCCTGCCACCCAAGAGAGAGACACTGCTGGAGTCCCCAGCTCCTGGCTTTGGCCCTGTCCAGACCTGGCTGTTGTGCCTATTTGGGGAGTGAACCTGCAGATGGAGGATCTTCGGTTAGCTCTCCTTCTTGCTGTCATTCTGCCTTTGAAATAAATAAATAAATCTTTAGGAAAAAATCTCCAAGGTAGAGTTAAAGGTGCTCCTTACTTTAGGATTTGAATGCATATATTTAGGTAAAAATCTTTTTTATTTTCCAAAACAGGACAGATTTTTATACATTCTACTTTTTTTTTCATTCTACTTTAATTATAGATTTTTTTGCAGTGTTTCAGACTCCCAAAGGGTCAGATACTCGTAACCTCCCACAAACACTGCTCTAGCAATACAATCTACATTAAGATGGAATTGTGAAATTCACAAATAAGATCATGAAGCGGAAAGCAGGTTAAAGTGCAAAAAGAATGTTTTTGAGTTTGTTATGCAGTGGGAAATTTCCTTCAGTAGCACTTACATAACCAATTGTAAATTATGAATAACTCCTCCCAGGCATCTGAATCCTGGAGACAGCAAACATCAGTACCAATCTACATACTCAGTTCTCTCGGCAAGTGGTGCAGTGCTATGGCACCTCACCCAGCCTGCACTTGACCATCCATCCACCCATCCTCCCAACCACTCAGCCCTATGTCTGGCCACAGGATGGGGGAGAGGGAATATGCTAAAATATAGCACTCTTCCCATTTGAGATAGGAAGCCTCAAGAAGGAATCTATTAAAAAAATCAATTTTAGACATTTCTAAGAAATAGATATGGCAAACTAAATTAGAAATTATAGGTGCTTTTAAGACACGGGAAGCTGTCCAAGAAAGAATTAGATTCATTGCAAGAAATGTTTGTTAGTTGCTTACAATGCACTACACGTCCTGGAAGAGACAAATATGTGTAAGAACAAGTGCTTACCCGTTAGAGACTTAAAAATCTCATGGTGAAACAGGGAATCCATACAGGTGGCATGCAACTAGCTATAAAATCTGACCACATCTGCGTTATGCCAGCTCACCTCCTAAAACACACTGCAGCCTTGTCTCCATTTCTACTGCTCTCCCTGAAGTCAGGCCTCCAAAAACTCTAGACTTTGGTGGCTGTTAAGTTGCCTCCTAATCCGATTCTCTGCCCGCCTCCTTTCTCTTGTCACTGCACCCTCCACACTGCCGCCAAAGTCATCTTTTAAGCAGACCCAATCAACCTCCTGCTTTAAAGTCTCAAAGGATGTCACATTCCACTTAAAAGAAAAGCCAATATTTTATTATGGGCATCTAGGATCTCACTTCTGGACTCTGCCTCCCTCTGGGATCTCCTGTTTTAAAGCCCACTTTGGGCACATAACCCTTCGTCACACAGGCCTTTCTCCATCAGCCCATCTCACCCCTTCTCAAGGACTTTGCTCCTTTGGGAGCCCACTTCTGACATACACTTCTCCCGGCTCTTGGCATGGCCGGTGCTTCTTATTTAGATGTCTGCTAACAAATTAGTTTTTAAAGGAGGCCTCTTTTGAAATATACCATATAATTAACTTTTTCTCTACGGCTGTGTCTTCTTTGTGTAAGCACTATGAGCAGGGCTCCATGTCCGAGTTATTCACCCTGGCATCCCCAGGCCTAGCCCAAGACAGGGCACACAGGAGGGTTCAGACTGCACTGCTCCAAGGTCATCCTGGTTACAGTTCCCACCACAGGCTGCCTGGCGTATCTTGCCATTCATGTAAGAGGTCTGATGACAGATGCACAGATAAATAGGGGAGATATTTAAATACAAAATAGATTATTATCCAACCTTAGAAAAATGACAAAATCCTGCTTTTTTGCAAGGATGACCCTGAAGGACCTGACAGTAAGTGAAATAAGGCAGACACAGAAAAACAAATATTAAGTCATCTCACTTGCATGAGGAATTCTTAAAAGTCCAGTTCACAAAGGCAAAGAGCAGGATGCTGGCTGCCAGGGGCTGTAGGGTGAGAGAGGTGAAGATGCCGGTCGGAGCACAAAGGTTCGGTTATGCAGTGGAAGTAGAAATCGAATGCGCGGTATTACAGGTAGGAGACTATCGCACACCTGGAATCTGCTGAGTTCATCTTAAGTGTTTCCACCACACACACAAAATGGTAACTGTGTGAGGTGGCAGAGGTGTTCATTAGCTTGATCATGGCAATGATTTTACAATGTTCCTTACCACGTACACATATATCAAAACATCACTTTGGACACCATAAACTTATACAATTTTTGTTTCTCAAATATACCTTGATAAAGCTGAGGGCGGAAGGGAAGAAGGAAAAAAAAAGAGCAGGTGTTTCGCCTGGCAGTTAATTCCCACTTCTGAGGCTACCACCCAGTAAGGAAGTCTGTGCTGGCCCACACAGAGACCACAGGCAGGGCACTGCCTAGCCAACCAGGTTTTTCCTGAACTCCTGACCATGGAATCTGCGAGCGATAATAAAACAAATGTTGCTTCCAGGGGTGGGGAACATCTGGCCCATGGGCCATACAGGGCCTACAAATCACTTGGTCTGGCCTGCAAGGCAACCACAGGTGAAACTCAAAATTCAATAAATCTACAGCAGGCTAATTCTCAAGTTAAGAATTTTGTATGGCCCGTGAATGGTGTTATAAACATCCAAATGGCCCTTGGCTGAAAACAGGTTCCCAACCTTCTCAGGTTATGTTATGCAGAATTGTTCATGGGAGTACTAGGTGCTAACTATATATTAGATGAGTAAATAAATGTTGAACACACGTGGTTGGAGCAGAAACTTAAGATACAAAGATGGACACAGTAAAGGCCCTTCAACAATGCAGTGAGCCAGCCTTCTTCGAAGGCAGCCACAAAACCCTGGGTTCAACGACACTGCTGAGATAAAGAGGCCACTAGGGTAAGGTAGCAGAAGAACCAATTAATCTCACCCATGGGGCTTCCGGAAGGCTTCCCAGGGTATGTTAACAATAAAGCTGGACCTTGACTGATGAGTAAGGGTTTTGTAGATGAGAAGAAAACAGATTCTGGGCAGGGGAAATTGCAGGAGTGTAACTGTAGAATACATGGAGAATTTTGCTTCTGTCCTCTTCCTTTTAATAATTTTTCAAAAGGCAACCATATATGCACTTTTGTACTCTATCTTGATAGTGCTAAATATTCAACATTCTTAGTTTTTGAGAAAGTACCTTTTTTTTTTCTTTTAAAACACAGCAGAAAATGCAAAATTGTATCCGGTTTCCTACAATTGCATTAGTTTTCTTTGAAGTTTGAGAACAGGGATGCAGAACTTAGACTGGGTTGGGGGCTTGTTGTATTTTGGGGCTTGAGTGAGAAATACTATATGGCCAGAGCAATGTAGAGGGGTAGACACTGCCAGTAATGCTGTTATGCTGGGCATGGGTAGGAATTGGGTTACCCACTTCTAACAACAAAGTGGCTTGTTGTGGATTCTTATACCATGCACACTCAACGTTCATCCATCAGCTTACCCCCACCGACATCAAAGCAGTCTTAAAGTGACTTTAACTTTTATAATCCATAAAACAGTGCCATATGGATTTAGGCACCATGTGGTCATCTACAAAACTTAGTTGATAGAATTTCAGAGGCCATTTGGCAGTCATGCCTTTGAAATACTTAGGTGGATTTTATTTATGTAAGAAGGTTTAAATAATATAAAACCCAGGTGATTGTCCTAAAAAGTTAAATATCTGTGCTTTCCTTTCTTTGCCGTTCAGTCTTGCTAACTCATAAAATGTCTGAGCAACACAATTTAAAAAGTTAAGCAATATGAACAAAAGTTTCCACAGCATCAGAGACCTTTTTCCTCTGAGCTTACACAGAAGCCCATTAGTAAAAACAGGTTATTTTTAAATCTTGTTAATCAGAGTCCACTGAGACAAAGAAAGAGGACCCTCAGAATTTGATAGAAGTGGGGCCAACATGGAGTTGTAAATAATTCGTCCGAAGGAAACCCTGTGCTTCCCACCCCTGTCCAAGGAGTTCTGTGTCTTTAGCTCACTTCTCAGTAAGAGTGTGTGCCACACAATGCCACTCAATAGGATGATTACACCCTGGATCTTTCAAGGATTCCTGGCCCTGTTTTACAAAACAAGAAACCAAGACTCAAGGGTTATGCGACTCATGTAACACTACACAGGAGGCCAATGACAGAGCTAAGACATGACCTGCATCTTCCTGACTTTGATGCTTTGCTCTTTCCTGGAGCTAAAATTAAATAGAGAAGCAAATAAATCTTACATTTAGCTTCCTCTGACACAGTGAATAATGTGCATGGCAATTAGTACACTAGATGTTAATCAGGCATGCATAATTCATGTAAATAATGATGCGAATACACAGAAACTTCGGCTGTCTTATCACTAATAGGGATGGCGTAGTGGTTTTAGCAGTGGACAATGATATATGGCACAGAACACACAGGACAGTTTTCTGTGAGCCCAATCCTAGACTGAAAAACTTGGGTTGCATGGACTTGTGTCTTGATTGTTCTCACTTTTAAAACCTCAGCCTCATTTTCTCAGATGGCATGGGACTTACAGGGAAAATGAACTTCTCCCTCTCTACCTTGCATGAGAAAAATGGAAATAGGGTTGGTGAAGCCAGAGAGGGAAGGGGTACTGAGGCAGCTCAGTGTCCCCCTTCAGCCAATTATCTTCCCCAGGGCTGGTCTCCTTTGAAGGAGAGGAATTGCTGTCTACCACGGATGAATCTAGAATAAAGGAATAACTACTCAGTTTTCCTTATGTAAGCGATCCGTTTTGTCTAGATGACCCTTTCTCTACTCTTTCACTTTGCTCTCTTTGACTTCACTTCCCTTAAGACACCTGTCCTTGGGGAGCTACTCCCCTACCCCATCCTCCCACCTCCAGGCTGAGACAGGATCTCCTCTCTGTGCCCCTTGCTGCCTTATAAACACCATCATGACAGGCAGGATTGGCAATGTCCTGTGTCTTCAGCTGGCCAGTAAGTGTTGTACTGGAGGAAATTGCTAAAGGGATCTCCTTTCCCCTTTAAAACTTTCCTTTAGTTATTTATCTTCATTTTATTTGAAAGGCAGAGACAGAGAAATTTGTATGCTTTGGTTCACATCCCAAATGCCCTCCCTCAACAGTCAGGGCTAGAATAGGATGAAGCCAGGAGCCCAGGATTCAATCTATGTCTCCCATGTGGATGGTGGGAAAGCAAAAATTTAAGCCAACACCTGCTGCCTCTCAGGGTGTACATAAGCAGGAAGCTGATAGGAAGCTGGGAGCCTGCACTTGAACCAGACAATGATATAGAACGCAGGCACCCCAAGCAACTTCCTAAGCACTGTGCCAAATACTTGTCCCTGGTTTTCTTTTTTAAAAAATGTACCAGTTTAATTTAGATAGTCTACCCCACTATAATTCACGGCTTAGTTTCCCAGAGTCTCAACAAACGGTGGGTTCCTTAAGGACTCTTGATGTTTCGGATTCATCTATGTATTCCCAGGCCTGGGCACGGTACAAAGGTTCTATGACAAATTTGTGGACAACATGGAATGCCTTCACTCCAGGTAAGATCAGGGACATCCATCTCTAATCAACTTATACGGAGTTCCTGAAAATGGCACCATCCCACGTGGTAAATGAAATTTTCCCTCATGCTACAACATGCTACAGGTTGTTTAGGTCCAGGAATAAAGGATTAGCTGGTATCTGAGAGCAGATGAGTTGCACAGGTTAGGGTAGATTAACTGAAACTCACTGAGCTCCCACACCTGTCTGAGTCATGAGGGAATGGGTGTTTTAATGGGCAGGCTGTGGACGGAGTGGGAAACGGTAGAGCTCTTTGGCTGGGTGGGTCAGAGGGCAGGCGGTGGGGCACTGGAAAATGACAGGGAAGGGAGCAGCATTTGGAACACGACGAAGAGAAACAGACTTCGCTAAGAGAGAAACCAAACAGAGTGAGGGGTTGGGGAGCGGGTGGAGATGGGGATAGTCGGCCAAGAGGAAGTGCTCCTAGCAGACCTGCTGGACGCATCACTACAGAAGTGAGGATGCACCCCTGGCAGTGGCAATGACAGCAATGCCATGGCCCTGGCTCCGGCAGCACTGGCGTGGCTGCTGGCTAGAGTGGCTTCTGCTTCCGAGTCCCGTCCAGTGACTCGATGTTTCACAAAAGGCAGAAGCAACATGCTGGGTGCGTTTCTGGAGCTATTCGTCAAATCAGGATGAGATGAATGTAAATGGCATATAAGTAAAAAAAATCAAAGTATGACTATGTACAGAATAATTCTCACATTTTGGTGTAATTTCTGTGAGTTTTTACAAAAGTCACACAACTCTGGTCACAATCAAGAGATAGGACAGTCCCTCAATGGGAGAATCAAGCTCTTCCTGTCTCCCAGGCTCTGCTAAGCAGTGACCACTGGTTACTGTACTTAAAGCTGTGCCTTTTGCAGTGATGTAGAATCATGTTATATAATATCCATGGCATTTTAAAGACAGCTTCTAATTATCTGCAAAAAGTACTTATAGAATTGGCTAATAATATGGTTTAAAAACACTGTCTGGATTTTAACTATTCATAGTTAGAAAAAAATCTTTGACATTTCTTTCTCTTCAAAGCATTTATATTTCCATAGTATTAAATGCTGCAGAGAACATGTGAAAGCATTTTAACGTGTTTAATTAGAAGTAATGGGCCATTCTTTGACTCTTCTGAACCGAGGCTATAGCAATAAAATATTTACTATTATAAGCAACAGCACTCAAATGAAAGCTCCTATTTTTTAAAATAATTGGCTAATGTGTTTTAAGTATCCCTAAATGATAAAGAAAAAAGTAAACATTCTTTAAAGTATGCCAACGGGCTATTCGGTCGTGTAAACTATGCCTGGTCTGATTCTCAAGGGTCTTTTTTCATTTTAGTTTGCTTAAAGGAAACAAAAGAAAACACTTTTAATTGGTCATATTTGAAAACGTGGATTTAAGTGATAAAGGAGTGGAACGGTACTAAAACTTTAACACCTGGTGAAATACTAGTCGATGCTCAAAAGGGCAGAACAGTTCTGCTTCTTCAGAACACCTGCTCCCTGCTGGGAGAAAAAGTGCAATAACTTTACCCAATATTGCGCGACACAAATTCCAACAAAATAAACCCAACATGTACTCAATGCTGAATGCAAGTACTTTCGAAGCACAGAATATCTGAGCACTGGGTGATTTAAGGTCAGCTTTACTAAATGAATCAAGTACTAAATGAGAGCATACAAACTGTTCTCTACATTTCACTTGAGTGCCCCTGAGCTTCCAAGCTAAGAAGTACACTCTCTACCATTTAACAATCTCTATCTTCCCAGACATTTGCAGCCATAGCTTTGAAGAAGCACAGGTTGCCATTCTCAGAATCACAGGTAAGTGATCTGGGGCCATTAGGGCTTTTCTCCAAAGTACCAAATTCATGCAGTCAACCTCTGCTAGGCATACATATATCCAGGTGCTCTCCCTTTAAGAAGATTTTTTTTAATTTTATTTATTTGGAGAGACATAGGGAGGGGGGGATGAATCTTCTGCCACTGGCTTACTTCTCAAATAACCACAAAAGCCAGGGCTAGACCAGACCAAATCCAGGCACCTGGAACTCAATTTGGGTCACCTGTGTTTGTATCAAGGACCCTAGCACTAGAGCCATTACTTGTTGTCTCCAAGGAAGCTAGGACTTGAACCCAGGCATTCATGTACGGAATGCAGGCAACTCAACTAGTGTCTTAACTGCTGTGTTAGTTTCTCACCCTGGGGCTGATGCTGTGGCATAGGGGGTGAGGCTGCCATCTGCAGTGCTTGCATTCCATATGGTCGCTGGTTGGAGTGCTAGTTTGAAACCCGATCTGGGCTTCTGTTGTGGTCTGGGAAAGCAGTAGAGGATGGCCCAAGTCCTTGGGCCCCTACACAGGTGTGGAAGACCCAGAGGAAGCTCCTGGCTCCTGGCTTCGGATGGGTGCAGCTCCAGCCACTGCAGCCAACTGGGGAGTGAGCCAGTGGATGGAAGACTCTCTCTCTCTCCCTCTCTCTCTCTCTCAATCCCTCACTCCCTCTCTCTCTCCTCCCTGAGTGTAACTCTGCCTTTCAAATAAATAAATAAATAAATCTTTAAAATAAAAATTTTTTCACCCCCTAGTTGATTTTTTGGCAGACACTTTAAAGTCACCTAATGTCAAATGGAACCTAGTATATTTGTCCTCACTGTTGACCTTCTTGTAAGATTTCCTGACACACTGAATAGGTCTTTCAGGCACCCAGATACCAAATTCAGAAATCTAGGCATCATCCTTGACTTCTCTGCAGATCTTGAATACAATCAGCTACTGGGTCCTACTGATTTAACTTCTCAAACTATACCAGGCGTCTCTCCATTCATGCTGACTTTCAGGCTATAACACTCTTGGAGGGCTGGTGTTGCGGAACAGCAAGCTGAGCTGCTGCCCACAGTAGTATCCCACGTGCTCCTCCTGTGTCTGGCTCCCTGCCAATGAACCTGGGACAGCAGTAAGGGATGGCCCAAGTCCTTGGGCCCCTGCATCCACATGGGAGATCCAGATGAAGCTTCAGCCTGGCCAAGTACCGGCCATTATGGCCATTTGGGGAGTAAATTAATGGATGTAAAATCTCTCTCTGCTTCCCTACCCCCACCTCCTGCTTGGGGCTCTGCCTTTTAAATAAATAAAATAAACCAAGATCAGATTTATCTTGAAAAACAAAACAAAACCTTCTCTTGCTTAAAACACTGGCTTGCTTGGATGGCTGGGTCGCTGCTATTTGGAATTCTAGCCTCCAGTGCTGCTGTCACTCCAAACCTTTCTCTGCCATGATGGCTTTTTTTTTTTTTTTTAAAACACAAATCCGATCTTATTGTAACTCTAGTAGTTTGATTTGATTCTTTGGTGTCACTGTATCTAGGGATTAAAGTCCCAGCTCCGTAATTTGGTTTATACTGTCACAGACAGAAAGATCCATGCTTTTCTCTGCCACCTTAGTCTCTCCAGATGCCCCCTTTCACAGCGTTTTACACTGGAGGTGTCCAGGTTCCCAAACACCTGCAATGGGCTGAACAGAGCCCCCCCAAATTCATGTTGAAATCTATTCCCCACTGTGGTGGCATTAAAAGGTGGAACCTTTGGGAAGTGATTGTGTTGTATGGGATTAGGGCCCTTATAAAAAGGTACAAGAAAGGCACCTTGCCCCTTCTACCACTCCAAATCTCCTAATATCTGACTGTAGACATTCTTGACTCTAGAACTGGGTGAAACAAATTCCTACTACTTAATCACAAAGGCTAAGGTATTTAATTAGAGCAGTCTGAGTGGATTATCCATTTCCCATACCATGCTTTGCCTCTGGGCCTTCATATACACTGTGGCTTCTCCCTGGAGGAGTATTCTCCAGCAAACCCTTGTCACCTTTTAAGTCTTGCTTAATAGATAATTCATTCTCCAGAAAGCTTACTCTGATCCTAATGTTGTAAATGTAGCCTTCCCAGGTGATTTCTGGACTTTCTGAACTTCGCCAATTGAGTTTCATAACTTCTCTGTATTATCTGTCTGTATACTGTGACAGTTACAAACATTGGGGTGGGCTTCTCCGATTAAAAAAATAGTACCTAGTGCCTAGCAGATAGTAAGTACTCAAAGCATTTTCGAATGAATGAATGGGAACTTAATTGTAAGAGCCCAGGAACCACTATGAAGCTTGGGACCCACTCAGCGCAGTGTTTCCAAGACTTCTGTTGGGCAGTATCCCTCTGCTTGAAATGCCTTCCATACTTGAAAGCAACGACTCTCATTTGTTCAAAACCAATTCTGTAATTGAAGGGTCTCTCTGACTTAGAGCCAATTACCATGGCTGATCAATAACTACAAAGCTGTTATTGCACTGGTACAAAAACTTACAAAACAGGTAGATTACAATCATTCAAATGCATTATATGATTTACATTGTAGATATATGTGCCACTTTTCGCAATGTTTAAGAAGATATATTTAATCCTCATATTTTTGCTTCTAATTTAGGCGCTGAATAATGCTCTACAGAGAAGAAGACTGACCTAGACAAAATGTATTTGCTATCAATAACAGCCATACCAGGCTGGAGAATGCTTTCTTTTTTATCTGAAGTTTCTTACTGACTGACAAACTCAAGTTCAACTCCCAAAAACAAAACAAAACTCAAACTAAAAAATGAAATGGTCTCCAAATCTTGTCATAAATACTCCATCAAAACATTTTGCTTTTCCTTATATTTTCAAGTGCATCAGTGAATTAATCTGTCCCTGAAATGAGATTTGAATCTGCATTTTTAAGGTTGGAAGAGTCTGTGACCGAAAAATCACAATAAATCTGCCATTTAACTTGTTTTCCTGATTTGGCTGCTGCCTGCAGACCATGTCAAGGGGAATGGATATGGGGTTTCCATTGCCAAGTGTTGACTGTGGCCACTTTAATTACCCGTGAACTTGGAGAAGATTCAGATCTGCAACTTGTTCCATAATTGCCTGCTAGTCTTTTCCCTGAGCATCAAGGCCCTGGCTCATCTGTGTTTCTGCTGTCCAAAGAGGAAAAATAAAATTCTAATTGCAATCCCATGAACCCTCTTCTTATATGTGCTGTATGTGCTGCTTCTTTTTAATTCTTTCTTCAAATCAAAGTTTCCTTAGTTTCCAATGAGGAAATATTAAAATACAAACACAGTGCAGACTATTTGGCCTTAAAGTGGCAGAGAACTAACTTTTATCACCACGAGGCACTGCTGGAGTAGCAATCAGTTTCCCCTCTCTCCTTAGAAACAAGCTGCTCATTAATTTCTTATCTGTAAGGTATGAGGGAAGATGTTGCAGGGGACTTCTCGGGAAATCCCTTAAAAGGGAGAAAGTGCAGCCTTATTTCTATTCTCCTTGTTGTTGGCTCAGATGTCAATGGGAGGCTAAAACTCAAGCAGCGGTCTCTGCTCATGAGGCCAGGAGGGCAGGGCAGCAGGACAGCAGGACCCGAAGTCTGATGACCGTGGAGTCAGAAGAGGCCTTTGAGAGGCCTTCAGAGAGACCAACCAACCAAGCAACATGCAGCTCCCACACCCCAAACTTCCATCTTCTTCAGCCACTGTACTTTTCATTTTCATTGTAATATGGGAGGTCTTCCCCCAAGGTCATGGAAAATATTTTGAAAAATAGTGCATGGACTTCAAATTTTTTGCACTACACATTCATCTTTTAATTTCCTGTTTTCTATGAAGTCCCCTAGAACAATTTTATTTACTGATCAGTAAATATCAGGTACTATGTTAAATGCTTAATTTATATCCACAGTGTAATGAAGTATGGAGTAAAGTTTACTCTATTTTATGGAGTAAATAAATAAGGTTCAGAATTTTCCATAGTTGACTGAATAATGTCACCAAAATACTAAGTACTCAAATAAGAATTTCCAGGAAAGGCCAAGACACTCTGGCAAAACAAAACAAAACAAAAAAACACCACCTAAATGAAAGATCTCTGCGAGTGAGATCCCAGTGGAAAGAACAAGCCATCAAAGAAGGAGGTACCTTTCTGTGAAGGGAGGAGAGAACTTCCACTTTGACTATGACCTTGTCTAAATAAGATCGGAGTTGGAGAACTCAAGAGGCTTCCTTCCATAGCCTTGGCAACTCATGACAAGAGCCTAGGGTGATTACTGACACCATAAACAAGAGTGTCAATTGTTAAATCAACAACAGGAGTCACTCTGAACTTACTCTCCTTGTAGGATCTCTGTCTTTAATGTGTTGTACAATGTGAATAAATGCTATAACTAATATTCAAACAGTACTTTACACTTTGTGTCTTTGTGTGGGTGCAAACTGTTGAAATCTTTACTTAGTATATATTACATTGATCTTCTGTATATAAAGATAATTGAAAATGAATTTAATGTGAATGGAAGGGGAGAGGGAGCGGGAGATGGGAGGGTTGTGGGTGGGAGGGAAGTTATGGGGGGAAAAAAAAAAAAACACTGTAATCCAAAAGCTGTACTTTGGAAATTTATATTTATTAAATGAAAGTTAAAATAAAATTTAAAAAATAAAAAAAAAGAATTTCCAGGATAGACTCTGGGACTTACACTCTTTTTCCTGCACCACCAAAAGGTTGGGTTAAATCTCACCTTGTAGTCCTTTCACTAAACTTCTGATTTTCTAATCTTTTTAGATGAAGATCAAAAGGTTATGCTTACTTTATGGACTACAGTGAGGACAGGTGACTAAAGTCCTTGGGAAATTGCTATTATTTAATTACCAGATAAAGTCAAAATTATTTAATTTTATAACACAAAATATAAGGAGTACTTACAGGAAGTCCTAATTCCAGCACAGCCAAAACTAGCCAGTTTGCATCACAAGCCTATACTTGTTTAACTTGGTTTACAAAATCAAACTTCAAGTCACTACTAATTAACTGCCTGTTCTGGAAATCCATCTTGTGTGGCCTAGCATTTCTCTGGATTATATCTAAAAACTCAGTTCACAATTCTGCCTTGTCATCCTGCTATTCCTGCCTTTTAATGAAGGTGTCTTCCATTAAACACTGGCAGAATTGAAGACTGTGTTGCCAAAATCAACTCATATCAAAGTTCCTTAGGGCCTCTAATCTAAAAGTGGTTCAACTTGGTTGTTTGTTATATGACTTTGCGATTTTTAGAAAAGCAAACTTCATTGCTTGACTTAAGGTTTTATTGTTTGCATTTCCTCTCCTTTCCAAGTCGAAATTTGAGATTTCATGACCCCAAAGATCACCTCTAAGATTCTGGACTCCCTGCACAAGAGATGACCCTGAAAAACTTAGTGGTCATACCCTGGAGTCAAAGAGACATGGTTTTAAATCCTAGCTGTGGGACATTAGGCAAATTACATCATCTCTTTAAGCCTTGTTTTTCTCATTAGCTGCTGAGATGTTTAAAGGAGATCATTTACATAGAGCTCTGGATTAGGTTTCCTATTGTTGCTATATCAAATAATCTCAAATGTAGTGGCTTAAGCAATATAGGTCTGTTGTCTTACAGTTGTGAAGATCAGGAGTCCAGTGCAGATCTGACTGAGCTGAACCCAACTGGCAAGGCTGCATTCTTTCAGAATAGTTCATGCTCATTCAGACTGTGGGGAGGATTCAGTTCCTGTGCTTAGGGGACTGAGGTCCCTGTTTCTCTTACTGGCGGCTCCATCTACCATCTTCAAAACCATCAACACACATCAAGTTCATTCTCATGCTTCAATTCTCTCCTACTTCTCTGTTCAGCGTGTCTCTGACCCACCCTTTGGCCTTCTGCTTTCTATTGTAGGGGCTCGGATAATACTTTGGGCTGACCTAGATAATCTGGATTAATATCTTTACTTTCAAGTCAACTATAAGCAACCTTAATTTCATCACCAAGTTCATGTACATTTCGCCATGAAATGTAGCACAGTCACAGGTTTCCAGGATGAAGACATGGGCCAGCACTCTGCTTATCACACATTCTGAGAAGAATACCTGACTTGTACTAAGTACTCAGTAAATAGCAACACAGTCAATACAAACACATACTCTCTGGCAGGTATTGATCCAAGTTCTTTATGAATATTTATGTATTTAATCTGCATAATATTACTCAACATGAAGCATCAACTATTATCACCCTCTCCGTTAACAAACAAGGACATGAGGCATAGACAGATTAAGCAATCTTATCAAGCTAGCAAAGGCACAATGAGGATTTGAACCTAAGCAGTCTGGCTACAGGATCCATGCTTTGAACTAAGCCCCTTTCTGCTTCTTCACTTCAATAGTATTGTAATAACCAGGAAACTAGGAAAACCTTTGCTTAGCCCAACACTAAATTATCTCGGTATAACATAAGAGCAATGCTGGCATTTCTTCAGCATGTGCTGTCATTGTGTCATCTTCTCTTCATTGTTCTGGGACACTGGGCCTGCATCTGGGGCTGGCATTCATCTAACATTCCGGGTGAGTCTTCCCAGGAAACTGGGGGAGAAATGTCTTGCTAAGATATTGCATGTGGGAAGAAGTTAGGTAGGTGTATGTCTATTTTTAAACTGATTACAATCACAATGAGAGTATTACAGAATTAAAGGACTCTCATTTTGAGTCTTAAACAGCTCTCATGCTACTGGAGCACTCTTTCTTTTTATTTCACACTGAAGACTTTTGTCAACATCACTGTACCAAGTGCAGAGAAGGCCAACTCCCACCCTCTGGGAGCACCCAATACCTGCCATGCTCCTGCACCATCGTGTCTCCTCTCCTCCAGGAAGACAGAGCCCTGGGGGAGGCTCTGGGGTTACAATCCAAGTTGACCACGCTGCCCACCTGTACCTGAACCAACTTTTTCATTGGATTCTTTGAAAAATCTGGAGCAGAGGCTAAAAAAGAAGAGAGAGGAGAGAGAAAGAATGAGAATTGGATCATTGATTTAACGAGAGCTGAATCATTTTTAAAATTCCTATAAATTTCAAAGGTTGACTTTATAACCATTTATAAAGTTCTCTTGATATGCAAGGTGTCAGTGCTCACTTTATTTGATTTACAGCATACCACACATAGGATTTCAAGGCTAAAAACATAACTTGCACTAATGTTTTCTGGCAAGTTCTAAATCTTGAGACAATTATTTACTTAGAAACTTTTAGTACTTACTGTTAAGATTTAAAGTATCTTAGTCATGAGTTTATTATGTGAAAGGAAAACACTTAACACTGAATATTTTTAAAAGTTAGCTCCATGACTGCAGGCATGGGGTTGGTGTCTCTGTTGACCCTGAGGGCACTGGACTTGGCATGGCGCCTGGCACTTAGCTTTGCCAAGCAAATGCTTTCAGAATATATGCTAAGCACTAAATTAACATTCTCACACAAATTTATCAAGTTCCATTAGAATATTTTCATATGTTTAGGTTCAACTTTTAAGTTGAGGAAGATAATGTAATACACTAACTAAATTAGATTAGATTAATTAATACTCATATGACATTAAATATTATAATTTGTAAAAAAACATTGCTAATAATGCATAAAAATCACAATCCTGCAAAAATACCTGAATAGTCAAGTAAAAAAATAATATATCATTAGAACAAAATGATATGTTAACCAGAAAACTGCTCTCCCTTTTACTGTGAACTTGGAAAACAGGAGCCTAGTGCATTTCCCTTAATTTCTGAAACTCTGGTTTTAGGGCAAAATCCCAGTGAATATATTTTTTTTTTTTTTTTTTTTTTTTTTTTTTTTTACAGGCAGAGTGGACAGTGAGAGAGAGAGACAGAGAGAAAGGTCTTCCTTTTTGCCGTTGGTTCACCCTCCAATGGCCGCCGCGGTCGGCGCGCTGCGGCCGGCGCACCGCGCTTGTCCGATGGCAGGAGCCAGGAGCTAGGTGCTTTTCCTGGTCTCCCCATGGGGTGCAGGGCCCAAGCACCTGGGCCATCCTCCACTGCACTCCCGGGCCACAGCAGAGGGCTGGCCTGGAAGAGGGGCAACCGGGATAGAATCCGGTGCCCCGACCGGGACTAGAACCCGGTGTGCCGGCGCCGCAAGGCGGAGGATTAGCCTGTTGAGCCACGGCGCCGGCCCCAGTGAATATATTTTTATAGCGAGATACATTCATACGTAAAAGTGTGGCAAAGAAGACATACTTTCTAGAGGTTGTCGGCCCTAAAATTAAGCAACTGAAACAGCTGTGCTGAAACAAGAACCCTCTCTGAAGTACATTTCTTGAACATCTTACATTCTTCCTATGCAATAAGCCTACTCGTGGGTTTCCTAGAGAAGTAGGAATCCACCACTTTAAAGATGAATGGGCTACAGCTCACCAGGTTATTTTACTTCAAGATTAGAGCGGTGCTGCAATTTTGAACTTGTGTGTGACTTCTCCTTTTGCCTTCCTGTGCTGCCTTTTGCTCCTGGACCACAGGAGCCAGCTTTTCAGCTGGAGAGGTTCCCTTCCCAGGCCAGCCCTCTGGGTACAGATGCTGTCTTTCCAACTTGCAGGCACCAGGGAGGAGAGTTTCACTTCCCCTTAAGGAATTTGGCCTGGAAAGTTACCCACTCTGAGACAGCAGGGTATCTGCATCTTCTCTGGTCTCTACCCTCAAGATGACAATAATACACGCGTCCCCATCCCAAACTGTGACAAGCCAAAACGTCTCCAGAAAGCCTGGTGGGCTGGTGCAGTCAGTGTAAGCTATGGGTACTGCATCAAAAAGTTGTGCTGTACTCCTAAAAATGTGTAAGAATTACCTGTTAATCTAAAATAAAAAAAAAATCCAGACATTTCCAAATATTCTCTGGGATCAAAGTTGTCTCCAATTGAGAATTACTGAGTTAGATTAATCAGAGCTTTATAACCTGCTGGTCATATTCATGGAGTCAGTGGTGGGAACTGATCCAAACCAGACCACATGGGTACAGTGAGACAGACGGCTGCTATTTCCATGAGAGTATTTAAGAAAGCCGTCTTTCTTCCACTGCTCTGATGGTGGTGCTAAGTTCATCATGTTGGGAAACATCAGACAGCCTGGTAACGGCAATGGTACTTGAGCCCTGAATCATGTCATGCTCATATCAAAAAAAAAAAAAAAATGCCCATGTTAATGACCCTGACCCGGGAGTTTGTTCCTTCCCGTTTTTCTCTCCCATCTTCCCACTCTTACATTATGCTATTTTGGTTGGGTTTGCATTCATTTGCAGTGTTAAGTGTCCTTCTAGACAGCTGCCCTACACATGGTATCACATATTCTTTCTTCTTTTATACCTACAGTGCATGAAGTAGAAGGTAATTCAATAATTTTGACTACGGGAGCGTTGGTTAATTAAGGCTTAGGCATGCACACTGCTTGAGCTTCCAACAGGGTTACTAAAGACAAAAGCAACTCCTTCTCAATCAAAAATGATTGATTCAAAATGTGGAATTTATTTTTATGAACCAGCCACAAAGAACTCCAAAACCACTTATTCTCCTAAAAGTCATGGTTCACTGTGTCATATTGTGTCATATTTTCATTTCATAATATTAAAAACATCAGCCCAACACCTTCTTCCTGTTGTTTGACTCAGTTTTCAACCATAATTTTGGTTACACAATTGTTGCTTTTCCTTAGAAATCATTAAAATGTATGCCTTGATTAGAAACCCTGAATAATTATGTTGTAACAGTGCAGATGTTATTAGCTGTAGGAACCTAGTATTAAAAGTAACTGCTTTTGCTTTTGGCAACAATGGAGAATTTAAGACAAAAAATTCAGACAGAAACAGAGAAAAACAGTCTTACCGACAACCTTGAGCTCAGCACTGGAATAGACGAGACCATGTTTGTTTTCTGCTATGCACTGGAACATGCCAGAATCTGTCACGTTTAGGTTTGATATTGTAAGGGCACCATTTTCTATCTGTATTCTCTCCTAGATGACAACAAAAATGTCTTGCATATAAACAAATAAACCATTTTAGAGGAAAAATGAACACCACTGCCTATCATTTCAATTGGACAGAAACCTCCTGCATTTTCCTCAGGGTATTAGAGGCCACCTGACCTGAAATTTAACCTTTTTCTTCTTTGAAATGTGAAAGAGTGACTTAGCAAAACAGCCACGCACTGGAAATAGGAAGAAACGTCATTCAGCCCAAAAGTACATCAGTAAAATAAATAACAAAGCAGGAGGTAAGATATGAAAGGTTTCAGACTTTAAAATATACCTTAGATTTCAATTGCAAAGGTTTTAACTATTTTAAAGAATAATGCAGATTAAAAACACACTAAATTAATTCTGTGCATTAAAAAGGATTCTGGGAAATATATACTCACTAGAGCTTATAGGATGTATGAAAGGTTATGTATATAAATTTAAAGAAATACAGTTGATTGCATACACAGAAAAATAGCATAAATTACATGGCTTGAGGAGGAAAGTGATTGAGAGAACAGCAACTCAGGTAACAAAATAACCAAATAACAGATGCATTTATTCTCTAGAGGTAACACCAAGTTGTCTACAGGAAAACAAAATTGTATTCTACATTTGATTAAAGCAAGCCTTTCTCTAATTTCAGTGCTTAAAGCACAGTGTATTATTTTATGGACTAAACTCAGAAAAATCACCTTTGTCAAAGAATTGCAGTGTTGACAGGATCTCGATTTTATATTTTGTCCCCCATTCCCACTTGTTGGATGCAGATGAAAGTGTGCAAACTCAACAGTGAGTAGAGTGTTCACATGGGGGCGAGGGGCTACCCAGGCACTTTTTCCTCACCTCTAGCACCAGAGCTTCTCCATTTTTCAGCCATCGGTAGGAGGGCTTGGGCTTACCACTCGCCCGACATTCCCAGTGCAGGTTGTCCTCAACTGCTATTTCCACATCCCTGATGAGTTGAACCCAATGAGGCTTTGCTGTAGTGGTTAAAAAGAAAGGGAATTCAAACAACTTAGATAGTAAAGAACACATCTCTATCCAGTGAAGTCTGAGTGGATAGAAGGCTGTGAGGAATAAAATCATCATAGAAACTAGAGAGAGAAAGACAGATATACAGATATCTTTCATCCAATGGTTCACTCCCCAAATACCCAAAATGGCCAGGCTGAAGCTAAGAGGAAGAAGTCAATGCAGGTCTCCCATTGGGTGGCACAGACCCAAGTACTTGAGCTGTATCATCTGCTGCCTCCTGGAGTGCACAGTACCAGGAAGCTGGAGCAGACACAGACGAGCCGAGACTCCAACCAGTTACTCTGATATGCCATGTGGATGACCCAAGCAGTGTCTTAACTGCCTAGCCCCAGAGTTATATTTAACTTGCTAAGTATTAAGTAAGTGAACCAATGAAACACTTGTATATTTGAGGATGGGTGTTGCAATTTATCTTTTCCTAGGCCAAATTAACTAAGTTGTCCATTTTAAAAATTCCAAACACTGTGTTACATTCTACAGATGTCTATTAATAGACAGCAATGCAGGTACACAGAATTGATTTTTCTTTTACAAGTGTATTTGTCAATCAGGAGAGCTCAATCAATGACAACTTAATAAGTAACTGACAGCAAATATTGGTCTTAATTATGAACTAAAAATTAACATCCACAGAAGAGAAACTTACCTATGATTGAGGACAACATATATCCCTCAAATTAGAAATAACTATCAATGAGAAACAAACCACTGAGCATCTTAGGAACCTTGACTGGATTAAAATTAAGGTAGGAAAAGATGGATAAATTGGCTTGATTTGAATCACATGGTTTTTTTACCAGACAAATAAGTAATGGATGTAATGCTAAATTATGTATGCAAATCAGCTGGATCAAGATTAATCATTCTCACTTATGTTTCAGAAGATAGTTGGAAAACTCTTTTTTTATAGATGAAAGTAACATAGCACTTAGAATGAAAGTCACTCAATATACACAGTACATTCAGCCAAGTCTCAGCTTGCGTTTCAGATCCAAAACCAGGAGGTGAGATGTCTTACTGGCTTCACATTGCATTATGCATGTGATGTGTGCTGTGTGAGCCACATTTGCATCCTCCATATGGAGAAACAGTTTATCTATTTCTATTTAATTGCAACCATGGGACGATTCGTCTTTCCATTTCTAGCTCATAAAATTGCTTTTTTGCAAATGAAATTGAAATGAAACTATGGCTATTTAGCTCTGACAGAAAATGCACAGGTCTACGCTTTGCTTTATTTTGTGGTTTTTTTCATATATAAACTACTTGCCCAGTATGAAGAGTAGTTCAGTCTCAAATCACTTCTCTCCACTTTATATTAAAACACACTTTCTTCTTCCAGGAATTACCAGCCTGAGACAGACAGAGGCCACAAATAGACTCACACATGAGCCTTTGACGGGAGACCTGACTTCCTGGCAAGAATTTCCATGAGCTGCCCACACTAATACTCTTTTCCTCCAAATGGGAGGGTAATTTGTGGGACTAAGTCAACCCTGAGACTGCAATTGCCACATTAATTGTGATTTCTCCTCTTATGCCATCATATGGCATGAGGTATCTTTATCATATTGTTTTTCAAATGCAATACTAGAGCAGATAAACAGAACTGCATGACATCTATTGAATATACTAGTCTTGAGTTGCAACTGTAGGGCAACTTTCATGAAATTCTCCATGTCATTAATTTCTAATTTATTTCTCAGGAACATATCAGATTACTTACATAATGGACTAGAGCAGTAGTCTACCTCCTTTCTAAGTATAGCAGATGCTGTTGGATGTCTATTCTGTATTCATTTCCTTTCCTCTTCATTCCTAAAATAATGCCAATTTTTCATTCTTCCATCTTCTTTTCCATCGCCTCATATTGTCCATGAACTCTATGGAAATTTGGCCTTATTTTCTCTCCCAAAGGGGGGCTCTTAAATCACCTGATAGAATTTCTCCTCAACAGTAGTTTATTTAGGAATGAACATGTAGCCAATAGAATTTGAGGAGAGGAGTACTGGATGCTTTGGAAAAAGATGAATGATTGCTGTGCTGGTCAATGGTGGCAACCATTTTGTGAGCATAATGGACATTAACATGCAGAGAAAGGAGCAAGACTGACAATAGAAGAAAAAAATCACAGAAAAACAGCCAAGGCTGATGATGCATTTGCATGTCAATTTAAGCTTTGTATTTCTCATCATATGGGGCATACAGCCATTTATTATTGGGGCAGGGTTGCTGATGAATAGAGCTAAATCATTCCTACTGAAACATTAAGACAGTTGGCATTTCCTGATTTTTCTTACAATGGCAACATCTTACCCTGGATCAGATAGTGGTTGTTTTTGAAAAAACAAAAAAAAAAAAGAATGAAGCCAGGGTATCAGCAAAGGTTATTTGCTTGGAGGGGGATTTACAGCAGTACAGCCACCTGGGTTAAGGAATCAACCCCCCACCCCATTTGTATTCCATCTCACCACTTGATGCCTGAGTAACTTCAGTACAAAATATTCTTAAACTAATCACCTAACAAGATGGGAGAGCCTCAAACCGAGTGACTCACGTAATTAAACTATGCTACCATTTTGTTCCTGGCAGATCCTAAAATCTTACAATAACATAACGTGTGTCAATCTTATCAGAAAATAATATACTTGCAGACTTCAAATTATTGAGAAGGGTCATAAATAAGCCCTATAATTTTTATACTTGTCTTTGTAAATGTTTTCCTTTCTGCAACATTTCTGTAGGCTACACAAGCCTGCTTAACAAACCATTTTAATCTCCAGTTTAACATAATATTTATTTAAAATAGGCTAAATGTAATTTGCTTTTCTCAAAAGTAGTGATTTCCCACTAGTTTTACAATGTTTCCACAGACTGAACTACAAACACATATTCACTTAGCTTGCATTTTCATATTTTTTATAGTTGCATTTTGTACAATCATACATTTATTCTTTCTACATAATGTTTTCATCAAAAACATAGTGCATTTTTAAGAGGAATCTGAAAACAAATTTTGCAAAAAAAAAAAAAAAGACAATCGGATGTTCCATACAAATAGATTCTGCATAAAGGTAATATTATTATTCCCTCTGTGCCCAAATTGAGCATTACATCAAATAAATGTAATTACAAATTAACGGAGCAAATGGAGTAGAGATACATTAATGGCAGAGATAGAATAACACTGAAGAACTCAACAAGATCCTGAGTTTATGTGGTTTGTTTCATGCTGTGGTTGCAACATTTCCCAGTAGAGTCTTGTCTGCTTGGCAAAGGTAATAAAGAAAGATATAAAACCACCCTTTCCAGAGGAAAGGACAGACAGAAAAGAGATTTCTCTTGAGCATGCCTACATGTGTGAAAGGGCATTTTTAGGAAAAATATGAGTTATATCATTGTCATACGGATCATTTTAAAACAGAAAGGGACATATCCTATCTCTAACTTCACTGCAACATTTTATTAATTCCCATGATGCTTCTTTAACAGAATAACAAAAGGCAGAAGAGCATGAGTGGAACACTGTGATTCTGCTCTCCTCTCCAACGCCCTGCAACAACAACCATGGTATTGTATAGACAAGGGTGCAGCAGTGACAAATCCGAATTTCCCCGGGTAGATGCTCACCATAGTAAGTGAGACGTCCCCTAGCAACGTTCTTCCCTCTTGAGTTCTCAGCAATGCACTCATAGGAGCCCGTGTCTTCCTGCTGGAAGTTGGGAATTTCAAGCACACCATTGAACTTCCTCAATTTAATTTTGCTGGAAAAGGGTAGCCCATCACTTCTTCTCCAGTTGATCTGAGGAACAGGACTAAGAGAAAAAGTATCAAGCTGTTTGCTGTTCTCTGGAAGCCTCTTGGATCTGACAAAAGTGAAAAACTTATGTGGAGACAGAGAAAGAGATACACGTTTTCAAACACAGAACCCCACATCCCATCCAGTTGTAAATTACATAAACTTTATGCAAAGATTTAACTCATTAAGTTGACAATTTAAGAAAATAAACAACGCATTTTCTTGTGTCAATTCATGCTTTAGAGAAGAAAGCCTGTAGCCTTGCTCACTGTATTAGAATACAAGTGAACAAGAAAAAGAAAAATAATACCAATTGAGTTTCTGGAATTAGGCAAGTATAGTCATTTTCTCCAAGTTAACTTTAAAGGTTCAAACCAAATTTTATATGTGCACTTTCCCTGTGTTGAATTTTTCTTTTGCTTCCAAGTGAAAATAAATTTTAGACAATAAGAAGAGTTTGTCGAAAATCACCCTGATCTCTTACAGCAACCTAATACCTCAGCACATAGCAGTCAATATTATAAAACTCACTTTCCAAGGGCAAAACATTCCAATTTCACAGTTGAACCTTTAGCAGCTGGAAGAGTTTCTGGAAACTGAACTTCTATTTTGGGTTCGTATTCACCCATCACACCTGTAAATCACAATACAAAGTTAATAGCATCAATGTTGCCTTTGGAATTGCTTTGTTTTTCTTAAATAAAACTTGCCTTTGCTCTATGTTGAACCACCTTCTTCCAGTGTTTTACCTCATTCACCAGCGCTACCCTGGGTCAAACAGGCAAACACCCGTACAAGTGCTTAGATTAGCTGATTCATGTCATTCGGTATAGAGCAGTTCTGAGAAAACTACTACGTCTTTCATGTTATGTAAAATGAGAGGCTTAGGAAATTTCATATTCCATTTGAACATTTCTAGTCAAATTGAAATATACGATGTATTATGGCTTCCTGAAATTTCCAAAAGAACAAAAATTATGGCTGGGAATTTATTTAATGATACCTTGGTAGCAGAGGCACCAATCTTAAACCTGTTAAAAGGCTCCCCAGGGTCAAGAAATAGTGACTTAACAAATGGGAAAGGTCAAATTCAATTACAACTGACTGTAAAGACATGCTTTGATACTTTGTGGTCATGGCATCATGCCGTTTCAGATACGGTTTTGTGTAAGTGGGTCATCTACTCGGGCTTACAAATCGGGTGCCTTTGCAGATCACCGACTTCCCTTAAACAGCCATCAGGCTATTGATGAAACAGATTTTGCTCTCTAAGGATTTTTTTAGTGATGCTTTTTAGCCTATAACAAAATAGCCAGAGCCTTTGCAAACCTCAAGCTGGCAAAAGTCAGGACAGGTGACTTCATGGAAATGCAACTGAGCTCCAGGCTCAGAAAGTCTCAGGCTTGGCTTAATCCTCTGCTGTCACTCTGGAAAATTTCTAACAGTTTCTGAGCCAGGGGCTCCTCATTTCCACTGGACACTGGTGCCGGAAAAGCAGGAAACTTGCTACGCCCTAGGTATAAGGGCTTGTAGTTTAGGGAAGCATTTTCATTAGTGTTCATAAATGTTTTTGCATACATGTTCTTCGTTCCAAAAAAAAAAAGTGACAATTCTTCAAGATACACTTGTTGACATTTTCCCAGCTGTTTTGCTCACAGTCACTGCACCACTGCCACTCAGAATTACACACTGAAACATTCCATACCATCAGACCGCAGCACCAACGGAGTCGGCGAGCCTAGTACTCTGGCGTTTGTCACTGTGCTTGTCACCACACACGTGTAATTCCCCACGTCGGACGGCTCCACCTTCGCTATGTACAGGTGCCCTGTCTCTTGAGAGACAAATCTCCGACTATCTTCTTCAACAAACGAGGGATACTCATTGAAGATCCAGGCATAGGAGAGTTCTAAAGTTTTTGAGGAGGGAAAGAATATTTCATTATTAGAGAAAGTTTTGCACTGTACATCAGAAATGCTGGAGACAAAAGAACCTTCACGCTGAACGAGATGTGGAGTGTTTGTGCTGCAGGTCATAGGAGAAGCAGCCATGGGAGGTGGTTCTGTGTTCATCCTTTGATCCCAGAGGACGCTGGTGATCAACATTCCTATGGGAGCATCCTTATCGCAGTCATCATTATCTGCGCTCCACCAACCTCCTTACAGACTTTTCTGGCTCCAGTCCTGCTCCCTTCCTTGTACTTTGCATCTCCACGCTGTGTAGTCTCTGGTCTTTCAGCTGCCAATCTCACCACGGCCATGCCTGCCATCAAACTTTCTACAACTTCTCAGGAATAACGCAAAACCACTTAAGCTGAATGTGAGCCCGCCAAGGGCAAGGCCCTGCCTACTACCCTTGTTTCTACGAAGCCCATGCTGTCTCTTACTCCCAGGGGGCCTGCTAAAGCTGCTGCTCTGGGGCTGGCAAAGCCCCTTGTCTTGCTGTCTTCTTGGGTTCCTTCGTTTGCAACACCAAACCCCATTCTGCTGAGATAACTTCCAAATGGCTCTGAAACTTTGGGTCGCGTATCAGGAACCACCTCCCTGGAGACGTCTTCCTAATCTTCCCAGCTTGGGGCTCGTGCTCCTATACAGTACAACATCAAGCTCATTCCAATCAAACCAGTCATCACCAAGGATGGAAGCATCTATTCACTTGTCTGTCTTCCTACCACGTAGTAAGTAAGTGATTTCAATTTTTACTCCGTCTGCTCCACTCTCCCTCTGAATCAGTGAAATGAAACATGCAGACACTTAATAGGTCCTTAATAAACATGTGTTGTGTTAATTATGGATAGAATTATGCTGCAGATTCTTCTCTGTAAAGTCCAATAGGAGAGTTTTCTGGGAAATTAGCTTTCTCCGAAGGACCCACTGTTCCTTTCCTGTGGGATAATGAAGGCTAAATGACACAATGCTGCCTCGTCCTGGATGCCAAGAGTGTTCAGAGCCAAGCTGATATTTCAGCACATGACTGTGGTTGGCTTGCTGGCTTCCTTCTTTCCTTGGCTCTTTTTCCATTTACAATTGCATTAATCTTACTGTGTTGGTTCATTACTGTAGTAATAATGCTTTGCCAAAGAACTTTTGGAAAACATATGGAATCAGAATACATTTAACGCACAAGTTCAAACATATTTCAAGTGCAACAGTGAGGGGTCATTCTGTTTGGTAGACAGGTAGAATAAATCAACATGTAAATGCCAATGAGATGATATGTGAGGGGTGGGTGAGAGTGACCATGGCTTTCAGAGGAGCGAAAGGTGACATTCTTCCTCAACTGAAAGAAAGGCTTAAAGGACAGGGGAACACTTGGATAAGCAGGGATTACAACATCCCAGCTGCAGTGAGGTGCATGAGAGACAGCACGTGATGTACCCCGTGGAAATGAAAGGTGACAGATTCCCACCCATTATGCAAGTTCGCATAACAAGATTAGCAAGCCCCCCACAAATTATACATGCATTCAGAAACACTGACTTTTAGCCTTAAAGTGGCCTTTACATGATGGTATCTTTAGGTAGAGAGTCTTCCATGAAATTTCAAATAATTATATAGGAGGTACTGTCAGCTAAAGTTGTTTGTGTGAAAACAAATGTGACTTAAACATTCACTCCACGGTAAGCCTCTTGCACACCCTAAGGAGGCTCTTCTCTTGTAATATTACTAAATAAACCACAGAGGAAAATGATGCTGATCAGGTAGGCTGACTTTGTTCTGAAGTTGTTAAAACTGGCAGCTGTTACAGCAACAGCCTCTAGGGTCTTCCTGCTGCTCTAACCATCCGGTCCCACCCCAACATTCCCAGTCTCCAAAGCCTCGCTCTGCTTTGAAGAAATCTCACTCTGCTTTCCACAGTGTTCTACAAGCGAGATGCACATGGCTGCCCCCTCCTTTTAGTCACCAGCCAGATTAAAACTTCTACTGCTCCCCAATTTAAGTGGCTCTTAGCTGGAGTTAGGAAATAAGTCAATCAAACTCATTGACAGTTAAAACGGAATAGTTGATGGAAACAGTTCAGATTCAGAGTCAGGAAACCTAAAATCTGGTGACTTCACAAAAGAGAATATTGTACAGTAATGAGATTTATGGGCAATAACTCCAAGCAAAAATGTGGCATCAGTATCACCAATGTAATTTATATTCATTAAATAAAAACTTTAAAAAAAAGAATAGGATGCAGGAATATTTGATACTTAATGGTAAATATTGCTTTTTACAATGTTTAATTAATGTATGTGCTGAATTAAAAATTTTAAATTCCACTAAAGAATACACTTTCACAAATATAAGCAAAAAAAAAATTTCAATTAAAAAACGTTCACGGCAGCAGGTGTTGGCCCTAGTGGTTAACATGCACTTGGGATACTTGTGCCCTAGATCAGAGTGCTGGAATTGGAGATCCAGCTCTACTCCTGACTCCAGCTTCTGCTATCACAGACCCTGAGAAGTAGCTGGTAATGGCTCACATCACATATTCTCTCTGTCTCTCTCCCTGTCTGTTCTCTCTGCTTTGCAAATTAATAAAATACTCAACACAAAATAAGATAGGCTGTATGACTTCATTAATACTATTTCTTTTCTCTCTCTCTTTTTTAAAAGATTTTTATTTATTTATTCGAGATGTAGAATCCCAGACAGAGAGAGGGAGAGACAGAAAGAAAGGTCTTTCATCTGCTGGTTCACTCCACAAATGGCCACAAAGGCCGGAGCTGGGCTGATACAAAGCCTGGAGCTAGGGGTTTCTTCCTGGTCTCCCATGTGGGCACAGGGGCCCAAGCACTTGGGCCATCCCCCACTGCTTTCCCAGGCCACAGCAGAGAGCTGGATCAGAAGAGTAGCAGTCAGGACATGAACCAGCACCTATATGAGATGCTGGCGCTGCAGGCAGAGACTCAGCCAACTATGCAGCAGCACCGGCCCCACCTCTCTTTTTCTTTATAAGATTTGATTTTTATTTACTTGAAGGCAGAGTGAAAGAAAGAGTGTGTGTTGCAGGGACTCAACTATTGGAGTTGTCGCCTGCTGCACTGGTGTGCAGGTGTGCATTGGCAGAAATGTAGATTCAAAGAGTATATGGGATTCAAAACCAGGTACTCCAATAAGGGGCACAGGAGTCACAAGTGGTGGATTAACACAACACCCACCCCTATAGTATTTCTTTTAATCCTAAAATTAATGGTACTCTTTCTCTGAAGGGAGGAGAGAACTTCCACTTTGACTATGACCCTGTCGGAATAGGATCGAAGTCGGCAAACTCAAAAGGCTTCCATAGCCTTGGCAACTCATGACTAGAGCCTAGGGAGATTATTGAGGCCATAAACAAGAGTGTCAAATTGTGAAGTCAACAACAGGAGTAACTGTGTACTTACTTCTCATGTGGGATCTGTCCTTAATGTGTTGTCCAATATGAAGTAATGCTATAACTAATACTGAAACAGTATTTTTACACTTTGTGTTTCTGTGTGGGTGCAAACTGATGAAATCTTTACTTAATATATACTAAATCGATCTTCTGTATATAAAGATAATTGAAAATGAATCTTGATGTGAATGGAATGGGAGAGGGAGCAGGAGATGGGAGGGTTGCAGGTCGGAGGGAAGTTATGGGGCGGGAAAGCCATTGTAATCCATAAACTGTACTTTTGGAAATTTATATTTACTAAATAAAAAATTAAACAAATAAAAATAAAATTAATGGTACTAATACTCATGCTTAAAATATTATAACATTACACTGTGGTGGCCAATGGCTTTATGACACAGTAACTAACTGATTGTTAGGAGAAGTAAGAAATAGAGCCATAACCACACTAATTTTAAAGCTCTGTCGCAAAGTTAGCATGAAGAAGTGGACGTGCATGAAGGGGTGGACTGTGGTGGACATGAAGGTCTCCACTGAAGTCTCACTTCAAGGGAACCCACTGCACAGAACATGAGACCTCCCCCTGCTTCTGCCTGTATGCGGGGGTCACACTCCTCTGGGATGCTCCTGGCTGGCTCAATTCAGTGAGCTGTTTATTCTGGCCCATTACACCTGCTGCAGGATTCGCCCCTTGAATCTCCAGAAGGAACACAGTCCTACCCATATCTTGGTTTTTAGCCAAATGACACTGGGTTTGGACTTCAGATTTCCAGAACAGCAACGCAATGATTTTGTGTTGTTAAAGTATCTGGAGTTTTTAGTAATTTGTTATACCAGCCATGGGAAAGTCATGTACAGATCAAGACAATGAAACTAAGCTTACCCTGTGTAATATCAGAGTCCATAGGGGAAAAAAAAATGGGAGACAGGAGAATAGAGGGAGGTGCGAGAATGTATGTAGAGATTTGAGTGATGTGATTCCCTGCTGGTGGCCAAGAGTGAAGGAACCTGGAAGATTCTAGAAGCTACATCAGGCAAGGATAAGGACTCTGCCCTGACACCTTAGAAGGATTACAACATCACCACCACTGGACTTGAATGTCTGAGCCACACAAATGGAAGACAACTGATGTGTGCTGCTTTAAGCACTATGTTGGTGGTAACTGATTACAGAAGCAGAAGGAATGAACACAAATGACAATAAGAGCCAAAGATAGTCGAGTGTTTATCATACGCCAGGTAGAGTACTAAGTGCTCTTGATAGAATTTCCAAAGGCAAAAAATAAAAAAAGGTCAAAGACCAAATTAGAGACAGCCTGTACTTGGAAAGGCTAAAGAAGAATCAGATTTTATAAAATGTGATTATGAGATCAATATAATGGGATGGAGTTATTCCAAAAGAGAAGTGCAACTCTGAAATGAGTTAATTGGTGATGATTATTTTTCACAAAAATTCAAATCCTTCAAGACTGATGGAAAGGCATCAAATCTGCATTTAGTACGGTCACAAGAGGTGTGCAGAATTCATAGCATCTACCTTTATTTACAAATTTTGTCTCGATAGAACGAAACACAACTCTATCTTACAGAAGAGAACTGCACTAACTTTTCATTTCTTAACTGCATGTCTGTTTTAGAATATATACAGCACCACTTTGATTGAAAGCATTTGAGAATTATGTGTTTTTTTTTATTCTGAATAAAATATTTGCATACTCTCAGTGTTTACTTATCCAAAAAATCTGTATTTCCAAAAAAATGTTAATTGTATCCTACAAAGCAAAATGTACATCAAACCAGTGTTCATGGCTGATTTTTCAAGATCTTTTTATGTACTATGATAAATAAAAAACTGTAATAAAAATGATAATTTTATATACTCAGACGAGCTAAACTTTACAAACCTTTCACAACCTCTTGTATAAATCACAAGCACATTATGTCAAAATGACCGGGCCAGTGAGCTTTCTATTAACAATGCCTCATGAATATTAGGAACCTGAAATGGTTTTTATTAAAGTGCCAAGAGGTTTTACCAATCAAAGCCATAAATTAAGAAAATGAAGTGCCGAAACTCAGCTTTCCAAAAAGTATATGTGATGAATCACCCTGCCAGCCACTTCCCTTCTCGGGTCCCGTAAGTATAGGACCTGTCAATTTACCAGGAAATATGTCACTCTAGTGTTTACCTGGAGATACATTAATACACACACTACTGACACTTAAGAGTTTATTTCTAGTTCCATTATAAAATTCTATTATGAAGGTGATTTAATCCTTCACATAGGCATTTTGTAGAAGAAATGCTGTCAAACAAATTGCAGTTAGGCAAAACTGTAAAAGTAACTTGGGCCACTTTCCTTGGTGCCAATTGGGAAGTCTGACCTACTTTAAGACAAGACATATTTCAGAGGGTGTGAAAAATCTGCTTGCCGTCATTCACGACTTAGATCACTGATTCACACAATGAGCTAGAAAATTTTGCCCTGGTGCATGCATATGACAGGTCCGGGGCATGCTTCCCACGCAACAGTCTAAAACAAGGCAGGAGAGAACTTAAGTGCAAAGAGCAAATAGCCAATGGTTAGGATTAAGGAGTCTGTACTACAAGAAGCCTCAGTGGGCACTGCTAACATCTCAGTGTGCTGTTTCCAAAACCTGTTTGGTTAAGTTGTTGACTTTATGATGGTTTTGAAAACAACATGCGGTCCGCGCCGTGGCTCAACAGGCTAATCCTCTGCCTGTGGCGCCAGCACACCGGGTTCTAGTCCCAGCTGGGGCGCTGGATTCTGTCTCCGTTGCTACTCTTCCAGTCCAGCTCTCTGCTGTGGCCCGGGAGTGCAGTGGAGGATGGCCCAGGTTCTTGGGCCCTGCACCTGCATGGGAGACCAGGAGGATGCACCTGGCTTCTGGTTTTGGATTGGCGCAGCGTGCCGGCCGCAACACACTGGACATAGCGGCCACCTGGGGGGTGAACCAACGGAAAAAGAAAAAGGAAGACCTTTCTCTCTCTCTCTCTCTCTAACTCTGCCTGTCAAAAAAAAAAAAAAAAAAAGAAAAGAAAAAGAAAAAAGAAAACAACATGCGTTCAGTAGAAGCCATACTTAGAATTTTGACTTTGAATCTTCTTCCGGGCTAGTGCTGTGTGGTCCTAAAATAAGGAGAAGAAATGATGGGGAAGAAAAAACCCAAAAGATGCTTTTCCCTTCCCCTTCATACTTGAGGGCTGATTCTAGAGCACAGCTTAGGAAGCTATTGCTAGGAAGTCAGGCCAACCTCTTGCCTGCTTTGTGAACTGTTTTGAAACATAATCAGACCATTCAATTACTATTTCCATTGGCTGCTCTCATTCACCAAGAGTAGATTTGAGTTGTTATGACATAGATCTCATGGCCCATAAAGCTTAAAATCCATATGATATTTTTAAAAACTTTTTTTTCATTTTACTTGAAAGGCAGAGAGAAAAAAGAATTCTTCCATCCACTGGTTCAATCCCCAAACGCTTGCAGCAGCCAGGGCTGGCCAGGCCAAAATCAGGAACTAGGAACTCAATGTCTCCTCTATGGGGGGCAGGGACTCAAGGACGTGACCCAAAATCTGCTGTCTCCCAGGATACACGTTAGCAGGAAAGCAGAACTGGAAGTGGAGTCAGGACTCATATCCGGATACTTTGAATAGCAATATGAGCACCCCAAGTGGTGTCCTCAACTGAGCCACCTGCCCTGCCTCCCAGGGGCTGCAACAACAGGAAGCTGGAGTCAGGAGCCAGAGGTAGGTAACAAACCCACGTACTCAGATATGGGTCAGTAGCCTCTTAACTGCCTGGCTAAATACTTACTCGGGATATCCTGTTTGAGTATCAGTAGATATGGCCCCAGTTGTACCTCCTCACCTTGAGACCTACCCAGGAGAGAAGGCTGGGGCCAGTCCCACCAAAATAACTTGAATTAAGCATGTGAGAGGTGATGATCATTAAAAAGGAACCAAAAGCAAATTTTTCATGAGACAAAGGGAGAATGCATGTATGCAAGAAAAAATGCAAAATATTCTCTAAAGGGGCTCTGTGCATTTCTGCAATAAAAAGAATGGGAGGAAGAGTTTCATGTGGGCCCTTCAGCGTTGTTGCCTTATTGGGGACAGGACAGAAATTTCCCTGGCAGAAGCATCAAAAATGAAGACAAGGGAGCAACATCTTGGAGACTGAGTGTGGGACAGAGGACGCTGTTATCCATGGAAAACATCACCATTCCTCAAGGAGCCACAAATGGGGGTGACACAGCCTATCAGGAAACTGCATCATCTCTTGGGAGTTACTGTCAGGAAGTAGAAGCAGTTCACACATTGTCACTTTAGGCAGCCAGAAAAACGAGAGAGAGAAAGAAACAGGGAGGTGTGGAGTATCCAAGGCTCAGAGGCTAAGAACCTTGTGAAGCTTCAAGTGGGATATAGGACATGTTGTCCCCACAAGAGAAGAGTCAGCGCACAAGAGGACAGATCAGGGACTGCTGAATTCATAATCTGGTCTACAGATGATGCTGACCTAGAACAGAGATCAGAAAACTTTCTCTTCAAAGGTCAATGGGTAAGCATTTAGTTCAGTGGTTAAGATTCTGCTTGGGATGCCTGCATCCCACATCAGAGTCCTTGGGTTCCATTCGTGTCTCAAATTAAGATCCAGCTGCCTGCGGATATGCATCCTGAGAGCAGCAGGTGATGGCTCCGGCAGTCCAGGTCCCTGTCCCCAATGAGGGGAGCCCAGATTGAATTCTGAGCTCATGCATCGACCAAGGCCCATTGCAGGCCTTTGGGGGATGTGGGCCAAGGAATAGAGTTCTCTCTTGATTTCTCTTTCTGCTTCTCAAATGCATAGATAAAAATGAAAAAGGAAACAAAAGAAAAACCAGGATTCCAGCCATGGCTCAGGGCAAGGGAGTAGGAAAAATACTGTAAGGTACTTCCTGACATGCTTCTTTCCGCAAGGTACTAATGAAGTGTGACATTGCTAAAGAAAGGAGCTACATTTCCGCAGTAGAAAATGAGACCTCCTGCTAACCAGATAAAGTTATCATCCTGTTTATAAATACCTGACAATTCCCCCATGCCTCAGACCCAACAGTTACGGCAACCTTTTAGCTTACACCTGAACTGGCTGGTGCAGGATGCGACTCAGGAAAAGTGGTCCAAAATGGCACTGCAAGCATTGAATACAGAACAGCCTTTAGAAACATACTCTTTCTCCATTTTTTTATTATAAAGATGCACCTTTCCCAAAGAGCTCAGAGATCCTGAAAATGCAGGAAAGCAACCTTAAGATGAATTCAAAACCAAAATGATGCCGACAACTACAAGTTCCCTTGCCAAGTCCTGTTCTGTGACAGCACACCGCCACGCTTGATACAATGTGTATTTGGTGTGCTGATCTTAAACACGCACCACAGCACTACTGCTGGACACGCACTTTCCCCATCACTCATACTGAAGAGTGGGCTTTTTTTTTTTATGACTTCAGTGACAGTAAATAACATTTTCTTTTTAAGTGCAGTCCAGAAAAAAGGTAAAGAATCTTGCAGCTCATGGGAGTGCTAATTGGAGCCAATTATAATTTGATTGACCTGCCGTGCTATTAAAATGATATGCAAAATTTACACTGCCCTTGCAAAATGGAAATGATCTTTAGTAAGAGCTGACTAGAGGAAGCCCCCCTCCCCTCTTAATGAATCCAACAGCAGTGCTTTGGGTTAGGATTCCCACATCAGCTCTCAGAAGCCAATTCCACAGAGGGCCTTCACAGGGTTGCAAGTGATACAAGAGAACCCTACAGATGGGGAAACGGGCAATAAAACAACGAAAAAAATTCAAGGCTCCTAACAAAAGGAGCAGCCGCATCACAGTCACCCTGTCCAGTCCTCATTAGGTCGCCTTTGCTTTTACGAACATTTAAGCTCCTTCCTTGAGGAATGTCATGGGGTTTGATTGTTCTCTCCTTGCTATGCTGGTGATTTTTCAAAGCAGAATGAAAAGTCCATTTTCCCTGGTAAATAGAAATGAGGCCATTAGCAGAACATGGAGTCACTACACAAATCACAGGGGTTTCTTACCAGGACAATGGGTCACTCCTCAGGAAGCTGCAGGAGTTAATGTTTGTTTTTAGCTTTCTTTCTCTCTTTTATTTTTTTAAGATGTATTTATTTATTTGAAAGTCAAAGTTACATAGAGAGAGGAGAGGCAGAGAGAGAGAGGGAGAGAGAGAGACAGAGAGGTCGGTCTTCCATCTGATGGTTCACTCCCCAATTGGCTGCAACTGCCGGAGCTGCACCAGTCTGAAGCCAGGGGCCAGGAGCTTTTCCGGGTCTCCCACGTGGGTGCAGGGGCCCAGGCACTTGGGCCATCTTCTACTAGTTTCCCAGGCCACAGCAAAGAATTGTATCGGAAGTAGAGCAGCCAGGTCTCAAACCAGCGTCCATATGGGATGCCGGTGCTTGGGGCCAGGGTAGTAACCTGCTGTGCCACAGCACCGGCCCCTTCTTTCTCTCTTACACATGAAGTTCTACTACTTACTATCAACACACATAAAACCCTTCATCAGCTGGATTTAACTCCATTTAGAAAACTTATTTTGAAGAGAATCTTCACCCTTTCTGATCTAACTTTTCTGAATGATAGGTTAAAATAAACAGTGATGGCTTCATGAAAAAAATACACTCTAACCATAGGAGAAAACCACTTAGATTTTAAGGAAGTAGTGGTTGTTTAAGTAGTTCTTCAAGGAAGGATATATAATTATGCCTGAATATCTGAAACAAACAGGAAAACAAAACAAAACAAAACAAATCAATGCCCAAATAAAGCAATAATCAAAAATAGTCCCAGTCCTTCGAGTCGGCAGGGCTCTGGAAGTGCCTGTTGTGGGCCTGGGAGGATATGCAGGGATCTCAAGCAGTGTTTGGGTCCAGTTAGGCACACACAGACTTGTGCAGGTATTGAGATAAGTGATAGAAAACAGAGTGGGGGAAACAGCACGTACACTACCAGGAGTTTCTCTGTGTGTGTGCATGCTAAAGAATAAATGCAGGGGCCGGCGCTGTGGCGAAGCAGGTAAAGCCACCGCCTGCAGTGCCGATATCCCATATAGGTGCTGGCTGGAGTCCCAGCTGCTCCACTTCCGCTCCAGCTCTCTGCTCTGGCCTGGGAAAGCAGTAGAAGATGGCCCAAGCGCTTGGGCCCGGGCACCCACGTGGGAGACCTGGAAGAAGCTCCTGGCTCTGGCTTCAGATCGGTGCAGCTCCAGCCATTGTGGCCAACTGGGGAGTGAACCAGTGGATGGAAAACACCCCCCCCCCTTCCTTCTCTGTGTGTAACTCTGACTTTCAAATAAAATAAATAAATCTTTCTAAAAAAGTTTAAAATAAAGAATAAATGTGTATGTTTACACAATCATTTCTTCTATGCTTCCACCACCTTTCCAGGCTTCCCCTATCGCAGCCACGGGGCAGAAATGTCCAATGAAAAATGCACCATATTGTATGTCTGGGGAAGTGTCTGTGAAAGCCTGGGGAAAAACGCAACATCTTTCTGTGAGGTTTTAATAATTTAGCTACTAAAAAAAATTCCTGTGATGAACAGAGAAATGAAGAAATACAAAGTTACTTCTCAAATTCAGATTTCAGTTAAAATTCTCACATGTTTTTGACTTATAAAAATAAGCTTTTATAATTTTTATTCTTAATGATTATTTTATAGGGTACAATGTAATATTTTGATAGATATAATGTGAAATGATGAAGTCAATGACTATCTGTCTCTCTGCCTCTCAAATAAATAAGTTTGAAATTTTTTAAATGAGTAATATATCCATTAGATCACATCTTATTTTGTGGAGAGAATATTTAATATCTTAGCTACGGTAAGTAGTTGGCTCAGCAGCTAACATGCCTTCTGGGACTCCTGCATAGCATATTGGGGTGCACTTCTAATCCAGTTTCCTGCTACTGTGCATGCTGACAGGTAGCAGGTGATGGCTGAAGTATTTCAGTTCCTGCTACTGGTGTGGGAAATCTGCACTGGGTTTGGAGCTCCTGGTTTCAGCCTAGTGTAGCCCCAGCTGTTACAGGCGTGAACCAGCGGATGGAAGGTCTGTCTCTTGGTCTCTGTGTCTGTGCCTCTCAAATAAATAAAATTTAAAAACCCTACTCTAAGTTTACAATATACATTATTATTAATATGATCACTATGCCATGAAAACATCTCAAAAAGACTCTGAGGGCAGGTGCTTGGCCTGGTGTTAAGATGCCAGGTAGGGGCCAGCGCCGCTGCTCAATAGGCTAATCCTCCACCTGCGGGACCTGCACACTGGGTTCTAGTCCCAGTCGGGGCGCCGGATTCTGTCCCGGTTGCCCCTCTTCCAGGCCAACTCTCTGCTGTGGCCAGGGAGTGCAGTGGAGGATGGCCCAAGTCCTTGGGCCCTGTACCCCATGGGAGACCAGGATAAGTACCTGGCTCCTGCCATCGGATCAGTGCGGTGCACCAGCTACAGCGCGCTGGCTGCAGCAGCCATTGGAGGGTGAACCAACGGCAAAAAGGAAGACCTTTCTCTCTGTCTCTCTCACTCTCCACTCTGACTGTCAAAAAAAAAAAAAATAATAAGACGCCAGGTAGGACGCCAACATCACATGTTGGAGACTGGAATGCCTGGGTTTGATTCCCAGCTCTGGATTCCGATTCCAGCATCCTGGAACGGCTCAAGTAGCTAGATCCCTGCCACCTTCGTGGGGGAACCTGGATAGATTCTTGGATCCTGGCTTCCGGCCAGCTCAGCCCTGGCTGTTGTGGGCACTTGTGCAGTGAATCAGTGGATAGGACCTCTCTTTCTATGTCTATCTCTCTGTCTCTCAAATACATAAATAAACCATTTAAAATGTCTAGTATTCTTTTTAACATATTCCTCCTGTCTAACTGGGACTTTGTACCTTTTGATCAGTATCTCTCCAAATCCCACTTCTCAGCCACAGCCTTTGGTAACCACCAACCTCCTCTGCTTTTGTAAATTCCAAATTTTTATATTCTATACATCATTGAGATCAAGCAGTATTTGTCTTTCTGTGCCTGCCTTATTTCACTTAGCCTAATATCCTCCAGTTTGATTCATCACAAATGATAGAATCGTCTTCTTTTGTAAGGATGAAGAGTATTCCGCTGTGTATACAAACCACATTTTCCTTCATCCATTCATCAGTTAGATTGGTTCTGCATCTCAATTAGGATGAAAAGTGCTGCAATGAACATGACAATGAAGGTATCTCTTCAGAAATGGTCTCTCTCTTTTTTTTATTAGCCAACTGGATTATTTAAGAAATCCACATTGAATTATGCTTGATCTCTTCCTAGGAACTGCTTCTTCTTAGTAAGAAGTACACTTCTGTCAATGCAAAGTATCACTTCTGGTCAACTGCAGATTCATACCTAAAGAAACATATGAAGGTCCCTAACTCTGAGTGTCTTCCATATATTTCACAACTCAGGAAAAAGGAACAGAGGTGAGAGCAAGAAAATAATATATTGGTCTTGTTCAGTCCATATCTCATTCTGTGTGCCCTCAAAACAGATGATTGCTTAGACAATGTGAGATTTTTCTTGAATTTTACAAAAACTTTTGATCTAAATTTCTAGTAGCTCTGTCTTTTCAACTCAAATGACTTTTCCTTGACTTTATTTTGCTTTTCAACCTTCTACCTACATTTTTGCTAATCAACTTTATTAAGTAACAGATGTGTGCTATATTGGTAATTAAAGGTTGTTGTGTAAGACTAACAACTCCACAAACAGTATACCAAAGACAACAAGTTAACCTGGAACTTCTCCTGTGCTGTGCAGATCTCACATTCATGTATCTGGCTAACAAATTAATGATTGAGTCATTCTTAAGGAGACACCTAACCTGATCTGATTCATGCTCTCATATAAAGATACTGAATGAATAATTGGCTTCCCAATAATTTTCAAATTGTGGAATCAGAGTCTATGGAAACAAGGGAAAGTTAAAGCAATGGAAAACAGATGTGTCCTAATTCAATGGAAAATTGGCAGCTGGGCTCATCTTTGCCCGGACAGAAAGGCTCGCACCATAATCCACAGCTGGCACAGAGGCCACCAGTGTTGTAAACTAACTCGAATTTTTAATGTAATCCAAGCGCGATAGTTCCATTCACAGTTATCTCTAAACTGTAGTAAAGTGTGCGCATACTACCTTATTTTCTTTCCTTTTATATTTTTCCAAAATCAAACAACTTAGAGCAGAAGTTGTTACAGCTCAGTGTGTGTGTGTGTGTTTTTTTTTTCTTTCCTTTTTTGGCTCCAAGTATGTTTACCTGAAACATTACAAAGAAGTGTACTGTAACCTCTATTGCCTCTTTCAGTCATTTCTCAATACAGCAATTCTAATAAACGAAACCAGTCTCCTTGTGAAACAAACAAACAAATCCAGTAAATATGTGAGTCTTCATCAGGATGAAAAGCATTTCTTTCCAAGAAGCACATCTATAGATCTGCACTGAAGGAGCAGTAGATTCTGCCTTGATCAAAGTCAAGGCTGAATTTACCCAGCAATTCTAATCTGTTTGACAAAAATGTTCATTGATCGCCTTTCAAGTGCAAGGATACTGAACTTTATGCTTCCCATTTATTCCCCTTAACAATACTGCATTTTTATTTTTCAAATGAATTCATATTAAACAAGGTGTCCTGCTGATTCATTCTGCCTACTTGGATGTTTTCCCTTCATATTATCTGAGATGACATAAAGAGCTCTTCTTTTCCGCCAACTGCATTGCAGGGATGGATGTTCTGTTATATCTGAAAGCAATGCATCTATTTCAGTTACCTATGGGACTTGAGTCTTCTGCTTCTACACACTTTTCCTATCTGTTTTGAGACCATATGTTGTTCAGGGCTCTGGGAATTACTCAACTGCTTATGTTTGTTTTGTACCGTATTTTATTTTAACAACATATCTTCTGGGACACTTATGAGCATGTTTCTTTCTTTCATACCTTTGTTTTATTAATTCAATTAGTTTCATTCTTTCATACCTTTATTTTATTAATTCAATTAGCTGACCTTCAGCTGGCATGCAAAGAAGCAAAGAAGGGTCTTTCTAGCTTTCATTCTGAATTTGTTAAATCAGGGAATATTTAATGTCATGTTCTAGATCAAGCAATCTTATGGCTATATTTTATTTGGGCTCTAATAAAAAATAATCAACTGGATTGCTTCTGTTTAGTAAAGATTTTCAAATTCAAGATGGAGAATCTGTTTTGTATCACGTAGGCTCCAGAGGAAACGTGAAAGGCACTGAGACATCTTAGCAACAAGAACTGGATCATCAACCCCGAAGGTGCAGGGAGGAACAAGGGCCATCCCTCCAAACTTCCTGTTGGCTTCTTTAACAGGAAGGCAGCAATGGAAGCTTCTTTGTCACCTTACAAGGATAACAATAATGTGCATGCACACATTCAGAGTCTGCAATACTGTTTGAGCTTTCTTTCTGATTATACCAGTAACCTGAAATAAGTTTTTTTTTTTTTTTTTGGGAAAAGTGAGGGCGTGTTTGGCAGGGAGTCATGGGATTTGCGTTTGCACTTGTCTTGGGCCCATGGGTATGTGCCTTGGGTAAAATCACTAAAACTCTGGTCACAGCTCCTCTTACCTGGCATGAGCTACTCCCGCCTGCCCTTCTGTGGGATGTGGACTCTTTGAGGACTGTGCATTGTCACGAGGACTGGAAAGTCCATTTGCATGCTGTAAGGTGATGGAGCCACTCAATCTTATGTAACATAATTGCAGGTCTTGCTACGTGAATGTGTGATTAACAAAAATATACTTCCAGCTAAAATGTTTCCTATTATTCCCTTGATTTAGTAGCTACCTGGAGAAGACAGCCTTATATAGTGCTTTTGTTTTTAAAAGATTTATTTACTTATTTGAAAGTCAGAGTTACACAGAGAGGAGAGGCAGAGAGAGAGAGAGAGGTCTTCCACCTGATGGTTCACTCCCCGATTGGCCACAATGGCCGGAGCTGCGCCGATCCGAAGTCAGGAGCCAGGAGCTTCCTCCAGGTCTCCCACGTGGGTGCAGGGGCTCAAGGACTTGGGCCATCTTCTGGATGCTGGCCCTTCAGGCCAGGGCATTAATCCACTGCACCACAGCACTGGCTCCCTATATAGTGCTTTTGACCTCTGGCCCATTGTTACTGAATTCATCCTAACTTTTGGGTGCATGTATTCTCTCTCTCAAAAATACAGAAAACAGCAACCCAGGCCCTCACCATGACACACATACTGATCTCAGCAATTTACATATCTTTGTAACATTATAAATTACACATTATTTATTCCTCCAAATGCCTGTAGGGAAAGTTTAGTCTGCCTTTTGTGCTCATGGGTTCCATATCCATGAATTCAACCAATGGTGGACAGAAACCATCTTATGAAATTTGTGTCTACTGAACAAAGACAGACTCTTTTTCCGGTCATTTTCTCTCAAAACAACAGAACATCAAAGCCATCAGCATTTGCATTGTTGCAGGTTTGTGAATAATCCAGGGATAGTTTCAGTACACAGGAAGATGTCATGGGCTATATACAACCACCACATCACTTTACACCAATGACTTGAGTATCCAGAGTTTAGTATCCACAGGGGTCCTGGAACCCACGCCAGTGGATACAAGGGACAAGTGAGCTCCTTACTGTCATCCCCTGACACAGTTGAGGCAACAAAAACTACAGAGCAAGGCCCACACAACAGCATTGTAAGGATCTGCATCCAGGCAGCACAGGGCAGAGGTTAACACACTACCCAGAACTACCTTCTTTATGTATCTTCTCAATCAAGGACAAGAGTACAAGTTAGTAGTTAATCTAAACTCATAAATTCAAAAAGGTTGGGGATTGCTGGTGTTTAAGATTTCTTCCATACCGTAAACTATGAGACCTCCCTTACAAATTTCACTTCTTAAAAAAGATAGTCTAAAGTCGTGGTTAAAAATATGAATACTGGTCAAATAAAAACAAAAATTAAAAAAAATCATGACTATGATTCCACCTTATTTCTGGTATCCTGCTAGCTCTGTTGTATCAGGGCAAGTCATTTTTCCTCTCCATCCCGAATTACCCATGCTTACAAATTAAGATGAGAAGAGAACTTATCCCCATAAATTTGTCCTGTGCATTCAATAAACAAAGTCCGTAACAGCATTCTTGACAGTGAACATTCAATAAATGTTCACGGCTGGTGCTACTGTTTTTGCTGTGGTCTTGACCTTGCTTGATTGTTCTCAGTGGGGATCATGCAAAGAAGTTGAACACTGATAAGGGAGGTTTGTGGGAGGAAGCAGAAAGCCAGGGCAGAACCTCACAGGTACTGAAGAGACCCAGCCCCCACCTCAGGCACTGGAGCTCTGGCCATCAAAGGAGCAGAAGACACCCACTGGAGCAGCCTGAGATTCTGGCAGTGGGGACAAGGCAAGCAGGTGTCTACCATGGTTGGAACACTTTTTGACAATGACAAGCTCTAAAGTGATGATGTCTGGAGACATCGCACTCCTATGCGCAGGGGGTTGAGCAGAGAAGAGCTGATTTTGCACAGTGATTTGGGTCCTTTCAAGAAACACTGAGATAAACACTACTGGATTCAGGATCACTGCAGGTAGCATATCCCCTGTCTGGAATGCTTGGGTCTGGAAGTGTTTCAAATTTTGGGTTCTCATGGATTTTGGAATGTTTGCATATACACAATAGGATACCCGGGGATGGGACTCAACTCGAAACATGAAATTCATTTATGACTCATACACACCTTCTAGACAACATGGTTTGAAGGTAATTGCACATATAATTTTTAGTGTGTCTGGGTTTGGACTATGATCCTTCATATCAGGTATAGAATCCACTCGTGGATTTTGGAGCATTTTTCAACTTAGGAGTTTTGAATTGGGGCCAGTATTGTGGCACGGAGGGTTAAGCTGCACCTGCAACACCAGAATCCCATATGAGTGCTGCTGGTTTGAGTCCTGGCTGCTCCATTTCATATCCAGAGTCCTGCTGATGTGCCTGAGAGAGCACCCTGCACCCACATGGGGGATCTGAATGAAGTTACCGGCTCCTGGCTTCAGCCTAGCCCAGCTCCAGCCATTGAGGCCATCTGGGCAGTGAACCAGCAGATGGAAGATTTCTGTCTCTGTCTGTCTCTCTCTGAAACTCTGAATTTCAAGTAAATAAATATGTCTGCAGAAAGATTTTTGGATTAAGGATGCTCAATCTGTATTATAAATAAAAAATAGAAAGGAACATGGTAAGTCTTTATTAACTTGAATCAAAACAAGTGACTAAACAGCAGATATTTATAGACAGAGCAAAATAAAAGAGCTGTTCAGGAAAAAGGATTAAAATTCATTCTCAAGAGACTATAAGCCCATGTAAATGTTCTGAAAAAAAAAATCATCTGGTCTCCTTTGAATAGAAAGCTGAAAGCCTAAACTACGATTCTGAGAAATGTTCAAAAGGCAGCGATGGGAAAAACGCAGCATCCTTGCTGCTACATTAGTCTGACAGCACTAAATTTGCCACAAAAGCAGGGGTTCACAGCACAGGTGGCAGAGAGAGCTGCAGACTGGATCTGCGGCTCTATATAGAGCAGAAATCTGGTAATGATTTATTATCACGGTCATCATTATTTTAATTATACATTTTTATGGGTACAGTGTGATAGTTCAATGCAAGTATTCAAAGTGTAATCATGAAGCTAGCATATCCATCTCTTTAAACAGTTTTTTTTTTAAAAAGATTCTGATTGACAGCAAATCAATGGACATATTTATGGGATGCATGGTGATATTTCAATGAATATACACAATGTGTACCAATCAAATCAAGGTAATTAATATTTCCCTCTCCTTGTCATTATTTTTCTTTTGTAGGCTCTGAGTTCCTTTCTTCTGTTTGTTCATAAAATCCATAATAGGTTATTGTGAACTACAGTCCCTAGGACAGTGGGACTTGTTACTCAACCTCTTTATTCCTACTCCATGCCTCACCTTTCCCAACCTCTAGTAACCACTATTCTAATGATGCTCTCACTCACTGTGGGACTATTTCCAAGTGGGAATAACCAGTTCTAAGTGTCAGTTGATTGCACCTTGTCTTAAGTCACAGAAATACATTCGTACAATCGTACATCCTTATGAGGATGACGAGAGCTTGCACTGCTTTGGAAACCAGAACAGCTATTCATTAAGTGCTCATCTCCTTGCCATTGTTTAGGGTGGAATAAAGATATTAAGTGAAAATGAAAGGAAGGTCTCCACTCCACTTAACTTTTGAACCTTAATGATGACATATGATACAAGGTACAGAAAGGAACTCAATTTATATTTAACAATCTAACATCATAAATATACATGGGACCCTGGTAATTAAAAAATGTCCTGTCCCTTCTTCGGTTGATGAGTTCTCGTGGGGTTAAGGAGCGGATGTTTAGAGGCGGATGATCCGCCCAGAGCGGCCCCTGGTTGATGGCAGAGCTGAAGGTTCCTGCTTCACAGCCCATGGTAGCACCAGCATGGCTCCTGCTGCAGCAATTTCACCGAATTCAAATCATTCTACTGCTTCCCTTAGGGTAGCTACCCACCAGACAGCGACAACCAGCACCAAAAGGTAATGCAGGCAAATTTCAAAGGGATATAAACTTAAATTGCAAAGATTTATGTTTTTATTTACAGAAAGCATCCTGCAAATACTCATTACACAATTCTTATGATGAGACACACAGTTGAGTAGTTATCAAATCACTTATCTTAGAATTTCAACCATTTCAGATGTGACTCAAAATCAAATGTAAGAAAAATTATAGCACATGAATACTTGAGGGCCTTCATAACTACTACAAAAAAAGAAACAAAGATATGTAGAAAATAGCTCGTAAATTTAGCAGTGTGGGTTTTTTTTTTTATAAAAACAAAAAATAAAAACCAAACAACTTTCTGGGGTCGGCACTGTGGCATAGCAGGTAAAGCTGCCACCTATGGGCACCGGTTCGTGTCCTGGCTGCTCCACTTCTGATCCAGCTCCCTGCTAACAGCCATGGAAAACTACCAGAAGATGGCCCAAGTGCTTGGGTCCCTGCCCTCCACGAGGGAGACAGGATGTTTCAAAACTCCAGGCTCCTTTGGCCTGGCACAGTCCTGGCCCTTGCAGCCATTTGGCGAGTGAACCAGCGGATGGAAGATCCTTCTCTCTCTGTCTCTTTTTCTCTCTCTCTCTGTGTAACTCTGATTTTCAAACAAATAAATAAATCTTTTAAAAAAAAAAACTTCCTACTAATTAAAAGTCACAAAGTATATCCTACTGATGGTTTGCATTTTGTAAGTATTTCCTGATATATTTGTATTTGAGTGGCAGCATCTTTTGGATTCACAATATATTCTAGCCTTTTTCTTCACAAGCCAGCCAGCCCACAAAATTACCTGTGAGACAAAACTGACTGGCCTTTACCCCTCCACATGGGAAGCTCTTTCAGTCCACACAGCAGGCTGGATAAAGTAGGGGGAACAGGATTTATGAAGATGCATCATTTACTTGTCCTTAGTGGAGAGAAAAGGACAGCTGGCCACTAGACTTTCTTTTTTCCGTCTTCTGTTGGTTACCACATTTTAATTTAATCATTGAAGCTAATGCGTGCTGTTTTCGGTGTGAGAGATCAATATATGTGCTCTTGGCATTTGTCCTACACGACTGATTCATTTTTCAGTTGGGATTCACATTGTCAACATGCAGCTTCCACCGACTCCGTGTACAAGATACTAACAGGAGACATCGACATATTCAAAATAAAAGGTTAATAATTAAAAACGACTGACCCTTATCTCACAGACACTGCATATTATACTAGCTACTTACAGACACGCTTTATGGAATTACATTGGCTTTTATATTTGCAGAAGACTAAATTAAATTAAATCACCCTGATATTGTCACTGAATGAACAGATTGGATTAATTTTAGAAGTTATTTTAACACTGCTCAATAAGAATTCGTTTTCTAGATACACCAGTGAAAACAGATATCTTCCATTTATCATGGGAAGCTTATGTTTGACTTTTATAAGTCTAAGAACTCTTTTATGGGGGCCAGCGTTGTGGTGTAGCCGGTTAGGCTGTTGCCTGCCAGGCTGGCATTTCATATGAGCACAAGTCCATGAGTCCTGGTTGCTCCACTTCTGATCCAGCTCCCTGCTAATGTGCCTAGGACAGCAGCAGAAGATGGTCCAAGTCCTTGGGCCCTTGCCACCCATGTGGGAGACACAGAAGGAGTTCCAGGCTCCTGGATTCAGCCTGGCACTGATCTGGCTGTTGTGCTCATTTGTGTAGAGAACCAGGGTATGAAAGATTTCTCTCTATATATTTCTCCTCTCTCTGTAACTCCACCTTTTAAATAAATAAATCCTAACAGACAGACGAACAATTCTATGGGGCCAGTGTTGAGGCACAATGGGTTAAACTGTTGCCTGTAACACTTGCATCCCATATCTGAATGTCAGTTTGAGTCCCAGCTGCTTCGCTTTCAATCCCGCTCCCTGCCAATGAGCCTGGGAAAGCAGTGGAAATACTTGGGCCCCTGCCACCCAGATGGGAGGCCCAGAAGGAATTCCTGGTTTCTCACTTCTGCCTGGCCCAGCCCGAGTCACTACGGCCATGTGAACCAATGGACCGAAGATGGATCTCTCTCTCTGTTTCTCTGCCTTTAAAATAAATAAATAAATATTTCCAAAAATGAAATATTTAAAAATAAATTTAAAAAACTGTTTACACAAATAAACATGAGAAATAAAAATAATTTTTAAATGGGTTGTGGAATTATTTTTGTACTTTACATGTAGTGCCCTGAAAAGTGTTACATATGTTGAGAAGAGTATTTTTGTAGTAGTAATAGTAACAGCAGCAGTTACACTAGTAATGATAATAGCTAAGACTTCACTTTGTGCCACTTGTTAGGCTATTGCATACTATCATTCCTTTAATCATCATATCATCCCTGAGCTGGGAGGTAATGTACCCATTTTACTTATGACAGCATTGAGGCTCATAAAAGTGAAACGAGTAAGATTGCGAACACAGTAAATAGGGAAAGCAAGGTGGAAGTTAGCCAGATTCCCATGTCACTGCTCTTAAAAGTTAAGCAGTGGTGGGAGAGCATTTGGCCTGCTGGTTAAGACTCTGGTTAGGATGGGTACCCATGCATCACATCAATGTACTCGGGGTCAATCCCTGGCCCTAGCTTCTGATTCCAGGTTCTTGCTTAAATGCACCCTTGAAGACAGCAGTGATGGCTCAGGCATCTGGGATCCTGCAACCTTCATGGGAGACCTGCATTGAATTTCTGGCTTCTAGCTTTGGCTCCCTGGCTGATGCATGCATCTGGGGAGTGAAACAATAGATCGGTGCTCGCTTGCTTGCTTTCTTTCTTTCTTTCTTTCTTTCTCTCAAATTAAAAAAAAAAAAAACCCAAGCAACTTTGCATTCATGTCTTCACTCAGACTTGCCATCATTAATCTCTGCTTCCTGAATCCAACCTCCATTCCAAATATCAAAGACAAATGAGAGAAATGAAGGCCTAAAATTTATATCCCAAACCTAAAGACTTGGAAGAAAGCCTTCTTATGCCTTTTGAAATAAATAATGAGTCCCTGCAAGACCTAATTAAGCTTTTTGGAAAAAAGCATGATAATAATTTGCAGGAGTCAACATTAAGCCTTGGCCTCTCTTTGGATGTCTTCTTTTAGATGGATCCTCCATGCACATAGCTCCCACCTCTCATGGTAGCTAGGTGCAGAGGGAATTACATGCACTAATCTTTAAAAGGTGCTTGATGGCCTATTAGGAATAAAAATGCCATTTATCAGCCCAGCAATCACATTAAGGCCGATGGCTCTACCGTGGATGTGGAGCACTATCAGACGTGGATCCCAGATCTTGCAGTATTTGACCTGGGTAGCACTCAGACACAGAATGAAAGCTTTGTTAACAGGCTTCTGTACGTACAGAAGAAAACTGTTAAACAGTCCTAGCCATGTGCCATTTCATACTTTATCTTGCTGCTCAAAGTCTGCTTTTATTTTTTTTTTTTTGAGGAAAAGTCTATTTCATGACACAATAATTGGCTCCCACTGCACGGTTCTCTACATAAATGTGCTTCTATCCATAAGGCCCCAGAAAGCTTTGAGCATCCTTGGAAAGAGAAAATGAAAATCAAGAAGTAGCCATGACCTTTATGGAAGCTCCACGGCACAGTCTGAGAGGCAGGCCTCAGAAAGCCAGGGGGAGGCACAGGGGGACGCGGAGGCTGACAGACATGAGCATGGCAGCCGCTGCCAGCCAGGCGCAGAGGGTCGGCCCCAAGCCTTTCCCAGCGGACAGTCCCCACCCACCCATATGCTCATCAAATGCCCACTTAACACTTAACAGATGCTTTCCCAAGGCACATCACGCCATTATACAGGTGGCAATGGAATGACAAAAGTCTCATTTTTTTGGTGTTCCGACAAATGAGGACGTGTAACTGGGCAATCAGAATTATAACGCAAAGGTTAAGTCAGGTGAAAAGGCAGAATTTTAAAAAGGATTGCATACTCTGAAAGTGCGTTCCTCTACATTTATTAGTTTCTCTGCCACCACTCTATTTAGCAAATTATGATGAGAACCCATTCCCGGTCATGAATTACCAGAGATATGCCTTACCAGAGGAATTAAACACATAATAGCCTGTAATATGAATGAGGGTGCTTTAATAACGTTGAGTTTGGCAGCCCAATAAAACATTATGATCACCTTGAGATTTACGCTCAAGTTAGCAGCTTTGCTCAGTAGAAGCTGGGCTCCACCTGAATAATCTATGGTTGTTCAACTACAAGCTTCCTCCTTAAAATTTCATTTTTTCAATTAAAGAGAATATGATCATAAAGACGTAAATAAAGCAGACATTCTGTAAATGGCAAATGTTTGTTTACCTTGTTGGGAGGCAATATTAATAATGCTCATGAAAGAGCACGGGTTTTGCTGTTGCCCATGACTCAGCATCCCAGTTGCTCCACTTCTTACACAGATCACTGCAAATGCACCTGGGAAAGCACTGGAAGATGGACCCACTGCTTGGGCCCTTGCACCCACATGGGAAACCCAATGGAGTTCCAGGCTCCTGGCCTCAGCCTAGTTCAGCCCCAGACATGAGGCAAGTGAACCAGTGGATAAAAGGTCTCTCTCTCCCTCTTGCTCTAACCCAGTCTTTCAAATCAATCAATCAATCAAGCAAGCAAGCAAGCAAACAAGAAAGAAAGAGCATGGGTTTCGACTTGGCTCTACTGCTTATCAACTTGCAGCCCTAACCAAGATACTATACCTGTGTCCTTAGCTGTACAATGGGGAAAATAATGGGGTTGTTCTGATGAGTGAGTAACTAATGTAAGTAAAAAGCATTTCTGTGGCATCTATAAGTTCCCAAGTGTTACTTATTATTGCTGTTATTTTGCACTCTCAGACTTAGATTCTCAACACATTGCCTTCTGATTTCTATGATAATTGTTACGTGAGTTTACTCACATAAGAAGAGGAGACAGGCCCTGTAATGAAAGAGTTCAAGTAAGAAGTGACAGGCAAAGGGAGGAAGAGAGAATGAGAGGCAGGGACAAGAGAAGACTGGAGAGAAGGGAGAGTAGTAAGTCGGGTTCGCTCTAAGAACCGTAATATTTAATTGAGGAGGATTGATTAAAAAGCATTACTCTAACAGAGAGGCAGCACAGTTAGACAAAGGAGGGTACTTATGAAGTGGATCGGAAGTGAAAGGAAAGGGCCCTGTCGATGTACTTACCCCCTCCTTTCCCTCCTTCCTTAGTTGTGACTTTCCTCTCCCCTTTCTTCTCCCAACCAACCAACATCTACTCGGCAGTCACTAAGCCACAGGTGTTAGACAGAGCCATTCAGACTCCCTTTGGTAAGCTGGCACCATTTTATCCTAGTGCCTGAGTTTGAGTCCTAGCTCTGCTTCTGATTCTAGCTCCCTGCTAATGCACATCTTGGGAGGTGGCAGGTGATGGCTCAAATAATTGGGTTCTGCCACCCACATGGGGGCCCCAAGTGGAGTTCCTGACTTCTGGCTTGGGGATGGTCCAGTCCTGGATGTTGTCTCTCTGCCTTTCAAATTCAATAAATAAATAAATAATACGTTTCAGAAAAATGAACACCTATAAACATCTCCATAACAAATAGCCAAAAGATTAGGTATTAGGTAGAAGGGTATGGCAAAGCAGAATAGGGTGGAGAGAACTCAGTACTAACATGGGCATTACTAATCCGTAACAGATAAATTAGAAGAACTCCCTCTTCTCAAGGAGTTTATATTTCAGTAATGGGAAATAGTCTACTAATGAAGAAACACATAAATAAACATATACCAGGGATATAGCAAATGATGATCCATGCTTTGAAAATAAAAGGCTGATGCAACTGGAACAGGCTTGGACAGAATAGTGTAAAACAGGGTTTTTTTTTTTTCTTAAAAATTTGATTTGAAGTATAGCATTCATACAGCAGAACACAGCATTTTAAGTACATAGCTGGGTATGTATTTACCAATATGCACACCCATGTATCTGTCACCTTGATCAAAGTCCAGAACATTCTTGGCAATCACATTCATGGTTTTTAGTTTTTCACAAATGGTAGCACTATACTTGTAATTCTATATCTTAATTTTCTCACCAGGCCCTATTATATGATCTATCCATATTTTACCTCTTACCCATGACTTTCATATCTGTACCATACTTCCCAATGTGCATTCAAGGCATTGTACTTATCCTGCATCCCAAGAGTAGACACCAAGTTTGCTTTCAACTATCCGAATAATACTGAAAGGAAAATCTTCAAGCAAGAATCTTTTCTGATCTATAATGAAGACATTTTGAATTTTTATTCATTAATTTTTATTTATTTGAAATGCTGAGTTACAGAACCAGACAAACACACATGCACACACACACACACATACACACACACACCACGGAGAGAAGGGGTGGGGAGAGAGTAAGAGAGAGACAGAAATAAACAGAAAGAGATCTTCCATCCACTGGTTCATCTGCCAAATGCTCACAATAGCCAAGGCTGGGCAGGCCAAAGCTGGAAGCCAGAGATCAGTCTGGCTTTCCCATGTTGGTGGTAGGTCTATAATGATATTGTACCATCATTCGCCACCTTCTAGGGTGTGCATTAGCACGAATCTGGAAACAGAAGCAGTGTCAGTACTCAAACCCAGACACTCCAACTGGGATGTAAGTGGCCCGAGTAGCATCTTAGAACCACTATGCAAACACCCACCCTAAAATTTTCTTTTTCTAAAACATGACCAGGCATAGAAAGTCAGGGTTGTGTTGGTAAACACCACCCAATGGTAGACATCAGCCAGAATGTACAGCAGCATGTACACCCAACCAGCAGGTGCATGCCTGATTGTTGTTTGAATTTGTATGCCCTATTACCTCATAATTTTGGAAATCTGCTCATGTAACTCTAAAACTTTTTAATTTCCTCCTCTTATATCCATTGTCATTGCTTTGCACATGATCTGAAGTGTGTAGCTCTCCCTTTCTCAATGATTTGCAAAGGGAGTGTGATTAAGTGTGATTATCAGGGAGGAGCAGACTTTGAAAACATTAAGTGATTCTAGGCTGTGGGACACCCAGGACAGAGGCCCTCAGGTTGGGGTAAGGTTGTGAGGTAGAAAGAAGAAGGAGGGGAGCCCTAGTAGGCAAAACATACTGGGATGTGGGATAATGGGAACAGAGAAGAGAGCCAAGGTAGGGCCACAAGTAGCTCTGTGATTGCAAACCCACCCTCTCTACTTGAAGAGTGTTGTAACGCTGGAGCTGATGCCCTGCCACCTGTCAATGACTACAGAACACTCAGCACAATGGTAGCTGAGGTCTCTTTGAGTTTAATGGCCACAAAAGCAGGTCAACAATTGTGATTCAACCTAACTTTCTGTAAAAATCTCAATAACTAAAAGGTAAGAGATTAGATATTAAGTAGAAAAGATACTGTGTAGCAGAAAAAGACACACTGCTCAGAGAACTCAGAAAATTGCTCATCCCTCATGAGAAAAGCCACAAAGAACAACAATAATAAGCTGATCTAATTAGACTGCTCTGTGGAGATGTTCATTTCAAATTAATATAGAAATGAATCTACGCAAGGTAAGGGATTTTGAGATTTAATTTATGGACATAACTGTTCTTCTCATTTATTAAGTCAAAAACTCAAAGTGTAGAAAGTTAATAGCTATAAAACTAAAGGTGAAAAAAGACCATATCTGGTTAGTGAAAATAATATACAGTGAATCTCACTAAAATATATATGCTTTCCAGTTGTTAATTAAGCATATAACTGTAGAAAAATAATGTGATTTCTGAATCCATGTCCTATAAGGATATTAAAAAATAGAAATGGAAGATTTGATTTTTTAATTCACTATAGACCAAAATGGCCAAGGATCTGTCATTGGAGTGACATCAGGGATGTACATTTTACTGGGACATGTGATATCCAATCTTAATTTGTCTCTGATTAACAGTAAAAAGTCATTATGAAGATGAGGATAATCATCCTTAAGTAAAATAAATCATCCTTATGAAAATACAAAAATCAAAGAATAGTAAATGCAAGGAAAGTGTATTCATCTTTATCTAGAGATATATAGAATTATCAAATGTTAAAAGGGAAGTTAATCTCTGTTGTCATTTGATTCAAAAAGATGGTATAGTGGTGACAAAGACAAAGAAAGGCTAGCTTTTAAGTCTGCAATAATGTTGAAACACCCATAACAAACAAGAAAATTCCTAGTTCCTTTTAAGCCACTCTTTATCAGTGGCTTTTAAGTTTAATAGAAGATATGATTTTTTATCGTTTCTCATTTCTCTTCTATAATCTTAAGTAATTTGACATGCACAGAAGTGTTTTGGATTCATAGAAAAGATTTCATAAACAGTGTTCTTGATATTACATAAACACCCAGAAAATGTTTAATGTGCAACGAAAATGAAATATATGTGAACAAAATAATTTGACAAATCCTATAAAGTGGTATAGTGATTTCAAAACCCTGTAATTAACTTAGTGGCCCAAGAAGCCTAGATGACATTTTACTTGAACATGCTTAGAATGTTTATCCTACTTCCCTACAAACTGTCCATGTGCTCATCTGTTTCTTACTCTACTGGCCCTCACTCATCACAGGACAGGAGTATCATCTGCATCTTTGAGTGCCCAGAGAGAGAGTGAGATGGTGTAAAGGAAGTAGAAGAATTCAGGCAAGTAAGCTTCTCAGAGCAACTAGCAACAGAGGGTAAAACACACTTTGGAAAGCAAAACCAAGATTGGCTTGATTTGGCTAATCTGTAATTCTTTTACGCGGGGCCGGTGCTGTGGCATAGCAGGTAAAGCCACCACCTGCAATGCCAGCATCCCTTATGGGCACCGGTCGGAGACCCAGCTTCTCCACTTCTGATCCAGCTCTCTGCTATGGCCTGGGAAAGCAGTAGAAGATGGCTCAAGTCGTTGGGCTCCTGCAACCACGAGGAAGACCTGGAAGAAGCTTCTGGCTCCTGGCTTTGGATCCGCACAGCTCTGGCCATTGCAGCAAATTGGGGAGTGAACCAGTGGATGGAAGACCTCTCTCTCTCTCCCTCTCTGCACCTCCTTTTTTCTATGTGTAACTCTTTCAAATAAATAAACAAATCTTTAAAAATAAATCTTTTACAACCCCCCCCCACACACACACACAGACACACATGTCAGCATACACAGAGATTGAAAAGAGCCTGAGATTATAGCAACACAGACTGGAATCCAGCTTCTAGTGAACACATATTTTATAAAGTATTTATGATAGTGCCTGATATTTACTTAAGATTATCTGAGTGCTTATATAAAACAAAAGATGCAATCCAGGCCATGCTGGCTATCAGACAGTCAACAACTCGTAAGTTATTTCATTGCTGTGAGTCAGGTTTGACTCATCTCTGAAAAGTGGGCTAACATCCATTCTTCACGAGGTTTTGATCAGGAGTAAAATGTGAAAAACATTAGAAACCAATGACCACTGATCATTCAACTTTACAAAAGACATACCTCATTTTTTTCCTGCTGAGTTTGTCTAATTTTTAAAAACCAATACAAGTCAACCATTTCAATGTGTGTCTCGGACTTTGTTCTGAAAACGTTCACTCTGGGGACAGTAAGTTTCCATGGGAAAAGACGGCTAGCCATATTAAAGACCTTTAGCTAAATTTAGGGGAGGAATGAGTAGCTTGTTTAACTGGTGGTCCCCGCTGTCCACCACAGCTGCAATCTAAAAGACGGTATCATCCACAGCTTAATGCATGGCTCGCAAGCGTCTCCTCTACTTGCCTCTTGCCCTCAGTAAGAGCAACATGAAAACAACCATGCTATCTTATTTATCTTTGCACCCTTTGTGTCCAGAACAGAGAGAATATAGAGTGAATCTTTAGTGAACTAAATGAATGAGTCACAATAGAAGAATCTCTTTAAAAAATATGATTTGTCTAGGTGTTATCTGCCTGGATAATACAAATAAATTGTGGGGGCAGGGGATGGATCTCAGGGCATTGGATGGATTCTCTTAAGATGAAAGGGGAGGAGGAAGAAGGGGATGAAGAGTGGGAGTGTGGATGGGAGGGAGGGTCGGATGGAAAGTATCACTATGTTCCCAAATCTGTATTTATGAAACACATGAAATTTGTATACGTTAAACAAATTTAAAAAAAAAAAATGAAGGGGAAGAGAGGTTCCCCTGCTCCACCCAGAAGATGCAATCACCTACTGGAGAAAACTTCTTGGGCCCTGGAAAACTCAATATTGCAGTTACAAGTATACTTCTTGAATTGTAATCCATATTGCAATGGACTGTTCTGTCCACTGCTCCTCTGCAAACCTACAGCAACATTCACCCTACCTGAGAAGGGACTGCAGCTGCAGGTGCACCCCTCAGATTATGGTCAGTGCTTCAGTTCTAGGCAGCCCCTGGCTGACCTGCTTGTTCACCGCTTCCTTGCCCTCTGTTCAATAAATCTAGTTCTGCTCACTGTGTCCTATGGTGAATTCTTTTTACCACTCACGATGCTGGCTTCAGTTGATCATTTCCTGTGACAAGATAGTTAGATGGCTTTGGATGTAGGTTTCTAAAAGAGTGCTAACTTTAAAAATAAATTCCTGAATTTGTCTCATTAAAATTTGTCAGTAAAGTTTACACAATATAAAAGATTCTCCAAGTAAACATGAGGCTCTTTGTTCTCCTTCAAAGATCCTATTACTTTTTCTTTTAACATTCTCATGTTTATCTTCAAACAGGAGGTGTTCATAATAATCTCCATTTAACAGATGGGAACACTGAAGTTCAGAGCTGCTGTGAAATTGCTTTCTCAAGAAGCAGCCCTATCCCAGCTGGGGTCATGATAGAAGTTTTGCATCTTCCATTACTCTTCCAATTAGGATCTGCTTCCTAGTCATTAACACATTTTCTTAAACCTGCAAAATCACTATCCTTTGTAGAGCTCTAGTGTGGGAAATTTCCATTTGAGAAAGACTTCTTTTGAAACTCTGATATGAACTTCCAACTGCAGGCCATTGTGACAATTCTTGTGCCATTATATGTTTAAGGTGCAATTGTGATCAACAATTTCTTGCAACCATGGCAACACACAGCCGGGTGTAGTTGTTTACTTTGAAGGAATTAGTGTACTATTTATGGATTAGGGTTTCCATTAAATGTTGTACAGAGTAACCTTTACAAAGGATAAAATAAAAGCCCTGGGTATCAGGCTTTATAACTCAGTGCTGATAAATTACCTTGGGTTACAAAGGATATATGAACATTTTAGCTCTTCCAAAACATTTATATAAGAATCCAACAATGACTAAAATACTCTAAGAATTGATTTATACACAAAACTTGAATACAGTATCTATCTACATTTGCGTGTGTGTAGCACTGTTTAATATCAATCATAATATCAAAACAAAGTATTCTCTAAGAACACATTCATCTGGGCCTGCTCTGTGGCAAAGAGTGGGTTAAGCCTCTGCCTGTGATACTGGCATCCCATATGGGTGCTGATTCAGAGTCATGGCTGTTCCATTTCTGATTCAGTTCTCTGCCATGTGCCTGGGAGAGCAGTGGACAATGGCCCAAGTGCTTGTGCCCCTGTCAACCATGTTTCATATCCAGATGAGTGGCTTTGCCTGGTCCAGCCTTGGCCATTGTAGTCATTTTGGGAATGAATCAGCAGATGGAAGATTGATCTCTTTCTTTCTCTCTCTCTCTCTTCCTCTCTCTCTCTGTATCTTTCCCTTTCTCTAACTCTGCCTTTCAAATACATGAATAAATCTTTTGAAAACAAAACAAAAGAGAAAATATTAATGATTTTCACTACTTCTACACTAGTACAAAATGCTACTGGGGAGTATATGAGAACTTACTGTGGCACTACCTCACAATTTTTGTCTTGTAAATTTAAAATGAATAATAAAAAAGGAAAGAAAATTAAATCTAAAAAGTGTTAAAATTTAAAATATTAACTGAAAAAGATACTAATATTTATGTAAGAGAAAGGAGTGAGCAGCTTGTGACGCTACAATAGAGAAAAAATTCTTGACAGGTTCGATGTGCTTGGCTACTCAGTTATTAATGAAATTGTTAAGAAAAAAAAAAAAAACCAACAAGTTCAACAACATTCTGGTTCCACTACTTAATAAGATCCAATTTAATTTACCCTTGAAACTCAATCACTCACAAGATGAGTTTTTCTTTACCTACAATTTTTAATGGTTTATACTAAAAAAGAAATTCAAATGGTTCTTATTGTAACCAAATGAGTTTTCATAAAAGCCTGTACTCAAGATAAAAAAGAGAACTGGAAAACAATATTTACTGAAATACTTTAAACAAATCTCAGCTGTAAGCCATAGGGCTTTACCTCCTCTGACTGAAGTTGCACTATCCGTTCATTTATTCCCTCTTGGTACCTCTCTCACTTCTACACACACACATTATCTGAAATAAGCTGATTTAAGGGTCTAATTAAACATTAAAAAGTTGTACTGGGAAGGGCCATTCTAAAATGGACAAGATAAAATGAGTCTTGGGAACGTAATTTCACTCTCAGACCATAATATTAAGCAACACCATGTAATGTTGGGGATTAAACTAATGCCAGGAGCTGCAGTGGAGTGCCCCAGGGATACAGAGAACATTTCGATGACTGCTCCCCCGGCCTCACACTCTCCTCATTCACTCACCTCTAAGTATCCTTAGCTCTTCTGCTACCTTGGTGAATCATTTTTTCCACAACAGCCATTCTCTTGTTTTCACCTTCCTTCAAGACCCAAGATTTTATATCTGCAGGCATTTCATAGCCTAGTTTTAAGCAATTCGTTTTGGGTGGGAAACACTGAAGAATGGTACCTACCTTCTCCTAAGGATAAACTCTGCAAGGATACAAAGCATTTAATGTTTCTCAGACTGGGAGTAATGTCTCCAGGAGCCAAAGGCTCCACTACAGGAGGCCCTGGGGTTCACACTTCACTCTATTAGGGGCATCATTTTTACCACATGGATATATTAAGGATAGTCACAGATATGATAAGAACTGCATGGATCTTTAAAATGAGATAAGAGGCTTCAAAGAAACTTGGGTTATGGCTGCTATCCCATGGGTGTATCTTGGATCCTCTAAGATCTGTGTTCTCTCCTCTTTCTAGTGACAAACACAGAAGCACTGCTTAAGGCATGGAATTCGTGGATGGATGAGGTTTCTAATAATGTAGCTGAAGTCTGACGACAGATCATTTTTTTACAATAACAGCCCACCAAAGGAAACCTCATGTAAGTTCATAAAACTTTCATTCTTTGGAACTTACTACTTTCTACTCTGTTAATATTAAGAAGCATACTCTTTGCTTCTTCTCCATCACAAATTCTATCTGATTAACATTTATGATAGACACTGCCTAGAGTACATTGCCTTGAATAGAGTACATAGCAAACAGGACTGGTGAGATGGAGACCCCACACAAACGCTACTAACATAGACTTAAGCTATCTCCAGGATCCAGCCTCTAGCCTGTCTCCCTTAGCCCCAGGTGTCCTTGCCCATCCTTTAGGATTAACAACTTATCAAAAAGAATTCACTGAATTGTGGAAGTAGTAGCTGGTGCTACATGATTCTACTCACACTTTACTCAAGGAGTCATTTGCTATTCCAATAGATAAAACCTTGATGGCCAGTACAATCTGAGGTGTTTTGTTTAGGGCTTGGACAGAATATAACTTCCACCTCTAAGAAACCACCCCAAGCCAACTGAAGCCAACCTGGCCATCATAAAAATTCCCTAAAGAGCATGGCATCACTGACCAATCAAAGGAAGGTCATGACCACTGCTGACCACCAACCTGGAGCTTGGAAACTTGGTCACACACTTCTCAACCCCAACTTTGATCTATAACCGTAATTCCTCAAGGAGCCCTGAAATTAAGCAACAGCTGCCAGGCTTCTGGCCAGGTGCCTACTTCTTTACACCTCCCTGATATCAGTGATTGGCTTTGTATGCATTGAGTCAGCAGATCCTACTCTTCCAACTAGTTTTTCAGGGGCTTGTTCTGCAACATAGTGAGCATTCCAACAGGCAGGTGACATCTGTTTATGGGTTACTGCCCTATACTAAGTATTATTCTTGGCTCTTGGGATATAGAGCTGAAAAATATAGCAAAGCCCTATAGATTTTTTTCCTAGAAACATTTTATTTAAGGTATATAAACTTTGTGCATTTCATAAATACAACTTTAGGAACATTATGATTCTTCCCATACTACCCTCCCTCCCACCTGTACTCCCACCCTTCTTCCTCCTCCCTCTTCTATTCCCATTCTTATTTTTTACTAAGATCTACTTTCAATTAACTTTCTACACATAAAATTACTCTATAGATTCTGATTCTAACTGCAATGTTAAAGGGGCAAGAATTTTTAAGATAGACAAAACAAATAAGCAATCAAGTGGAAGAAATGATCAATGTTATGAATGTTTCAGACTTTTCCTTCCACCAAATTTTTAGAAATATTACAGCTCTCATATGTTGCAGCTCTTTCTCTATGCTTGGTTGTTTGTCTCACATCCACAAAGTTTTAGGCATGCAAACAAGGAAATGTGAGCCATGCAAAGGCAGTTTATTAAGCAAAAGAGAATGCAAAGGCAAAATAGAGAGCTCCTGGCAGTTCTGAGAGAGGTCCCAAGGAAGGGGTTGCTGACAAAGAGTCTTGTCTAAGGTTTTTATATGGTTTTAAATAGGGAACTTTCCCTGATCGGTGGCTATATATGTTACTGAGGTGAAACCTATGAGCCACTCAGGGAGCAGCTGTCAGAATCATCTTTTTTGCATAGAAATGCTAATAAGGTGAAATGAAGGGCTCATCAGGAACCACTCAGAGGTCAGAGCCACAGTAACTTTACATAGAGAAGTTGATAGAGTGCTCAAACAGATCCCTGGTGCTCCAGGCCTGTGGCTGATATCCAGTGATTCTGGTGATTGTCCCTCTCTACCTGCCAGTACAGAAGATGGACCTTCATCTATGTTACCCCAATAAGATTACAGGTTACTTCTCTTGAGGGAGGAATGTTAAGGTAGTTGGGTAGACAGGAGCCTATGTATATGTCAGTGGTCCAAGAAAAATGGGAATTTCTCTGTGATGGAACAAGGAGCAAGCCTTGAAAGCAAATCAGCATTTACACATCAAAATTCTTGCTATTGTTCAATAAGCTAGTTGGGGGGGGGGGCGACCTTCTCTCTGGGGGCAGCTTAGGGGAATCTCATCTTCCCTTCACCAAGGGGACAAGTGTGAGGTTCTGAGGGGGTTTTCACACCCAGAAAGCACTCTACCCAGCAATATTCCAGAAAGGGTATGGGGAGATGAGAACACCCAACACCCATGAGGTCTGAATGCAGACGGGGCTAGTTCTTAACTGCAATGCCTGCCTGGACTGCCAGGTGCACCTTTCATTATCTCTTCATTAAACTTTGCTAGCACGCTTACTCCTTTAAAAACAAAAACAAACAAACAAACAAAAAACCTGTCTCCTGATAATAAACCCAGTGATGTGACAGCAGTTGGGAAGTGAGATTGCTCTAGGTAGAGTGGTCAGGGAAGGAGACCACCATGTAAAAGATTTAGGGGTGAAGAGAAAGTGAACTTTCAGGCAGTTCAAAGGTCCTGAGGCTGGACTCAGTGCTGATGATACAGGCAGACAGATAGGATAGAATTGATTAGATTTGTGAACTGGGGACCATACCTTCATCACACCCACTGTGTGATCTCACACTCCGACCTGACCCCACCTATAAACCCACCTGCCAATCAAACTATGTAACCACTCCCCTTTGGAAGTAGATATAAGGCCTGGACCACAGTGGGCTCTTCCCCTTGAACCCTAGTTGCTGCATGCCTTTGGGGCATATGGTCTTATGGCCTCCGCCCTACCCTTTCTTTCCTGATTGCATGCTTGCTCCATGTAGCACCTGGCCTGCTCTCTGCCTGGTGTGAACCCAACTTAGCTTCTAGACTTCTTTCTCCCCTAATTAAAGCCCTCACTTTCCTGTGCATTTCTCTCACTGAATAAAATCCTTAAAAAAAACTTACCATGTGGCTTGGTCTATTTGAGCCAGTATTCGGAATTCTTCTCTGAACACATGGCAAGAGCGCATAGGATTATTAATATTGAAAATATTAATAAAGCAGGGCGATATCACTGTGACTTCTGCAAGGAGCAAATGTATGTGGGGTTCTTTCAGCCTTATGGGCAAAACAAGGAATCTGGACTTAACTTTACCTGTGACAAGCAGCTGCTGAGGTGCTGAGAGCAAGAAAGTAAAGGGATTGCATTAACAATTGAAGCAAGTAAGTGCTGCTATTGTGTGGACAATGCCCGCAGGGGAGGCTGGAGTGGAAATCGGAAATCTGGCAGGAGCTCCTCAAGTGACATACTGGACTTAGTGATTTTTGAAAACGTCCAAGATTTTGTTGAGAAGAATTGGTGACAATATGAAGTGCAAGGAAAAGAACGCAGCTCATTTTTTACGTTTATGTGTCAAGGTGCTTCATATGCATTCTCTCTACATATATCACAACTTCTGGAGTTGGGAGGTTGAGGGTTAGCCCCACTGAAGGTCACAAAGCACTGGGCACTTGGGTTAAGATTTAAACCAGAATGTGAGCTCCGCCCTCAACCTTTTCTAGGCAAATCTATCCATTCACATGCTCTATTTCTTTAATAATAAGACAGTGGGCAGCAGCTAAGGTCGAATCCAATCACAACCTGACCTGGTGTTTAAGTAACAGTTTGTGATCTATATTTTAAATTTTTAGTCTTTAATTCTTCAGAGTCTATGCTTTTATAAAAATGTTGTAGGAAATAGGAGCTTGTTCAAGGTGATAATGAAACTGAAAGGAAGCTGCTCTTTATTCTTCCGGCTGGTCATTTAACTCATTAATGTAGAGCACTGTGTTAATTCTCCTACTCTTTCTCCTTTCTTTCCCATCTCTAGATTTATTGATAACTCCCTGCTTTACCTCCTCAGGGCTTCCTTTTTCCAGGAAACTCCTCCTTCTCTGTAAGACAATTTTTTATGGCCACCTCCTCCCTAATGTCTTGCTTCTCCCAAGCTTATTATACTTCATCCATTTGGCTTTTTATGGGACTCACCAATCTCCATCTTTTCTTATTTAGAACCATGAATATATCTCCCTCCCTCATACACATCACAAACTATTTCTCATTTATCCTTTTGATAAAACTACATCCCTTGATTCAAGACTCTGAATATATATGACACAAAATACAAAATAAGCAATCCCCTAACCTGCTCCACTAAATTTATCTCTACAAGGAGTCTATTGTACTATGAAGCAAACGCCAAGAGATCAGGAATTTTCTTTCTTACCCAATTTGGGTGAAAGGGAACTTACAAGTGTTTGTTAAATCAGTATTCATTCACTCAGAATTTGCAAAGTGCTAGTGATGCCTTACACACTAGAAAAAGGCAAGGGAGACAGCTGCTACGTCTTCTCAAAAGTGCACTACTTAGTTTGTTTAATTGGGGCACCTTGGACATGCTGTCTCTCTTTGATTACAACTTCACCTTTTCCTCCCAAATGAAACTGGGTTGTTCCCTTTTCAGAAAAACTTTCAAAGATTCTTTTTTCCCTTGCAGAACTCAATATATAACCTAGGAGACGGCATGTGGGACAGGAAGGATTAGAGTTATCAGAAACTTGAGTTTTAAAATGGTCCTGCCATGAACCTTGATTTTGTTCAAATCGATTGAACTATAGAGGTCTCAGTGTTGGCATTTGTAAAATAAAGAGATTAGATCAGATTTTCTACAGTGCTTTTCATGCCCAGTGCACTACTGCAAGACTGAAGCTTCATGAAAAAATGTAGTTTATTCCACAACTATTGGGATTTTGGTTTTGGTCTCTAGCAGAAAAGAAGTGGGAAAAAAATGGATCCCACAAGAGTGGTTCCTATCCCAACTGTAGAAATTCTATTACCAGTTCTTTCTATTTGTGCTCTTCAAGGAAAATTCACAAAGAGCAAAATCTTGCACAATGAGCATTATGCTCAAGACACTCATAGGAGCAGAAAAATAGCAAAATTCCAAACAATCTAAATGAGAAGCAAGAGAAAGCTGAGTAACAATAGCCTACTGCCTTGAATGTAATAAGGGATATCGATGAAAACAACAGAAAACAGTGCTCTCAGTGATAAAGGGGCAATGGAATTTCCCTGAGGGCAACTCAGAATTCATGTTCATCACCCAAGAATCCATTAACACTTAAACTGTATCGGACAGATTTGCAAATAAATTTGGAAAATTGGATACTCTTTGGCATAATAGTCACCATCACTATAAAAATAACACTTAAAAAATAACACTTCAATGGCGATACTCGAGGCAGGTACTTGGCACCGGGGTTAAGGTATAGCTTGAGACAACCACATCCTGGATCAGAATGGCCTGTTTAACTCCTGGCTGCTCCACCTGTGATCAGCTTCCTGTTATGCACATCCTGGGAAGCAGCAGTGCTGCCTAAAGTATCTGGGCCCATTTCATCCAGGTGGGAGATCAGGATTGAATTCTGTGTTCTGGCTTCAGCCTGGCCAACCTCTACTTGTTGCAGATGTTTGTGGAGTGACCCAGAAACAGGAATATCTGTATATGTCTCTGTGTATGTCTCTCTCTGCCTTTAAATACAATTTAAATAAATAAATATGTGAAAAAAAAAAAGAACTGGTGGAAAGTCTTTTTAAAATGACTATTTCAGAAACACATCTTTCTAAAGAAAATGTGTAGTTATTATAGAAAGAAATAAGAATTTACTGAAAAACATTATGAATTTATTGCTGAAGATATAAACCATATTCAAGCATGTTAAACTTCAATACGAAAAAATACAATTTTCCAAAAATAAATCACAGATAAGTACCATTAAATGTTAAATTTTTTGGAAATGATTCTGATGTGCATTAAGAGCATGGATGCACTTGAAAGATTCCATATGGCTGTATACATGTACATATGAAATGTAAGTGATATGATACCATGTGTACATCCACATATACATGAGGCTATGAGAGACTTTAGGAAAAATCCACATGTTCTTTTAATTCCATAGTTTGAAATCCCACTTTTATATACTGGCAAAATAAATTCCACAAGGTGGCTTCAAAAAAAAATTCATGGAAGGGGTGGCTCTAGCGGCACAGTGGCTTAAGCTCCTGCTTGGGACATCCACATCTGACAGCCCAGTGCCTGCATGAGTCCTGGCTACTCTGCTTCTCATACAGCTTCCTGCTAATGCACCTGGGAGGCAGCAGATAACGGTACTTGTGTTCCTGCCACTACTTGGGAGATCTATATGGAACTCTTGGCTTCAGCCTGGCCCAGCCCCAGCTATTGTGAGCATTTGGGTACTAAATCGGCACATGAAAGGCCTCTCTCTCTCTCTCTCCTCTCTCTCTCTCTCTCTGCTTTTCAAATAAACTTTAAAAAAAACATCATGGAAAATGGAATTAAAATATAGTGCACATTTTCCATGAACTTTTTGAAGGCACCCTCGCACAATTTGGGAACTTGTCCTACAAATTACTAAAACATTATGGAACTACAATAGGTATAGACCTTAAATATTCTAGTGAGATTGTAGGAGTGAAACAAAAACACAGGATAAGGAGTTCAAAATTTACCCCCATATGCACCCAACATTTTCTGCCAAAAATGTGATTAGATGGCAGAGGCCACGTTTTAAAGAGGTGGGCAGGGAGTGGACTAACCAAGGAAGAATATTGGAGTCTAAAAACTGTTCAAGTATCATGCAAATACCAAATAGATAGATAGACAGACAGACAGACAGACAGATACATTTTAATGTAGGAATGAAGCAGACTTTACCAACCATGAAACCACATGTAGACATTTGGGTGGACATTATGGCTTAGTGGATTAAGCCCATCTCAGATGCTTGCTGGAGTCCCAGCTATGCTAATTCTGATCCAGCCTCCTGCTAAGGCATCCTGGGAGGCAGCAGATGATGGCTCAATTACTTAAGCCTCGGCTACTCACATGGGAGACCCGGAGACCCGGATGGAGTCTCTTGCTCTGAGTTTCATTCTGGCTCAGGATGGCTATTGCGGCATCTGGGGAGTGAACCAGTGAATGGAAGATGCTTCTCTCTACGCATCTCTCTATTTTCATCTGACTTTCAAGTAAATGAAAATGTTAGGTAGGAAGTCAGATATGAGCTTATGTGTGTGTGACAAAGGTCTAAGAAGACCTCCATGTCCAGCATATGCATCTCAACAACCAGCCAGGTGGGGGTCCCCGCCCTTCTGCTTGATAATCTTCCAGGTGCAGCCCAGTACCTGCATATCAATATCCTGCTCTGGATCCTGACCCTCCAGGGGCTCCTGCCCATCCTTCCTCTAACCCAGGGCTTCCTCCAGTCTGATAACTTCAGGGGAAAACTCAGAGAGGAATTTTTTGTATTTACATCCAAAAAGTCTTTTGTTTTAGGAGGAGGAGATGTGAGAAGACAAAGACCATCTCCTTAAACCAGCCTCCCCAGGACCCCGGCCTCAACCAGACTGTGCGCTCAGCCCTCTGCCTCTCTGCTGAGACGCCCGCCTGGCCTGGCCACGTGTACTCTCTCCACTCAACCATGTAATCTCGCTCTCCCCTAGTCTGAGCGACTGGGCACTCTCAGGTTCTGTCTGGAGAGGTGCCCATCTGTTCTGTGGATGTCTCTTCCCTAATACACCTTGCTATTTTACTTTCCACTACTCTCTGTCTCACATTTTCTTGCACAAAGACAAGAACCCTGCCATTCACCGGTAACAAAAATAACTAAACTTTTTTTTTTTAAATGGTAGACATCACACAGTAAGAGATAACTTTAAATTTTAACATGTCATGGCAAAACAGGCAAAAAAAATGAAATGCACAAAATATGTGAAATGGTGGCAAATTAGGAAAATATGTGCCACATATGATAAACAAAATATCAGTTGTCTTGTTTTTTAAGATTTATTTATTTATTTGAAAGAGCTACACAGAGAGAAGGAGAAGAGAGAGGTCTTCCGTCCACTGGTTCACTCCCTAATTGGCTGTGTTATGCCCGGTTCAGTCATCCCCAAAGACCACCAAGGAGCCGATACCGCTGTAAAGCACAGGAGAGTTTTATTGCAGGTCCGGGCCTGGTCTCCCAATCAACACCGACACAGCGGGTCTGAATTGAGAGCCCCGACCCTTCAGTTAACAGGGTTTTTATAGGGTTTTTAGAGACATTTTATACATTATGGTACCATATAGCAAATCATCTCATCCCGCGGGAAATTTAAAGGACATCTCCTAGAACTGATTAGTGCATCCAGTGGCGGGAACAGACCTACTAAAGGTGGTTGCATGGCTTTGGGGTTGATGCCTTTTGAATTGATTGGCCGAAGCATAGGGTCCGAGCTGCTGGGGTGTACGTGCTGAACTGTAGGGTCTCGTGAAGCTATTAATCACCTTATCTGCCTTGAGAAGACACCAGAAACTCTAGGTATTTCTCTGTTATCTGTTAATTGGCTATTGCTAGGAGAGTTTATCGCAAGGGGAGTTCATGTATTTACTTTTAGGAGCTTCTGGCTCAGAGTTCAGGGCCTGGTCAGGCCCAAGTTACCAGATGGAGGCCTAATTAAAAGTTATACCTTGATCCAGGCTCAGGTCTCACAGCTGCAATGGTTGGAGCTGCGCTGATATGAAGCCAGAAGCCAGGAGCTTCTTCCCGGTCTCCCATGTGAGTGCAGGCACCCAAGGTCTTGGGCCATCTTCTACTGATTTCCCAGGCCACAGTAGAGAGCTGGATTGGAAGTGGAGCAGCCGAGACCTGAACCGGGGCCCATAAGGGATGCCAGCACTGCAGGCAGCAGCTTTACCAGCTACGCTGCAGTGTGGCCCCTGTCATTTGTCTGAAAATTCATGGGATGAGGGGCCAGCATTGTGGCGTAGAAGGTTAAGATGGCTCAAGCACTTAGGTCCCTGCACCCATGTGGGAGACCCTGAGGAAATGCCTGGCACCTGGCTTCAGACTGGCCCAGCTCCAGCCACTGTGGTCATTTGGGGAGTGAACCAACAGACAGAAGACCTCTCCCTCTGTCTGTAACTCTGCCTCTTGGATAAATAAATAACTCCTATTTAAAAAAAAAGGAGATGAAATGATTGAAAAGTATTATTTTTAAAGGTAAAGCTACTCCTTTTCACAATAAAAATTGTTCTTGAGGTGTTTATACTAATATTGGGAAAAGCTTAAGCTATAATGGTAATGGAAAAAGTACAAATTTGTATAGTAGTTCTCAATTATGGAAAAATATACTGAAGAAAAAATAAGGCAAAATAAATAGAATAAAAATGCTGATTATTTAAGCACTGTAGTCCTATGGATAATTTTACCTTGATTATTTAAACACGTTAAATTTTCTAAATTCTAATCATAAGCATCACTGCTTTTATCATCTGCAAAAAACATCATGAATTATGTTTTTTGTTTAAAAGTCTCTTCAAGGGAAAAGCTTGGGTTCATTCTAATATCTTGCTTTTTACATGTTGCTTAATTTAACCATATGCAATGAGGACTCTATGTGAGTAAAAACCTTCTCTTTCTAGGAGTGCAATTTTCCTTCATCCAGATAGTTTTCTTCTGAGGCAATTCTGTAATTCTGTCAAAAGGAAAAGAAACTCCATATATGTGTGCATGCATGCCCTCCTACACTCCCAGAAGAAGTAGCTAAAATATAAATAACAGCTACATTATCTCTCATTGCTAGTAATTATTTTGTTTCTGCCAGAAGAAGAAAGTAATAATGAAAAGATATATAGGAGACTTTCAGCAGAGAACATGTACTTATCAATTCTTTGCAGGACTAAAATGACAACTCTACTTTGTTATACTATATCTCAAAAACCATACAAAAGAGTAAGAGAATTCTCTTACTAAATAGTTTATTCTTGGACCTGAGGATTTACTGAAGGATGTTGCAATGGAAAGAGTCTTTCATTCTCCCTCAGGATAGAATGCTGAATTCTATTTTAAGATTTAACAATAAGCTTGAATATGTTATATTCTTATATGTAATGTCCCCAAGATAAAAAGCAAAGTGGATCTTCAGAAAAACAATGAACTGAAGAGTTCCTCTTCTCTGTGGGAAGAATCAAAACTGAGAATATATGAAGATGTGGGTAAATTAGAGGCATCACCAAACGTCCTTAGCACAGGACTCGGAACTTTTTTGTTCTCACACAACTGTCTTAAAATAATCAGTTTGAAAAATGTTGACAAATAATACTTGCATCACATCCACTCACAGGTATCTCATTTTGAGAAAGTACAATAACTTGTTGAGATCTAAAGGAACTGCATCCTCCTTCCTATTTGAATACAAGCACACAACAGAGGTACTTGCACACGGCATTCCCCAATGGTTGTCAGTGACTGAGAGCACTGTGATGAGTCTCTGGTTAATCTTTTCTGACCTGATATTTTTCAACTTAGCCAGAGTGGCCCAGGCAATCACTGGTCTCCTGCAGTGCGCTTATAACTCAAGGTAGGTAGGACCTTAAGAGGTCATCACCAACGCTTGAATAAATTCTGCTGCACCGCAGGAGGGAGAAAACTTCAAGTTAATGTGCTTCAAAGGAAATTAATTTCCCACTGGTCTTGCAACTTTGTGTTACATAAATCCCTGGATTTAAGACTAGGAATATTTCTGATGTGCTTTTGAAAATCTGATCTAACTAGTGTTTAAGAAAAGGAAAACAAAATTCTCCAGAATGTAATGGTGTAGGCCTTTAATAAAAGGTTTGTATTGAGTAAATCTTATCCCTGGATTATCTCCCCAGTACAGCAACAATGGATGGTTTTTAAAAGGTATCAAAGAAATAAGAGAGGCAGGGGTAAGCCATGCTCAGGAGGCAGAGCACGTTTTCATTCTCCTGACTGTGCTTAGATCTGGAAGTTGTCTCTGTCCTTGGAGTGGACACGACTGAGGCCTGAATCTGGCTTTGCCTGCTGGGATCTGCTCCCTGTGGATGCATTTCCAAATGAGGCCAGATCGTGAGGGCCATTCTCAACCTCATCTGAGTTCAATCATCGGATGCAATCACTTCCCAACCCACAGTTCACAGCTGACATTGTACTGAGCCCGTGTGATTAGATTTGCTGCTCTCTGGAGTATGTCCTGGACTTCCCACTAGGAATCTTGTATGTAGTTTTGTGATGGGCTCCTTCTTTAGGGTAATTATCCTGCAACAGGTGCTTCTGCATCCTGTGCTTGCCACCCCCCTAAAGAAACAAACAAAAACCTTCGTGTACTTTGTCTCCTTAACCTTGGCCTTCTAATGAACTCATATGATTTCAAAGGCAACACCTTAAGTGAGCCCCATGAAGACTTGCTGGCATTCTTCTAGGACTGAAATAGAGTATATAAGGGTGCTTCAAGGCATTTGAGGGAAAGTGGAATGAAAAGATAAGCTAATTTATTTTGGTGCCAAAAAAATTGTTGAAATCCATGTCTACAAGGGTCCTTCAAAAAATTTGTAGAAAATGTGTATCATGAAAAAAATGCATGGATTTCAAAATTCTGTCACACCAAAATAAACTGACCATTGAATTCCATTTTCCCACAAACACCTTGGAACATCCTTGTAATTGTCTGTACAATTTTTGGTCCTACTATATTTCTTCATTTTCAAGTGCAAAGGCTCTCTATGCTGTTTGTCAAAACTCTGCATTACCCACAACTTAAAACAGCTGTCTTCCATGACAAAATCTGCTCAAGAACCTTGCATGTATATAGGCTATGTGTTTTGCTTCTTCTTCAGGATGTCTTATGACAATCCTGCTGAAATAAACAAGATGGAGGCTGTGAGCCCAAGATTGTCTCTGAAGCCAGAGCTCTTATGGAAATATTTCTAAATTTCTAAAAACAACAATCAAAAAAATGAATCTCAGCCAATCACATACAGCCAACGAGTTGACTGGTTACACCACCAGGGACCACACATTCAGACGATATCTATCAAAGGCAAATACCACATCATACCATACCCCGTATGGCAGATACCCAGAGCCAATCAGGTAATTTCTGTACCTTGCTTTCATTTGCATTCTATAAAAGCTCTTCTCCCATGTTGCTGAAGTAGAACTCTGAACTTCTTCCAGGTTTGAATGCTTCCCTATTCATGAATCACACTTTGTTCAAATAAACTCAGTTTATTTTGTCTAAACTTTTTCTTTTAACAGTCCTAATAAACCAATTGCCAGTTGTTTAATTCCTATTACAGTTTTGCTGGGATTCTGTACCTGATTATATGCACAGGAACTGGAGGTTCACAAAAAATAGATTTTTGATTAGAAATTTTCTCTATATCACCCTTCCAACTGAGACTTAAAGGTTATGTGCTTAACGACTGCCTCCTTTGTCTAAGAGGTCGATTCTTGACTAGTTTTCAAGATATTTGGATAGCTATTCAGTTTTGGATCACACTAATTACTGTTGTGAGGAGTCAAATGGGTAATAGGCAGTCAGGGTGGTCTCTTGGCAGAAATTTGGAATAGCAAGGTGCCTGCTCCCCACAAAGGTTATCTTCAGCAGATCAAAGTGTCTTGCTTCCTTGGGAATCTCCAAATTTACAAATTTACCATGAGACTAGCAAGGAAGTGGTGATTTCTCCCTAGCCCTTATGGATTTTTTTAATCATAAGTGAGCCAGACAAGATGGAGAACTGTAAATCAGGTCTTTTGTTGAGTTTATCTCCACACTCTTGATTGAAAGTTTGGTCCCCAAAGATTGTAATTAAAAACCCAAATACTACAGGGCATTTGGAGTTTTTTCCTCTCTTGGAAGCCCCCCTCCATGCTCCTCTGGCTGGAGGTCTGACTCCAATAAATCTTTGTAAATCTCTCTGCTGTCCACTTGAAAATTCTTCTTCTATGTGAGACAAAGAACCGAGCTAACAATAATTTCTCTGCTGCCATTTTCCTATAACACTGTTACTTCCTGGAAAATTTCTTCAATGCATTATGATGTTCAAATTCAGATGGCTTGGCAAACCAGCATTTCCTTCCATTTAATTGAAGAGCCTTACTGATGCCTTGTAGCTTGGAATATGTGGCTTGGAATTAGGAAGAAGCCAAGGAGTTTTAAGATCTTTTATGATATGCATTGACAACAAATGCCTTTTAGAGGTGTGGAATTTTGCTTCTCCTCTCCCTCTCAAACAAAGAGTCAGAATGCCTCAATCACACCCTCTGGAAGTTGGAATTTTCCTTACATAGCCATATCTTGTTCTAACAGTCTAATAAATTTCCCTTGTTTTCTACTCTGATATATCAGAGAACAAAAAGCCTCTCATAGTGCATCTTTGGACCATTCTATCCATCACTGCCCTAACCTAAGTCAATGGATCCAAGACCTGGAACCACAGCTAGGGAAATCAAAAATAACTTTTACTGCTTACTAGTACTAGATTAAAACAACACAGGCAGACTTTGTGTTATAGCCTCAGGGAAAACAAAATATATCACATGAGAATCTCTAAGTGGTTGGCAATATTAAGTATGAGCTGCGAATTAACATTTCATGTTTATACCAGATGTCAGGTATACTGCTTCTCTCTCTGAGCTGTCAAAAAGCATAATAGAGAGAGAGAAGGTCAAAGCATCCTGAGGGATGTTAGTGGTGCTTAAAGGTTATAATGATTGAAAAAGATTGCTTTAAGTCTACATATATCAGCACGTCAGATGTCTTTTCACATCTCAAGTGGAAACAGAATAGGCCTTCTTAAGAGATTTGTGGAATGCAATATGCTTTGGCAGTAGAGTTCAAAACACACTATGGTGACTATAAGCCAGCCAGAAAGGGTCCCCTTATCTGAAGATCAGTGATTATAGATGATTGATGGGCTTGTTTCCCCACCAGAAAACATCAGCCTGTTGTTATTACTAGAACAGATGTAATGTGATCCACACATAATTAATTGAATTTACAAAATGCCAGAAGTACATTAACTAGTCAAAGGGACCCTTTAATTTTCTCCCCCAGATTTCATAATGATAAAATGAAGACACCACCTACTAATATATCAAGAAGGCTACAGCCAAGCTGAATCTGAATCTGAATGAATTCAGGCAACTAAGTCTACTTGCTCAGTGATAAAATACAAGGGACTCCCACCCTCCCTCGCCTCTATGGAAGAACAACATTTAAAATAGTTGAAAATGGAGTCACTCTGTTTGAAGAGGAAGTTGTGACAATTAGAGGACTATATACAAAAGTGTCTCCTTAAGTACTGTAATAACTCCTTGGTATACTTGGTAGAAGATGCTTTGAAAATCATTGGAGTATCCTGTCTCCAGGCTGGGTCAGGATTTCTTGAGAAGAGCTTCTAGAATGTCTGGTCCTGTAGGATGTGCCATGCAAAACGAATTCTTTTCTCAAGTAAGACTGGGAAATGCTGACTGCTACCGTCCTATTCTTGGGTATATAAAATTAATATTGTCCTTTTACAGACACTGAAAAATAAACAATGCTTTTGCTTTCCTGGCATTTTTGAAAAAAAAGTATTTTTTTAAAAAAAATTACTGTAATGCTCTTATGTAATTTTTATTACCAAGAGCATGCTGGAAAAATCTGCTCAGTGTCATTGAAAGGATACGATGTCTTCAAGGGATACGGATGTTGACAGAAGTATAAAACCACCAGAGAAAATGAAAGGTTTGTGGCAGCAACACAGACTTCACCTTTGTGCGTAGTCATTAACATATAAGCCCATTGATCAGAGAGTCTTACCAGGCAGGTGGTTGCTGGCAAGGTGCACCTGCTTGATGGACCTTGATTAGTAAACAGGAATGTGGCATGTTGTGTAAGACTCCAATGGGAATTTCAGAGAAATAAACAGTATAGGCTTTAAAATGCACAACACCTCCAAATAATGTTATTGAAAACACTGAGAGTGTCAGATAAAAAGGGAAATATTCTTAGATTTACATAAAGATTACATTAGGGAAAAGAAATGATTTCATCATAGCTGTGACAGAATTAGGGGCAATTCTGTTTAGTTACTGGATTTACTCATGGGAACAGGATACGTCCTCACAGGACCTTGGCTTTCAGGGACAAATGTCATTTATCTTTCAAATTCACTTCTTTTCAGGAAAACTCAATCTCGAAAATTAGAGTTTGGGGCCAGCATCGTAGTTTAGAGTATGAAGCTGCTGCCTGTGATGTCAGCAAGCCTTACAGGCACTGGTTCGTGTCCCAGCTGCTCCACGTCCAACCCAGCTTCCTGATAATGCACCTGGGAAGGCAGCAGAAGATGGCTCAGGTTCTTGGGCCCCTGCTCCCACTTGGGAAACCCAGATGAAGCTCCTGGCTCTTGGCATCAGACTGGCCCAGTCACTGCCATTGCAGTCATTTGGGTAGTGAACCAGCGGATGGAAAATCTCTCTCTCTCTCCCTCTACTTCTCCATGTCTTTCAAATAAAATAAGTACATATTTTTAAAAAAATTAGTTTGCGCTTTCATACAGTGCAGTATCACTCATTATATTCCCACTACCTTTATTATTTAGCTGACTGATTTATTCTTTGGGGCATAAAACATTTCCAAGAAAAAATAAAGTTATGATGGAAATTAAAAAGGGCAAATGCTTAGTTACTTCAGAAAAAGTTTGTGAAACAAATTTGGAAAACTGTTTCCAGAAGGACTGGGATGTTACTTTCAAACATTGCAAGCCGCCATGAGCCCATAAAGAGCTGCCTTATTTAGCTTTGTTTGCAACTATTTTGTGTACTCCTGAATCCAATAAAAACAAATTTTAAAACTATAAACCACACCCTTAACTGTCTCTTTAATTTTTGTATTTGGAGAATGAGGCTTATTTTTTTTTAAATTAGCACTAATTAATTGTCCTTGAAGAAGAGACCCTTGACTGTGGCACATCAGAAAGCCACTTGAAAACCAGTATTGCTAGGACCACATTATTGCTGAGACTGGATAAGCACAGGGATGCAGCTATAGACCTATGATCAAAAATGCTTGATTTGGGCTTAATCTGAGCCGGAAATACCATGCAGTTGGACCTAATACATTTTCAAGCTTTCTTCGCTACAGCAGCTTGTGTACTCTTAATTAAAACATAGAGTCCATAGAAATGCATTTTTATGGCAAAGCGAGTGAAGTCTGAGGCCACCCCACTCCAACTCCCATTGCTAGAACATAGCTACTAGGTCTCACCTAATGCTATTAAGGTGGTTTCTTTTGACAAAAAGCACCCACTAATGATCACCCTCAGTTTGGGGGAGGGATGCTAGGAAGTAAACCTTTACCATCTTTGATTTGCATGAAATTAACAACCTCATTTGCACTTAAAGCAGAAAGCACCCATCGGTGCTCTGAAATTGTCACATACATTTTTGCAGAAGCACTGGCTTTGTAACTGTGGATTTAAACCCCGAGCCTCTGCATGCAATTTTCTTGATGGGCTTAAGGCTCCTTCTGACTTCTGTCTGTGGGTGGATGGAATCACAGTAAGGAGAATTCACCTGTCTTTCGAGTGGGAGAAAATGATTTTCTCATCATACTGTGGCAGACCATTTAGGGGGACTGAGCATGGACGGGGAGGGACTGCACAAAGCCATGCTGGGGTGATACAGTATGTGAGGAATAGTCCGTGTCATCCCTGAAGGTTTGGGGAAACTCGCCCACAGCCTGCAAATGTAAGTAGCAAAGAAATGAACCCACAATTTCTTTCAATTGTCTCTCACAGCCCTGGCCCTTACCAGGGCTATTGGCGATGTGATAAACGCTTACTTTAATCAAAAAAGGATGTGGAGATAGCCCAAGGGGCAGTAGTTGAAACATGTAGCTGCTGTTTCTTTATTTTTTAGATTAAATTTCCTGTTCTCTTTGCATCATTTTCGTTACTACATACACCCCCCCCCCCAAAGATTTAGCTCTAATAATAATGTCCCCATTGCATTAATTATGGACCTTTGCTTGAGAGAAATGGAAACCTACCAAAGTCAGCTTACACTGGCTAGGAACACAATGTAAGGATGTGGAACTGCTGCACAGCCTCCCAGGGCAAGAATGCAGCTGCCAAGACAGGAGGGTGAGAGAGTCTGCAGGCCAGGCAGCTCTTCCTTTCTAGCTCTGGTCTCTGCTTATCTCTGCAGGGCTGCTCCTCTGCTCCCTCCCCTATGAGCTTTCTCAGGCTGACTAATACACACAATAGAAAAGGGCTGCTCCAAGCGTCCAAGTTCAAAAATCAGACTTTCAAGGTCAAATACCAAATTCCCAGAAGAGAGTGTCTGATTGGCCCACCTTGTGGCAGGTGTCCTTCCTGAGTCAATCAGTGTTGAAATACATTACCTGTGGGGAGGGGAGCCCCGGGGGAAGAGCCCATCATTGCTGCTTGCACCAAACCTGCATCTCAATGGCATCCCTGTTCCTCTATCTCCAGGCAGAAATGTTTTGTTAAAAACAATCAATTCTTTCATCTTCAACCCCAGATAATGCAAGAAGAAAGAAACCCAAACATTTCCAGATCTAGAGGGCAAATGTTCCAAGTCAGACAATCCCCTGGGGTGCACGATGGGATCAGAGCCAAACCCTCTTGAAAGGTTTAATTTTATTTAGTTTCAATTTTATATTTTTCCATACTACACTTATTAGGACTATTCACATCTGTATAAGTAAATCAAACATTTCAAACAATTCACAGGTCTTATTCTCTTCTATCCTCGCAATGATCCTATAATAATAGGTTTTGCCTTATTCCTCATTTACAGATAAGAAGTAGAGGTTAAGAAACCTGCCACAAATTCTGTAGGGAATAAAGTGAAAGAACTGGAGCTCAGGTGACTTAGCCTGGCTTATAGCCTCTATGCCTCCTTAGTGTGTGTGTGTGTGTGTGTGTGTGTGTGTGCAAGTGCATGCTTGACAACAGTGTCAGAGGTGCTGAAAAACATTTTAAGCAAATCATTACACTTCATATGATTAATACATTAGTACCTCTGATATAATTAATAATATTTGAAACAGTGCCTTCAAAGGTGGAAAACATGTAATTAAAAAAAAAAGACCTGTCATTTTGTAAGCATAGGAAATTTTTCCATGAGAAAGGCACAGAGCTAGGCATGAACTTCCAATCTACTGCTGTACGTCTTTGGAAAAATCACTTGGCTGTCCTGAGCCAGTGTAGGAGGAGAGCAACATTCCCTTCCTTGCAAGTCTGATTTGAGGAACAAACCTAGAGTCAGCCTGGATCACAGCATCTACTAGGACCATTCTTGAGCTAACCGGTCACTAGCAAACAGCTGTGTTGCTCCTTGTGGGTCTATAGTCCCTAAGTCACAGGGGAACTCTTAATTATCTCTCCACTTCCTGCACATTAAGCTCAGTGTGTTTCACTTGGGAAGGGCTTTGAGTGCGGGGGGATGGGGGGGTGGGTCAACAAATATTGATTTGCATATATTCTTATCAAGTTTACTAGAACGATACTTTTCTAATAGCAAGATTATTTAAACGAAAGGCCATATTTATCCTAGCAGTTATTTGCTGGCAGCTTAAATAAATTAAGGAATGAATAAAATGTAGAGGCAGATGGAATGATGTATGAATGGATGGTTGGACAGAAAGAAGAAAGGAAAGAAGGCAGGCAGGCAGGCAGGCAGTCTTGAACATTTTTATTTCAGTTTCCACATTCAGGCAGCCTGGAGAAACTCGGGGCTTTTCATCTCCATTTCCAGTGACAAAAGGGATGTGCAGCAATTAGGACTCTCCACAACAGCAAATATTTCTTTAGAGATCAAAATATTTGGCAGTGATCCACAGAAGAGCAGCTGAGGTACATGTGTCAGTTGATTCAGTGCACCCTTGTCCAGATGAATTTCTTAATATTTTAGATGCCTGAAATGCCAGTAGTCAGATCAGCACTGACATATATATTTTTTAAAAGTTTTACAATCCTGATACATTATTCATTCAGCATACAGATGGATCCTCTCACTCTCCCAGGTTAGCAGCCGTAAATAAGAAACAACGCTCAGAGGTTCGCATGTCAGTTCCTCCATCGCCCACCAGTCGTGTGCGTCTCAGTCTTGACTCCTCAGTTTGTGGTGGCATCAGTGCTTCTGTGATGCAGTTTGTGGACAGGTGGCTTTGGGGGAAGAAGGAAACCACTGGGTTCTTGGACAAAGTCTACAGTGATGGGGGCCAGAAAGTATGAACACAGGAACATATTATGTGTTCTTACCATTGGAAGTTTGAAAAGCGCTCTGCTGTTGAGTTTTATCGGATCATAAGCAAAATGGTAGGGAAGTGTTGCTCCAGAAAAACTGAGTGCCTGAGACAAGGTGATGTTAGGATTATAGAATAAATTATTGGGGGACATTACTGTTTTTGAGTTACAATTATATCCCAAAACACTGTGTATTTTGTCGTCTTCATGAAGTCTCGAATAACTGCACAAGATCTAGCAGAGATGAGAATTCCTATTTGGCACCTCTTCCTCAGGCTCCTCCATTGATTCTATCTGAGAAGACTCGTGTTTCTGCCTACCCAGCTTGGGGAAAGAAAAAAAAAATAAAGATGTGGATACCGCGGGTGTAAATCCCACACCATCTGGTTATCTTGCTAACAGTTCTCACCTCTGTCACACCAGGCCTTACAAAGCAATTTTTAGCTTCAGTCACTTCACCCTCTACTTCCTGCTGTTGGGCATCTCACAGCCTTCTTTTCACATCCCAAGGGCTACGCTGCTGTAGAGCATAGCAGCGCACAGGGCTGCATTTTCAAGAAAATGTGCATAACTGATCCGGGAAGCTGGCTTGGAGAGCAAAGTCATTCGCTGATTCATCACTGGGACAGACTTCAAGCTTCTTCTTTGCTCAAAATAAATTGAATCAGCTGCCACTGGGCAAAAAATCCACTTTTGTTAATATCTATGTATGTAGTATTTTGATTAACCAATGGATTCCTGTCTAATTAGTATTTATCATTAGGTGCCCATGAACTACTTCTGTGACCTTATTTAAAAGAGCATATTTTTTCTCATGCATTTGATTTCTAAAGGCTTTTGGATGATATCAGCAGCTGCATGGTAATTACACTAATCCCCCCAGCCTTTCACACTATGGGTAACTGGATGAATACTTACGCTACAGGTAACCCATGTCTAGTGTGCCTTATTTCTGGCTTGTCAATTCTAGTCTCCCCTCTGGTTTTCGGATGTTACTTCTTGCTTCAGAGAGGTTCTGCAGTGTTCCACAAAGAAAGTCATAAACAGGAAGTGGCAGAAATGTGACAGGATGAAAGGGAGACGGAACCCTCTCAAATGATGTTGATGCCAGTGATTGAGGGGTTGCAGGGATGTCTAGAAATTTTCTTACTGTTCTCTCATGAATGTTCCCTTCTGAATGCATCAAACAGTGGGGTTGCGCTTGAGCAGAGCCACCCATGGGTGCTGCAACCTTCCTCTAAATCAGCTGCACAGATGCCATGGAGGAGACTGAGTACCATGTGTGATTCCATCTTCTGAAATGCTTATTTAGGCCCTTTTCTAATCTATTTAGGGAGAACCTTTCTGATTTTGATCTCAAGTAAACAAAAGGAAATTATAAATTTATTTGGCCAAGAGAGCAGATTTTTAACACAATTTCACCAAAGGGCCAATAATAGAAGGAAGACTAGGAAGCAGGACACACAGGGGAAAAGCAGAAGTAAGGGCAGTAATTGCTCTCTATTACTAAAGCGCTTGGCAATGGTTCCTGCAGATCATATTGCTGGCTACGGGAAAAAAAATCAAACCCAAACTAAACAAAGAACCCTTGGGGCTAGTCCCAACTCCGCAGCCTCACAATCACCAAATGACCAAGCCTTTCTAGACAAGATGGTCTGACTGCTGAGGCACCCCCTGCAAGGAGAAGGCAGAAAGTGGTGTGGGTACAGGCAGGGAGGGCACAGGGCATCCCAGGTGTCTCATTAGATCTTGCTTTTTCATCTTCTTGTGATTCAAAGAATAAAAGTAGCGCCTGTATTGTGGTGCACTTGTCATGCCAGTATCCCACTCCTGAGAGCTGGTCCTAGTCCCAGCTTCTCTGTTTCTGGTCCACCGTACTGCTCTTGTGCCTGAGACGGCAGAAGATAGACCAAGTACTTGGGCCCCTACCACACACGTGGGAGACCAGGATGGAGTTCTGGGCTCCTGGCTTTGGCTTGGCCAGCCTCATCCATTGTGTTCACTCCATTTGGAAATGAACCAGTGGATGGAAAATCTCTTTGTCTCCCCTCTCTGTCATTCTGCCTTTCACATAAATACATCTTTTAAAAAAATGGAGTACTGAGATATTAGTCACATTCATTTTTTAATTTTTTTATTTTTAAGATTTTATTTATTTGAAAGGCAGAATTACAGATAGAGGTAAAGACAGAGACAGAGGTCTTCCTTCTGCTGCTTTACACCCCAAATGGTTGCAATGACTGGGGCTGGGCCAGGCCAAAGCCAGGAGCCGGGAGCCAGGAGCTTCTTCCGTATATCCCATTTAGGTACAGCGGTCCAAGCACTTGGGCCATCTTCTACTGCTATCCCAGGTATATTAGCAGGGAGCTGGATTGGAAGTGGAGTAACTGGGACTCGAACCAGTGCTCATACAGGATGCTTGCATGATAGGCACAGTGCCACCCCCTCCCTTTTTTTAAAGAAGCTAAAACACAAAGCAAATAGTGATACCCTCCTCATCTATGAAATGGTTCTTAGTGTTGAACAGTTTAATTTCAAAATCTGAAACATGTCCTTTTAGGGTAAATTTCTTTATGGACTGCTGGAGGTAAACTGATCCTCAGTTAGAGACTATATTTCTCTTTCATATCACATATGGAAGGTAAGAATTTGATCACTTTTTTGCTTGGGGCCCTGGGACCTTCATTAAAAAGGAAAGTGTCTCCACAAACCTTAGGATGTCAAAAAAAAAAAAAAAAAAAAAACAAGAAAGTGAAGAAAGCAAAGATTCTTATAAGACAATAAAAATATACAAATGTCAGGAGGCCTGGACAGGCACCAAACAAGAGAACCCAGCAGGGTAAAGAGTGTGTGTGTGTTGGGGCTGGTGCCATGGCTCACTTGGTTAACCCTCTGTCTGTGGCACTGGCATCCCATATAGGCACTGGGTTCTAGTCCCGGCTGCTCCTCTTCCAGTCCAGCCCTCTGCTGTGGCCTGGAGGGCAGTGGAGGTTGCCCCAAGTGCTTGGGCCCCTGCGCCCCCATGAGAGACCAGGAGGAAGCACCTGGCTCCTGGCTTCAGATGGGCGCAGCTCTGGCTGTAGCGGCCATTTGGGGGGGTGAGCCAGCGGAAGGAAGAAGAGCTTTCTCTCTGTCTCTCTCTCTCACTGCCTAACTCTGTCAAAAAAGAGTGTGTGTGTGTATATTGTGTATGTATGTATATATGTGTGTGTGTTGTGTAAGAATATATGTGTATGTGTTGTGTGTATGTGTATTGTGTATGTGCATGTAGGTATGTGTGTTATGTATGTGTGTTGTGTATGTGCATGTGTTGTGTATGGTGTATGTGTAAATGTGTGTTGTATGTACTCTGTATGTGTGTATGTGTAAATGTGTGTACATGTGTTGTGTATGTGTGTGAATGTGTATGTATATTGTGTATGTGTTGTGTATATGTATATGTGTGTTGTATGTATATATGTGTTGTGTATGTATATGTGTGTATGTGTTGTGTATGTGTGTATATATGTGTGTTATGTTTGTGGTATGTGTGCATGTGTTGTGTATGTATGCATTATCTATGCATGTTTTGTGCAACGTATTGTGTATGTGTGTATGTATGTGTGTGTTGTGTACTTATGTGTGTATGTGTATTGTTGTATGCATATGTATGTGTGTATGAATGTGTGTATGTGGGTATGTGTATGTGTGTGTATGTGTGTGCATGTGTTGTATATCTGTGTGTATACATATGTGTTGTATATGTGTGTATGTGCATGTATTGTGTATATGTGTATATGTGTGTGCTGTATATCTGTGCATTGTGTATGTGTTGTGTATGTATATGTGTGTTTATGTGTTGTACATGTGTGTATGTATTTATGTGTTGTATGTATATGTGTGTTTGTGTTTATTGCTGTGTATGTGTGTGTGGTATATATTGTGCATGCGTGTGTATGTGTATTATGTGTTGTGTGTGTGTATGTATTTATGAGTTGTATGTATACGTGTGTTTGCGTTTATCGCTGTGTATGTGTGTGTGGTGTATATTGTGCATGTGTGTGTATGTGTATTACGTGTTGTGTGTGTGTGTGTTTTGAGAGAGGGAGCCAGAGAGCCAGAGCCAGAGCCAGATAAACAGAGTCAGAGCTTGCATCTATTGGTTCATTCCCACAACAGCTGTGGATGGGCCAGGCCAAAGCCAAGTGAGGAAATTCACCCAGGTCTGCGACATGGGTGGCTGGGACCAGCTACTTGAGCTGTCACCACTGCCTCGCAGTGTGTGCATTAGCAGAAACCTACAGTCAGGAGCAGACCTGGGACTCAGACCCAGACACCCAGTGTGAAATATGTGCCTCCCAGGGGAAAGGTCATCGTGAGAAAGACATCTTAGGCTTGAATGGGGAAAAGGGCATCCTGTTGTGGTGACTTAACATTCTGTTTCTGAAGTGCCAAAGCATCCTAATGTCCAGGCTGAGAGATGGGAGAGGGAGGAGGGGAGGCTGAGTGGGCAGGGGGGGGTAGCAGGAGAACAATTAGGGACTTTGCATAATGGGACAGACCAGTGTCTTCTTACTCAGAGTGGCCCAGGCACCAGTGGTATTGAGTTCCCAGGGGAGTGCATGAGAAAAAAATGCAGAATCCGAGACCTCAACCCACACCCCTGAGTCAGAACCTGCATTTTATCAAGTCCATTGCTGATTCATTTGCAATTAAAATCTGAGAAGCACCAGGCTAGTGCAAACCCAAGCTGGGCATCTGGTTGAACTCTAGGGATATTTCTGCTAATGTGACTTCAGTATTGCTGATGACATTAAAACAAAACCATTAACTCTGCTGCTTTCAATTTTGAAATGCCAGAAGTTCTTGGCATCGGACAGTAATGCTTCTGCTGGGGACTTGCGCCTTATCATTTAGCAAATGGTGCAGCCATTGGAAAGAGCCCTGGCCAGAGGTCAGAGCATCAACACTCTAGTTCTTCACAGCTCTCATTCTGCTAGGCTGCTTCCTCTCAGAGTCGCACTCTGCCCATGCCCAAACTGTAGCCCTAATTGCAAGCTGGCAGCTTTTGCATGGAGGTTAGTTTTTGGCCTCTGGCCTCACATGTCACAAGTTTGGGCTCAAGGCAGTCAGCAACAGCTGGATGAGAGCTCTTGCTCCTGGCATCTCTGGGCCGGAGCTTCCAGACTCCATCTGAGATGGTCACTCATCCTATTCATCTCCATTCTGTTAACCAGAAGAATGCATTTCACTAGCAATTTCTGTAAAGGGTTAGTCCACTGCCTGCCTTCTGGGTCATCCTCAATAAACAGAGACTATAGTTTTATCTTTATTATCAGTATAATTCCCATTATACTGATACCACGGAGAAAAGAAGAAGCCAGTAACATTCATACAAAACAGTGGAGACAGGGACACACAAGCCCATGTCCTACAAGTATCATGGAATTTGTGGGAGATGACTGATCTAACCAGTATCTGGGCCATGAGCTCTCCAAAGAACCCCTCTATGCCTGCTCTGATAAACTCTGGAGTCATGGCTTCAGCTGCTCCCTGCCCTGGCTCACACCCTCTACTGAACTAAAGTCTCGGGGTCAATAGCAGCATCAGTGGGCAGAGTTATGCTGATCTGTTGGTGCCTACATTTCACTGGTTGGCACAGAGGATATTTTATTTGTTAAATGCTTCCTCCACCTCCAGAAACTAAGGTGCCAGTGAATTTTCAAAAAGCATTTATAGCTGACCAAATCTGAAAAAGGATTCATTTACTCATTTCATGAATGTGTTCATCTGTTCAGTCGATATTTACTGACTGCCTGTTATGAACATGTCTTGACGTTGGGCCCTTGGGTGTAGACAAATGCTGACGGAAAGTAAGCCAATGTGTCAGAATTGGGGATGGCGACTGTGAACAGAAATTTCAGCATTAAGGAAACTTGGATCAATGAGAATCAGGTGTTATACGACCCCCTAGCTCTGGTCACCTTCCTGTACAATCTAGCACCAAGGGGGGTATGTTTTGGGTCAATGCTATCTGCTCTTCTGAACATGCTCTGAGTTCTTAAGTGCTAATTGTCATATCTTAGGAGATTTATTTTTTTCTTTCTTCACCTAAAATCTCACTTGAATTCTGCAAGCACCTCACCCTTGGTGTTTTAAACACGAGAGGAGAAGTATGTGAAATCATCCAAGAAATGACAAATCAGGATGTCATTAAACAGGATGGCTGCAATTGGCGAACAGTTCTGTTATTCATGACATTCGAGAAAATTCACCTTTTTAAACATGTTTCATTCAACAGACTATTCAGAATTTCCACTGAAGGCAGAATTACCCAATCAAAAGTTCCCCCTTGCTTATGATGAACCTAGCAACTCACAGGAACACTTAAAGATCATTCAGTCAGGGGCCGGCTCTGTGGTGTAGCGGTTAAATTTACTGCCTGCAGTGCTGGCATTCCATATGGGTGCCAGTTCGAGACCCAGCTGCTCCACTTCCAGTCCAGCTCTCTGCTATGGCCTGGGAAAGCAGTGGAAGATGGTCCAAGTCTTTGGGCCCCTGTACCCACGTGGGAGACCTGGGGGAGGCTCTTGGCTCCTGGCTTTGGATCAGCACAGCTCTGGCCGTTGTGGCCAACTGGGGAGTGAACCAGAGGATGGAAGACCTCTCTCTCTGCCTCTCCTTCTCTCTCTGTGTAACTGACTTCCAAAACATAAATAAATCTTTTAAAAAAAAGATCATTCAATCAGTATTTTTATTTGTGTCAACACATCCAAAACACTTCACAGACAATACTATCCATCTAGGACTTTTATGCTACTTTGAACCCATATCATTTAAGTTATTCTGATATGTTCTGATCAGTTATAGTTTAGTCATTTGTGTTTTCTACCTAATACGTACATCTCCCTTCCCCCCCCCATAATTAAACCTTTATTTGGGAGTTTATGGGTGGGGGGACCTGCTTCTTTCTCATTCCAAAGCTTGCCAGTAGGTGGCGCTGACTCTAGCCTTCAGCTGCCTGGATAACACTGTCAATCAAGATGATCCCATTAGACTTGAGGAGCTGCCGCTAAACAGAATGTCTAGCTGACTAATCTTTAGAATGAAGGCCCACACAAGCTTGGCCTTGCCAGAAGCCAACTTTGCCTCCACAAGGAATCTTCATGAGAATGGAGTCAACATTGTATTTGCAATCAAGGGACTCAGCCACCCTCCAAAGAGAAAGTTCCTCCAGAACTTCAAGATTCCAGCAAAATGCACTCTACTGACCTAGCCTGGGAATGGGGGTGGGGACAGCACTGTGCCAGTGCACTAAGCTGCCACTTGAGACGCAGGTATTCTACATCACAGTGCAAGTTCAAGCTTCAGTTGGCTCATTTCTGATCCAGCATCCTTCTCACACGCCTGGGAAGGCAGTGGAAGATGGCCTGAGTGCTTGGGCCCATGCCACCCATGTGGGAGACCTGGTTGGTGTTCTTGGCTCCTGGCTTAAGCCTGGCCCAGCTATGGCTGTTGTGGTCATTTGGGTCATGAATCAGGGATAGACCTTTTTCTCCTCCACCTTCCCATCTCTTGTTACTCTGCCTTTCAATTGCAGCTCAATTCACAATAGCTAAGGTATGGAATCAACCCAGATGGCCATCAGCTAATGACTGGATAAAGAAAACATGGTATATATACATTATAGAATACTACTCAGCCATAAGGAAGAACAGAATCCTGACTTTTGCAACAATCTGGATGCAACTGGGAATCTATGCTTCTTGAAATAAACCAGTCCAAAAAAGACAAATATATGTTTTTTCTGATATGTGGCAGTTAATACAGAACATAAAAAAATGTATAGGAATGAATCAGACACCTTGTGATATGATTGGTTTTTATAGCCTTTGTTTATACTCTTGTGGAACTGTATTCTTCCTACTTTTTCTTGTTGAATATTATAGTTTACAGTAAATTAATCCTGTGATTATAGATTGGATTAAAATTATGTCACTGCAAAAATCAAAGAAAAAAGGAGGAAGGAAGGAGGGGGATTGTGGGAGGGATAGCAGATGTATGGAAACATGATGATCTTAAAACTGTACCTATGAAATACATGAAATCTGTTCTCCTTCTATCAATAAACTTTTTAAAATCTTTTCCAAAGACAAAATAAATAATAAATAAATCTTTAAACAATAAATCAGGGAGCCTAATTTAAACTCATACTGACCACCATGATGCCAGCCACATCTGTGACTAAGCCCCATCTCCAGATGGGTCACACATGTCATATGGACAGGTGTTGAAAATTGGAAATATTTGTTTTATAGCAGTGAGGGTTTTTAACTGAAACCCACAGGATATTGGGGGAAAGGGACTTTGGTTGTATATCACAGAACAAAGAAGGCCCCGAATCTTTTCACTTGATGAAGCTTTACTAGTTTCATCCTGGTCCAAAAGATCTTTTCTAACTTGTTTATCTCTCAACGATTCTCATCCTCTCTACAGCGATATGTGTTTGCTTCTCTGAAGAGTGTGATTTATATATTAATAATGTCCACTGTGTTCCCATAAGTGACCAAGTTGCAAGAGTGAGCACAAGAAGCAAATCAAACCAGCATTCTAGCCTCATACTGGGGAGCTAATTAAATTATTTTCTTAAGTGCTGAAGTTCATGTTCATTCTTGGTAGCTATTTTGTTAAGCTTCTGAATTTCTAGTAACACATTTCAATTTCCACCAATGTATTTCAGACCAATGTATTTCAGTTTATACTTATGTAGCAACACATCTGCAATTCCAATGCCCAGTGAAGATGATGTGGAGGTGCACACACACATTGCATTTCACATTTACTAGGAGACTTCAAACAGCTCATAAAAAAAATTAAAAGTAAGATCATTCTGGTACCAAAAATTTTTGACAGCCTTGAAGAATTTTTTCATGATATGCACTTTCCATGAACTTTTTGAAGACATTGTGTACATATGTACACATTAGATACTTACAAGAAGGTCCAATAGCATATATTAATGTGTGTGTGTGTGTGTGTGTGTGTGTGTGTGTGTGTGAGGGAGGAAGGGAGGGAGAGAGAGAGAGGAGAGTGCACAGACTCCAAGTTGTGTGTCAAGGTCAAAATTTCAGTAACAAACAATAATGGTGTCAGCACTATCAGTGCTGTCACATAATCAAAATGAATTTGATCTCTATTGCCTTTGAAATCCTCCTTGTTAGAATCTGTAAGTTATGTTTATCAGCTTCTCTGGATGGACTACTTTTGTAGAGTTTCTTACGTTCCTCTCAGAGGACAGAATCTAAAGCTTGAGTTATCAAGCTTCGAGGGCAACTTACAGAAACACTAGCAGTCCCTGTGCTCTCGGCCTTGCCCTGAAGCTTCCTCAGTAGATGGGAAAAGCAGAACCGAGCACCGCTTACCTCCAGAGTGTGGCGGGGGTCCACAGAGCAGGACGACTCCCTGGCCTTCACGCACTGACACCGTACTTCTCATTTTAGTTTTAAAATTTTCAAGATCTGATTTGAAGACAAAACAAAACTGAATTTCAGAAAGGATAATACAATTAAATTTTTATACCAAGCAATATCTTTCTTTTGGAAAGAAATTTGAAAAATCTCTTCATAGGAACTTCCAGAAGAGAGCATTTATTTTGAGGAAGAAAAGTGGGATTTTGATTTCTTTCTTAAGGTTTCCAGAAAGTTCAACAATACAACATAGATATACTCCCATCCCAGTGTCAAACACTGGCAAAGGACTATCTGAAACCGTGAAACATATATTAGAATGAATTAAGAAAACAGTATTATTCAAAGGAAAGGAAATATCCTGAGTTGAAAATAGATATGAATAGCATGACTTCCACATCTGCCACAGTGATTCATTATATCATGACGACTTTTAGCTTCAGCTTATAATAATGACCAAATATTTATGGATTTTTCTAAAAGCCTGGGATTTTCTTCTACTTATAATTGTTGTTATTTACAAACAGACTTGGAAGTACTGAGCTTCTGGATTAAGTCCTGTTTGTCCCATGCCCTGAAAGGCTCTGTAGAAGACATGTGCCACCGAAATTACCAAGTAATTAGAATTCGATGGATAATAGTATATTAAACCTGTATATGCTTTTTAAATTTATAGCTTTAGGGGCCGGCGCTGTGGTGCAGTGTGTTAAAGCCCTGGCCTAAAGCACCAGAATCGCATATGGGCACCGGTTCTAGTCCCAGCTGCTCCTCTTCCTGTCCAGCTCTCTGTTATGGTCTGGGAAAGCAGAAGATGGCCCAAGTTCTTGGGTCCCTGCACCCACGTGAGAGACCCAGAAGAAGCTCCTGGCTCCTGGCTTCAGACTGGCGCAGCTCAAGTGATTGTGGCTGTCTGGGGAGTAACCCAACGGATGGAAGACCTTTCTCTCTGTCTCTACCTCTTTCTGTAACTCTGTCTCTTTCAAATAAATAAAATAAATCATTAAAAAAATTTAAAGCTTTAAAAATAAAAATGATCATTACAGTCATCCAAATTTTTTTTTCAAGTAGTTAGTAATCTGTCACAAATACCATGTTGATTATCAGTGGTTATTTTTAGAAAACATTTAATTTCCTCCAATAATAATCCTGGACAGCAAATAATTATTCATGTTTTCTAGCTTTAGACTACAGTAGAGAAAATTCTATTGGCATCATAAAAGTCTATAGGAAGAAGGATTTATTTCTCTAAACTCCAACTTCAGAAAAAATGCTTGTGAATTACACAGTCAGTAGACTCCGTGGTGTCACTTTCTGAACCAGAACAATTGCATTGTCAACATGTGAAAGACTATACTCACATCATGGAGCTTAAGGGTTGAAATAGATTATGTTAATGGTGACAATACAAAGTGAGGCAGTGTATGTGTTCTAGAATATAACTTGGAAAGTTTCACGGTTTTTTGAAAAATGGAGAAAAGCACAATAATTGTCTTCATATTGATGAAGCCACAACCTGTAGACACTTATGAATATTCTAAGCACCATAAATCAGTTTGGCAGAAGGAAGTAAGGCGGCCAACTTGCTTTATTTTATTGCTCCTGAAAAATGGTGTTAAATTACTAGCTTTTAAATATGGAATAAAGTGATTCAGCAAACTCACATACACTTTATGCCCAGAAAACAAGAAAAAATAGTGCAATGCCCTTACTTTAACCAGAAGTACCTTACAGAAATCATACCACAAAGCACTGTTATCAACTCAATCTGCAACTAAAATGCAATATTCTTAAAACATTGAGGCTCTTGAAGTGTAGCTGAATTGAAACTGAAAAACCAGACCATTCAAATATTCCCCAAGGGCTAAATGCAAAAGCACATCAGATCAGATTGTGACCTAGCCATGGAAAAAGAACTTCCAAAATCTACTTTTTTCAAAACTAAGTATGTATCATCTTTGTTGTTTTCTTGGCCAATGCTTTGTCTTCTTCTGCTACACTATTTCATATTGCAAAAGCTTTCCACAAGATTGTAACTAGAACGTGAACACACACACACACACACACACACACACGTACAAAATCCCAGAAACCAACACTGACTCCTCCAAAGGTAAAATCCTCTTGTGCTTCAGCACAAACATTATCTGGTTCAGATCTGCCCACTGGTATGGACGCCTGCACTGATATCCTCTCTGGAACACGTGAAGGCAAGAGGCATGGTTTTGGAGACCTGATGCAGCCACACGGAACACAAGCATGAGGGACAGCCAAGGGAAACAACAGTGGTGGCTCCCATCTGGTATTCAGGGCTTTGTTGAGAACACAGCATTGGGACTACAGTGGGATTTTCCCCATAAAACAGTATCTCCTGAATGCTTAGCTAATGTTATTCAAAGCATAGTCCAAGGATCACTTGCATCATTATCATCTGAGATTTTAAAGATTAGTGAATTAGGATCTCTGGGGGTTAAATCCAAGGATCTGAATTAATCTCAGAACCTTAACCACACCAAGTACCTACCACTTTGTAGTTTACTATTAATATGTATAAGATTCAATTCAGATTATGTATCTTAATAAATCTCAAATTTTTTGGAACTTATGAAAGTGTCTTGGAGATAGAGAATCTGTTAAATATCCAACTAGCACAAGGGATGTCCAAGTCACTTATTAAATAAATATTCATTGAAAGCTTATAAATCTCCAGTCCACTAGACACTAGGTTTTGAAGGTATGCAGGTGTACTTTCAAGGTGGCCAGTTAGATGGTGCGTGTGATGCGGGTGGGGTTGGGGGGCAGGCTTTTTTATTTTTTTTTTTGTCAGACAGAGGGAGCAACATGGGAAAAGTGCTGATACATAAGACTACATATGACATAGTCAAAGAAAAGCAATATTTTTACTCCCTTTGCTGGGAACTATGAGAGAAAGGTAATATAAATGTATAAAAAACCTCCAATTACTAAAATATCTGACAGATTACACAAGTAACCCAAACACGGGTCATGCTGTATGCAGTTCAGTTTTGGCAAGAATCATACTGACAACATCTCTGCTCAGAAATTAAAAAAATAAATAAACTGTAGTCCAGTATTTACTGGGCAGAGACTTTTCTAACTTTTCTCTTCCTCAATTCTTGCAAACTGTCCCTTTCCACTACAGTCTCTAATTAGCTAGTCTTTAAAATAAAGCAACATAACTAATAAAGTCAACAAATAACTACAAGTAGCACTGTATTTCGTAGTGAATAAATGAAAGTTTCCCCCTTATGCTAGAAATGTGACAAGAATGTCCATTCTCATCATTTTTAATCAACACAGAATTAGATGTTCCAGTTACTGCAATAAGGAACAAAGGAAGAAATAAAACTATACTTATTGAGATAACGTGATTGTCTAAATAGGCAATCGAAAGGAATCTGAAAAAAACCTCTTAGTACTAACAAGTGAGTTATGTAGATCAGAGGATATAATATCTATGTACTAAAAACAAACAATGTGAAAAACTTAGATTAATAATATAACACATACACAGTATATTTATATCAAAAATTATAAGATGTGGATAAAAAAAAGAAGAAAAAACCACAAAGACCTAAATAAATGAAGAGACATACTATGTTCATGGAAAGTTAGACTAAACACAGTTGTCAATTCTCCCTAAATTGGCATGTAAGTTTAATTCAATTCCTATCAAAATTCAAGCATGTTGTTTTAGTTTATTTTTTAAAATTTATTTGACAGATAAAGTGAGACAATGAGAGAGAGAGAGAGAGAGAGAGAGAGAGAGAGAGAGAAAGGTCTTCCTTCTGTTGGTTCACCCCCAAAATGGCCGCTATGGCCAGAGGTACACTGATCCAAAGCCGGGAACCAGGTACTTCTTCCTGGTCTCCGATGCAGGTGCAGGCACCCAAGCACTTGGGCCATCCTCCACTGCCTTCCTGGGCCACAGCAAAGAGCTGGACTGGAAGAGGAGCAACTGGGACTAGAACCCAGCATCCATATGGGATGCCAGAGCTGCAGGCAGAGGATTAACCAAGTGAGCCACAGCGCCAGCCCCTATTTTTATTTTTTTGTAGATCTAAAATTTATATGGTAAAGCAGTAGCCTTAAAACAGTTAAGATAATCTTGACTGAAAAGAATCATTATATTTAATATCAGGGCTTTTTAAAATTTTTTATAGCCATAGTGATCAAGAAAGTATAGGGTTGGCAGAGGGATAAATACACAGAACAAACTCGAGATCAGAAATAGACCTACATGAATAAGCTCAACTGATTCCCGACAAAGGAACAAAAGCAACTCAAGAAGAGAAAGACAGTCAGTCATACAATAAATAGAGATGAAGAGTTGGATGATCATATTAAAAAAAAAAAAACTTCACCCTAACCCCTCTCAAATATAAGAATTAATTCAAAATGGATCATAAACTTAAATGTAAAACATAAAACTGTAAGACTTTTAGAAGAAAATACAGGGGAACATTTTTAGGATCTAGGACCTTGTAAACACCAAATGCATATTGTCCACTAACAGATTAATAAATGGAGCGTCATCAAAAGAAAAAAAAAAAACTTCTGTTTTATGAAAGCCCAGGTGAAAAGAAAGAAAAGAAATGTCACAGGTTGGAATTAATATTTTTAAAATGCTTATCAGTGAAGGAAGAGTATCTAGAAAAAGTAAGACTTCCCAAAATTCAATAGCAAAGGGCAGGAGGGCATTTGGCTTAGTAGTTAGGAGATTGGTTGTAGTGCCACATCCCATGTCACAGTTCCTAGGGTAGAGTCCCAGCTTTCTAGGGCGCAGTGATGATGGTTCAAATGGTTGGGTCGTTCCCATCCATGTGGTAGACCTAGATTACATTTCCAGTCCCAGCTTTGGCATAGTGCAGCCTTGGCTGCTGTGGGCATTTGGGGTATACACAAGCAGATAAGAGCTTTGCACTCAAATAAATAAATACACAGATCTCAGTAGTAAAAAAATATTATTTAATAAGAAAATGTTACAAATGATATAAAAAGACATTTCACTGAGAATTAGCCATTAGGGAAATACAAATTAAAATCATACTGAGTCACCACTGCTCACTTATCAACATGGCTAAAATAAATAGTGACAGCAGAAAATCCTGGAGAAGACATGGAAGGTCTACCCATTCATTATTGCCTGTGGGAGTGTAAAATTCTACACTCTGGAAAACAGTTTGTCAGTTCTTTACCATATGACCCAGCAGTTGCACACTTGGGCATTTATCCCAGGGAAATGAAAACATATGTTCTTGCAGAAACCTATACACAAGGTTCATACAGCTTTATTTATTTATAATAGCCCAAATCTGGAAGCAACCCAGATGTCCTTCACTGGATGAATGACTAGACAAACAGCTGTACGCACATACCACAGACTACCACTCAGCAGTGAAGCACAATTAACGACTGATACTCCCCACCACTTAGATGAATGCTCAGGGAACTGCACTGACTAGGAAAAACAAACCCTAAAAGGTTACACACTGTGTGATTTCACTTACGTAACATAATTTAAGCTATAACAATTTAAGGGAGAAAGTGTTCAGCCTAGCCCTGTGTCAGGATTGGATTCCTAAATCTGGATCCAGATTCCAGCTTCCCACCAACACAGACCCGGGGAGGCAGTGGACCCTGGCTTAAATAATTGAGTTCCTGCTACTTATGTGGGAAACTGATTACATTCAAGGCTCCTGGCTCTGGCCCCAACCCAGCCCCAGCCAATGTTACATTTGGCAAGTAAACCAGAAGATGAGAGCTCTCTGTCTATGTTGTCTCACTGCTGCAAAACTAAATCTTTTAAAAATAAATTTCGAATTTTAGAAATATAAGAAAGGGTCTTTTTCTATTTCTGTGGGAGAATCCATGTGGATGGTTTCTTTTACAGTCCCTCACTTGATACATATCTGTTAGTTTTCTTTATTAGGCCAAGTTCCTACTCATCACTCATCAAGCATCCCAAACACCTCACAGATCATACCGTGTACAGGACCACAGGAAACTACCCATGTACACGGGAAAGGAGATTGCATGGCTGTGACTGCCTCTATCATTCATGAGCTTAATTTGCCATCTGATTCCACTGTGGACCCATTGCTGATGTTGATTTCTCATGCGGGTTAACTTAGATAGCCAACTGTTAAGCAGAATAAAAGTGTTATCTCTGTACAATTTAGAATCACCCAAAAGAATGACACCATTTTCCGCATGGGAAACCCTGTGTTAGGCCAAGTTAAAGGAGTTTCATTAGGCAGGATAAATCAGAGTTTAATAGAAAATAGGCACAGATAAGGTCTGAGTAGGGTGGGTACTACAGAGTGTTCTAAACATATCTGATCAAAATATTCTGTGTAGAGCACTTTATGGGTAGACTGGCAAAAGTGACACCTGCAACTGGTTATGTAAGAATAAAAAATGACAACAACAGACTATTTCCCCCTAAAAAGATTAAAATGGAACTGAAAATTGGTTCTAAATTAAAAAAAAAAAAGAATTAGAGCTCTGCCTGAAAACACTTTGTGACCACTTGCAATCAGAGCATGAGGAGCTGATAAAATCAGTGTCACTGAACACTGCATGTGAAATTTACTGCTTGTGTAACCCAATCTAATTCCATGCTATGCAGTGAAATGTTACTTGTTTCAATTGAAATGCAAAATATTGCCTAGTAGTGATAAATTGTATCGGGGACACACAGATCTAGGTCATGAGATGGTCTTTCATTGGTAAGTAACACATGGATGCCCTTAACCTTGAGTGTTGAAATGCTTAGTGATTTGGTAGCTACCAAATTAAGCCATGACCCAAACAGTGTCAATGACAAGACTACCTTTAAAAGAAGCAGGTCATTGCACGGCAATGTACAACTTTCTTCTACGGCAAAGGCTGACAAAAATTCTTCAATGAACACATTCCAAAAGGCAGTCAAAGTCAAGACTGCAGATGGGTAAGGTTTTTACCTTCATTTACATAGTACCAGATTCTGTAAATTCAGACGAATCCCATGCAATTGTTCAGTTTCATGAGCAAGTGGTAAAGTTCAATTAGTTGATTAATCTCATCAAAGTGTTTCCACTTCATAAGCCAAAAAGAATGGATGACTACAACCTTTCTTACTTACTTAATTTTGAGAGACAGTTGCTGTTATCTCTTCTGCTGGTTCACTCCCTAAATGCTGCTGTCTCCGAGGGTCTGCATCAGCCAGAAGCTGGAACTGGGAGCAGAGCTGGGACTGGAAGCCAGGTACTTCAATGCGGATGCAGCCTTATCAACCAGCTGTTAGTAAGTCCGAATGTCTGCCCCCTCCCACCCACCCCCATCATGCTCTTATTCTCCCCACTCCCTCCTGCCTCCCTAGATCCTGTCCCATGTAAATCTGTCACCCAAGTTCTTTCTGAAGCTCTGACTTGGGGCAAACAAGAACTTTGTTGAAGAAGCCATTGTTTTTAACATGAAGGAAAAATTTTATTTTCCTGAGACACACTTTGTCACGGAACAATTTTTCCTCAGGGGATGGGGGAGCAATGGGGGAACTCCAACATCTGGGTGCATTACTGAAGCTCCCACTGGAAGCAAGGAGGGTTTGATCCCACATGAACCTCTGAGAAGCTGACAGAAGCCTTCAGAATCTTCCTTTTGAAAGACACGAGTTTCAGTTAGTTATGCGAAAGCTCCCAGCCCCCAAAGTGGAGGGTTTTCTTCAAGGAGGACAATCTAACCTCCCACATGGATCTATGACTGAATCACAGGTGTATACTCGGGATGTGATACATGGCACAAAAATATCTATTGTAAACAGGCTTTTTACGAGTACTATAAGTCGCCCATTGGAGTTTCAAGTAGTCCATACTTTTCTAAGGCTACTTAGGAAACAGGGAAGTTAATCTTAAGATCTCAACATCCTAGGGAACTGTCGTTAGGTTCTGTGCTAAACTCAACATGGGGAATGTCAGCACCAAGGGTGAACTTGAGGCATCCACACATACTCCACCAAGCCCTACCCCACAGGTAGTCCACAGTTCAGCTTAGCTGTGCCTTCCACCTCTCATTCAGTCGTGTCTGTCTGCCACCCATGCTCCTAGGTTGACATTGTAACCCCCTCACGATGACGGTACTAGGAGGTTGGGCATCTGGGAGCCCAGGACACTGAAGTCCCCTGGAATGACATTAGTGCCCTTATAAAAGAGGCTCATGGGAGCTTGCCTGCCTTTTCTGTCCTATGAGAACATGGCAAGTAGGTGCTATCTAGCAAGCAGAGAAAAGGAGAGTTCTCACGAGGCACTGAAACTGCTAGCACCTTGACCTCAGACATCCCAGCTTCCAGAACTGTGAGAAAAAGAAACTCCGCTGTTTATAAATTCCCCAGAGGTGTTTTGTTATGTAGTAGCTTAAACTGATGAACACAACCCCTTTCTCTGGCATCCCCTACTCCCAACTGCATACACAGAAGCATAAACGAATTATTTGGCTTCCCCCAACCACAAAATGTAGGCCCCAGGCAAGGGATCCCCCCACCTTCACAGATACAGCACACATTCATCTTCAAAACCAGCTGCATGCCTTTGATTACATCCTTGAAACCACTGTTTTTTTTTTTTTTTTCATCTCTGCACTTTCTACACTTTGAGATTTTCTGATCTTGTTCGTCTATTCTGGAGGCTTTTCCAAAATTAAAGTCATATTGTCTCTATGCCTCCAATGACAAAGGTCCTCCTCTAAGAACTTCCACTTCTTTATTATTATTTCTCTCAAGGATTCCCATGCCCAATCTGTCCCTTTTCCTTTCTACATTTGCTCAATCCACTAAATTTGATCATAACAACTGTTTCACGAAGCTCAGGCTTTCTCTAACGCATTTCTCTCTAACTTCTCACCACCACCATATTAAATTTTTTCTGAAACTATTTTATGACAGAGATTCGGCTGGCACATACTAAACATATGGCCCCACTACACTTGTTTGTCTTCTACACCATAGCATCTCCAAAAGAATATGCTTCTTAAAGCAATGACTAAATGGGCATACAAAGGAATTTAAGCTGGATAAATATGCTAGGCATTGTGATGAAAATTTTCTTGAAGTTATATCAATTTACATAGAAGCTTTATTATGAAAGTATTATTTTTCCACTTTCCAGAAAGCAGTGGTCCAAAGCTGTTATGGAATTTGAAGAGTATGAAGGTGAAAATGGTGGACCAAGACCCACATCCACTTCCATGATTTCAAGTCCAGTTCCTCTTATCTTTGTTGAATGCAACAAGTCCATCTAAACTCTGGGCCAGTCTCCTCAACTACAATTTTTCTCCACCCATCCAATCCATCTATGCTTTACTAAGAGTTGAGTCCAGTTTTCTTCATAAAGCATACTCTCAGTTTTTAAGACCTGCTAAAACATCTACATGTATTTCCCAATGCCAAGACATTGAATCAGTCCACAATTCTTGTCCTAACACCCATTCAGTCGTTCAACAGAAATGCATATCCATGTGTATATGAAGTACTTGCCTATGTGCTAGGCTTTTGGACAAGGAAGCATGGCCTGTCACATTAAGTATTTCTAATTCTAAAATTCTGCTCAAATCCCACCATTCTTCTTTCAACTTATGTTAAATCTGCTTTCCCTCAAAGTGTAGTTAAAAATATTCCCCTCTGTGCAGGCATCATTCTCTGAACACTGAATGTTTATGGAAATTGTATACAAGATCAGTCCTCTCAGCAACACCTAGGGCAGGGATCCTTCCAGTGCCTCACATTGCCTTTCCTGGACCTCGCCCTGCACCTTCCCAGCACAAATGCCCTCAGTGTAAACAGTGCAATCCGCTCTCTCTGTGACACTGTCCAATGTTTCGGACCACAGGGATGTGTGTACCCAGCAGCTCCTCTCCAGCTTGATCTTCTCCCTTCCATCAGCTGCATTAACTGTATTAGATCAAAACTTCATAATTTTGCTGAAATTAAGTCACTAGAGAAACACCAAAGAGATTGTTGAAATGTGAATATGCAAAGAAAGGGATCTGTTGTTTATATAAAAACAAACTTAGAAGCTTTTGAAAAACTCAATAATAGAAAGTCACCTTTCCTCCCTCAAAAACTGATGTCAAAATAGATGGAATAGAGACAGTGCATGACAACCATAAAAGCCTGGAAATACAAAACAAGAATCTTTATACTATTTATTCTATTTCTGTACCCAGGTTAATTCAAACAGTATTTTTTTTAAATTATCACTCAAATGCAAAGGAAAATAATAATTGGAAATCACAAAAAATTCATACAGTTTATACAAATAATACAATGACCTCTTTCCTCAAACAGCAGCACTTAGCACATGAAAAACAAACAAAAATAAAAAGTAAAAGCATGCACAGTTGTGTATTCAAAGAAAAAGTAATTTGTTTATGATAGGGATGCACCATTCTTTAAATGGTTTTTGCTTCAAAATAATTTTTCAAGCAAGAATCCAGCTATTATTTCTGACTGCACCAATGAGAAAAGCCCCTTCAGTGTTGAGTAGAAAGTGAAGGCTTGCTAAATCCAACAAAGCAGACAAAGCCTGTGTTAGTGCTTCTGCTTTTGACAGCTATGCTCTTTATGTATCTACTCTATGAAAAAAAACCCTCTCCAGTGATTATGAATGTTAATTTCATCTAGAACAATAAAGCTTAAACAGCTAATGTGAACTGAAGAGTGAAATAAAGCTTTGCTTTCTGAAAGGTGTTTCCTCTTCTACTCCCATGTATATAAAAGAAAATTCTAATTTCATTATCAAAACTACATTTTTTTTTCATTTTTTCAGCAGCAACACTGGGAATCATTTTCCATTTCTTTGAAAGAATGATTCTCAGGTATACCTGAGATAACTCAGAAAATCCTGAAAACTACATTTTAAACATTAATTTGACTTCAATAGGGCAACAGAAACAGCCAATGATCTGATACAATGCATTATTATTTTTTGTTTTTTGGTTTGTGTTTTTAAAATTTTACCTCCCATATACAATGAAGGGCATGTGTTATTTGTCTTTCTGGATGCAGCTTATTTCACTCAGCATGATTTCATTCAGTTCAGATACCACCTCACCACTCTCACAGTGGCTAAACTCCAAAATGCAGAGAGTAACAAATGCTAGCAAAAATGTGGAAAAAAGGGAGCATTTATACACTGTTGGTGGGAATGTAAATCACTGCAGCCACCATTGAAAACAGGGTGGAGATTTCTTAAAAAAGTAGAAACAGATATGCCACATGATCCCACCACTGGGTATATACCAAAAGATTTGAACATAATAAATCAAAGATATACCTGTACTGCCATGCTTAGAGCTGCCCTGTTCACAATGGCCAACATTTGGTACCAGCTAAGTTGTTCATCATCAGCCAGCTGGATAAAGCAAATGTAGTATATATACAACTGCAGCACAAGTCATTATTAAATAATAATATTAAAGAATATATTGAAACTCAGAACCCCAGGAGCTAAGAGCCTCAGCACCAGCTTTGGAGTGAGGTGAGACCAAACTACAGCAACCCAAGCCACTGGCAATAAAGCTGCTGGAAGAGCTCGACATGAATCTGGCTTGGAGCCTTGTAGGGGAAAGTGTACCTGCCAACCTAGAGGGGAAAAAAGGGGGAAGGCACATTTCTCTGTCCCTGATCACCCAGCACCGGCATCCTGTAACTAGCCAAGAGAAGATGGGTGTCATTTTGGACATATATTTGGAAATTTAGTCAGACAAAAAAAAAAAAAAACCAGAAGAAATTAGAAAACTAAAAAACAGTGTCAGCGATTTATGGGATACTATTAATCGACCCAACATATGGGTCTTAGGAACTCCTGAAGGCATGGAAAGAGAATGGATTAGAAGACCTTTTTAGTGAAATAATTACAGAAAAATTTATTAATTTAGAGAAAGAAAGAGTCTTCCAAGTACAGGAAGCACATAGAACCATTAATAGACATGACCAGAAACATTCTTCAATATGACACATTGCAGTCAAGCTCTCCCTAGTAAAACATAAAGAAAATATTCTATGACGTGTATGACAGAAACACAAGATTACTTTCAGAGGATCTCTAATTAGACTCACAGTTGAGTTCTCAACAGAACCTTACAAGCTGGCAGAGAATGGCAAGATATATTACAAGTATTAAGAGAAAAAATTGTAAAACCAGAATACTATACCCTGCAAAGGTCTCATTTATGAACAAAGCTGAAATAAAGACCTTCCATGACAAACAGAAATTCAAAGAATTTGTCAAAAGTCATCCTGCCATGCAGAAGACGCTTGAGGATGTGCTGCACACAGAAACAAAGAATCATGGTCATCACTATGAAAGAAGGTAAAGGAAGGAAATCACCCAGTAAAAGTACAAAGGAAAGCCAAAGTAAAAAAAAAAAAAAAGTAATATATATGGAAAAATGGCAGGGCAAAGTCATTATTTATCCTTAAATAGTAACCTTGAATGTAAATGTCCTCAACTTTCTAATTAAAAGATAAAGACTGGGGGCCGGCACTGTGGCTCAGCAGGTTATGCCCCGGCCTGAAGCGCTGGTATCCCATATAGGCTGTGGTTCTAGTCCTGGCTGCTCCACTTCCAATCCAGCTCTCTGTTATGGCCTAGGAAAGAGTAGAAGATGGCCCAAGTCCTTGGGCCCCTACACCCTTGTGGGAGACCCGGAAGAAGCTCCTGACTTTGGATAGGCTCAGTTCCAGCTGTTGCAGCCAATTGAGGAATGAATCATCGGATGGAAGACCTCTCTCTCTCTCTCTCTTTCTCTCTCTCTTTCCCTGCCTCTCCTCTCTCTGTGTAACTGTGACTTTCAAATAAAATAAATAATTTTTTTTTAAAAAAAGATAAAGACTGGCTGCATGGATTAAAAAAACAAGACCCATCTATTTGCTGCCTACAAGAAACACATCTCACAAAGTTAAATGCAGACTGAAAGTGAAAGTGGAAGGATAGGAAAAGATATTCCATGCTAACAGAAACCAAAAGAGCTGGTGTAGCCATCCTAATATAAGACAGAATAGACTTTAAAACAAAGACTGTTAAAAGAGACAGAGAAAGGTCCTATGTAATGATTAAGGGATCAATTAAATAGGAAGATATGACTATTGTAAATGTATATGCACCTAGTTACAGGTCACTTTGGTATTTAAAATAAATTTTAACAGATCTAAAAGGAGACATAGACTCAAATACAATAGTAATGGGGGACTTCAGTACTCCACTTTCTGCAGTGCACAGATCAACCAGATAGAAAATCAGCAAGGAAACAACAGAGTTAATTGACATTATAGCCCAAATGGACCTAATAGATATTTGCAGAACTGTTTATCCTATAGATGCAGAATACACATCCTTCACATCAGCACATGGAACTTTCTCTAGGAAAGACAACATGCTAGGCCATAAAGTAAATCTCAGCACATTTGAAAAAAATCAAAATCAAAATCATATTATGCACTTTCTCTTACAACAATGGAATCAAACTAGAAATAACTCAAGAATCTCTAGAATATATGTAAACACTCAAAGACTGAACGACATGCACCTGAATGAACAGTGGGTTGTTGAAGAAACCAAAAGAGAATTCTAAACAATTTCTGGAAATAAATGAAGATGACAACACAACATATTGAAGCTTATGGGATACAGCTAAAGCAGTTTTAAGAGGAAAGTTTAGCAATTGGTGCCTATATCAAGAAATTAGAAAGGCACCAAATAAATGATCTATCTCAGGGACATAGAAAAACAATAACAAACCAAACCCAAAACTAGTAGGAGAAAAGAAATAATTAAAATTAGAGGAGAAATCAACAAAATTGAAACAATAAATACAAAAAATGAGCGAAACAAAAAGCTGGGATTTAAAAAAAAATCATAAAACTGACACACCATTGGTTCAACTAACCAAGAGAAGGAGAGAAAAGACCCAAATCAATAATATTAGAGATGAAAAAGGAAATGTGACAAAAAACACCACAGAAATAAAAATAATCATCAGAGATTGCTACAAAGAGCTGTATGCCAACAAATCAGGAAACCTAGAAGAAATGGATAGATTCCTGAACACATATAATCTACCTATATTGAGCTATGAAGACAAAGCAAAAACATATCAATAATCAAGACAAAAATTGAATCAATGATAAAGACCCTCCCAGCAAAGAAATGCCCACGGCTGGATGGCTTCACTGCTGAATTCTATCAGACATTTAAAGAACTAACTCCAATTCTTCTAAAGCTATTCTAAATAATTAAAAGAGAAGAACCCTCCCAAACTTTCTATGAAGCCAGTATCACCTTAATTCCTAAATCTGAAAAAGTACAACAGAGAAAGAGAACTACAGACCAATTTCTCTGATGACCATAGATGCAAAAATCCTCAACAAAATACTAAAATTGAATCCAAAAACACATCGGGAAGATCACTCACCCAGACCAAATGAGATTTATTTCAGGTATGCAGGGATGGTTCAACATTCACAAATCAATCAATGTGAAACATCACATTAACATTGAAGGACAAAAACCATATGATTATTTCAATAGATGCAGAGAAAGCATTTGATAAAAACACAACACCCTTTCACGGTGAAAACTTTAAGCAAATTGGGTATAGAAGGATCATTTCTCAGAACAATCAAGGCAATTTATGACAAACCCATGACCAGCATCTTATTGAATAGTGAAAAGTCAGACACATCCCCACTGAGATTTGGAACCAGACAAGGATGCCCACTCTCACCATGGCTATTCAATGTAGTCTTGGAAGTTTTAGCTAGAATCATTAGGCAAGAAAAAGAAGTCAGGGCTGGTGCTGTGGCATAGCAGGTAAAGCCACTGCATGCAGTGCCAGCATCCCACATGGGCACCTCTAAGAGACTACTGGAACTCATAGAAGAGTTTTATAAAGTAGCAGGATATAAAATCAACACACAAAAATCAATATCTTTTATATATACTGACGATGCCATAGCTGAGAAAGAACTTCTAAGATCAATCCCATTCACAATAGCTACAAAAGATTCAAATATCTTGGAATCAATTTAACTAAGGATGTCAAAGATCTCTACAATGAGAATTACAGAACATTAAAGAAAAGAAATAGAAGACACAGAAAAATGGAAAAATCTTCTATGTTCATGGATTAGAAAAATCAATATCATCAAAATGTCCATGCTACTGAAAGCAATTTACAAATTCAATGTGATAACAATTAAAATATCAAGGACATTCTTCTCAGATCAAGAAAAAATGCTGTTGAAATTCATATAGAAACAAAGGAGACCCCAAATAGCTAAAGCAATTTTATGCAACAACAACAAAGTTGGAGGTATAAAAATAGCAGATCCTCTGTATATAAAGATAATTGAAAATGATTTAAAAAAATTGGAAGTTACATAAAAATCAATCAATTTAAAAAAATAATATCATGTAGGATCTCTGTCCTTAATGTGCTGTACAATGTGATTTAATGCTATAACTAGTACTCAAAGAGTATATTTCACTCTGTGATGCTATGTGAGGGCAAATGGTTTAAAATCTTTTCTTAACACATACTAAACTGAGCTCCTGTATACAAAGAGAATTGAAAATGAATCTGGATGTGAATGAAAGGGGAAAGGGAGTGGGTAAGGGGGGAGAGTAGCGGGGGGGAGGGAAGGTATGGGTGGGGAAGCCATTGTAATCCACAAATTGTACCTTGAAAATTTATATTCTAAATAAAAGTCAAAAAAAATAATAAAAAAAATACCAGATGTCAAGACTCACTATAGGCCGGTGCTGCAGCTCACTAGACTAATCCTCCACCTGCAGCTTAGGCACCCTGGGTTCTAGTCATGGTTGGGGCACCAGTTTCTGTCCTGGTTGCTCCTCTTCCAGTCTAGCTCTCTGCTGTGGGCCGGTAGGGCAGTGGAGGATGGCCAAAGTGCTTGGGCCCTGTACCCACATGGGATACCAGGAGGAAGCACATGGCTCCTGGCTCTGGATAGGCACAGTGTGCCAGTGATAGTGGCCATTTGGGGAGTGAATCAATGGAAAAAGAAGACCTTTCTCTCTTTCTCTCTCTCAAACTCTGCATGTCAAAAAAAAAAAAAAAAGACACACAACAGGGCAGTTATAATCAGAACAGCCTGGTACTGGTACAAAAATAGATGGATAGACCAATGGAACAGAATAGAAACACCAGAAATCAACCCACACATCTATAACCAACTTATCTTTGACAAAGGGGCAAAAAATCCACCCCTGGAGCAAGGGAAATCTCTTCAGCAAATGATGCTGGGAAAACTGTATCTTCACATGCAGAAGTATTAAGCAAGATCCCTATCCTACACCTTACACAAAAATACACTCAAAATGAATTAAAGACCTAAATCTATGACTTAACACCATCAAATTATTAGAGAACATTGGGGAAACCCTTCAAGACACTGGCATAGTCTAAAAGTTCTTGGAAAAGAACCCAGAGGAATAGGCAATCAAAGCCAACATTAATAAATGAGATTATGTCAAATTGAGAAGCTTTTTTACTGCAAATGAAACACTCAGCAAAGTGAAGATGCAGCTGACAGAATGGGAAAGATTAATTGCAAATTATACAACTGATAAGGGATTAATAATCACAATATATAAAGAGATCAAGAAACTAAAACAAAAAAACCAAAAAAAGCCATTTAAGAAATGGGCAAAGGACTTAAACAGGAATTTTTCAAAAGAAGAAGTCCGAATGGTCTACAGACACGTGATAAAATGCACAGGAGTGTTAGCCATCAGGAAAATGCAAATCAAAACCACGATGAAGTATCACCAAATCCCTTTCAAAATGGCTTTCATACACAAATCAGCAAACAAAAAATGCTGTCGAGGATGTGGGGAAAAGGTACTCTAATCCACTGTTGTTGGGAATGTAAATTATTACAACCACTGTGGAAACCATTTGGAGATAACTCAGAAATCAGAACTTAGACCTATTATATAACTCAGCCATCCCAATCCTGGGAATTTACACAAGGGAAACAAAATCAGCATATGGAAATTTTATCTGTATTCCCATGTTTATTGCAGCTCAATTCACAGTAGCTAAGATCTGGAATCAATCCAAATGCCAGTCAACTGAAGTCTGGATAAAGAAAATATGGGATATGGGATATGTACTGCATTGAATACTACACAGCAGGAAAAAATGAAAAAATGAAATCCTGTTATTTGCAACAAAATGGATGAAATTGGAAAGCATCATGCTAGTGAAATCAGTCCCAAAAGGAAAAATACAGTATGTTTTCCCCGGTCTGTGATAAGTAATTGATCACCTAAAAGGTAACCTATAGAAGTGAAATGAACACTTTGAGATTCAATAACTTTGAACAGCCCTTGTCTCTCTCTACTGTTGAGGAACAGATTTTTTTTTTTCATACATTTTGTTGAACTCTTTACTTAGTATTGAGTTAATCATATGTGTATAGAGTTAACTGAAAATAGATCTTAACAAAATATGAGAATGAGAATGGGAGAGGAAGGAGGAAGAGGGGTGGGAGTGTGGATGGGAGTGTGGGTGGGAAAAATCACTATGTTCCTCAAGTTGTGTTTATGAAATGCATGAAGTTTGTGTTTCTTAAATAAAAGATTTCTGGGAAAAATGAATATATTAACAAAAACTGCATTTTCAATACTATTAAAGAATCTCATATTTTAAAAACCGACAAGCTATGGGTGTGCCATAGGGAATTTGTAACAATTAGTTATACAAAGATATACATGGTCCCTTCACTTAGAAACATATGCTTACCACTTTGGAAATAAAGAGATCTTTGAGTATAAAGTGACAATATTCCAAATGTAAGAACAAATCACTCCATTTCAATGCAGTTATCTTAATTATGTACTGAAATTGTTCTTAAAAGCTTTGTACTAGTCTACATTAATATCTCTCATTAAAATCTGCTTCCCTAAAATTTCAAAGAAAGGTCTCAGTTTCTTCAGCAAAGCATTTGATCTACGCAGACTTTGGGGAGTGATATCCACCATGAAAACCAGCTCTGCGCTTCTGTATAATTTCTCAGACTCTATGATACTTTGATTTTTTTTCATCTGAATAATGCAGATAGTATGGCCTGTGTTAAGACCTGCTGAGAAGATTACATGAGAAAATAAATACAGAATTATTGGAATATATTAGGTGCTCAATAAGTTAGTAAGCATGCCCTTTCCCCTCTCTAGGCAAGGATCATCCACAACTCCTTCTAGACAAATCTGTCCACTTATTTGACACTCAAGCACAGCTATTATTTTTCATTCTCCTTTGAAGCCTTCAATGACTATCCCAGTTTATACAGATTTATCATCTTGCTTTTTCTAAGCATGTCTGTCTTTCCAGGAATACCATGTCCATTCTTCTCCCTGTCTCTTAACCCTGCCTTAATCAGTAGAATAGTTGATAAATAATATTTGCTCAATTCAACCCATGAAATGAGTTTTAAAGCCCCATGTGATATTTGTTCTCTGTGGTTGTCTAAGTCACTGAGATTGCTCAGAAATTTCTTGAACTGTCACCTTTAGTTATCAGTGATTTTAGCAATGACTCTATCATGTAACAGTATAATCTTATTCATCATAGGAATAACAAAAAATAAAAAAGTCTAATCCCTAACTCTAGATACAAACTATATCAAACATGAAATCTGAACCTTTACTTAAAACTAGATGGTTTTATTGTGTAATGGTTCATCCAGCAGTACTTTTCCAGATTAACAAAGTAGTTCACTGGCCTGTGAACTGCTACAGTCAGACATTCGAAGAGTACCTTTGTAACATGGAAAGAACCTAATTAGATTTCCTTCTTTAATCATATGATGGTTTCATTCTGACAATTTTCATCAAAATAGAAGAGAGTAGCATCAAAGATTACTTTATGAGCCATCTGGAAAAAAATACTTCCCTAATGCGAGTGAAAGGGAGATAACTTTTTAAAGGACTGATGACGACTTAACTGTGTAAGATCATGTAGAGATGTACATATTTTATCTCCAGGATTCATCAAGCAATCTGTGAGATACATGATAGAGATACTGTGATTCTCAATTTCTGCCTGATCAAACCAAGGCTAGAGATGTCAGGTTCTTAGCATGTCGTCTGGGCTGCAGGTACACCCTCTGATTTCCAAGGTGGAGAAAAAGGAGCATACTAATCCAAGTTCAAACACTTGCTCTAGGAGCATTCCCTAATAAGGTTGATGTAGAGATGCATCCAGTTTGAGTCATATTTAGTCATCTTCTCCTAATCCTCCATTCAGTTATTCAATAATACTGAGTGAGAGGCATAAGTTTTGGCTTCTGTAGCTGGGCCATGGGTTCCTTAACCACACATCACCTTGTTTTCATTTCTACCAACAACTCTGGATAACACCAGTCCAAGAACCCTTGGAATTTGAGATAAAAATGTAAGGCAATGACCATGATCAATAAGAGAGGGCTCAAAATGTAATTGCAGGGCAGGCATTGGGCACAGCAGGCTTGAGAAGCCCACATCCCACAGCAGAGTGTCTGGTTTGAGTCCTGCTACTCTGCTTTCAATCGAGCTTCCTTCTGGTGTGCCTCCTGGGAGCAGCAGGTGATGAATCACGTGTTTCAGGCTCTGCCACCAATGTGAGAGATCCAGATGGTGTTCTGGACTCCTGGCTTTAGCCTCACTCAACCCTAACTGTTGCAGGCTTTTATGGAAGTAAATCAGCAGATGCAAGATCTCACTGTCTCTCTGTCTTTCAAATAAATTGAAAATAAATAAAAGGCTTTAAATGTAAATAGAGGGATCAGTGCTGTGGAGTAAAAGGGTAAAGCTACTGCCTGCAGTGCCGGCATCTCATATGGGCACCAGTTCGAGTCCCAGCTGCTCCACTTCCGATCCAGCCCTTTGCTATGGCCTGGGAAAGCAGTGGAAGATGGCCCAACTCCTTGGGTCCCTGCACCCATGTAGGGGATCTGGAAGAAACTCCTGACTCCTGGATTCAGATCGGCACACATCTGGCCTTGTGGCCAACTGGGGAGTAAACCAGCAGATGGAAGACCTCTCTCTTTCTCTGCTTCTCCTCTCTCTGTGTAACTCTGACTTTCAAATAAATAAATAAATATTTAAACAAAAATAAAAAGAGAAAGATAAAATAAAAAAAATGTAAAGTAAACTGACTCCTATTCCTTATCACTTTCTGTAACTCTGTATCACTTTCTGTGTCTGTGATGTTGGTCCTCAATATTCTTGGGTTCTTCAGTCACAGATTCAAACAATGCAAAAAATATATATATATATATACACATATACATATATTTCCTCCTCCATATATATATGTATATATATACATATATATATATTCCCCCTCCATATATATATGTATATATATACATATACATATATATACATATACATTTATTTTCCCACTCCATATATATATATATCCATATATATATATCCATATATATTTATGGAGGGGGAAAATAAATAAATAAAAAATAAATGAATAAAAAAATAAAATTGCACCTGTACTGTATTAGTGATAACTGAAAGCCTGCAAGCCAAATAGCTAGGAAAAATTCTATTGTGAAATATAATTATTGAATAGAAACACATGTATTTCCCTCTAACTTTAACACTGGATCAGGCTTGTGTTATGTATCTCAATTTCAAAATTAAAAAAAAGCAAATGTATGTCATTTACAACTTATATAAAAAATTAAAATTATACTCTTAATATGACTTCTTGCTAATTTTCATAAAGTAAGCTTTTAAAAACATTTAACTGAGAAAAACACACCCTATAAAAAGCTATTTAATAAAGTCATTTTTTTTGGTCATTTTAACACCATACCTTAAAAAAACCCTAAAGTATAATAGATGGATATAAATATTATGATAGCCTGCTAGTTGCCATGGAAACATCACTATCAGTATACCTCTGAATATGCAGCTGCCTCTTTCTCTGGCTAAGCAAACAAGCGTGAATTCATGCTAGTTGCTTTCTTTATAAGTTATATCTGAGATCTAGAGTAAGCCAAGAACAAGAGTACGATTTTGTTCTTCAGAAATGCATTCCACATGATATGGGGTGACACATGGATCCATTAGCCTGGCAGAATACCCACTCTTTGGTACTTAAAGAGCCCTTAAATAGGGTTTATAGTTTAAATTTTTAAAGTGCAAAACTGTATACAAATTAGAAAGCAATTAAGGCAACTGTGTTGATGTAGAGTGTAATATGAAATGAAAATGGGACAAATTTACAAATACATTTTTGTTACAATAAATGTGTCAACTTATTAAACACAGTATATTACCTTTCAGAACTGTTCATTAATTCAAAGTATCAGAAATAATGAATCTCATAGGAGTAATGTACCCCATCAATCATACCCATCATGTTGCTATCCATAAAATAAAGTCTGTTTTCTATTTAGCCAGCAGGATACATTAAACTACCATTTGCATAGATACTACCTCTCTATAAATATAAATTTTTTAAAAGATTCATTTATTCATTTGAAATTCAGAGTTACAGAGCAGGGGGGAGACAAAGAGATCTTCCATTCGTGAGTCTACTCCTTTACAATGGCTAGAACGCAGCCAGGAACCAGAAGCTTCCTCCAGGTTTCCCACGTGGGTGGCAGGAGTCCAAACACTTGGGCCATTTTCCATTGCTTTTCCCAAGCCACAAGCATGGAGCTGGATCCCAAGTGGAGCAGCACACAATCCAGCACCCATATGAGATGCCAGCATTGCAGGTGGCGGCTTTACCTGTTATGCAACATTGCTGGCCCTCAAGTATAAGTTTTAAAATATTCATGTTTTGAACACTGAGGTCTCTATGCTCCTGTTCTACTCAGTTTCTTTTTTCCATAAACAATTATATAATGAGGTAGGAAGCTGTTATAGTAAAATCTATTAGAAGGAAAGTTGGCTTCTCCTCTAAGCTAACTTCCCTTTGATATACAGAAATTTAATCTTTATATGTCAGGTGGTCTTGGGAACATAAAATTAGGCACGTTCCTGCAAGTACTCCCCCCACCGCCAAACACAAATTTTTACACCCCAGGTGCTGAGAGACTATATTTACACTCATGTTGGCCTACTACAACCCTTAATCAGTCTTCTCTTCTGGCTAAATAACCCAATTTCTTTTTCTTTCTTTTTTTTCCAGTCTAAGGACCAGCAACACACCATAGGTCTATTTGCATTTGGACACATTGTTTTTACTGCTGGGGCTATCCTCTCTCACTTCCATCCAATAACAGCCTATACTATTCACACATACATTTTTAAAATTATTTATTTAAGAGAGAGATGTAGATGGAAAGTGGAGAGGGGAGAGAGGAAGCAAAAGAGTGGGGCTAGAGGAGAGGAGAGGAGAGGAGAGGAGAGGAGAGGAGAGGAGAGGAGAGGAGATGGAAACAGAGAAAGAGAGAGAAACTCATTCACTGGTCCATTCCCCAAATACCTGCAACAGTCCCTGGCTGGAGCTGAAGCTAAACAACTCTCAAACCAGTAACTCTGCACGTGTGGCAGAAATGCAATCACTTGAGCCACCACCAGTGCTGCCAATGGTCTGCATTGGTGGGAGGGTGATATCGAGACGTGGATCTGGGTATCAAACCCATGCACTATGATGTGGCATGCCATCTTCTAGTCATGTGTTTTATGAAATTCTTTATTATGAGATGATCTTCTACCTCAAAGAAATATATTTTTTCCTTTTAAGTGCTAGCACTTTTTCTTACTTGCTTATCAATATTTCCATACATAAAAGTCAATTACTTAATTTTAACTCTTAGAGGTATTGCTAAAATTCTTCTCTGCTCTCTTATTTGTTTCATCTTAATTCAGACCCACATCCCTTCTAGCAGAGAGGCTAAATAAAGTACAAGCTCACAATAAATTTTGAGTTCCCCTGTTACTAGGTGGGTAAAGGAATGGCTCAGCAACAACAGTAATAGCTAACATTCAATTTGACCTTATTAAATGCTAGGTGTTCCTCTAAGTTTTTGCAGGAATTAACTCATAGCATTCCTAGCAGGGGCTATTTTTATTTTCCCTGTTTAAAGGCTGATGAAACTGAGAAACAATGACATTAGGTGACTTGTAATAAGTAAAGGAGCTGAAACTCTCCATAGCTCCACTGTCCATGGCCCTAAGCAACATGCTTGTAGATTCCATACCTGCCTCCAAGAAGGGTGCTACTGATGTGATCACCACATTGGGCTCCCCTGGGTTCTACATTTATCTTCAGGTTTGATCAGAAAACCAAGTGGGAGGGCCTTAGAGTGAAGGAATGAGCCCCAAACTTACAGAGGGCAGTAACAGCTTTAAGAAGAGCCTGGGTTTGGATGAGAAAATACAGACTGAATAGTCAGAACATCAGAGCCACAGCTGAAGTTCTAGGCTCAGCAGTAAAAAGGCTTGGGAGGTCCCCGTAACACCTAGCTCATTCTTTCCTTTTAAGCCCTGAGATATTCTCAGTCCCATCACCCATGCCATGTGTCCCCAGCCTATTCCAATAATAAACACTCAAATATGAATATGTCATCCATGCATCAACAGAAACCTACCTTCCTAACCACTCTTGCCTTCCTCCAGTCCATTCTATCAGTGGTGACCCAACTAGTCTTTCCAACATGCATGTCTAATCCTGCATACCCCAACTCCAATCAAAGGCTGCCTAATGTGTTACGGATGACACAGGGCTGACCCCTGTATATCCCTCTGCACCATCTCTTCATTGCCTGTGCACTGCAATCAGATGGAATTCCTTTCTCTAAGTTTTTCTGTTTCTCAGCTTTTCCTTCTTCTAATTCCATTTAGCTAACTCCAGTAACCCTGTAAGTCCCAGCTTAGATGTAGTTTCCCTACAGTTATTTGTTGATAGATTACTTATCACAGCATAGCAGTTTTGAGAATCATATGAGCTTCATGAAGTCAAGGCTTGGCACGCAATGGGTTAAGTATCAGTTTTACCATAAACTGGGAGGATTAAAACAACAGAAATGTATTGTTCCACAATTCTGGAGGGTACAAATCTAAAATCAATGTGTTGGTAGGGCCACATTCCCTCTATGCTGGCAGAGAAATCAGTGTCTGGTAGTTAAATAGTTGACTTGCTGTTAATTTTGGCATTGCTTAACTTGTAGTTGTGTCGTTCCACACTCTGCCTTCATTGCCAAATGATATTCTTCCAATGTGTCTGTCTTTATCTGGATAAATTCTATATTTTTTTTCTGATGAAAGACATTTTTTTAATCTGGGTTTGCATACTGTTTCTTTACACTGCTTAATACCTGATTAAGTGTGTAACAATTCTTTGGTTCTGCTTCTGTTTTATGTAACAATTAAAAATGTTATATTTTTTAGCAAATTTTCTTTTTTCTGAGTTACCTCTATTTTTTCATTTTCATTCTCATTTTAATTAATTTTTAATAGATTCAATATGATGTGTAGATACAAGTCTAGGAACATAATGATATTCCCTTCTTCTCTCCCACTCTCCTCCCTTCCACCTTTTTTTTTTTTTGTTTCAGGTAACATATTTTAAATTTATATCACAGTAAAAAGGCTTAATACTTCACTGAATAAGAAGCTTAACAAGTAAAAGGCAAGAAGACCCTAGTTTAGTGGGAATATATACATAATGGCTATAAGCAATAATTGAATGTATAAATGAGCATTTCATCCATATACAGTTTTTTGTCAATTAGTAATTCATAATTTCTTCCAATGAAATAGAATGAATGAGAATCTAACATCTAATATTTCCTGTGTGGTTACAAGATAATAATTAAGTTATTTAGACTTTAAGTCATTTTCCCTCAACAGTTTATGCACAGAATAATTTTATGCATATTGCAAGGCAAATAATTACATACTACAATTTGTTGTACTCTGTTGGTTACAACAGGTCAGGGACAACATATGGAATTTGTCTTTTTTGAATTATCTTATTTCACTAAGTATAATGTTCTCTAGTTGCATCCATTTTGTAGCAAAAGATGGGATTTCATTCTTCTAAAAATATGACTGAGTAATATTCCATAGTGTATAGGTACCACATTTTCTTTATTCAGTCATCAGTTGATGGGCATCTGGGATGAGTCCATATCTTTGCTATTGTGATTTCAGCTGCAATAAACATAAGGGTACAGATAATTCTTTCATACGCTGATTTCATTTTGTTTGAGTAAATTCCCAGGAGAGGGATGACTGATTGGATTATATTGTATATCTATTATCAGCTGATAAACCTCCATACTGTCTTCTACAATGGCTGTACTAGTTTGCATTTCACCAACAGTGGATTAGGGAACCTTTTTCCTAAATTCTCACCAGCATTTACTGCTTTTGATTTCTGTATGAGAGCCATTCTAACTGGAGTGGCATGAAACTTCATTGTGGTTTTGATTTGCATTTCCCTGATGGCTAGTGATCCTGAGAATCTTCATTTATCAGTTGGCAATTTGAATTTCCTCTTTTGAAAAATGTCTGTTCAAGTCCTTTGCCCATTTCTTAACTGGATTGTTTGTTTTGTTGTTGTTGAGTTCTTGAGCTCTTTATAGATTCTGGATGTTAGTCTTTTATCGGTTTCTTAGTTCACAAATATTTTCTCCCAATCTGTTGGTTACCTCTTCACTTTGTTAAGTGTTTCCTTTGCAGTACAGAAACTTCTTATCTTGATGTAATCCCATTTGTCTTTTTTTTTTCCTTTGATTGCCTGTGCTTCTAGGATCTTTTCAAAGAAGTTTCACCTATATCAATGTTTTGCAGTTTCCCCAGTGTTCTCCTTTAGTAATTTGATGGTATCATGTTGTAGATTTAGATCCTTGATCCATTTTGGATTGATTTTTGTATATGGTATAAGCTGGGGGTCTTGTTTCCTACGTCTTCATGTGAAGATCCAACTTCCCCAGCGGCATTTGTTGAAGAGACTATCCTTTCTCCAGCGATTGATTTTGGCTCCTTTGTTAAAGACAAAGGAGCCAAAGTTGGTTGTAGATGTGTGGATTGAGTTCTGAAAATTCTATTCTGTTCTTTTGTTCTACATTTCTATTTCTGTGCCACTACCAGACTGTTTTGATTAAAACTGCCCTGTAGTATCGTGATATCTGGCATTGTAATGCATCCAGCTTTATTTTTGTTGTTAAGATTGCTTTAATATTTGGGGCCTCTTGTGTTTCCATATGAATTTTAAATCACTTTTTTTCTAGACTTGAGAAGAATGTCATGGTACTTTGCTAGAGATTGCATTGAATCTGTAAATTGCTTTCTGTAGTATGGACATTTTGATTATATTAATCCTTCCAATCCATGAACATGGAAGATTTATCCATTTTTTTATGTCTTCTTTATTTTTTAATGTTTTGTAATTTTCATCATAGAGATCTTTCACCTCCTTGATTAAATTTATCCCAAAACATTTAACTTTTTTGTAGCTATTGTGAATGTGACTGATTTTAGAAGTTCCTTCTTAGCCATGACATCATCAGTGTATACAAAAGCTCTTGATTTTGTTGTGTTAAATTTTATATCCTGCAACTTCACCAAACTCTCTTACAAGTTCCAATAATCTCTTAAATGGAGTCTTTCAGTTCACCTACAAAGAATCATGTCATTTGCAAACAAGGATAATTTGACTTCCTACTTTTCAACGTGTTTCCTTTTGATTTCTTTGTCTTGCCTAATGTCTCTGGTTAAAACTTCCAAGACTTTATTGAATAGCAATGGTGAATGTGGGCATCCTTGTTTGGTTCCAAATCTTAATGGAAATGCTTCCAACTTTTCCCCCTTCAATATGATGCTGCTTGTGGGTTTGTGTTCTATGTTGCTTTCATTGCATTGAGGAATGTTCCTTCTATATCCAATTTGCTTAAGGTTTATATCATAAAAGAATGTTGTATTTTGTCAAATACAGTCTCTGCATGTGTGAGATAATCATATAGTATTTATCCTTCAATCTGTAATTGTGATTTATCACATTTATTGATTTTTATATGTTGAACCATTCCTGCATACCAGGGATAAATTCCACTTAGTCTGGATGAATGATCTTTCTGGTGTGCTGCTGGATATAGTTAGCAAGTATTTTTTTTTATAACATCTGCATCAACTATGGTCTATTGTTTTTTGTGTGTGTGTGTGTGTGTGTCTTTTTCTGGTTTTAGAATTAAGATGATGCTGGCATTATAGAAGAAGTATGGGAGGATTCCATCCTTTTCAATTGTTTTTAATAGTTTGAGAAGAATTGGAATTATTTCTTCTTTAAAATTCTGGTAGAATTCAGCAGTGAAGCCATCCAGTCCTAGTCTTTTCTTTGCTGGGAGGTTCTTTTATTATTGATTCAATCTCCATCTTGGTTATTGGTCTTTTTAGGTTTTCAATGTCTTTATGTCTCAATTTTGGCAGATTGTATGTGTGTAGGAATTTATTAATTTCTTCTAGATTTTCCAATTGTTGGCATATAGCTATTTGCAGTAATTCTTGATGGTTTTTATTTCTGTTATCCATTATTACATTTCCTTTTTTATCTCTGATTTTATTGATTTGCTTCTTACTCTTTTTTTTTTTTGGTTAGTTGGGCAAATGGTATACTGATTTCATTAAAAACCAGTTCTTTACTTCACTGCTTTTTTGTATTTTTTTGTTTCAACTGTTTATTTCTTCACTAACTTTAATTATTCCTTTCTTCCTATGAACTTTGAGTTTGGTTTGTTGTTGTTTTCCTAGATCCTTGAGATGCACTGATAGCAAATTTATTTGATGCCTTTCCAATTTCTTGATGTAGGCACTAATTGCTCTAAACTTCCCTGTAATATTGAAGTGTTGTTGAGTTCCTTAATGGGGGTCATGTTGTCTTCCTTTTTCTTGTTTCTTTTATTTATGAGTTTAGTTTTAGGCATTTGTGGAAATACTTGCTGGCTTTCTCCACTGATGAGTTTTATCTTTGAACTATGCCTCTGTGTCTTAGTGGAGTGTCTGCCCCTTCAGTGTATACCAAGAAGCATAGGTGGGACCAGGGAGCTCTGGTCAGTGTTCAAGGATGAGGTGAGAATTCAGGTGACATAAAGTTGTGCTTGGTGGATGTCCTCTACTGGCAGTATCTCATCTCTTCTGAGGTGATTGATGCCCGGGTTTATCTACAGTGGGTATGACCCTCACCCATGCTGGCACATGAACCACACAAAACATCTGTGTGGTCCTCAGTGGGATCATGGAACCCTCTGCAATGACCCACCCCAGGCACCCAGGGAACTCTGACACAGTGCCCAGAGACACAGCTGCACTCCACGTCCTATCTATGCATTCACAGGATTCCCACAGACACAGTATACAAGGCTCCCATAGTCAAAGGGTGAAGAGGATCCCTTCTCCACTCCGCAAGCCTGCACCACCTAAGGAGTGAGCAGAGTCACATCCAGAACCAGCTGCAGCTGCCTGTGCTGCTCTACCTTGCCAGTTGGGGCCCTGGAGCCTGTGACAGGTTGAGAGAATGGGGCACCTCACAATCCTAAGAGGGTTCCCAGCCCCCTGTCAACCTTCCCAGCCAGATTCAAAGGCAGTGAGAAATATGGATTTTCCCCTCTACTTGTGTGTCAAGATAGCACCTTCTCTCTGCTGGATTTTGGGCGATGAGGAGAAACTAATGTGCTTTGCCTTCACTGGACTAGGTTGGTATTCTGCCCCCAACTGGGGCTCTAGACTGTACTCAAAGACATGCAGTCCAGAAGGTTCTCCCTCATGCAGTATCAACCAGCAGCACCGGCTGCCTCAGTCTGCCCTCACCTTCCTCTCAGAACGGGGCATCTCCTCCACTCCCCACCTGCAGGAATCACAGTGGTGTCTCTGATCGCTGCACCTGCCCTTTCCATGCTGCTCCATGGTGTTCCTCTTCCTTCTGTAGATGTCTACTGCAAACTTTGGTCCAGCTCTCTCCTGGGAATACACTTCCTCCACTTTTCTTCTGCTGGCTTCCCTTGGTCAGGGTCAGCATGTCTTCTACTCAATCATCTTGGAATCCTCCTGGATATCTTCTTACAAGGATGCCACTCACACTGGATCAGGGGTTCACCCCACTGTGGCATGATCTCATCTTAAGTACTTACTTCTGCAGTGACGCTATTTCCACTTAAGGCCACATTCTGATGTGCTCAATTAGGACTGCAACATCCTTTTGGTGAGCAATATTACGACTCAAGACATCAAGTGAAAATGTTATGTCTAGGGAACAAGGGGCATTCAATAATAAAGACAGCATTTTCACACTCCTTTTGTGTGATTCAGAGGGCCCAAACAGAAACTGTCCTAAAGAAAGCTAAACTTTCTATGTCTCTTCCTAGAACTTGGGGCAATCTGCTTATGTTTAATTTGCTATTTGCAATGTTTAATTACCAGCTTTGAGACCATAACATCATTATCTCGACTTTTCTTATATCCAACAGTGTTAACTTTCTAGTTCTCACCAAACATTCTTTTACTTGGTCTCTTCTACTCCCACCCCAACTGGTACTTTCAATTTGCCACAGCTTCAATTCTAATTATCAGTTTAACTAAACTTTGATATACTCGTAGGAAAATCATTTTAATTGAGGCACTTTCAGCAAAAACTTAAATTTTCTCAATTATAAATCTGTCAGGTACTAGCTGAATATGTCCTGTTCCTTTACTGCCCAATTAAAATACACTGTCAACCATAAAATAATTAATCCATTAAAATTCACAAATGGATAAGATTAGGACATATTAAATATCAATGATTATGAGCATTTTTACATAGCACAACAAAATATCTTACTCCACTAGCCTGCTATGGAAAGATGCGTAAAAAACAAAGATGAGAAAGAGCAAGACACAGCAATCTTTTCCGAAGTGAGCAAACAGAATAACTGCAGTATAGTATACAGGGTATAGATGGCTACTACACTGTTACTCCTGGATGGATACTGTCTTTCAGTGTGGTTGATGTTACAAAAAGCATTGATAATATTTAATGCACTGATGATACATTTTAGTTAGGAGGTTAAATGATGTTTGCAGTGCAACACTTACTAAAATGCCACAGTCTTCTGACAATAACATATGGAAACATTAAAACTAGTCATGTTTAATGAATGCCTTCTACCAGAATCAACGAAATTAAATAGAAATGCTTTAATAAGATACATGTTTAACTATGACAGTAAGCAAAAGTAGTGCTACTAAGGCACTGCATTTTATGTATCCTCTTACCATGTATTGCCAAAGCAAGGGTAACAAAAATGAAGAATGCTACGGAAGTGTAGTACAGGCAAAAGTCCTCCATCATTAAGACAGGGCCACTGCCATGGCATCAGCAAAGATTCTTCACTGATGTTTGAAAGAGCAGATGGGAAATTTCCTTAATTTGCCCATAATTAATTTTTAGCATAAGTGAATGAAGTCAGGGCTGCCACTTACGTCTGCATAGGTTGTGCAGTGTACAACTCAAGTGGGCATCATTCACATGGACTACACAGTGAATTGCACCCTCGGGACATGTGAAGTCCTCAACAGACACAACCACATATGGCAGCTCAGCCTAAAACATAAGTCTTTGTGGCCCTGATTGTAACCATATACCTCTGCCTCCCAATGACAATGCATGACTGCCATCATGTACACTGGTTCTGACTTAGTCTTATCATCTGTGAAATGGGAAGAACAGCTGCCTGGATTATCCTGGGAGGTTTATGACCACAATCAACAACAAAAATGACATCTGGGAAGTTGTACTACAAAACAGGTACTGCTCTGTTTTGCAGGTATTAATTGTGGCAGAAAATAGATACTTACATGCAGATAGGCAGGCCTTTAGGTTTATTTAGATGGCCCAGGGAATATCTTAACTTATTTATTTATTTATTTATTTGACAGGTAGACAGAGAGAGAGACAGAGAGGACAGAGAGAAAGGTCTTTCTTCCATTGCTTCACTCCCCAAATGGCCGCTATGGCCGGCGCTGCACCGATCCAAAGCCAGGAGCCGGGTGCTTCCTCCTGGTCTCCCATGTGGGTGCAGGGCCCAAGCACTTGGGCCAAACTCCACTGCCTTCCCAGGCCACAGCAGAGAGCTAGACTGGAAGAGGAGCAACTGGGACTAGAACCTGGTGCCCATATGGGATGCCAGCGCCTCAGGTGGAGGATTAACCAAGTGAGCCACGGCACCAGCCAATATCTACCTTATAATTCTCTCTCTCTCTCTCTCTCTCTCTCTATATATATATATATATACACACAGATATATGTAAGAGTTGCTATATGTGCAACATCTTTATTTATGTAAATATACATATACATACATATATGTATATATACACAGATATGTGTGTATACATACGTGCATATAACACACATATATATACACACAAATATATATATACACAGAGAGAAAGTCTTTTTAGTAAATGCTGATGTCCCAAACCACTGTACTTGACATTGCATTGCACTGTCTAGTATAGTAGCCACTAGTCACACACAGTTACTGAGTCTTGAAATGTGGCTAGTCTGCATTGGGATGTGCTATAACTGTCAAATATGTGCATAAATGATTTCAGACTTGGTATAGAAAAATAAATAATAAGTATCCTGTTTTTAAACTGATCACATATTAAAAGACTGTTGTGTTGGTCAGCGCCATGGCTCACTAGGCTAATCCTCTGTCTGCAGGGCCGGCACCCGGGGTTCTAGTCCCGGTTGGGGTGCTGGATTCTGTCCTGGTTGCTCCTCTTCCAGTCCAGCTCTCTGCTGTGGCCTGGCAGGGCAGTGGAGGATGGCCCAGGTCCTTGGACCCTGCACCTGCATGGGAGACCAGGAGGAAGCACCTGGCTCCTGGTTTCAGATCAGCGCAGCGTGCCGGCCATAACTGCCACTTGAGGGGTGAACTAACGGAAAAAGGAAGACCTTTCTCTCTGTTTCTCTTTCTCTCACTGTCTAACTCTGCCTGTCAAAAAAAAAAAAAAAGACTGTTGTGTCAAAATATAGTATTAAAATAAACTTTGCTTAATTTTTTTTTTTGCTTTTCCAAATGTGGCTACTGAAAATCTTTAAATTGCATATGTGACTCACTTTATACTTCTATGGGACAATGCTTCATACAGTATTTTGCTTTCAGAAGCCAATATATTAATACATCCATTCCCAGAGAGCATGGTCTACTGGTGCACTGTTTTTGACTTTTAGATTGACAGACTCACATTCCAGGGCATGTCTTTAAACCACCTTAATGTCTTCTACAGAAATATTCTATACCAGGTCTGATTCGATGTGAACAGAATACAAAATAGTTTGGAAGTTCCAAAGATATTTCTCCATCTTTTGTTTCACTTACACTTTTTTTTTTTTTGCAAAGACTTCCATTCTTTAGACTCCTAGTGGTGTACAGATGGCACACTTCAATGGGGTGACCAGAAGAGTGTGACAGCAAGCCAACAGGCATGATGCAGCCCTGCAGGCTTAGTGCATAGGGAACCCCCACCACACCGAGGCTGCAAATCTGTGGGCAGCAGAGCTTTCCAGCACCAAAAGAAAGTAGGTCCACAGAGAAGGGTGCTATAGCAGCACTGGCCTCCAGTAGGAGGACTCCTAGAAGACATATGGTGATGCAGCAGGGAGAAAGTTGGAATAATAAATACCCTGGCCTTTCTTCTTCCCACTCTGCAATGTCTTACCATTGCCTCTCATTAGCCAAAACCATCCAAAAGCCAGAAGGCAAGAGAGCCCTCTGATGTTGTCCATATGGGTTTCCATGGGCATATGTTAAGAATGGAAATGAATCTGGAAGAGACAGATGGAATACCTCTATCTAGCACAACATGCATCTTTCATTGTTGTGAAAGACATCTCTTGTCAATTTAAGTCAATGAAATGGACCAGGAATTGCATGGAAAATAAGACCTACTAAGGTGGTAACAAACAGAGGTTAAGTTGAACTAAAAGAATGTGGCATTTTCTTTTTGTTTTCAGTGATGTCATAGTAGTACTCTCATCACCATTCCCATATTCAAGTTCACGATTTACTGGTTATTCTCATGGGATGGACAATCTCACAGGCAGATGCTATCATTCGTCTTCAGATGGGAGAGGAGGGTAGGAGCAGGAATCTTCGGGATCCCAAATTAAACAGTTCTACTTAAAAACATGAAGTATTTTTTAATGAAGAGATAAAAAGCAATCTCCAAAGGCCAATTTTTTTCAGCTACTCAAGGAATAACTCATTCTGGCAGCCCCATCAGGATGCAGCCCAGCTTAAAATTGGATGATCCATGTAGACCATTGCCCAATGTCATTTTATAGATGAGGCAGTCAGCTGGGAACATCTGCTTTATGGTTTTCCAGGTTACAGCTTTGTCTTCTATGCTACATGGGTCAGAACTCTATTTTTAACCAATAATTTACACATTTTCTCAACATGAATCCTGGGTCTGCTGTGGGACCAACACCTATTCATGCTTCCTTCAGCTAAGTCCATGACTCATACACACACTGCAGAGGGTGAGAATCCTGTGTCTAGGAAAACACTAGGAGTACACTTTCAGCTTTCTTCTTTTTTTTTAATATCCATTCTGAATGCATATTTTGGCCTGTGTGTTGTCAAGTAAGACACATCAGTAGATGTGTTTCTCTGAACCAGTAACATAAAGAGAAAACAAACCACTGGGGATTCTACTGACCCCATTCTATGGCCCTAGATAGCGTGATTAACACACTTGTCTTGGCCTAGAAGCAGAAGAGATTGTGATGACATAAACACTAACCTGCTATTCACCCCTATTCTCTAAAAATTTATAATTTATGGCTTCGGTTCATGTCTTCAGAAAGCAAACATCTGAGAAGAATCTGGCTAGTTTACAGAGTGTAATAACACAGTCTCTAAAGTCAAATTGCCACTTGCTAATCTGAAGAACTCTGTACACACACCTAAGGTTTTACAATCATAACAAGAATGATATTACATGCATTTCTTAGGTTCCTATAAAGATTGAACGAAATCCCATATGTAGGGCAGGATAAATACTAAGCAATATTTATCACTCTTATATGGTATCAGCTCAAGCAGAAATGTTCCCCATGTCTATATTTAAAAGCGGCCTTACAATCTACCAGACTGGCCCGTTTTGCAATAGTTTTTCTGTATCTTTTGGAAAGCAGTCCTTGTTTTCCCTGTTATGCAACAGTCATATTACTGTACCCCATACATTAATCCCTTACTTAATTCTAACAAAAAAAGTTGCCTCTTCTGATAATTGTATATGCTTTCTAGGTCCAAGATGAAACATTTATACACCAACACGTTTCCATTTTGGTTTTAGCTATCAGGACACTTCCCAGCTGTTAGAATTAATGTCTCCCAGGTGCCTCTAATCCTTTTAAATGGTCTCCTTCTATTTTTATCTCTGCTTGTCCTATTTTATATTAATTTCCTTCTGTAAGCCAACTTAAGTCTTTTCAGAAGCCATCGAGTATAAATCATAAAGAAACATCTCTGTATTAAATAATAGAAATGAATGCAGATTCTTTGTGGCTTCTTATTGTACCTGCTCTGGGGCCATTTCATTGCCAACTGACATCTAGCCACAAGAAAGATAAAGGAAGAGAAAAAGCATGAAAAGTGAATTAATCATTTTTAGAGGAGGATCTGAGACTTAAGCACTCGTAAATCACACCACTGCAGTAAAGAGTTTAAATCTGAATTATTTATATACTCTTTCAGAACACTAATCTCTTTAGTCATCTCTGCTCAATTAAAAAAAAAACAGCAATTATTTTTGATAAGGAGAAGAATAAAACCCACCTTAGTTTTTTAACAATTAGCAGGGGCATCTAATTCAAGTGCAGGTTCAGGGCACCTGGTCCTAAAAGTTCTAATTCTGCACATGGGGAAAAGACTTAGGACTGATGAAATATAAAGCACATATATGATAATATAAACATAAAGAGGACAAGTGGTGATGGGAGAACCACAATAATGGAAGTTGCAGAAATAAGTCATCTCCATTCTATGCAGCAAAACCCTGAGACACACCTTCACCTTCATTAAAATGTATGCCTGGGTAGACTGAAATCATTGCCATTCTGACATTTACCAATAGCTGCTTGGGACTAATTGGTTTTCTATCAAATATTCAGCATGAATCGCTGAATTCTTCATTATACAGTAAGCCAAAATATTTGCTTAGGACCCCAGCATCCAGAAGAATATTCTTGGAACATTATCATTAACCAAAAGAAGTGCTTGAATGTTCTGGACACAGAAGGCAATTTAATTACATATTTCTCAAAAGAACATGTTAAAGTACATCTCTTATTTTTATAATAATTTGTTATGATCATATGTAGTTACATAATCACTGCATAATGAGATAATGAATCATGCAGAGCTATCCTGTCTGTGTCCCTTATCTAAATAGTAAGAATAGTTCTTGCAGGCTTGTGAAAATTAAGTGACTTCAGTTTGCAAAACACAGTGGGCTTTCAAGAAATGGTAGCTACAAGCAGCTATTTCTTTGGAAGGGAAGGTTTTGTATGTGGCTTTGTACATATGCAATGCATTTTACAAATATGTGTGTCGGATATAAAGTAAAGGCAACACAAAACAAAAAGTCTTTGGAGTTTGCAGGTAGAACCAAACAGAAGAAAAATCTCATGAAAAATGTCCTCAGATATGCTAAGAAATATCCCACACATTATTTGTGGGAACGGAAATTGGTATAACTTTGGAAGGCAGTTTGAAAAACCTCCATTGAATCTCCACTTCAAGGTCTAAAATATCTTCATTGCATCACTGTGTCCAAAAGAAAAAACAAAACAAAACAAAACAAAACCTCTCAACAAGCTAAGTCATTCTTAATAGATGCCATTACAGAGAAGGTGGTTCTCAAGCATCAGGGTGCACCACTGGAGGCCTTGGTAAAACACCTATGGGGGTCTGAAGCAGTGGGTCTGAGCCAGCACCTGGAAATCTGCATGCACACTAAGGCCCCAGGTGAGGCTGGTGGTGCTGGTCTGGGCAGACACACTTTGACAGCTGACCATAGCACAGATGACTACATGTGTGGAGGAGCCTACAGAACTCTGTGGTCTGACGTGGAGTAATCCCCCCGGTGTGTGGCACATAAACCATCAGGTCTAGGCCCTCTGTCTGCAGAACTACTTCAAAGGATCTACAGCCATGCACACTTCAGGAGGAACAGAGAAGAGGACGCCTGGTGGCTAGGATGTGGGGGCGAGAAGAGGCAGCACCCTTTACATTATTTCTGTTTAATGTTTTACCTGTGTGTATGTGGGTTTTAAATGAAGATCTATCTACTAGAAGATTCAAAGTAATTTAAGAATATTCAACTTTATTTACTTTGCAACTGCTTTACAACATCCCAATCACTTTTCCAGGCCAGCATCTGGCCTCCAAGAAATTGGCGTAGCCTAAAAGCCGAAATCTGGAAAATCCCAAAGCCAGTTCCCCCAACACATTTTTTTTTTTGGCAACACATTAGGGTCATGTTGCATTAATGGACTCAGAATGAGAGGGAGAGATGTGAAAATTGATGTGTTTCTTCCAGAGCAGTAAAGTGCAAGGATAAAATAGTAGCTTGATGTCAGGATGCGGGAACAGATGAAAACACGGAAAGATCATCTGTTCTGGCCCCGCTGGGTGCTGTGTGCGGCTGGGAGCACCTGACATTCACACAGGTTTCCGAGGTGGAGAGTAAATCACCAAGAACACTTGGCTCGCTGAACACTTCTGTAAACAGGAAACCAATAACTGGTAGAAAGTTCCACTGTAGCCAATTCACATTTTCAACAATAATAAACAAAATCTTTTTGTTTCCCCTTTTATGACTTAATTTAAAACTTTTCTGGCAGCGCAAAGTGTGGTTCATGTCATCCAACCTCGAGTTATGTTGAAATAGCAAATTACTACGAGAATGCTCAAAGGAAAAGTGAAATCTATTTACCAAGAAGTTTTTTATACACCCTCCACATACTACAAAAATAAAGCAAATAAAATAATTCCAAATGCCTCAAACTACAACGATTATAAAGCTTCTTGCACAAATATGCCATAATCTGTTAGTGATAGAATTTATCTCATTCAAATGCCATATTTTATAAAGTTCTATGATGAACAAAATCAATAATTCCATCAGCGGTCTCTTTTATCTTAATATTATTAAAATATGCTATTCTGTAAAATTCTTTGATAAACAAGGTTACATAACTGACTTAGGTGAAATAAAAAGAAGTCGCCACACCACTTAGTGTAAGATGGAGAGCAATTAAAAAGTGCTTTGATTGTTCTCAAAGGCCGAATGTGTTCCAGATGGGTAACATTTTTCAGAAAAAACTTTTCATCAAGACAAAATTTTCCAGGTCAGATATTCATGGTTAATAGCCTTTGATTTTCAGATAAGTGGACAAGGTTTGAATCTATACTTTATCATCAGCTATGTGCCGAAGGCAAATTACCTTAGTTCTCTGAGACTCAGTATTCTCCATAGTAAAATACAAACAATAGAATATCATTTATCCCAACCACAGTAAACAAGGCACTTCCTTGACAGAGCCCCACTCCAAAAAGAGTACCCAATATTCAAACTTAAAATGTTACTTGTAGGAGAGGCTGTGGAGCCACTCCTACTAATCTTTTAAGGTAATTAGGCCAATGAAAAAACATTTACTTTTGATTCCTTATGTGAATACCACATGTATAATCACTAATAAGAAATCTTCTACATTTAGCATTTATAAAAGAGCTCTGATAGAATATATAAAATCCATTAAACTCCTTGCCTTTTTTAAGAGAGAACTTTGCATAGCTTGGATGAATGTATAAATTAACACACGGCAACAAATTAGAAGGATGTGCAAAATTTAAAAAGAGCAGAGATCTGAAATGTATGAAGTACAGTCAGGAACTGTTACAGTGGAATCTACTTTTATTCAGGTCACAACTTTCATTCTGAGCCTCTGAGCTTTCTAACAGCCCAAAGAAAATGAGCATGTGGGCAGTTACATAACTCACAAGGCCCAGAAACATTCTCTTTTTGTTTTAATTCTCCAAATGAAGCAGAACCATCCCTGACTCCACGACGTGGAAAGAAGGAGTCCTTACAGGTCCTCATAGGGAGGGTTCTGTCCACATACTTCAGTGTTGGCTGATGCACTGACCACCAGCTGACCATACAATTTATCACCTATGCCAAGATACATCGAAATGTGAAAATAGGCACTGACCAGAGTCAGGACAAAGGGAATACAGTTGCAAACTGAAAGGGCTCCAGGAATGTTAGCATAAATGGTGACTGTTGGTGAAGCCATATATCGAAGAGGGTAATTTGAGGAGGTCTGGGTATGTCGATCTCTACTGGAGTACTGTAAACTCACTCAGATTCTACATAGTACTTGGGATTCACCATTCACAAAAGATGCATGTGTTTTCCACGACACCTATGTGCCTGGGACTAATAATGATTTCAGGGTTTGGTAAAGGACACCCTTGTGACCAGCTCCAACCTGCGGAACGTTCACATTCAGCCTGAATGCTAAGAATGGCTTGTGTGTTCTTCAAGTAACTGGGAAAGATCAAAAGGTGAATAAGTGCATCATGACATGTGGACACTACAGGAAACAACAATTTTGGTGCCCACAGAGTTTTACTGGAACAGCCACACCCATTTGTCTACACACTGTCTATGGCTGCTGTCACGTTACAAAAGCAGATCTGAGTAGCTGGGACAGACCATAGAACCCGCAAAGAGGTTAGACCTAGAAAGCTATGCATGGTATAATTCCTCTTATCTGACCTTCTGGAAGGGGCACAACAATAGAGACAAATGAGATCAGTAGAGAACACAGGTAAGGGATGGGGGTATCTGATGACAATGCGGCAACAGGAGAAAAGTGTTTTGTGGGATGAAGCTGTTCTGTACCTTGATTTTGCCACATGTGCATCCATCAATACTCCCAGGTGGGGTGAATTTTACCTTATATAGAATCAAGAAAATAAAATAAAAAACTGGGGCTGGGTTCCAAACCCCACAGCTACACAGACTCCACAGACCAGAACTTTCTCTTCCATTCTCTTCCAGCTGGATGCCTCAGAACCACTGCCAATCTCTAGGCTCAGGTTAAATATTCCGAAATCCAAGAGCTGAGCTATATTTTGTTCAGCAAATGGCCGATAAACCTACTTTCTTTGTGTGAAGCTCAAAGCCATCCTCCATGTAATGGATAGTGCTGGAGCCAGCCCATGCTGACTGCACTAGACCAGCTCCCTGGGTTCCTTGGTCAGGGTGTTTGTGCAGTCTCCTTGGCAGAGCTTGCTCTCCTTGCTTACCTTTGCCTCTTCATACCCTGTATGATCTTGGAGACCCAGACCCAGAGGGACCTCACTCACACTCCCCTCCCTCTTCTTTACAATGTGTGCCACTAAGTTCTGCTATTTCTTCCTCTCAATATCTCTGATCCTTTGCTCTTCCTCTCCAGGCTAGAGATTTTCTGAGGCCACCATCAGCAACCCATATTATCTAACAGCCAATCTTTGAAGTGCAACCCATACCCTCCTACTGCCCTACTTAAACTGTCCCCGATGGATTCCCACTGACTTGGCTTATTAAGAAGGTAGGCAGGATCTGTACTCTGTCTACCTCCTCAGCCTCATCTCGCTCCACTCATCTATAAATTCTACCATTGAACTTCTTTCAGGTCTGTGGATATTCGAGGCTTGCTGCCTTTCTGATCACTGAGCCTTAGCCTATGCTATTCCCTCTGCTACATCTCTCTTCCTCTACACTTTTACTTTCCTCTTCCATCCCCTACTCAAGCAGGAACCCCCGGTTCAAAGCGGTCTTGAAACTTCAAGATTGTGTTCCTAAATGTCCCAAATGGGCTGACTCCTATCTTTTATTACCTCCAATCACACCTTTAATTATTTTGTAATTTCTAGGTTTTACATTTTTTCCTAAAGTACTTCAACAGAAATGCAAACATCTCATTATTTTACTTTAAATGCTTTGCAGTTATTTCTAACAGCCATAATATTTCTTCAGTTAACTTAACAGCTTTTCCATTATTGCATATAGGGTTTTGCAATATATTACCCCCATTTCTAGAACGTCTTTTCAGCCTCTTCTCAGGTTTTTAAGAGCAGAAGCTTTTTAAAAACTTAAGGGGTCCAGTCTATAATTTTTGTTTCTCTTTGTAGATCATGCTTTTGGCATCAAGTCTAAGAACTCTTTGGTTGCCCTGTATCCCTAAGATTGTCTCATATTTTCCCCAGATGTCTTACAATTGCACATTTTACATTTAAGTTCATGGTCCATTTTGAGTTCATTTGTGTATGAAGCATGAGGTTTAGGTCAAGGTTCATTGATTCAACTGATGCCCACTTGCTCCTGAAACATTTGCTAGAAAGAATGGAAAGGTTATCCTTCGTCCACTGAATTGCCTCTGCATCTTTGCCAACAAATCCGTTGAAAATACACGTGTGGGTCTATTACTGGAACCTCTATTATGGTCTTGATCTATGTGTCTATTTCTCCATCAACTTAACACAGTCCTGACTTCTATAACTAAATAGCAATCTTTACCATCAGTAAAGTGATTCCTCCCACTTTCTTATTCTTTGTCAACATTGCTTTAGCTACTTTAGGGCCTGTGCCTTTTCATATAAAATGTATAATATGCTTTTATTCCACCTAAAAACAAATTAGGGTGTGAACACTGTGGTACATAAAGTGAAGTCATGCTAGGGATACCTGCATCCTGTATCAGAGCGCCTGGGATCCAATCTCACCTCTGCTTCTGATCCAGCTTCCTGTTGGGAAGCACCCTTGGGGGGGTCGGTGCTGTTGTTTAATAGGTTAAGCCTCCACCTGTGGTGCCAACATCCCCTATGGGAGTCCTTTGGAGTCTTGGTTCCTCCACTTCCAACCCAGCTCCTTGCTAACGGCCTGGGAAAGAAGTAGAAGATGGCCCAAGTGCTTTGGCCCTGAAACCCATGTGGGAGACCTAGAAGTTCTTGGCTCCTGGATTTGGACTGGCCCAGCTATGGCTTTTGCAGCTATTTGGGGAGAGAGCCAGTAGATAGAAGACTTCTCTCTCTCTCTCTCTCTCTCCCTCTCTCTATAACTCTGCCTCTTGAATAAATAAATAAATCTTAAAAAACAAAACAAAACAAAAAAACTGGGGGTTATGATTTAAAAGAAAAAAGCAGCAGCAGCAACCTAGGAGGCAGCAGATGATGGTTCAAGTAATTGGGTCCCTCCCACTCGTAGATCTTGATGGAGTTCCTGGCTCCTGGCTTCAGCCTGGCCCAGGTGCAGCTGCTGTGAGCATTTGAGAAGTAAACTGGCACACAGAAGATCCCTCTAAAAATATGAAGACAAAAACTAACAAAGAAAATCTCATTGGGGTTTTGTTAGGAAACCTATGTATTAATTCAGGGAGAACTGACATCTATATTATATTGTCTCCTAATATATTAACTCCACTTATTTAGGTCTTCATTGATATCTTCCATCAATATGGTAAAGTTTTGAACACAAACATTTTTGTACATATTTGTTGAGTGCATACCTAAGTGTTTAAGTTTCTTTGCACAGTTTTAGTTGGTATTGTTTATAATTTGCTTCCATCAATCCCCCACTGTCATGTTCAAACATGATATCTGTGTGTTTGCTGATCTTGTTTCATATGGCAGTGCTGAACTCACTTAGTTCTAGGAAGTTTCTGTAGGTTATGTAGGACTTTTGAGGTATTGTTTATAAACATGGGTGGTTTTAGTTTTTTTTTTCTTTCATTAAGGTTTATTTATTTGAAAGGCAAAGTTATAGAGAGTGAGAGGGAAAGACAGAAGGAGGGAAGGAAGGAGGGAGAGAGAGGTCTTCCATCCACTGCTGCACTTCTCAGACAGCCACAATGGCTGGGGTTAGGCCAGGCCAAAGCCGGGAGCCAGGAACTTCATCCAAGTCTCCCAAATGGGTGGCAGGGGCCCAAGTAATCAGGCCTTCTACTGCTTTTCTAGGTGCATTAGCAGGGAGATGGTTTGAAAGTGGAGCAGCCAAGACTTGAACTGGCACCTATCTAAGATACCAGCAACACAGGCAGACAGAGGCTTAACCTGCTGGTCTATAACGCTGGCCCTTATTTCTTACTTGCTAATCCAAATGCCTTTTGTTTCCCTTCTTTGCTTTATTTCTGTGGCTTAGAATTTCCAAAATTTTGTTGAATAACAGAGGAGGCAATTACCGTCCCTGCTTTATTCCCCACCTTATTGTCAGGCAGATAACATGGCATGAGTGACTGTGGAGGGCCCACAGGATCCTCTTCCAGGAGTGAAACTAAGGACGCTGCTCACTGGTGGGACCTAAGATTGCCCACATTGCAGTTTCATTTGTGGTTAAATTATCCCGACAAAATGGGAGCTCAGCCAGACCAGAAAAGTGTAGTCTACAGCCATGTGCATAGAAAGGCCAAAGTTAAACAACTCCCAGACATCAATCACACACACAAATGCTGAGCATCAAAGCCACATCACCAGTCAATACCCCAGGAGGAAAGGTCCTCTCTGGGAGATGTACAATTTGGGACATGCTCAATCAGTCGTGCCCCAAATGATGGAGTTAGAAACAGGCCAGGGAATTCCAATACAATCCCATCAAGGTGGCATGTACCAAGGCCATCTCACTAGTCCAAGTGATCAATTTCAGTTCACAATTGATCACACTGATAGGTCTAAGAGTCAAAGGGATCACACAAACAAGACTAGTGTCTGCTAATACTAACTGATAGAATCAAAAAGGGAGAGAATGATCCAACATGGGAAGCGAGATACACAGCAGACTCATAGAATGGCAGATGTCCTAAATAGCACTCTGGCCTCAGAATCAGCCCTTAAAGCATTCAGATCTGGCTCAAGAGCCCATGAGAATATTCAAGGCATGGAAAGCCAAGACACTCTGGAAAAAAAAGAAGACCTAAATGAAAGATCTCTGTGAGTGAGATCCCAGTGGAACGAATGGGGCCATCAAAGAAGGAGGTACCTTTCTCTGAAGGGAGGAGAGAACCTCCACTTTGACTATGACCCTGTCGGAATAAGATTGAAGTCAGCGAACCCTAAAGGCTTCCATAGCCTCGGCAACTCATGACTAGAGCCTAGGGAGATTACTGACGCCATAAACAAGAGTGTCAAATTGTTAAATCAACATCAGGAGTCACTGTGTACTTACTTCTCATGTGGGATCTGTCCTTAATGTGTTGTCCAATGTGAAGTAATGCTATAACTAGCACTGAAACAGTATTTTACACTTTGTGTTTCTGTGTGGGTGCAAACTGATGAAATCTTTACATAGTATATACTGAATCAATCTTCTGTATATAGATAATTAAAAATGAAAAGAAAATCTTGGTGTTAAATTGGAAATTGCCTAGAAAATTAATCAATTTTTTAAAAAAATATATCATGTGGGATCTCTGTCCTTAATGTGATATACATTGTGAATTAATACTATAACTAGTACTCCAACAGTATTTTTCACTTTGTGTTGCTATGTGAGGGCAAACTGTTGAAATCTTTACTTAATATATAGTAAACTGATCTTCTGTATATAAAGAGAATTAAAAATGAATCTTGATGTGAAGCAAGGGGAGAGGGAGTGGGAAAGGGGAGGGTTGCGGGTGGGGGGGAAGTTATGGGGGGGGAAGCCATTGTAATCTATAAGCTATATTTTGGAAATTTATATTCTTTAAATAAAAGCGTTATAAAAAAAAAAGAAAAAAAAAAAGGTCCTCTCTGGACTGCCCCATTCCTCCCTTGGAATGCACTTTAATAAATTTCACTCTACTATCTCTATTTTTGTCTCTCTGAACTACGATTCATTAGTCCATCAGCAAAAAGGAATTGGGATAAGCCGGTGGCCACTAGAGACATTGTGAACCCCTTAAAAACTCAGCTTTGCACCATCAAATATGATATGCATCTGTAGGTTTTCATGAAGTTGAGATAACTGCCTACAACTCCTACCTTGGCGAGAGTTTTTGTCATAGAGCGTATTGGATATTGTCAAATGCTTTTTTCACATCAACTGACATAATCATGCAGTTTCTCCACTTTCATTTGTTGATATGATGTATTATACTGACAGATATTAAAATGTTAGACCAAATTTTCAGTCCTGAAATAAAGCTCTTGTGAACTGATAATCATGGCATATAATTCCTTTATACTTTGCAGGATTTCATTTGCTAATTTTTTTATTGAAGATTTTTACATCTAAGTTCATGAGACACACTGGTCTATATATATTTTTTTAATTTGTTTGTTTGTTTGTTTTGTTTTCGTAGTTCCTTTAGTAATGACTTTACATGATTTTGGTCCCAGGTTAATACTGGTTTCCCAAGTGTTTCCTTCCCGTCTCACTTTTTCTGGAAAATACATGGTAAAATTGGTGTTAATTCTCTGATGAGTATTTGGTAGAATTTTGGGCCTGGGATTCTGGGGGGTGGGAACATGTTTTAGTTATCAATTTGATTGAATTTTTAATATATTTACTTATTTGAAAGGCAGAGACAGACAGATGGAAAGAGTGGTCTATCCTCTGGCTTATTCCTCAATGCCTGCAGCAGTCAGAGTCAGGATAGGCCCAAGACCAGACACTCAAATTCAGTTCAGGTCTCTTAGGTGTGTCGCAGGTATCCAGATACTTGAGCCAGTGCCTGCTGCCTGCTCAGGTGCACATTATCAATATGCTGGCATCAGGATCAGAGTCAGGACTGGAACCCAGACACTCTGATATAAGATGCCAACTTCCTAAGTGGCAGCTTACCGCCATTCAAAACGCCCTCCCTGGTGAATTAGGATTTTTAATGGCAGAGGGTTATTCAGATGATCTGTTTCATTTTGTTCTGAATTTTGATTTCTTTAAGGAATTGATCCACTATCTAGTTGCTGAATTCGTGAGCCTAGAGTTGTTCATAGTATTCCCTTATTATTTTAATAGCTGCAGGATGTGCAGTAATAACATATTTTATTCCAGTTAGTTGTCAATTGTGTCTTCTCTTTTTTAACCAGTCGTAATACAGATTTATCAATTTTATTGAATTTTTTCAAAGATCAAGCTTTTTGTTTCATTGATTTTCCCCCCATTTTTGTCCTAGTTTCAATTTAACTGATTTCTATTCCTTTTATGGGTAATTTGTTGCTTTCACAATGTTTCTTTGCCTTTAGATTTTGGAAGCTTACTTACAACATATCTTGGTGTGAACAGCTTTGGGTTTATCCTTTACAGGGTTCACTCAGTGTCCCCAATGTAGAGATTTGTGACTTTGACAAACCAGAAGCATATTCACCCATTATTTCTTTACATACTCTTTTGGTCCCATCCTATTTGTGACAATGATAGTTTCATTTTCAGAGGCTGTAGACTGTTATTTTAGTAGGCTTGGTCTACCTGCTGCTGCTTGTGTTGCCGGAGGGAGCAGAAAGCGATTCCCCATTCAGGGCAGGGAAGGGGTATGGGAGTCAGAAGCCTGGAGCTCAGGGAGTATCTCTCCTGCTCCCAGGGGAAGGAAAGCCCTTCCTTATCTGGGCCCTTGTGGTGCTAGGATTCTCCTATCACTACTGCTCCACCCCGACCAGGGTGCCAGGAAGGAGAGCACCAGACCCACACAGAACACTCCCCCACCAGGCTGATGGTACGTCTGGGCCCCACCTGTGGTTCCACCCACCACTCCTGTGCCCCTTGATGGCAGTGACAAGTCAGGACTGGTGAGGTAAGAGCCCACCTTCCATTGCCTTATTATTGATGAAGCAGCCGTAAACCCCCTTTAACCTTGTTAGATTCACCTGATGTGCCAGAGGGACCTCTGTTCAAATCAAGGGGGAAATCGCATTTGGGTTACTTTTTGTTGCTAGGTTTTGGGTCTAAACATGCCTAGTCTGGGTCACCTCCTTCTATAGGTTGCCAACAGCTTGAGAGTCATTTGCCTCTAGTCCTAGGTTTGCCTCCAATCTGCATCAAGTTGCCTGCTTCTTACCACATTTCTCTTTCAATTGCTTCTTGCATTGTTTCCAATTATGCTTAGAAAGGAGAAGAGGGGGAGAAATGAATGCACCTCGTCTTATTCAGACAAAAAGATGTTCAAAAATCTGTAGCAGCCTTCTCCTCCTCCTTTGTTTATGCCATCAAGTGACTGCAGACTTACTATGGATTGGGTTTATCTCACCTCTGTGGTGTCTTTTAACCTGAATTGCTATCCCTGAACTGGGGGTTAGTCCTTTAGGCTTGATCAGAGTATAGTTATTCTTTATTTATTTACTTGCCAGGGTAGGTTAACAACCATTGTTGGTGGTACTATGTAGTTTCTATGGCATCAATTCAAGAGGCATTGAATTTTGGATGCCCTTCTGCTAGTAATGTTAAAAGTGATTAGTGGGTGCACGTGTTATTTGATTTCTAACAGCTCCATTATTCTAGGATCTTTGATAAAAATCTTAATAATTTTATTATTATTATAAAGATAACAAATTTCATGTATTTCATAGATATAATTCTAAGAACATAATGATACTTCCTCCCTTCCTGCCCTCCTACTTCCTTCTTTCCCTTTTAATTTTTGTGATAATGTATTTTTAATTTATTTTATAATCATAGGTTTAATGCTTAATAAAATACAATATTCAACTAGTAAAATGACCACTGTTCCACAGGAACATAGACAAGGGCTATAGCCAACAATCTTTTTTTTTTTTTTTTTTTTTTTTTTTTACAGGCAGAGTGGACAGTGAGAGAGAGAGACAGAGAGAAAGGTCTTCCTTTTGCCGTTGGTTCACCCTCCAATGGCCGCCGCGGTTGGCGCGCTGCGGCCGGTGCACCGCGCTCATCCGATGGCAGGAGCCAGGAGCCAGGTGCTTCTCCTGGTCTCCCATGGGGTGCAGGGCCCAAGCACTTGGGCCATCCTCCACTGCACTCCTGGGCCACGGCAGAGGGCTGGCCTGGAAGAGGGGCAACCGGGACAGAATCCGGTGCCCCTACCGGGACTAGAACCCGGTGTGCCGGCGCCGCAAGGCGGAGGATTAGCCCGTTGAGCCACGGCGCCGGCCCCAACAATCTTTACCTTTAATCTATTTATATAATTTTATCACATTGTTATATGATTTCAATATCAGACAATAACTGAGATGGTGTGACCAAAAAAATTGAGATGCTGGCATGACAGATGCTGCTATTAAATAAGGAGAGGTATTTCACAGACAGTGGTTTTATAGGGGTCAGTTTTTAATTAATATTTTTTTGCTAACATAACTTATGCTTCTCAATTCTATGCCACAACCACAAGGAACACTGAATTAACAACTTGGAAATGAAGACCAGCACCCTACGCCTCCAGGTCACAAATCTCCCACACCCTGGTGCCGTGACTCACCTTTCTAAATAAGCACATATCTTATTATCTTTTTTTGTTTCTGTTTCTGACTTTATAACCACTGTCAAATTGTTATTTCAAAATACTTTCTTATAAACAAAATACGTTTTTGTATAGCTCTTGGTAACTGCAAAGCAAAAATCTATAACAGACTTACCAAAAATAAATTAGCAAGCAATCAAAACACACTACTAGAGAAAATCACACGATCACAAAGCAAGATTGTATGAGAAAGAAAAGAAGGAACTACCATCAAACTAGAAAACAAGTATCAGAATGACAGGAGTAAGAATTTCATATCAATTACTTTACATGTAAATAGAAAAATTTCTTCAATAAGAATAGATTGTCCAAACGTATTCTTAAAAAATTTTTATTTAGGACATCTGCCATTCTATGAGTCTGCTGTGTATCCTGCTTCCCATGTTGGATCATTCTCTCCCTTTTTCATTCTATCAGTTAGTATTAGCAGACACTAGTCTTGTTTGTGTGATCCCTTTGACTCTTAGACCTATCAGTGTGATCAATTGTGAGCTGAAATTGATCACTTGGACTAATGAGATGGCCTTGGTACATGCCACCTTGATGGGATTGTATTGGAAACCCCTGGCACAATTCTAACTCCATCATTTGGGGCCGTTCCGATTGAGCATGTCCCAAATTTTACATCTCCTCCCTCTCTTATTCCCACTCTTATATTTCACAGAGATCACTTTTCAGTTAAAATTTAAACACCTAAGAATAATTGTGTGTTAATTACAGAGTTCAACCACTAGTACTAGGATAAAGAGAAAAAAAAAAATACTACCATGGATAAAGTATTACTTTGTACAACAACAGTCAGCACAAGAGCTGATCGAGTCACTGTTTCTCATAGTGTCCATTTCACTTCTACAGGTTTCCCCTTTGGTGCTCAGTTAGTCATCGCCAATCAAGGGAAACAAATGATATTTGTCTCTTTGGGACTGACTTAATTCACTCAGCATGATGTTTTCTAGATTCCTCCATTTTGTTGCAAGTGACCGGATTTCATTGTTTTTGACTGCTGTATAGTATTCTGTAGAGTACATGTCCCATAATTTCCTAATCCAGTCTACTGTTGAAGGGCATTTGGGTTGGTTCCAAGTCTTAGCTATTGTGAATTGAGCCGCAATAAACATTGCTGTGCAGACGGCTTTTTTGTTTGCCAATTTAATTTCCTTTGGGTAAATTCCAAGGAGTGGGATGGCTGGGTTGAATGGTAGGGTTATATTCAGGTTTCTGAGGAATCTCCAGACTGACTTCCATAGTGGCTTCACCAGTTTGCATTCCCACCAACAGTGGATTAGTGTCCCTTTTTCCCCACATCCTCTCCAGCATCTATTGTTGGTGGATTTCTGAATGTGAGCCATTCTCACCGGGGTGAGGTGAAACCTCATTGTGGTTTTGATTTGCATTTCCCTAATTGCTAAGGATCTTGAACATTTTTTCATGTGTCTGTTGGCCATTTGGATTTCCTCTTTGGAAAAATGTCTGTTGAGGTCCTTGGCCCATCTCTTAAGTGGGTTGTTTGTTTTGATGTTGTGGAGTTTCTTAATTTCTTTGTAGATTCTGGTTATCAACCCTTTATCTGTTGCATAGTTTGCAAATATATTTTCCCATTCTGTCGGTTTCCTATTCACTTTCCTGACTGTTTCTTTTGCAGTACAGAAACTTTTCAATTTGATGCAATCCCAGTAGTTAATTTTGGTTTTCAGTGCCTGTGCTTCTGGGGTCTTTTCCAAGAAGTCTTTGCCAGTACCTATGTCTTGCAGGGTTTCTCCTATGCTCTCCAGTAATTTGATGTCCTAAATAGCACTCTGGCCTCAGAATCAGCCCTTAAGGCATTCGGATCTGGCTCAAGAGCCCATGAGAATATTTTAGGCATGGAAAGCTAAGACATTCTGAAAAAAACAGAAGACTTAAATGAAAGATCTCTGCGAGTGAGATCCCAGTGGAAAGAACGGGGCCATCAAAGAAGGAGGTACCTTTCTCTGAAGGGAGGAGGGAACTTCCACTTTGACTATGGCCCTGTGGGAATAAGATCGAAGTCGGCGAACCCTAAAGGCTTCCATAGCCTCGGCAACTCATGACCAGAGCCTAGGGAGATTACTGACGCCATAAAAAAGAGTGTCAAATTGTTAAATCAACATCAGGAGTCACTGTGTACTTACGTCTCATGAGGGATCTGTCCTTAATGTGTTATCCAATGTGAAGTGATGCTATTACTAGTACTGAAACAGTATTTTTACACTTTGTGTTTCTGAGTGGGTGCAAACTGATGAAATCCTTACATAGTATATATTGAATCGATCTTCTTTATATAAAGATAATTGCAAATGATTAAAAAATCTTGGTGTTAAATTGGAAATTGCATAGACAATTAATCAATTTTTTAAAAAAAAAATCATGTAGGATCTCTGTCCTTAATGTGCTGTACATTGTGAATTAATACTATAACCAATACTCCAACAGTATTATCATTTTGTGTCTCTATGCGAGGGCAAACCGTTGAAATCTTTACGTAATATGTACTAAATTGATCTTCTGTGTATAAAGAGAATTGAAAATGAATCTTGATGTGAACAGAAGGGAAGAGGGAGCGGGAAAGGGGAGGGTGGGGGGAGGGAGGGAAGTTGTGTGGGGGGGGAGCCATTGTGGTCCATGAGCTGTTCTTTGGAAATTTATATTCTTTAAATAAAAGCTTTATAAAAAAAAAAAAAAAACATAAATCATGAAAAAAAAAATTTTTATTAATATAAAGAGAACAGATTTCACATATTTCATAGGTACAGTTCTTAGATGATAACCAAAGAACTAGACCCAACTACATACTGCTTCCCAAAATCTCCCTTCACCTCTAAGGTCATGTGCAGACTGAAAATGGAAACACACATATGACATTCCAAGGGGCCAGTGTTGTGACATAGTGGGGGATGCCAGCATCCAATATGGGTACTGGTTCAAGTCCTACCTGCTCCACTGCCAATCTAGCTCCCTGTTAATGGCCTGGGAAAAAGCAGCAGAAGATGGCCCAAGTGTCTGACCTGGGCACGCCACACATAAGACCTGGATGAAGCTCCTGGATCTTGGCATTGGCCTGGCCCAGTGCTGGCCACTGCAGTCATCTGGGGAGTAAACCAGCAGATGGAAGATCTCTGTCTCTCCCTTTCTCTGTAACTCAGATTTGCAAAATAAATAAATTAATAAATTTTTAAAAATATTCCAGGCAAATGAAATTCAAAGGAAAACTGTGGCAAACATATTTATTTATTTTTAAATATTTATTTATTTATTATTTGAAAGGCAGAGTTACAGAGAGGCAGAGAGAGAGAGAGAGAGAGAGAGAGAGAGAGAGAGAAAGTCTTCCACCCGCCTGTTTACTCTCCGAATCACTGCAATGGCAGGAATTGGGTTGATACAAAACCAGGAGCCACAAGGGTCCTCTGAGTCTCCCACGCAAGTGGAGGGATCCAAGGACTTGGGCCATCTTCCACTGCCTTCCCAGGCCATAGCAGAGAGCCGGATAGGAGGTGGAGCAGCCGGGACTCAAACCAGCACCCATATGGGGTGCCAGCACTGAGGTGACAGCTTCACCCACTACGCCACAGCGCCGGCTGCAGCAAACATATTTATATGAAATCGATTTTAAGCTAAAAGTAGTAAAAAGAGACAAGGAAGGTCATTATTTAATGATAAATGGCTCAATCTAGTAGGAGGGAATAACACTTGCAAACATACACAACCAATATTGGAGCATCAAACACATAGAATAAATATCAATTGACCTAAAGGAAGAGGTAAACTCCAGTACACTAATAACAGGAGATATGAGCACACACTTTCAGAAAAAGACAGATCATCCAGACACAAAGATTCAACAAGAAACAGAAGACTTAAATCACACCCTAGATCAAGCAGACCGAACAGGCCTCTAAAGATCATTCTATCCAACAGCTGCAGAATGTATAATCTTCTCAGCAGCACATGAAACAGTCTCCAGACAGATCATAGGGCAGGTCACAAAATAAGTCTCAGCATATTTAAAAATATATATAAATCACATCAAGTACCTTCTGACCATAATGTAAGAAAGCTAGAAACCATTAACAGAAGAATATAGTGGGGAACAACCACAGTGTTGCTTTTCATTCTATCATATGCAACTCTTATCTCCCTTAAGTGCACATGACAACTAAAATACTGGTTATTACCAAATAATATAATAAATAATAAATACCTTAAATCTTAAAGAACAAACCAGTCATCTTTAGCTAACATAGCAGTCTTCAATATTTCCCTTTCTGAAACCAAGGGCTAAGACACACCCTCAGAGATACCTGGCTTCTTTCTTCCTTACTCATCAAGTCAAGTCTATCTTATACATATTTATCATAGAAATTAATTCAACTCTCTTCTTACTGCCTCCCTCTCAGCCTTCATTTTTTCTGAATCTCTGCACCCCTGAAGTATTATAGTATGTTGGCAGGTTAAAGTTCCCATGACATAAGTATGATCATTTAGTTAACCCTGACATTTAGCAGTTCCTCATTACCTAAAAATCATTGCTCAGTTGCCACACAATCATAAGACACCTTCTGCCGTCTAATATTTCTTATCACTCTCTTTTGTATACAATTTACTCCAAAATTACTCCCTGTCTGAGTATGTATATGACTTCCTGTAAATACTTTTGTTTAACAACGGACTACTTCCTACAATATCATGTCTAAAATCTAATGCAGTATGGATATTTAAGTGCTTAATGACTTATATGACATAGGCACCAAAAGATTAGGTTCAGTATCAGGCAGAAAATGCCATCAGTGGGTACTAGCAATACTGTTCCAAAGTCTCAACATTCTTCAGGAAACTACTTTCTAAGCCAATTCTTCTACAATAGCTTTAGTGATTCCCCAGTCTCCCATAGTCCCATATAAAGTACTATTATACCTCTTTCTTTTCAAAAATTATAGCACATGGCATTTCTCACACTAGTCTGTTAACTTTTTGAGGTTAAAAACTCTCTGATTCATCTTTGGTTCCCTTATTATCCTAAACACAAAGCCAGCTCTCACTTCATTTACCTAAGACTTACAGGATTATGAAATCCAGGAACAATAGATATCCCCAAAATGAAACCTTTCATATCCTTGCATGCCTTATTAATCTCTCTCTATTCTGTGCTTCCGCAATTTCTTCAAATTGCACCTTGTAGATCAATATGTCTTTCCTATTAAGAAGCTATGGGTCAATTATAGGCATATATTATGACTTTAAGTCCCTCATATTTAGCATAGTGACTAGTCTTTAGATATTTATGCAAAATCTTTAATTTAAATAACGAAGATCAAGTTCAGTAATCACTGGTTCAATGAAGATCTATAGCAACTCTGATCCATTAGGTGTTTTGTTTCTACAATGTATAGATCACTAAGTTGTATTTTGTTTGCTTCTTCTTTTTTTTTTTTGAAATAGTAAGCAAACCTTAAAAGTCTGTGGTATGTTCCTTTTATCTCTCCCATAGGGCTTAATATATAAGGATACCTATAATGATGGATAGTTAACTCCAATACGAATAGACATGCATTTCTGTTAGTGAATACAAGTAGAAGATGAAACGCTGGCCATGTAGGTAATAGAATTCCAGACAGCTAGGAGGGGGAGTGAAGCACACCTAGCCTTGCCTCCTGCTGTTAGAATCCATGGCTCTTTCTCTCATTATGATACTGACTCCCTTCGTGCATGCCACTATGAGGAACTAATTGGTTTTCTGGATTCCAGATTTCCTACACAAGATGTCAAATGAGTTTGCACCTCACGCAGACATATCTCACAGCAGGGACAAGACTATCTTAGAAATGTTCTATGTTTCCAGTTTAACACTGTTCTGGCTGGTTTCCTGGTCATTCATTTATGGAAACCTAAGAAAACATGTCTTTTGTGATTGTTGTTTTGTTCCCAGGTCAACATCTCCTGCAGAGCCAGCATGTCTTATTCAAACCTTTCACTTTTTCTCTAATGAAATGATACTGTTGTCTAACTAATCTTCTGTCTTGTCCACCAGCAGCTTTAAATCAATCCACATGACAGAGCTCTAGAATCTGAAAACAAAAATCTTCAGGGAAAAGAAATGTCGGAGGTTTCCAGCCAAGACTCTATGTACTTGGTTTTACTGTTTTTATTACATTTGATGCATTGAAATTCATAAATTGACATTCCCAGAGATCCCTTTGACAATGTCAGCTGCTGATTAAATTTAACTGGACTTAAATCCTTTCTATAGTTCTTTATCCCTGAGTCAAAAATCTCTGAAGTAAAACATGGACTTAGAATGAAAAAAAAAATACTAGTCTTTGGATTATGGCTTTACTTTTGATACTCTTGCAAGCTGTGTGACCTCAAAGAGTTGTTCTGAGGATTAAATGAAATGACTATGTAAAGGGTTTTGTTATCATGGTGCTTGGTTCATGATAATTGCTCAACAGCTATTATAACCCCTATCATGTCTCAAAAACACATGTGCAAAAAATTTATAAAATCAGTGTTTTTCTTAAGCAGTACATAAAATTCTCCACTGCATGTATTATCCACTGGTCCCAAGCCATCGGCATCTGATTCCTTCCCTGCTGAAATACTTTATGATCATACACAGATATGAGAGCAGAAATGTAGAAAACTAGTACCAAGTCATGAGCAGAGGAGAAGGATTTAAATAAAAGAATGACAGTGGGCGAAAACAAGAGCTTAAAATCCAACTGCCAAAATCTATAGAACCCACACCCTCATTCAGAGGAGGTCAATCAGAAACATTACCCAGAGCTGTGAAACTCAGTGACTCCAGAAAAAAAAATCCATAATATATAGTAAATTCATATTACACAACTGTTGGCTTTGAAAACACAATGCAAGCTAAGAGAAAATGAATGTTTTTTTTTTTTTAGCCAAGAATAGATATAGGTGATTTTATTGTTTCTATTACATGTAATCCTGTAGAAATCTGTCAACTGACATTTTCTAAGAACCTTTTGACAAGGTCAATTTCCTATAAAAAAAATGGAAATGTTTTCCCTAGTACTTAGACTGTGCCTGCTGTACAGTAGGCCCTCAGTTACTATGATCTAGTTGCACAAATTACTCATCCAATTACCTCCACATTTCCGGGTTTCCTTCTGGGGATACAAAAATATTAAATTATTAAATACAGAGTACTAAGTATTGTGTGGACAAGCAGGGAGAGAAAAAATAAATAAAGGCCCTTACCATTACTACTTGTATTACACTCAACTCAGTTAAAGAGTGGTATATGATTTAAGGAAAAAACAAAACAAACAAACAAAAATGTACCTAGACTAAAAAAGATTAACATCAGAAAAAAAGGGGGGGGGCAATAGGACAATGGGATCACAACCTCCATAAACTAATCAGCATGAAATTTTTTTTTTTTTTCTGCTAATGCTCTAAAAGATAGGTTCCAGGAAGCATGGTCAAGTGGTGATTGTTTCTAAAGATGTTATATTCCTACTGAGCCAGGCTCCTGTGAAAAAGGTAAGCTTTGCTTGTTTGAGAGAAAGGATATAGCAGGATAGTATTATTTTTGCCTGGAGACCATCCACCTGGCTTTCTGATAACAGCAACCTTTACTTAACTCTCTAGACAATGCTTCCCTGCCAGTGCATGAGGACTGGATAAAGGCCAACCTATTGATGCATTCTACTCACCTACCTGATCAAAAGGTTGGTCCAGGGATGGGCATTTCTACTGCAGTGGATAAGGCTTACTCATGGAATTCCTGTCTGAACCCTGAAGGAGAAGCAAACTTCTCTCCTGAGTCTGCTAAGCTTGAGATACTGGCTGCCACCTGTTACTGGAGAAGCAAAGGGACCTTGTCTTCACACAAGAAAGAATTCAGGCGTGAGACAGAGAGTAATGGAAAGCAAAATAGCAAGGTGTATTAGGGTAGGGACATCCGTAAGAATGGATGGGCACCTCTCCAGACAGGACCTGAGACAGAGTGCCTAGTGCACATTTAGGCTGGGGTTTTTAAGGGGATGGGTCTCCTCTCTGAACAAAGGACTTGTTGGATGTAAATACGAAAAATTGCTTCCTGAGTTTTCCCCATTGAAGTTATCAGACAGGGGAAGCATGGCTGGCATCGCCCCGCCTTAGAGGAAGGATGATTATCAGGCCAGGTCAAAGGTGCAGGACTTTTGAAATGCAGATACTGGGCTGCACCTGGAAGGTTATTGGGATGACTTTGAGATGCTGATACTGGACACTGTAGATGTCAATTCCTTAAGCCTTTGTCATACACACATAAACTCATTTCTGACTTCCTATATAACACCAACTACTGCCCCACAGAGAAAGGAGGATGCCTCGGAGGGAGGCTGTGGAGAAGAAAGGAGAGATGGAGAGTTCTGAGGTTTGAAGGCATCTTTTGAACTCTTGGATCCAGCCAGCACTGCAGCCACTTGACCAAGGACTTTTCAACCTTAGGGGTCAACATTTTTTTTTTTTTTCATTTTCAATTCTTTTTATACACAGGAGATCAATTTAGTACGTATTACGTAAAGATTTCAACGGTTTGCCCTCGCATAGAGACACAAAATGATAATACTGTTGGAGTACTAGTTATAGTATTAATTCACAATGTACAGCACATTAAGGACAGAGATCCTACATGATTTTTTTTTTTAAAAAATTGATTGTCTATGCAATTTCCAGTTTAACACCAAGATTTTTTTTTTTTTCATTTGCAATTATCTTTATATAAAGAAGATCGATTCAATATATACTATGTAAGGATTTCATCAGTTTGCACCCACACAGAAACACAAAGTGTAAAAATACTGTTTCAGTACTAGTAATAGCATCACTTCACATTGGGGTCAACATTTTTTTTGGAGTTTAAAAGTTCATTCTATTTTGAGTTTCTATCACTTGTCCTGAAAGAATCCAGGCTAAAAACCATGGAGCCTGAAAAGACAGAGAGAGATATGCTTGCCAGGTGGGAAAGAGACAGAAAATGAGTGAGTTTGGTGAGAGTCGGTGAGTCACAGCAGTGAAGTAGGCAGGCATACAGGTTAAAATCTACTAGGTTTGTACACTGGAAGACCACGCCTTCAACACGCCTCTACCTGACCTCATGCCTACCTGATACCTTCACCACACCCCTGTGTGACCTCACTGCCCCTACCTGGCCACACCTGGGTGCTTACCAGACAATCAGGTTAATTAACAACTCCCCTTTGGAGGTGGGTTAAAAGCCTGCAACACAGTGTGTCCTGGCCCTTCTTTTCTTCCCTGGCCTCTTGCCAGAACGGGGCTTGCTGTAGCCCTGCACCTCCAGGGTGCATGGACTTCAGGCCATCCGCCCTAGGCTTCCTGGCCTAGATGCTCCTCCATGTGGCTGGTTCCTGGTGCTCAGTATGAACCCAGATTTACCTCTCTCTCTCTTAATAATGCTCTCACGCTCCGAGAATCTTTCACACTAAACAAAAGCCTAAAATGTACCACGCTGCCTCATTTATCTGTGCCGATATTTAGATTTCTTCTCTAAATATTAGGCAAGAACCCTCTTGGGCTTATTAATATTGGGGATTTATTAATAAGCATATGGTGAAATCATATGAAACCTCAAATTCAAGTAGCAGATGGCGCTTCTGGGGAACTTTAAGGAGCCACATTTTTGTATAGATTTTAAGGGTCATTGCCGATTTCAGCAGGAGAGTCACAGTGAGAGAAGAGAGAGAGGAGGAAGTGTTATGGGTAAACAGTGGAGAAATTATTGTTAGCTCGATTCTTTGTCTCACATGGAAGAAGAATTTCCAAGTGGACAGCAGAAAGATTTACAAAGATTTATTAGAGTCAAAGACCTCCAGCCAGAGCAGCATGGAGGAGGCTTCCAAGAGAGGAAAGAACCCAAAGGGACTGGTGGTAGTGGGGTTTTTAAGTACAATTTCGAAGGGAAAACTTGACAATCAGATTGGCTTTCAGTTACCAGGGGGGACAAAACCCATCGAGAATGGCGGGGTAGGTAACGTGTTTTCACAATAAGCTGTGAGTTCAGTAAGAGCTCCCTTACAATTCTCATGGTAAATTTGCAGATTCTGAAGGAAGGGGGGGGCCTGTTGGATTTTGCTAAAGATAAGTTTTGGGGAAGGAAACAAATGTTTTACATCCAAATTCCATTGAGATCCCTGACTACCTTTTCCTCATTTGATGCCTCACAGAAGGGACAGAAAAGGAATGATAAAGATGCCAGAGGACTATCAGTCTGACAAACAAGAGATACCCTGTTACATGTGGAATCATGAATTATGAAAAGATGTGATGACATAGTATACTCTTATCAATATTATTTTCATTTTGAAAGACATGTCTCCTAACCTCACAAAAGTAAGGCTGGCAGGGAAGGCAGGAGAGGAGAAAGAGAATGGAAGAAAAAAATCCTCCCAAAGAGATCATTACTCCGAAAATCACAGGACTTCAGGGATTATTTTAAAGACACAGAAATCACTTGCAGAGAAGGACAAGGGGCCTCCTTGAGGCAGAAAGTCTTGGAATTGCTGACACCACCAACATCTGGTAGCAGAAAAAGCATCAATAATAAAATGTTCATAGTAAAGAAAAGAAGACAAAATGATAATAAAATTTAGATGAATTCCCCAAATAGTTTGATGAAACCAATAAGGTGCATGGGGAAACACAGTTATGTTGATGTTGAGACAAACAAGAATATGTACAATTGTAACTCTTATTATTAATATCAATTCCAATGGGAGCTTGAAACCTAATGAGCTGTCTTAGAGGAAAATTTATCTAAAAACCATGAGTTGCATGAGACATTTTACTATGTTGTCCAGTGGAATATCTGTAGCTAAATATAGGTTTGTTGGAAATATTTTCTGTGTAAAACAAATTTAATAATTTGAGAAGGCAGTCAGCAGGAAAAATTGAAGTTGATGATCAAGAAGTCATAATCAAGATATTAGGAATAAAAAGTATATGCAAAGGAAATGAATATAACTATTGACTTTAAATCATTTTCTATTAGTGTTCTTGAATACAAAGGAATAAAAATTTAGTGGGAAAGTGACAGACAGCATTGCTAATCATAGCCTGCGCATATAAAGAAGAAAAATTGATTAGTGTTCACTGTAGGAGATTTTTATCAATAACTCTACCAAATTAAATAACCAAAGTGATGAAATATTCCATTTTCTAAAACCCTATCTTTGGGGATTTTGAAATTACAGTTTTGAAGTATAATTTATGGCAAATAGAATTTTTTGGAAAGATGTACTATATTCTTGAGGAGCTTATTATTTGCTTTATCAGAGGAGAATTAGGACAGACAACTCACAGACACACACACACACACACACACACTCACATACACAAACACACAAGTGATATTGGGTGCCTTTTGCCAGTCAAATTATTTTAACCCTGACAACAAACAAGAGATACCTTACTAAATATAGAATTATGAAAAGATGTGGTGAAATATTATATTCTTATCAATATTACTTTCATTTTCAAAGGCATACCTCCAAATCTCACAAAGGTAAGGCTGGCAAGGGAGGCAGAAGAGAAAGACAAAGAAAAATCCTCTGAAAATTAGAGGACTTCAGGTACGGTTTTAGAGACATTTTCCAACATCTGCAAAATAGAATCACAGCAGTATAATGGATGAGCATTAAACCAGGATTCAATTAAATAGATGCTCATGTAGAAGAAGAAATTATAGACTATTTTTAGCATGCTACAGCAGGAGAACACAACAGCCTAAAAATTATGGCACACGATACACTATAAAACACCACACACATATAATAGTGCTTTATCTGAAATTAAAGGGTTGAGTTCAATTCTAGCCTTTTCACAAGCCATTCGGTTTTAACATTACATATACCACCCAAGCAGCTGCTCCCTTCACCAGACAACCCTTTTTTTCTACAGACAGGCCATAACAGGCTGCCATAGACAAGAAATTGCTTTTAGAGTTCTTAAGAAGTGATAAAAAAAATTCCCCACAGAATAGCAATAAAGGAACACTCCCACAGTGGCCAAAGAGGAAAGTAAAACAACACAACACTGGATGATTTCTAAGCAAGAATCTTTCTGAGGTTCAAGGAAATAAAGCTGATCTATCCTGAGAAGCACTCAATCTACTTCTACAGTAATGGCATCATAGTGGAACAGAAGAAAACCCATACGGAGGGATGCCAGTTAATCAAGGAGCCAAATGGGCTGATGATGTTGCCAACCTCGAGACACTGGACTCCAATAAGACAGGATTTCATAGGACTTACATCTCATATAATTGCACTCAATTGGAAGGGAATCCGAATCAGCTTTATCGAAAGCTGGGCAGCATTTTCCCTTTGATCTCTGCAACAGGACATACAACATGATTTGTAAAAGTAAAAATGAAATGCTATTGGCATCTCAAGCAAAATCTTGAGTCCAGAAGTTTCCCTAGATAGCTAACTGATTAAAAGGAGGGTGGTGGCTGAAACCAAGTTAAGGTTTCACACCAAAGAGCTATATTTTAAAAAATGAAACAGAAAAAAAACGTATATGCCATTATGAAATCAGAAATCTTGTGAATCAGACTCCAGTCATATTATTAGCAGTGCCAATGAGTCTAGCTTATTAAATTTCACATAATAGTCAGCAATTGGCCCATATTGGTAGAGAAGGAGCTGTTCTGAAATCAGTACTTTCAAGGTAAATATCTTACTTGCATTCATAGAACTAATTGCTTACATTTGTACAGGTGGCACCAGCTAAACTCATTTAGGTAAGACAAAACCCGAGCTGAAACAAAGCAAAACACTGCAGGAAGCAATCAACAGTATTTCCATGAATGCTAGTGCAGTGAACACAGGTACAGGGAGGCTCCCTGACTCTAGACTACAACCCTGTGGTTACAGAAAACAAGTGCCACTTCCAGAGATCAACATCCACAGACATGTGACCAATGAGTCCTCTTCAGATGACAGATTTTTTGAAGAGTTTAAACATTACTTTCCAAACTATAAATTACATCGTCTTACAGAAATAGAGCTTCCAAGCCTGTCATTTAGTCGTTAGTTTCAACAAAGTACTGCCTGTAAGGGAAAAAAGCAAGAAGATTCTAAAGGCCATTGTTGTGCTGTGACATTTGGCAAATTCTACATAGAAAAAGAAGAAAATAATATTTCATCCAAAGCTCTCACTTGTGCAAAATCTAGAAACAATTTAAATTGGCTTAATTCTGTTAAATACATCTGCTAAAAAGAATCCTAGGAGAGTAGAAAATGAGAATATTTTAGATACTGTGCCTGATCCTCGTTACAAATAAAGAAAACTGAGGCCAAGAGAGGTCATGTGACTCCTATCTAGTGGCCAAGCCAGAATTAGAATCACACTTCTCAACTTCAAATCATGGGCATGTTCCACTGTAGCACGTTGATGTGATTAGTAGAGTTTTTAGTTTTAAGCCTGCTGGACCAATCTCAATTTGAAGATACCCTTTGTCAGTCTATTAATTATAAAAGATTCCTAACAGCAGCCTACAGAAATTGCAAGATGTTACTCAAAAATGGCAAGAAATATTTACAAGTATCAGAGAAGGAATTGTGTCTCTAATGTAAGAGGAATACATGCATCACAATAAGAAAAAGACAAATAACTCAATTACAAAATGTTAAAAAATATCTGAATGGACATTTCTCCATGGCAGGAATCAAAATGAACAGCAAGCAAATGCAAATTTGTTCAACATCATTAGTCATTGGGGGAATGCAAATAAACATCATAATGAGACACCACTAGGAGAGTTGGGATCAAAAGACAATTATAGAGGCCAACATCATGGCAAGCACTGCCGAGACACCAGCATTCCTTATGGATGCTGGTTAAAGTCTCAGCTGCTCCACTTCCTATCCAATTTCCTGCTAATGTGCCTAGGAAAGCAGGGGAAGATGGTCCAAGTTTTTGGTCCCTTGTCATCCACATGGGAGACCAGGATGGAGTTTCAGGCTTCTTGTCTTGGCATGGCCCCACCATGGCTGCTGAGGTATTTTTAGGAATGAACCAGAAAATGGAAGATTGATTGACTTGATCAATCAATTGATCTGTGTGTGTGTGTCCCTCTCTCTAACTCTGCTTTTCAAATAAATAAAATAAAAATAAATCTTTGAGAATTTTTTTAAAAAAGAAAACTAACAACAAATGTTGCCTAGGATGAGAGTTTGGACACACATTCCTGGTAGGAATGTAAATTGGTGTAGTGAATTTGCAAAGCCTGGTGGTTCCTCAAAAAGTTAAACATAGTCTCCATACAACCCAGAAATCCCACTCAGCTACAGGTACAATGGAAATAAAAATAGTGTGTGTGCATAAAACTAAATATTGTACCACCATATGATTCGGCAATCCCACTACTGGGTATATATTCAAGAGCAGTGAATTTAACTGTCAAACAAACATCTGCATTCCTATATTTACTGCAGAGCTAGTAAAGAAATGACAGGAACCTAAGTTACTTAGGTAAGTTACTAAGTTACTTACACCTAAGTGTCCATCCACTGATGAATGGATAAAGAAAAATGTTCAGAGTAGCATTGTTCATACTAGCTAGCAAGAATAAATAACCTTAACAAACATCAACTCATGAGTAGATAAACAGTATGAAGTATATTCACATAGTGGTGTAAAGGGGTACTTCAGAAAGTCCATGAATAATAAAATTAAAAAGCGGATTTTGGTGTAAAAAATATGAAATCCATGCATATTTGGGGGTCTTCAAAAAGTTCATGGAAATTACATGTTATGTATTTTTTTTTGCACCAAAACAGTCTCTTACTTTTATTTCCTGTAAAATCTTTAAGGTATCTTCATATTACTCAGCAATAAATATGAATGGAGTACTGATAATTGCTACAACACTGATAAATCTCAAAAACATAATACTACGTGAAAAAATGTCAAGTTAAAACAACTCATATTGTATGATCTCGTTTATATGAAATGTCCAGCATAGGCAAATATGTAGAGATAGAGTGGTGAGTTCCAAGGAGTGGAGTGGCAACTTGAAGGGAAATAAAGTTTGACTGTTGGGTGGCATTTGGCCCAGCAGTTGGGATACCAGTTAAATACCCACAACCCAAATATCATTGCCTCAGTTTGAGTCCTGGATCTACTCTGAATTCCAGTTTCCTGCTGATTCACACCCTAGCAGTGCAAGTAGTTGAGTATGTCACCCAAGTGGAAGACTTGGATTGAGCTGGTATTCCTGGTTCCCGTCTTCAGCTTGGCCCCAGTCCTTGTCACTGCAGTCATTGTCATTTTGAGAGTAGCTAAAAGATGGGAGGTCTCTCTCTCTCTCTCTCTCTCTCTCTCTTTCTCTCTCTCTCCTACTCTCTGTCTCTCTTTCTCTCTGCCTCTCAAATAAATACATAAAAATTTTAAAAGTTAAATAATAAAGGTTTGGGGGCAGCACTGTGACACAGCAAAGTCACTAACTGCAGCTCTGGCATCCCACATGGGCGTCAGTTCAAGTACAGGCTGCTCAATCTCCAATCCAGTTCCCTGCTAATATGTCTAGGAAGCAGCTGAGGATGGCCTGCGTGCTTAGGCCCCTGTACCCACATGGCAGACCCAGATGAAACCCCTGGATCCTGGCTTTGGCCTGGCCCAGCGCTGCCTCTTGTAGCCATTTGTGGAGTGAATCAGCAGATGAATGACCTCTTTCTTGTCTGTGTGTGTGTGTGTGTGTGTGTGACCCTCTCTGTAATGCTGCCTTTCAAATAAATAAATCTTAAAAAAAACATTGTCTGCTGATGGCCACAAAACCTTTTTTTCATTTTCATTTTAATTAATTTTAATAGATTCAATATGATATTTCCTCCCACCCTCCTCCCTTCAGATTTCTTTGGGAGATGATGACAATGCCCTGAAATTACTGTGGTGACAATAGCACAAGTCTGTGAATATTCTAGCAAGCACTGAATTGTTTACTCTAAATAGGGAACTATATAAAGGGTGCAAAAAGTTCATGGAAAATGTGTGTTATGAAATAGTTGTGCATATTTAAAACTTTTCACCAAAATAAACTAGCATTTTAATTCCATTTTTCCACAAAGTTTCTGATACATTCTCATATCCCAACAAATTACATATGAATTATATCTCAACTATTAAAGTGAAAGTACTAGAAGAAAACATGGGGGAAACACTTCAGGATGCCCCAAAGTAAAAGAAACAAAAGTTAAAAGAAGACAAATGGGTCTTATTAAAAACCAAGAGCTTCCATATAGCAAAAGAAACAATCAGCAGAATGAAAAGGCCATCCACAGCCTGCGGCAGAATATTTGCAAGCTAGCTATCCGACAGGTTAATAGCAGAGTGTACAAGAAATGTGAATCACTAATAGCAAACACAAATAATCCCGTTAAATGTGAGCAGATCTACACAGCTATTTTTCATGGAGGATATACAAATGGCAATCACATCAGTAATCATCAAGGAAAGGCAAATTAAAACTACAATGAGATAGCACCTCACTGCAGTCAAATTGGCTATTATCAAAAAGACAAAAGATAACAAGTGTTGGTAAGAATGTGGAGAAAAGAGAACCTTGCACAGTGTCAGTGGAAATGTAAATTAGTACAGTCATCATAGAAAACAGTAGCAGAGTTCCCAAAAAAAACTAAATATTGTACCAACCTATGATTTGGCAAGCCCACCACTGAGTATGTGTTTGAGAGCAGTGAAATCTGTATGTAAAAGACTTTATCTGCATTCTCATATTTACTGCAGAGCTAGTAAAGAAATAACAGGAACCTAAGTGTCCATCCACTGATGAATAGATAAAGAAGATATGGCACATACTCACAATGGAATGTTACTTAGCCATCAAAAGAACTAAATTTTGTCACCTGAAGCAACATGGGTGGCACTGGAAGGTCATTATGTTAAGTGAAATAATCCAAGCACAGGACAAGTAGTGTATGATCTCCCCAAATGTAGAGTCTAAAACCACTGATCCATACAAGTTTAGAAGCCAATGAAGTCACCAGGGAATGGGAGTGTAAGGGAGAGGGAGGACTGTGGGGCACTTTGATTTAATAAGTACTAAGGTATAGTTAGGAATAAATAGATATTGATAATGTACTATATATTTTTCTAAAAGAAAAAAAAGTAAAGGATTTTGAATGTTTTCACAAGGAAGGAATGATAAATATTTGAAGAGATAGATGTGTTTACATTTATTGGATATTACAGATTGGATGTATGTATCAGAATAATGCATGATTCTATATAAATATGTATAATTTTTACTTGCAGGGCTGGCGCTGTGGTGCAGTGGGTTAAAGCACTGGCCTGAAGTACCAGCATCCCATATAGGCGTCAGTTCTAGTCCCGGCTGCTATTTTTCTGATCCAGCTCTCTGCTGTGACCTGGGAAAGCAGGGAAGGATGGCCCAAGTCCTTGGGCCCATGCACCCACATGGGAGACCCAGAAGAAGCTCCTGGCTCCTGGCTTCAGATTGGCGCAGCTCAGGTCATTGATGTCATCTTGGGAGTGAACCAGAGGATGGAAGACCTCTCTCTCTCTCTACCTCTCTATAACTCTGTCTTTTGAATAAATACAATAAATCTTTAAAAATATCTTTTAAAAAACTAATGAATTATTCAACAGGTTTGACGTCATGAACAAAAAAAAGCTAAAAAATGTTTACTTGCCAGTTAATTTTTTTAATTATACATATGAAGTGGCATATCAGTTAAGATGTATATCTGAGTACCATATCTGAGTACCAGAATTAAAGTCCTGGCTCTCCCCCAGTTCCAGCTCCCTGCTAATGAGGACCCTGGAGGCAGCATGTAATGGGCCAAGTAGTTGGATCCCTGCCATTCATATGTGAGATCTGATCTGAATTTTCAGCTCCTGGTTTCAGCCTGACCCAGTCCCCATTGAGTGAACTAGCCTATGGGGGCTCTCTGCTGCCATGTCTGTCTCTCTAGCTCTCTCTGTCCCTCCCAAGTAGTAAACAATGAGTAAGTTAAACAAAACTTTTTGAGCAGATTTATTTGACAGGCAGAATGGTCAGAACACTAGAGAGAGAGAGAGAGAGAGAGACAGAGAGAGAGAGAGAGAGAGAATCATCTTCCACCTGTTGGTTCACTCCCCAAATGGTCACAATAGCCAAGACAGCAAAGCCAAAGCCAGCAGCCAGAAGAAACTCCATCTGAGTCTCACAGACGGATGGAAGGGTCCTAAGTACTTGAGTTACTCTCTGCTGTTTCCCCAGATGCATTGGCAGGGAACTGGATGGGGAGAAGAGCAGCCAGGTCTGGAACTGGTGTTCTGAGGTGGGATTCTGGGCTCTACCCAATACGCCACAATGTGGCCCTTAGATAAAAATGTTTAAATATGTATATAAACTTTTATTAAAAAGTATCATCTGAACTTGGCTTTCCCTGTCCTGTCTCAATATTTCTCCAGCTAGAAGCAGGATCATTGCTCAAACGCACAGAGCCTTTGAAGGAATTATACAATGCTGCCTCCTTTGGGCAAAATAGTTAGCCAGTCATGCCTTCCTCCAGGCTGCCCCAGGCACAACTGAGCCAGGCTACCTCACTGAAGAAAACAGCCTTGGTTAGACTTCACGCATGACAGTGCTGGCTGATTAATCACTCTATTACTAACCCTGGTGGAAGAGACTCCTGAGTCACTGTAGACAATGCCCTCAAGTCAATATGCTTAATAGCAGCTCCATACCCAGTCTCAATTCTTCCCCAATATACCTGCATAAATCCTGTTCTTCCATTAGCATCCACCATACTTTATGAGAAAAATAGTTCACATTCCCTAGATCCAATCTATTACTAAGTTCCATCATTTTCATCTCCATTTCTAAATCACACTTCCTCCTAGCTCCTAGGGTTGCATAAACAAAGGTAACCATTTCCTAGTTTCTCACTGGCCTCCTTATTTGGATTCTTGATCCCCTAGGGTCTAATTGTTACCACAGAGCAGCTAGAGTTACGTTTATAAATCAAAACACATCACTCAGTTTGTTGGCCCTGAAGTGCTTCAAATAAGACGGTTTAAACAAACTTGAACCATCTAGCTGTGACCACTTCTGCCATTCTCGCCTTCACTGGCTACACTGATGTGACCTTTAGTCAAGGCTGCATTATAATGAGCTCTTTCTCACCTTGTTCTCTTCCAAGTTAAAGCATACAGATGAAACCATAGAATTTTAGCTACCAAATAGATTACAGGGACAGAGGATGACACTGCTTTTCTTCATAGTATGTTCCCTAGTTTTTATAGATTTGGGTATGTACCTGATGAAAGTCCTTGGATCTTAAGCTCCATGAAAGCAGATGCCCAGGTTTTTGTAAAGTACCTGGTATATGGAAAGTAGTCAGCTAGTGCTCACTGAGAAAATGAAGGAACTCGCTATAGTCTTAGAGTCTCAGTGATCTCATTTGTTTGCTCACTCTCATCTGTATGCCTCCACACAAGTCTGACAGATATGCTATTATGATAGGACCACTTTGTTGAATTATGAATTCGGTCATGGAATTATGAGCTCAATGATGAAGATTCCAAACCCAATGCAGCCTCAACCATCCAAAAATGCTGTATTATTCAGTATTCTAATATAGCAGAGTGTTCTTGCATGCAAATTGAAAGAAATGTGCTGTTAGGAGAAAGTGCATTGGAAAAACTCTAGTTAACTTGAACATGTTGGTCATATGTATTTGCCTACTCCATTCTAATCATTCTAATTATTCATACATATGCACACCATACATTAATAGGAGGATAAACACAGAAAACCCAGTGGAAATTTGGCTTAAAAAGGATACCTGACAATGGGGCCAACACTGTGGTGTAGCAGGTAAAACCACTGCCTGCAGTGCCAGCATCCCTTATGGGCACCGGTTTGAGTCCCGGCTGCTCCACTTCCAATCCAGCTCTCTGCTATGGCCTGGGAAAGCAGTAAAAGATGGCCCAAGTCCTTGGGCCCCTGCATCCCCCAGAAGCTCCAGGCTCCTGGCTTCAGATTGGTGCAGCTCTGGCTATTGTGGCCAACTGGGGAGTGAATCAGCAGATGGAAGATCTCTCTCTCTCTCTCTCTGCTTCTCCTTCTTTCTCTGTGTAACTTCTGACTTCAAATAAATAAATAAATAAATCTTTAAAATAAAAAGATACCTGACAATGCAATCTTCTCAACTAAATTTTTTCCCATAATACAGTGTGGGGCATGAGTACGGCCATGGTGCGGCCAGGCCAGGCCCGGGGGCTCCGTATGCGCGGGCACCCCCGCCCAAGCTGCGTGGGACGGAGCCACGTGGAGCCGAGCCCGTGAACCAACCCAAGCCAGGGCTCGAGGAGCCAGCCGACAGGTGTCCCGGGGATAGCAGCGCAGGGAGGGGCCCGCGTGCACGCACGTGGCCCCCGGACTGGGTGGCGCAAGGAGGGGCAAAGAAGATGGCGCACAGAGGAAGTAAGATGGGCGGGACTCAAGCTAATTGGCTACGCAACATCAGGGGAGGTAACAAGACTAGTATAGACATATGGCTAGTCCTATAGAAATTCCCCCGTAAAGTGACCTTTTAAGTGATTGGTTGGTTCTTAGTCCTGCCCCAATGACTCTGCAGTTTTGTGCTATAAAAGGTTTGGTTTCACATGGAATAAATGAGTCCTCGCTAGACTTGGCTCCCCGCTGCGTCTGATTGTCTCCGGGATCGGGAGGCTGGGGAACGGGCGAGCGGCGCACTCACCTTTCCTCGGACCCAGTCCATCCTTGTACGGGTGGACTCAGACCCTGCAATACAGGGCCTAAAATATCACTGTGATACCTTGAACATACTAGATACATGCAGTTATCTTACAAACAGAAACATTTTTTTATGATTAATAAAGTAAATAATATATTCCATTTATATGAAAATCATAAAGTATATAGGGTGAGAAATGACAGAAAAATGTTGTACAGACTCTTACTTTTAAGAATCACAGCTTTCCTATGTGACTGGGTTGAAAGCATTGTGTTTAAGAAGTCTTGCTTTGCTTTAAAACTCATATGGTATGAATAGCATATTGAGTTGTAGACTTTTATTGTAAATTTAACTTGTTTTTGGACCATCAGAGCAAAGCAGCTTTGAACTTCATCAAAGTCACTTATGTTCAAAGATGAAATGTGTGTTTTTAGTCATACTGTGTAGTTATGAAAAAACTCACAGCAAACTAGGCTCCTACTAATTATAACACAACTATTTTAGCTAATTAGTCTTCAGTAACTTTTTAGATAGAGCCAGCCACCCTGGAGTCCTTGCTTAAATTTTTTTCATTTGTTTAATCTTTCATCAAACTTCTTTTTCCAAGTCTCAATGTGCTTTTAAATATTATAATCTAAGAAAAGTGAATAAAGCATAATCTCTTCTGCTAATAGAAGAAGGGAAAACCTTTGTAGGGGCAGGCAATATGGTCAATTTCTGCTTTACATAAAGAAATTGAAAAATGGATTTAGCAGCAAAAAAAACGGTTGGGAGAGAAGGGAAAAAGCAATTCTGGGCTTAGTAGATGCTGTCTTACTCATCTTGTTAAGAGAGGGAGGTAGGTTATTTCATTATCGAATATAATCCTTCAATTTCATAGCATATGTTCTCTCAATACTTAGTCCAGGGATAGGTACCTGGTGGCCTTCAGACTTTATTTTATTTGATGCAAACAGGTTTTGGTTGGCACATATACTGGTTTTATAAAATTTAAATTAATCTCCAACACTTAGAAAGCCAAGACATTTCACGTAAAGAATAAATCCCGGTTTACCTTGAGAAGTGATTAGCTTTAGTAACACTGCTTCTGCATTTTCTCATTCATTATTTCATTCATTGAACAGACACTGGATGAGCATCTACCAAATTCCAGGCACTCTGCCAGATTCTAGGAACCTGTGAACAGCAAGACTTTCAATCTAGCAAGGGAGAGAAGAGTAAACAAATAAAAGGATGTGGGAATGTCAAGCAATGGTCAGGCTATGAAGAGAATCCAGAGGATGGGAATCAGTTTTTGGAAGCAAGTGGCGTGTTGACCTGTATGAAGTGAGAGAGCACTGCAGGTCAGGGGCAAGTCCCTAAAGCCAGGGCATTCTTAGCACCACAAAGACAGGCAAGCTCTGTGCAAAGAGTGTGGAAGCTTCAGGAAATCACATAGGGGACACAGGACAGAGGGTTGGGAGCCAAGGCGATGAATGAAATGCATTCTTATTCTTATGAGGCACCATTAAAGGTTTAGAAGGAATGATCTGTTCAGCATGAAATTAAAGGAATCATTCCAATTGTTGGGTGGAGACTAGAAAATTATACTGCTGAAGGTAATGCTAAAAATAGAGATGAATTAGAAGGCTAAGAGATGAATACTCTAGCAGCTCAGACAGAGGTGAGCCTGTCTTCCATTCAAGAGGCAGTAGTGGAAGGAATGTGAGGTGGTCAGATTCTGGGTATATTCTGAATATAAGAAGCAGTAAGATTTATTGATAAATAGATGTGGAGTACAAGAGAAAGACAGGGATAAAGGATGACTCTGAAGTTTGGCCTGGAACAAGACAACATCATCCTACCAAGGTGAAGAACACTAGACAAGAGGAAGATCAAGATTACAGTTTGTAAACATAAGCTGGATGTGTACTGATATCCTGACATGTAGAACCGGTACATGGTTATTTGAGAAGGGCATTCAAGGGAGAGGAAAAGCCCAACAGTATGAATTTATGAATAATTAGATGATAAAAATATAGGGAGGTGAGTAATAGATGCCTCCTTTGGGAAGTGCACAGACCCACTCCACTACAGACCCTACTACTCTGCCTACACAAAGTTTGTTCCACAAATATCATCTTTCTAAGTAACAGAGGTGGATAAAAATACATGGATGCTCAAGAAATGGAAGAATTCTAGCTCCAATTGCCTATATTTGTTGGTTAAAATACAATACAATTAAATCTTAAGTGCACAGCTGAGAGAGAGACAGAGAGAGAGAGAGAGAGAAGATGCAATACAGACTCATACATTTCAGAGCTTATTCTGTGGTTTCTGGGCAGTACAATGAGGCTGTGCAGAATGACAGCAGTAGCTTGGTAACCTTGAGCTTAGGTTGAATTGCCCATGTGGAAGCAGGAGATAAGGTCTTGGTTCCAGGAACAGGCCATTTGTAAATAAGACCTTCTGCATATATCTTGCATCCTGGAAGGCTGCACTGCTGGTGAAAGCCAGCACAGGCCCAGGGAAAGGACATAGAGTGGGTTTGTCCTTTTGTTTCTCACTGGAATAAGGCTGTGATAGGATTAGCAAGATCAGTGGAAATGGATGGTATATCCGCCATGAACTCAATCTGCTAGGTCTGTATCTCCAACAGCTTGGAGTTTTATATTTACTTAATATATAGTCAATTCTTGTCTATGGATTTCATGCCTGACAGTTTCCCTATTCATTAAAATTCATCTGTGACCTCAGAATCAATACTGGTAGCACTTTTTACGCCATTCCCCGTGTACATAGTGATGAAAACTGAGGGTCTCCTGATGGCATGTTCCCAGCTGAGCAAAATGATGCCTGTCTTGTTTCAGATCTCATGCTGTATGAAAGTGTCCTTTCCGCCATACACATAGTGCCAACTTTTTCATGTATTTCTGCTTTCTATGGGCGATTTCTCTGTTTACAATGGCTCCCAAGTGTGATGCTGAAGTGCTATCTAGTCTTGCTCCACACAAGAAGGCCGTGGTGTGTGCTATGGAGAAAAATGCAGGTGCTAAATAAGCTTCATACAGGCCAGAGTTACTGTGCAGCTGGCTGGGAGGTCAATGTTTATGAATCATAATATATAGGTGTCTCTAAACAGAAACACACATAAAACACAGTCCTGTACTATTTGGTTGATGAAATGTTGTGAGGTTCACAGAAACTGCATCTCATATTTCCCGCAATAGCATTGGTTCAGTATTCATTAATTCAGGATTAGTGGTGACTTCTTAGATCATAACTACCATGAATAATGAAAATCAATGGTATGTGACAAGTGACACCCAACCAAGATACTAACATAACATGGGTCTGCAGTTGGTTATATACCTGAGGTTCTCGGCAGCAGCTATAACAGTGGCTGGGTAGAGATAATTCTGTATCCCAGGCTTACAAGTCTCTAAGGTTAGCACAGGTAAGCACAGGTAAGCGGGAACTCTGCTAAAGACCAAATTCACATCAACAGCCAAAACAGACATAAAACATTCATTCCAAAGGAGAGCAGGCAGCAAATCTGCAAATCAGGTAAACACTTGCAACATCCTATGCTAATAGAATAAAACTAAAGAGAAGGGGATCAAACATTAAGAAACCAAAGGAATACTCTCCTTAAAGGACAGGGACAAATGAAAAAGAACCAGTTAAAATGTCTAGACATGAAAGAGATAATCTCTGAAAATTCAAATGACAGTTTAAAAACAAATGTGGGAAAGTTAATTAACAAAGCACAGGCTATAACTTAGAAGGTAACTCTGAAGAGTGAAAAAAGATGCAGCATGGAAAACAGGGGAAGTTCAAAGAAAGAAGGAAAGACAGGTTAAAAGAAAGGAAAGGGACAATAAGAAAACTCAAAATATATTTATTCAACAGAAACACCAGGACGACTAGAACAGGCACATGGAAAAAGCAAAAGAAAAACTAAGTGCTCAAAAATATCCAGATTTCCCATTAAGTACATATGTCAAGAACCACACACCAGAATCACATAAAAATGACAGTCTCTTTCTCTTATAGAGTATGTAATACAATCTAGGCACTTTTCCAGGAGCTTGGCATTTAGTAGTTCATTTAATCTTCAAACCTAATGAGATAAATTCAGTTATTCTGGGTTTATAAAGCACCCAAGTTATACAGCAATTCAGAATCTGTCCAAAAACACATGGCTGGTGAGTAGTGGAAGCTGGATACAAACTCAGAATGTCTGCATCTGATGTCTGTGCTTTTGACACTACACTTTATTGAAAGTAGCTTCTGATGAATAAGGGTAAACTAAATACCCTTTCAGATGAAAGAGGAAAACATAAAAAACAAAACAGTGCTGAGCACCAAAAGGAATTCAATGGAAGGATTTCTAAAAGATGCGATTCTCCAAGAATGAAAATGACCCCAGGTACAAGAGGAAATGCTGACCAAAGAGAAGAGTAAACATAAGAGAGAATCCAAACGTGAAACATCAAGAAGGATCTATGGAAAAAGGCCCACACGTCTAATTTCTCTCTTCCCAGTGAAAAATCTCCCAAACTGGGACTTATTTGCTCTGAGAGATATTTTATGAAGGTATAAACCCACGAGATAGGACAATAAAAGAAAAGAGTACACATTTGGACATAGGAAAACAAATGTGATGGTGCTAAAGGGTTTGGCGTAATGGAGAAAAATGACTCCTAAGCTCACAGTGAAGAAAGCTTCACAGTGATCTATGAACGGGCAGCATCCTCAGTGGCACAGCACTGGAAGGAACGGAGGGAGTGATACACACACGCAGAGTGTTAAACAGCACCTACCCGTCCAGAGTCCCGTCCCACCCGCACCGCCTTGTGGGTGCCACATTCCACACAGGAAGAGCGAAGTTTTATTCTCAGAAGAAGGGGGAACAGAGCAGGCCCAGACTCGAGGTGACCAGGTGCACTGTGTGAAGGACCTTGTAGGGCCTTGTGAGCAAACGTGAGCTAAATGCAGATGCTCTTCTTCAAGACAGCTGCTGGAGGCCCTTAAAGAAGAAAACTGGAATCCGACCTTCTCCAAAGGGAAGGGCTAAACATTAGCTGAGACCCATCAAAATGAGCCAGAGAACACTGAACCTCACAACGACACTCTGCTCATGCCCTTCGAGATTTTCATTAGCTTTTAGCTTCCCAGCCTGAAGTGTGAACCAACAACCAAATATTACCAAGTATATGACAAAAAAACTCATTTGAAAGACAGAAGCAAATTAATTCAACACATAAATAAATCCACTTTGAAAAAAAAAACAGTGTTTGTATGGGGAAAGAAAATGTAAATGCAAAAGTTATCATTCATATCTTCATGTGGAAATGAGATGGAGTAAGACGTAAATCGTAAAACCATTTCAGCAGGTATTAAAACTCAGCAGGAGTGTTCAAAGACAGGGCTGTAGTAGGCTACCAAGAGGCAGAGATAAAGGCCAAAGAGAAGGACATGAAACAGAATGGAGCGGTGGGGGAGGACAGGGTTAACAGGATACGTCCAATCTGGGTGGTTGGAGATCAAGTACTGACAGATGTGAAATAGAAGACAGAAAAAAACAGAATCAGAAATTAGAGGACTCATGTTTTGAAAGTATACAGAAGCAGAGAGTACACAGGATGGCCGCTCAAATTTAACCCATCACAGATCAAGTCACAGTGAAACTCCGTAAGACAAGGGACAGAGAGAAGACATTAAAAGCGTCCCTAGAGAATAGCAGACCTTTCTATAGTGACACCGAGGATGGCATCAGACTTCTCCACAACCCTGCAAGCTGCTACCAGGAGAACCAGCTCCATCATGTTCTACAGGAACAAGACTCCTAACTGAGTATGCACACAGGATCAGCTCTCTTGCTTCCATGCACCAGAATCATAACGTTAGGGCATATGATCCACCACAATCACAGATGTCATTCATCCCTTCTTAGGATGCTTGAGGACACAGTGCTCTAAACAATGAACACTTTGTATGAGGAAGATGCGGATATGGTGGTACCCACGGCAGAGATTTGGAGGGAATGCCATTGTGATGCTGAGTGGCGAAACCAGGAATGGCATCTTCAAAGAATACCAATCTACACTGCAGCACTGACAAAGCCTCCAGCCACATAATTCCCACAGAAGCTTCACCTCAGAGCCAATCTGCTGCATCTGAGCATCAGAAAACTGGACGAAATTTTAGATGACTTACATATAAGACCACAGATAATTAAGAAGTAAACAAATACATATAAATAAGAGTACTAACTCTGGAAAAAAGTTATAGTCATAAAAGTGAAAATAATCAGAACTAGAGTTTGCCATACAACTCACCTTGGAACACAGTTTACATAGTTAGAATCTTCTAAACACTGAATATTGAACTAACAAATGATGTACCCATAGACATTTTCAATTATCAACCAGCTCCATTCTCCTTCTCAGTCCACAGTGTCAGACAGGGGCAGGCTCAAATGTCCCTTCTCTACGGGAGTTTGAATTGGGGCTGGGCTGGGACACAGCCTGACTTGTAACCATTAGGATTCTAGCCAGTCAAATATAGTCAGTGGAATATAATGTTCAATTGACTGCTTTTAATTTTGGCTTTTTTTTTTTTAACAATTACAACTTTCAAAAGGCTGTTTTTCTTACACCTCATAATGATGCACCCTCACAAGGCCAGGAGTAATGCTACAAATAAAACAGGCAAGAAGTGGCAATGTATGCAAATTATTCAGAAAACTGAAGTAAATATCAAAATAGTGAAGAAGTTGAAATAGTCTATTGCAGAGAAGGAGACGGAAAGAGGATATAGACAAAAGCCTGGTGTTTTCTTTAAGAATAAAAAAATGTAGAAGTTCGTACTTGCTCATATTATTTTGGCTATGAAAGAAAAAAGCAGAAAATAAAAGCAACATGAGCAATAACGTCGAATTCATAGGGCTGCAAAGTTAAAAATATTGTACAACAATAACGGGATTCTGGAGGTGGCATATATAGTTCAGCATACTGTAAACTTGTTTTTGAATAATTATTTTTTTATTAAACATACATCTTACAATTTCTAGGGCAATTTATGTTAGACAGAATGCATAACCACCAATGTTTTATAGGGGTAAAGAAATTCTTACCAATCCAAATGAAGGGAAGAAAGGAGAAAACATAAATTTAAAAAAATGAGTATGACTACAGCAATACTGATATAGTTACATCTAAACTACAAGGGAGAATGCTCTGTTAAAGACCATGATGTGTGTTTTGCCTAGAAGTTAAGGCACCATTTACCACATCCCATGTTGGAATGTCTGGGTTCAAGTGCCAGCAGCTCTCCTGACTCCAGCTTCCTCTACCGTGCACCATCAGAGGCAGCAGGTGATGGCTCAAGTCCTTGGGTCCCTGCTGCCCACATGGGAGACTTGCATTGAGTTCCCTGCTGTTGGCTTCAGCATTACCCAGCCCTGGCCACTGCAGGCATTCTGCAGGCATTTAGGGAGTGAGGAGTTAACCAGCAGATGGGAGTTTCTTTCTCTTTCTCTGTCTCTCTCTCTCTCTGTCTCTCCATCTCTCTGTCTCTTTCTATCTCTCCCCTCCTCATCCTCTCCTCCTCTTCTCCCCCCCCCCCCCCGCTTCTGCCTCTAAAATAATTTTTAAAATAAGTAAATAAATGAACAACCAGTGTTGCAGGGTAGTTGGTAAAGCCACCACTTGTAATGCTGGCATCCCACATGGGCACCCATTTGTGTCCTGGCTGCTCTACTTCTGATCCAGCTCCCTGCTAATGGCCTGGGAAAAACCAGCGGAAGAGAGCCCAAGCACTTGGGAACAACAATATGGGCAAAAGTAAAATGAGGGAAATAAGAGATTCAAAATGAAGAAACAAAAATGAATCCGCGGCAGCCATTGGAGGGTGAACCAACGGCAAAGGAAGACCTTTCTCTCTGTCTCTCTCTCTCTCTCACTGTCCACTCTGCCTGTCAAAAAAAAAAATTAAAAAAAATGAATCCAAAGACTCAAAAATGAAGAGTGATAATCAAGTTCTAACAAATTTGATTTAAAAAGAGTATCAGAAATATTTATAATGAAATAGGGAATGTATGTCCAGATAAATTTGAAATGAGAAAAGTAAGTGTTTAAATTTTATTTATTTATATTCATTTTGTATTTGAAAGGCTGAGACAACTTATTGCCAACACATCAGGAAAAAAAATAAAATATATGTAATTCTAAGAATAAAATACAACTTATCACAGAAAGACAGTATGATGAATCCTATAACTGCTGATTACATTCAATCAATAATTAAAATATTTCCTCAAAGGAAACTCTTAGTGTAGGGTTAATCTTATGAGCATAAAATTAACAGACAACTGACCTTTGTCAAAAATAAGAATGAGAACGGGAGAGGGAGGAGGAAGAAGGGTGGGGGTATGGGTGGGAGGGAGGTAGGGGGCAAGAAGCACTATGTTCCCAAATTTGTATTTATTAAATGCATGAAGTTTGTCATCCTTAAATAAAACTTAAAAATATGTAACAACTAAAAAAAGGAAATAAATCTTAAAAAATAAGGAAACTTCAGGCTACTCAGATACCAAAGTCAGAAAAGGATAGTATGGGAAGAGAACAATAAAATAGTCAAGGAGTCATATGAATATATGGAAACAAAACCCAATAAATTCACAAGCATGAATGCCTATTGAGAAGGGTGAGGGAGAGAAGAGAAGTCATGGGGTAAGTTACCAGGAGGGTTACCCATCTTAGGATATTTGCAGTCATGTAAGAAGTGGTGCCTACACAGACATTCCTTATACTTTTCACCATACCATTTGCCCATCTGATGTAATTCATGGCTCAAAAGTGGTTAAAATAAAAACACTTTAATTGTGAATTAGGATTTAAGAATGAGATAGTTAAAAGTAATTATTACCAAAGCAAGCAAATTTGGGTCATTGAACTTTCTGTAGCTGTAATTAGGCAACTGATAAAAACATCTTCAAATATATTAATAGGGCCCAGCGCTGTGGTACAGTGGGTTTATGCCCAGGCCTGAAGCGCCAGCATCCCATATGGGCCCCCATTTGAGACCCGGCTGCTCCACTTTCGATCCAGCACTCTCCTGTGGCCTGAAAATGCAGTAGAAGATGGCCCACATCCTCGGGCCCCTGCACCCGAGTGGGAGATCCTGAAGAAGTTCCTGGCTCCTGGCTTCGGATCCGCGCAGCTCTGGCTGTTGTAGCCAATTAGGGAGTGAACCATTGGATGGAAGACCTCTCTCTCTCTGCTTCTCTCTCTCTGTCTCTCTCTCTCTCTCTCTGTGCCTCTCCTCTCTGTAACTCTGACTTTCAAATAAATAAATAAATCTTTTTAAAAAATATTAATATACTAAATAAGCACCAAAACTTACATGCAAATAACTTAATGTTAAATGGTGGAGCAAACGTTTACAGCTCAAGTATTACATCATCTTGTGTATTTTTTTCCCAACTTTGGAGCCTGTGACTATCCCAGAAAGAATCTATTAAGAGGCACTGGAAATGTCTACAGAAGGCAGCATTCTTTGGTAAAGGGCCTTTTTACTTTCATTTTATTACAACACTACTTTCAAGAAACCTGAAAATTAAGACAAATTTCTTTACATTTTCACTAGTGTTAAAAGTGGTGGGTTGACCCTACTTTGATTTATACATTTATATATAAAATACAAAGTAGTACTTTCTCCATGGCTATTGGAAATGAAGTATTCTTAGGCATGCAAACAAAAACAGTCAAGAGAGAAGGCATAGCTATACTGAAAAATCAGAGAGAACATTTTCAGTGACAATTCTTAGCCATCTTTGTGCCTCTAGGAAATATAATGATTCCTTCGAACTGGAGTCATGAGCATCCTCTCAAAATAAGGGTCCCTATCCTGATCCTTTCTTTCCATATTAAATTCCTTCAAAGTTACCAAGCGAAAGCCATGTTTAATAATTATTAAATATATTCTACTCTTGCTAATTTCTTTGGTTTCATCAAAAAGAAATCAATATCTCAACATAAGAATAAAAAAAAAACATTTGGGGGCAGGTGCTTGGTGCAGCAATTAAGATCCCACTTGGCCTGCCCATATCTCATTTAGGGTTCCAATCCCTGAGCCCCAGAACCAACTCTGATTCTGATTCCAGCTTCCTGCTAATGTACACTCTGAGAGGCAACAGGTGATGGGTCAAATGCTCAGGTCCCTGCCACCCACATGAGAAACCCAGATTGAGTTCTTGGTTCCCAGCTGTCCCAAGCCTTTGGGAAATGAACCAGCATATGGAAAATCCGTCTTTCTGCATCTGAAAGAAAATCTCCATTAGCCTCTTTCAGTCTTTCTCTGTACCTATCTCTGCCTTTCAAATAAATTTAAAAGATATGAAAAAAAATCTGTATCTTTCCAGTCCAACATGAAATCAGGCTAAGAATGTTCAATGTTGCCTCTTGAAATTTCTAAATAAAACACTTAGGACACTTAGGAAAACACCAAAAAAAAGTAAATAAAACACCATAAAACCAAATTATCTTACTGTACACTAGCACTGCTAAGCAACCTAATGCTCAGTATAGGAAGAATCAAAACTTACAAAGCAGATGAAGACAGACTGAGGTTTTAAAATCAAGGGAATAAATGGTGATTTTGAGTTTTTGTTTAATGAGAAGTAAATCACAATAAAGATAGGAAAATATCTTGTACTTCCATAGCCACAACTCTCTTGATACTCTTGATAGGGTACACACTAAATCAGATACTCAAAGATGGTATTAAGCAAAGAAAATGACTTTTGCTGGGAGAGGGATCCACCATGGGCCCTACGCTGCCTAGCAACTATTCCTGGCTGTGCCAAGAACATGAAGCCCAACGGCTCTTTATGGGCCCGTTTCTGGTGTGAGATGCATTCGCAGGGAGCAGCCTCCTGGGATAAAGTCATGTCTCCCTTGAAGACAGAAGACCAGGCTTCCTTACTGTTTAATCTAAGAGACACAGCACCTCCAGTCTTGGCGCTCCTCGGCGTTGGCTACAGCATCATTCTACTCATATCCATCTCCCTGTGGGACTTGGGCCAAGGGGAATTGAATCAAACATGCTCACACTCTTGCTGCTGGCTGTTCTTAGAGTCATAAAGAGTGAAATCCCACTGCTGACCCAACAATGGTGTCCCACTCTGCTTATAAAGCACTGGCCAGGAACAAGGGGGGTAGTCTAGAAGAGCTGCAAAATAAGTTTGGAAGCATTTTCCATACAATACTCTCCAGAAGGGGCTGGTTAAGGAAAACCATGTAATGTAATGACACTGCTGCCCATAGTACAGGGTAGGAAGAATCTGTCGCAGCAAAGGATCACTACATGAAAGGAGTGACATTTTTGCTAAAAGACACCTGGAAACAGGGAATGAGTCTGGGAACTGCATCTCTTCCTATAGATCAGAGGAGACACTGATAGTTGCACAAAACAAAGCAAGAAGGGCCAGGGCAGTCCACCACCACCATCTGTTGTCAAATGCCAAGTTTGGGCACAATTCATTTTGGAACCTATTGAAAATGTGTCAGGATAAAAATGGAAACACCAAATGAAAGTAGTGGAGGGAAGCCTGCCTCTGAGATGGAAAATAACATTTCAGAAAACTGACTGTATCTTCAAAAGATTCATAGGAACGAACAGGCTAAGATGAAGCGAATTTCAAGAAATACCATACAAACACACACGGAATCCAATAAATAGTCAGTGTCTTTGTAAAATATTAATACATAACATAAAACTAAAAGAGAAATTCCCCTGAATTATATATGATATTGTCTACATATTTTAAGGTACAAGCAAAGTAAATTACAATATATCTAAACTTAGCAATTTGCTGGAGATATTTAAAATCTAAACTAGAAAGGAAAAGGGGAAAAATCTCCAATATACAACCAAGTGAATCCCAAAATACAGGGGTAGTGGAGAACTCCCAGGAAGCAGAATTTAGTTTCATCACAGACTTAATTTCAGCAGCACTAACATTAGGAGACAACATAGCAAAGCACTCACAGTTCTCTGCAGACAGTTTCGAGACTCGAAATGTACACTAACCAGAAGCATTTGTATACTTGAACCAATATAATGACATTCTATAAATGCAACCATACAAAATAGGTTGCACTCTCACAATGCAACATATCACATGCTAAAAATGTTTTAAAATAAACTGAAAAATTAACAACAACAAAAAGAACAGGAAGAGGTCGGTACCTGATGTGAAAGCCAGGTAAAATACAGATACACCCCAGTTTTAGCAACATTTTGGCCAAAAAGTATATTCACATACTCAACTTTCCATGAGGAGAAAAATTTACACATATTTATATATATGTGTCTACGTATACATATATTTACTGCATATCAACATATATGCATTAATACATAATTTATATATATAATATGCATATTAAAATGCCACCATAACAACTTAAATGAATAAGTTTGGAAATAATATCAAAAACGGCAAGGTGTTCACAGGGGGAAAAAGGAACTAAATTCACTGCCTAAACTAGATGGACTCGCTAGTGCCGCAGCTCACTAGGCTAATCCTCAACCTGCAGCGCTGGCACCCCTGGTTCTAGTCCTGGTTGGGGCGCTGGATTCTGTCCCGGTCACTCCTCTTCCAGTCCAGCTCTCTGATGTGGCCTGGGAAGGCAGTGGAGATGGTCCAAGTGCTTGGGCCCTGCACCCGCATGGGAGACCAAGAGGAAGCACCTGGCTCCTGGCTTTGGATCGGCATAGGGCACCGGCTGTAGCGGCCACTTGAGGGGTGAACCATCGGAAAAGGGAGACCTTTCTCTCTGTCTCTCTTTCTCTCACAGTCTAACTCTACCTGTCTAAAAAAAGAAAAAGATGGACTCTGAAAAAATAATTTCAAATTCTACTTGAGAAATATATAAAAAGTGCTTTAGTAAAACTATGGGAATTAATTGTGTCATGTAAACATACAGCTTCCAAAATACCCAAAGAAAGCACAAGCAAAAAAAATACTACGCATACAGCGTGAAAAAGAGAGAAAACAGAAAAAGATCAAGTAAATAGGAAAGCAGAACATGAAGAAAACAAAGGAAGGAGCAAAGTCAACCGCTGCCCTTGGAAAAATAAAAAATAAATAAGCTCTGCATTAATGACACACCACTAATTTAATAAGAGTTTGTGAAGAGGGGCTGGCGCTGTGGCACATTGGGTTAACACCCTGGCCTGAAGTACCAGCATCCCATATCGGCACCAGTTCTAGTCCCGGCTGCTCTACTTTTGATCCAGCTCTCTGCTATGGCCTGGGAAAGCATTAAAAGATGGCCCACATCCTTGGGCCCCTGCACCTGTGTGGGAGACCTAGAAAAAGCTTCTGGCTCCCGGCTCCTAGCTTCAGATCTGCCCAGCTCCGGCCGTTGCGGCCAACTGGGAAGTGACCAGCGGATGGAAGACCTCAATCTCTCTCTCTCTCTCTCTCTCTCTCTCTTTCTGCCTCTCTTCTCTCTGTGTAACTCTGATTTTCATTTAAATAAATAAATCTTTTTAAAAAAGAGTTTATGAGGGAGCAGAGACAGAATCCTACCACATCATAAGAACATACACACTGCAAATACTGAATTCGTGAGGTATCAAGAGCTAAGAAGACTCTTAGAACCAAGGACCCAAAGCATGCTTATACACAAAATGCACAACAAAAACAAAGGGACAGAGGGTAACAGAAAGAAACTAAAGCAGAAAATAGGCAAAGGTAAAAGCTAAATTGGGCTCTGGTTCCAATCCCAAATGCCCTGGAGAAAGAATGTGATTCTTTCTGGGCATGTGCTCACCCAGGTCCAATTACCCAGACAAACACGGCTCCCGGGCCCTGGCGTCAGCAGAGGCTGCGCTGAAGGTCATCTGTTAGGTACAACACCCCAAGGAGGTCAACACTCTGTTGCCACGTGTGTTACCTTCTTCTTCTCCTCACTGTGTTTCTTTTTCAATACTTTCATGTTTGTCAGATGTAATTCTCTAATTTAAATGTTCTTTAAGAGCAAAGACCATGTCTGACAATTCTTTTACATTCTTTTCAGTTCCAGCTCAGTGCAAAGCACAGAATAGCTACTTAATAAAAATACCCTTAACTGGTTCTTTGTCAGTAAATAGAAACCTTACACAACAGTAAAATAGCACACACCCACATGCATGTATGCACTTTTAAAATTTCTGGTTTGTTCATTATACACAGGTCCAAAAATCATATTGAATTGTTTTCTAAACATACTTATCAAATTAATAAAATCCATGTATTTTTCTGAAATAAAAAAATGACAAAACAAGTGATATGTTTTAAAATGCTGATTTTGCTACAGGTATGAACATAAACTTACACGCAAACTGGAGTTTAGCTTCTCTGCTGACAATTGTTCCAAGCGAGTTTGTTGCAAAGCACTGGTAGCTTCCTGTATCCCAGTTTCTGTTGGGGTTAATAACCACAAGATTTCCTCCATTCAGCTTATAACGATGTTCCATACTCATATCAATATCACTTCCATTCAGCTGCCATCTGTAAAACAAATGTCAAAGTTTTTCCCATTCTGAGTATGTGTAAATTTAAAGAATACAGGAGAAGGGTCCAGCTGGGCTCAGCAATTAAGATACTGCTTGGTACCTTGTGTCCCACATCAGAGAGCCTGGATTTGAGTCCTGGCTCCACTTCCAATTCCAGCTTCCCGCTACTGGAAGGTCATGACCTTCCTGCCAGGGAGGTCATGGCTCAGGTATTTGGGTCCCTGCCACCCACATGGGAGTCCCACATAGACTTCCTAGTGCCTGGCCCAGCCTCTGCTGTTGCAGGCTTTTGTGGAGCAGATCAGTGGCTGAGGCTCACTCTCTTCCTTTCTGCCTTATAAATAAACTTTTAAAGTATAATTGTTTAAAAATACAAGATAAGTAAGACAACATAATCTCTTATAAATGAAAGGAGATGTATGTATGTATATATATATTATTCAAACAGTTCCATAAATGAAAGATAAAATGTGCCCGCATATTCATCCAAAAAAATGTTAAAGTACGGAAGAAAGTACAACAGAGGAGCATCTAGAAGTTAAAGATCATTAAAGACTTTCTGAAGAGGCGCAAATAATTTTGTTTGTTCACCAAGGGAAAAATTAGGCTATGCCTGCACAGCCAAAGATGAAGGCGAAAGTTGAGGTAATTATCTCAGATACTTTAGGCCAATCTCACGCTGACGATGAAGAGGGAAAGAGTGCATTTCTGTGATTTATCCAGACTGACTGGGCACATTTAATAAATTAATTGGATAAGTGCTCAACTATCCATTTCAATTTGTCTGGGTAAATATCTGTCCCTGAGGCATTCTGCACTTTTCAGAGCAATCACAGTGCTATTTACAAAATGGTACACTGTGGTACAGGGCTCTAACCACCACCTAGGGGGTCTGAAAAAGTCAGGGCAGTAACCCTAGAGCCATATTTAACCATGGGAAGCCAGAAGAAAAAAAGAACAAAGAAGCTGGCTTTTCAAGTTAAAAAACAAAAGTTTTTAAACAGTCAGTACGCTTGACACATCAAAGTAGACTTACTCTTTTTTATTTTAAAGGCGAGATTTCATTTAAGTTTTATTACTTTGAAAGGAAGAAAAAGAGAGAGAAAGAGAGACAACACACAGAAAGAGAAGAGTGAACTCCAATCCACGCTATACTCCCATTAATGACAACAGCTGGGGATGCGAATGGTCAAAGCCAGGAGCCTGGAAGTCAATCCGTGTCTCTCACAGAGTGGCAGAGACCCAACTACTGAGGCATCACATGCTACCTCCCAGGGCACAAGCCTGAAGAAACTGGAATCAGAGCAGAGCTGGGACGCAAACCCACTCATTCTAATACGTGGCAATGGTGTCACATGAGATAGTTTAACCACTATGTCCTATGCCCACTTCTAGATTTAAAACTCACTCCAATCCTACAATCTCTAAATGAAAGCATTCACTTCCTAAGCAACCAAATACTCAAAACAAAGTCATTCTTTCGTGAGTTCTGTGCATTTATAACATGATAACAATGATCATCTCAATTGCTCATGACAAGGATTTTGAGAAAATTAACATACTGTCCACTTTACAGATGAAGACTTTGATAAACCAGCTGTGTGAGTTGTGAACTGTCCCCAACTATTAATTGGTGGACCAGGAGTACACCCATTTGAATTCTAACTCAGAGTTCTCCATTAATGCCATGGTCCATCTAAAAATTCTTATGAATATGTAAAATATGTAGCCTGTACATATTATATAATGGAAAGCATATAAAAAGATAAAAACAATATCTTAAATGCAAGTGCATGAAGTTAAGTGGAACATTATACAACTGTAAAAATGGATGCACTCAACAGAAATCTCTTAAAAATGGTAAATAAAAAACAAATTTAAAAATTAGTTTGGTGCCATTTTATGAAATTTTAAAATACAGAAAGTAATTTTAAGTATGTAGTGAATGTATTTTGAAACATATGGATAAGTTCCTATGGAGAGAAGGTGGATATGTTTATGGAGACCACACTGGAAAATGTATCATTTTTTTGTTTGATTTCTTAAACTAAGAAGAGACTATCTGAATATTCATGATTACACTTAATTGTATGTCTATAATATTTTCTATATCTGAGATACTGCATAATAAAACCGTAATGATTGGGGTATACTGTATAGGAAATAGGTAAGCTCATAAGTTTAGTCTCTACTGCTCAAAGTAGTACTTCTTTGCTCCTTTTTAAAATCAAGCATCTTCCATCTTTCTTCTTTTATCACATATAAGTTTCCCAAGTCTAAAACAACATTTCTAATGAGAGAGGGAAATGCAGTTCAGAAGAAAACATGAGGCCCTCTTGTCTTCTGAACTTAGAAGAACGGAATTAGAAAGAAATACAAAAATCTGTAACTTCTTTCTCATTTGTGACAGATTGCTGCTGTAGGTTTATGCTTGGTTTGCTCTTTTCCAGGGAAAGCCATTTGGATGAACATCTTGGGTCATTTTTTCCTATTCTGACTTTGATTCTGCAGTAAGAGTTTTAAAGTTGAACCATGAGGACTTACCAGCCGTCCCACATGTTATTTATGCGAAAGGTCTAGAGTTATGGAAACTCAGGGAACTGAAACAAAGGAAAACTGCTCACCCAGGCTCCGTCTGAATACACTGCACTGTTGATGCCCAACAGGGTCTACAGATCTGAAAACTTACTACAGATGCAGAATCCGGCCCTATCCCACATCTCCTGAATCCGAATATCTTAATGAGATCTCGAAGGATTGAGAAGAACTGATCTGAACAAGCAATCATGGACTGCCTACCGTAGACACGCGCAGAAACTACGCCTCTTCATTCAGCCCATCTCACATTCAGCAACTCATTTAAACAGCCCTCCCTCTCTCTTCTCCTTCTTCCCCTTAGCCAGAGAAAAAGCATTTGTCAGGTACCTACATGTCAGGCAGTATTCTAGATCCCAGGCTTCATGAAGCTTGTGTATTTGAAGAGTTTTCCCCCAACCTGGTTTCCTAGCTCCTGGCTCTCCTTTGCCTACTCCCCAGGCCCCAGCCCGGTCTTTCATGTAACAGCAATAATGAAAACACACGGGATTCAGAAGCAAGTGTTCATGGGTTTATTATCTGGACTTATGCTCGCGGGCTTTATGATCTCAGGCAAATTGCTTCATTCCCCTGAAGCTAAGTATTAACATATAAAGAGAAGAAGATGCCATCTTTCCCACACAGCTGTTGTACAGATTTATTTAGATAAAGAATGCAAAGCTCCCAGCTCAGTGCCTCTAAGGTGGGCATTTGACAAATGGGTGGATGCTCCTGTTAAGGTGGGAAGTGGCTCCAGCAAGGGCTGCAAACCCGTGTTGTCCCCTCTGCTTGGCTTTTATTCCATTCTCATCAAGCACCTGTTGGTTATATGCCGCCCGCTGGAAGCAATGCTTTTGGTGACCTCCTCTCGTGTGGAACACACTGTACCATGCGCATACGGTTTGTTTGCATTTGTACCTGCCCTGAGAAGTCAGCAAAAACGTGGGATGAGACACATGCTGCCCTTGACCTTTAAAGAATATATCGGACAGTAAATCATAGGTGGGTGGGTTTAGTTTTTCAGGTGTAAATAGTTTGACAGTTACTAAGGGACTAAATGCTTGCAGTGGGAAAAGCTCTCAATTAAAACCAGGGGGGAAATGTAGTTCATTTCACATGCTGGAATAAAAGGCTCTTGTGACAAAAGGTATATGTTTCTGCTACCTACAATGTGCAGTTTCTATAGAAAAAAAAAAAAAAAGAAAGCATTTTAACAAAGAATATTTATAGCCTGACAAAGCATGCCTGATGGTTTCATTTGAAAATTGTGTTTAGCTGATGAATAATTAAGGTACTGTGGCTATACGGAAAATTGTAAAGATAAATAAAAATATGGGAAAGCACTTCTTGCCAATTTAGTAGCTGGAAAGATTTAAGAGACCATAAAGTCTGTAGGAAAATACTTTATTTCCATAAGCATCTACGATCTGAAAGCTATCATCTTGAAGTTTTGACTGAAGAACCAAATGGAAAAGATTTGCTCCATTTTGTATAATTGCTTTCACTTCCTTTAGCATGGTCTTCATCATATTAGAACAATCCCTAGACTTTCATACATGAAAAGGCAAAATTACTATCTTTTAAATATGTTCCTATTATACCAGAAGCTTTGTGTACTTGTTTCGGCAAACTCTTCAGAACTAAGAGACACTAGAGATGCCCTAAAACTGTTAATTTTCTTTTAACAAAGCAATACAATTATTTTTCTCCTTCTAACACTATTCAACATTAAACGGAACTCATCCTCAGGTGATGAATGACTTCTCAATAGCTTATTAAACATTGATTGTTTTTTGTTTGGCTGAAAGCATGTAAACTCAAAAGGACTTTGTTTAAACTCTGAAATGCATATATAATTCTGGACCTGGGCTTCCAAAGGTTATTTTATCATGAGAAAGAAAACAGCATACCTATGTTCTTCACCCCAAATATTCATCTTTTGGCCTGATTTCTAAGCCTATCTTCTATTTTCATCTATATAAGATATATTCAAGCAAATAAAATCCATGCTCACCTCCTTTTTCCATAAATTAGGTGCCCAATGAATGTACTCTACAAATCAGATTCGTTTTCTTTGTTGAAAACCAATCCAATGGTCAGGATTCATGAACACAATATTTAGGTAGTAAAGTTTGCCAGGAAAATGACAAAGTGAGGTCATAAATTCAGGAAGCTTTTAGAAACATACTGTCTTTCAGTTGTGCACATTCATAACTCTTTATGAACATCTTTTCCATTGGATTATTTTTTTCTAGCTCTTGCCTATATCCCTGCTGAACTATGGTCTTTTTACTTGAACTCTTTATGGAACACAGCATTAAGCATTTGACTATAATGTAATTTAAAAATATCCTATCTCACAACTGAAGGAAGGAAGGAAAGGTAGACAGAAGGAAGGAGGGAAATATCATTATATTTTAAGAATTATATCTATGAACTAGGTTGAATCTGTTCTCTTTATGTTAATATCACATTAACATGCAAATTGACGAGAAAAAGTTACAGATTTCTACTTGTATCAAGAAATTGTAAAGTTCACCAGAAAACCTAAAATCAGAATGAAAACTTTTTGAAACATGAAAATTACTTCAAACTTCAAGAAATAGATTTGCATACTCAAATTCCATTCCAAAAGGCTTAATGCAGTGATCTAGAGCAAAGGAGACAGCCCCATGGCACTTGGGACTAAGTACCCTGCACTGCATCGTAATACATTTACATTTTGCTCCAGAAGCAGACTAACCTTGTAGCTTTAGCTCAGTGGTAAATGTCACAAGATTAAGCACCTTTGCATAATCATCATGTTGTAACACTCTTGAATGATCTTATAAGTTCACTGTCAGCCTTCAGTGTTCAAACGCTCCTTCTACATGAATTAAAATTTGCTTTTAGAATCCACAAGTGAGGAATGATTTATTATTCATAGTTCACGAATCTACTGATTCTCAGTCAATGAGCTCTCATCCCCAGCGGGTTCCTGAGGAGGTTCCTTGTAAATCTGTTTTTGGGCTGATAACTAGAGATTTAAAGTCTGAGGTTACTGGCCTTTCTGACCCAATGTACATTCCCCACACAGCAGGGACACTGGGTAGGCAGGTAAACTGAACACAAGAAAATTGGGCCAAGCCTAACACAATAGGGTGATGGAGTCTGTAGCACATTTCCACCTAAAAACAATTCAGTACAATTTCTTTTAGAAAGCTGTGTGCCCTTGGGCTAAAAGTCTTTGATTCCTTAGCATAAATCAGAAGGTGCCTGCAATAGGAGATATTTCAAAACTGGTAGTTATTACTTCACCTGATGAAAGCTATAATTGTTACTTTTAAGAAATAAACTAAAAAGGTATACAAATCACTGCTTTCCAATACAAAGAATATGCAAAGAAAAAGACAATAAACAAGAATGAACATTTGGGTGTCTGTGTAGACACAAATTCATAGGAATTAAATCAGTCCGAAAAGCTTGGATTCTCAGAATTGAAAGGAGCCTTTCAAAACATATAAACTCCATTGGATGATGACTATTTCTTTTTAAAAAGATTTATTTATTTATTTGAAAGGCAGAGTAACAGAAAAAGAGGGAGGGAGAGACAGAGAGAGAGTTCTTCCCTCCATTTGGTTCACTCCCCACCATAGGAATCATACTTGGTCCATGGCAGACAATCATCAAAGTTTCCTGAATGAAGTCATCTAGTCCACTCCCTACCCTAACCACAACTAACTTCCATGATTCACTAACTGTGATCATCTATGCTAACAATCAAAAATCTCAAAGGTGCATCACTAGTCTAATTTACCTTGCCCGTTATTATTTATTTCCCATACTAATTGTTATCAGATATGGCAACCATGTGTGGAAAATGATACTAGTATGGAAAAGCAATAACAAATACAGATACACATTTGTTATTAGTAAAAGCATCAAGCTCTAAACTGAGCCTTCCACTTGAACTTGGTAACAGGGTCAGGAAACATGACCCTTTGAAATTGAAACTAACAATACAAAATAAATTAGAAAACTTCAGGTAGTTTCAAAAACAATCCCAAAACCTAATTCAACCTGACAGTTGACTGTAAAATGTTATTGTCTTTTACAACATCTACCCTATCAGACAAAACCTGGCCAAGAACACAGAAAGTATAAACAATATTCTGGCAAAAAGCGAATGTCACATTTCAGATTTTAGAATAGCGTAATAAAAAAGTGGGGGGTACTGGGGTGGGTATGAGAAATATGCCCAGCTAAACACTTGTTAAATCAACAGGCAATACTTTATTTGGGGGTTGACAGGAAAATTAGGAATTTAATCACAGAAGCAATTTGTGGTTTTAGATTCGGCTTTCAAGTTAATAAGCAAATGCATTTGTGTTCAAATGCAATGTTTGTTAATATGTTTACTGAAGTGATCAGAATAATTGCAGCCCTTGAAAGAATGAATGTTGAATTTGCATATTCAATACTTTATCCAAAAATAGCTAGTTAGGCTTCAGCAATAATTGCTGACGATACAGATGAGTTAAGTTGCGGATGCCGTGGTTTTTAAAAATTGAGTTTTTAAAAATGTGTTTTCTTACACAGATTCTCATTTCTCACTCATTGATAAATTTCAGACCTATATACAAATAAATAAAAACAGAGATTAGAGCTACACTAGGATGACAAACCAGTGTTCAAGTTACACAATTACAGCCTTGTTCCCATCCATCAGTGACCGTCTGAGAGAGTCATAGGAGATGTCGGCCTTCCCTGCATCCATTTCGGCTTTGTTCTGATCGCAGTGCCAGCTCCTGTGAAGCGGACACTCATCACATGACACTGGCCTGGCCACCTAGAACATTCCAGGTCTCAGGCCTTCCTGATTGGTTGAGCATGTGAACATGAACCAGCTGATCTAACTTGGGCTTGAAGAGTCAGTGCATAACTTTCCTCCTCACCCCAGAGAAATAAAAACACAAACCCCAAACACGACAAAGTAGAACAGAAAAAGATTTGATTTATCTCGTCACACCACCACGATTAATGTTGAAAATCCAAGCTTTCCATTTCTGCCAGTTGTTGACTGCTGACGGGATTAGCTTTGTTTTACTTCATATTTTTCTGACACCAAAGTGTCACCCACAGGAAAGATGCCTTTGTTTTCCCATTGATATTATGATGAGGATATAAGGAAATCTGGATCTTTGTCAGGTCATGGCAATTAGTCTTAAAATGGAGCTAACAGATGTTTCTTATTCAAAATATAAGATTATGTTTTGAAACATAATCAGACTATGAAACAAAATAGATGATGTTTCTCATTCAATACATAAGAGTATCTGATGGGGCAGAAGTCTGGCACAGAGGCTAAGAGGCTGCTAGAGATGCCTGCGTCCCGTATCTGAGGGCCTGAGTCTAAGCATTGTCTCCGCTTCTGTGTGCCCTGGCAAGCAGCAGGTGATGGCTCAAGTGCTTGGGTCCCTCCACCCACGTAGGAGTCCTGGATTGGGTTCTGGGTTCCTGGCTTCAGCCTGGAATGGCCTGGAATGGCCTTGACTGCTGTGGACATGTGGGCTGTGAACAAATGTATGGAACCAGCAAGTCTGCTGTTGTCTGTCTGTCTGTCTCTCTCTCTTTCAGGTTTTTATGACTTTCAAATAAATAAATATATCTAAAAAAAACACTGTCAGTGTCCTACGGATTAAATTATTTACTACTCTGACTTTGTAATTCTTAGGACATTCTTGATTCCTAAAATGTGATTCAGTTATAAATTGAATTTTTTTGTTTGACTCCTTGTTAACTTCATTCCATTTTTTAAAATTTATTTGACAGGTAAAACGGAGCTTAGGCAGAGGGCCTACATATGTATGAAACAGCAATGGCCCCCTAAAAATCATGCTGCGGGACAGATCTCACAGAAAATGTGCAAAAATACTGCTAGAGTAGGGAGAGCGGCAAGATGGCGGAATAGGAAGGGAGCACACTGATAGTCTGGGGAGAGACAGTTTAATAAAAGTGGAGATACTGCAGGTTCAAGGAAGAGTAGGGGAAGAAACAGCAGAGGAAACCCTTCCGGAACTGGTGATTCATAGTGGACCTGTGTGGAGAGCGTGGGAGCCTGCAGTTTGGGACACCAGCAGCAGATTCAACACACCAGCGCTGGAACACGAGGTGAGCTGAACCTCAATAGCCCAAGATACCAGTAGGGAAGCGGAAAGAGGAGACTAGAGTGAACAAGGCTTGAAACCCTGCGGGGAAAAGTTCACCAGGCTAACTAGAAGAGAGAGAGAGAGAGAGAGGGAAAAAAAAAAAAAGTGACCCATACGGACATGAGTTTCTCTCTATCTGCTCACCTCTCAAAGGCGAGCAAGACAAAGAGCAGGCACCATTTTGGAATACGTCATAAGCAGGGCGACCTTGGGTCAGCACCAGCCCCGAGCCTAGCAGAAAAACCTGACTCTGGGTGGGAGGGGTGAAATAACAGGAGATTAGAACCTAATGAATGTGTGGTGCTAATGAACTGAGACTGTGAAAAAAGAGACTGTGGGGGAGAGAACTCATGGAAATCACAGATTCATGTGAGTACTCTCCAGAGACGCTACAGTTCAGTAGCCTTGGCAGCCCAGTGGGAGACTACAGGAGAATCTCAGCCCACACAAAGGGCCGCAAAGATTCCTTCTCTGGTCCTTGGGAAAGAGCTTCCGAACTCTGGCTCCTGTGGGTATATCATTCGCCTGCTAACCACCCCCAATTCCATCCAGCTGTGTGGAATTACTTCCCTTTTGAACCAAAAAAAAAGTAACAGAGAGAGAGTTACCACGCCTAACCTGGGAGTGTCTCCTTTGACACACCCTCAACCCTGAGGAACCAAACAGAGCTCTCAGGCCACACCCATCTCAAGCCTCTAAGGCTCCATCAAAAGCAGACAGTCCACTTAATCTAGAGTCATAGTATAACAAGAAAAAAACACCACAGTGAAGAAACCAATATGCCAAAAAAACAAACGCAAAAACCGAGGTAACAAGAACAAGGAAGACACTATGGCGTCCCCAAATGAAAAAGACACTCCAATTCAAGATTATGAAGATGATGAGATAGAAGAAATGCAAGAAGCAGATCTCAAAAAATTGATAAGAACACTAAGAAGTACTCAAAAACAAATTCTTGAACTACAGAAATCCTTAATGGACAAGGTAGAAAAATCTCTCTCGTGAAAATGAAATATTAAGGAGAAATCAAGCTGAAATGAAACAACTAGTAGAACATGAAACTGTGATAGTGACGAGAAATCATAATGAAGTGAAGAATTCAATAGATCAAATGAAAAACACATTAGAGAGCCTTACAAACAGAATGGGTGAGGCAGAAGAGAGAATATCGGACTTAGAAGACAGAGCAGAGGAAAATATGCAGTCAAACCAAAGACAAGAAGAGGAAATTAGAAATCTAAAAAATATTCTTGGGAATCTACAGGATACCAGTAAAAAACCCAACATTCGAGTTCTAGGAGTTCCTGAAGGCATGGAGAAGGAGAAAGGATTAGAAGGCCTTTTTAGTGAGATAATAGCAGAAAATTTCCCAGTTTTGGAAAAGGACAGAGACATCCTAGTACAGGAAGCTCATAGAACCCCCAATAAACATGACCAAAAGAGATCCTCATCACGACACATTGTAATTAAACTCACCACAGTGAAACAGAAAGAAAAGATCCTAAAATGTGCAAGAGAGAAACGTCAGATTACTCTCAGAGGACCTCCAATTAGACTCACAGCAGACTTCTCATCAGAAACCCTACAAGCTAGAAGGGAATGGTGAGACATAGCCCAGGTACTAAGAGAGAAAAACTGCTAGCCCAGAATATTATATCCTGCAAAGCTCTCATTTGTGAATGAAGGTAAAATAAAGACCTTTCATTGCAAACAGAAATTGAAAGAATTTGTTGCCACTCGTCCAGCCCTGCAAAAGATGCTTAAAGATGTGTTACACACAGAAACACAGAAACACGGCCATCAACATGAAAGAAGGTAAAGGAAGGGAACCTCACAGCAAAAGATCACAGGGAATTCAAAGCATACATTTGGATAAAGAAATTATGGGACATGTACTCTATAGAATACTATACAGCAGTCAAAAACAATGAAATCCGGTCATTTGTAACAAGATGGAGGAATCTGGAAAACATCATTCTGAGTGAATTAAGCCAGTCCCAAAGGGACAAATATCATATGTTCTCCCTGATTGGTGACAACTAATTGCACACCAAAGGTGAAACCTATTGAAGTGAAAAGGACACTATGAGAAACAGTAACTTGATCAGCTCTTGTGCTGACTGTTGTTGTACAATGTAATACTTTATCCATTTTAGTATTTTTTTTATTCTAGTACTATTGGTTGAACTCTGTAATTAACAAACAATTATTCTTAGATGTTTAAATTTTAACTGAAAAGTGATCCCTGTGAAATATAAGAGTGGGAATAAGAGAGGGAGGAGATGTACAATTTGGGACATGCTCAATCAGTCGTGCCCCAAATGATGGAGTTAGAAATGTGCCAGGGAATTCCAATACAATCCCATCAAGGTGGCATGTACCAAGGCCATCTCACTAGTCCAAGTGGTCAATTTCAGTTCACAATTGATCACACTGATAGGTCTAAGAGTCAAAGGGATCACACAAGCAAGACTAGTGTCTGCTAATACTAACTGATAGAATCAAAAAGGGAGACAATGATCCAACATGGGAAGCGAGATACACAGCAGACTCATAGAATGGCAGATGTCCTTAATTTCACTCTGGCCTCAGAATCAGCCCTTAAGGCATTCAGATCTGGCTCAAGAGCCCATGAGAATATTCTAGGCATGGAAAGCCAAGACACTCTGGAAAAAAAAAAAGAAGACCTAAATGAAAGATCTCTGTGTGTGAGATCCCAGTGGAACGAATGGGGCCATCAAAGAAGGAGGTACCTTTCTCTGAAGGGAGGAGAGAACCTCCACTTTGACTATGACCCTGTCGGAATAAGATTGAAGTCGGCGAACCCTAAAGGCTTCCATAGCCTCAGCAACTCATGACTAGACCCTAGGGAGATTACTGACGCCATAAACAAGAGTGTCAAATTGTTAAATCAACATCAAGAGTCACTGTGTACTTACGTCTCATGTGGGATCTGTCCTTAATGTGTTGTCCAATGTGAAGTAATGCTATAACTAGCAATAACTAGCACTGAAACAGTATTTTACACTTTATGTTTCTGTGTGGGTGCAAACTGATGAAATCTTTACTTAGTATATACTGAATCAATCTTCTGTATATAGATAATTAAAAATGAAAAAAAATCTTGGTGTTAAATTGGAAATTGCATAGAAAATTAATCAATTTAAAAAATATATATCATGTAGGATCTCTGTCCTTAATGTGCTATACATTGTGAATTAATACTATAACTAGTACTCCAACAGTATTTTTGCACTTTGTGTTGCTATGTGAGGGCAAACTGTTGACATCTTTACTTAATATATAGTAAACTGATCTTCTGTATATAAAGAGAATTGAAAATGAATCTTGATGTGAAGCAAGGGGAGAGGGAGTGGGAAAGGGGAGGGTTGCAGGTGGGAGGGAAGTTATGGGGGGGGAGCCCTTGTAATCTATAAGCTGTATTTTGGAAATTTATATTCTTTAAATAAAAGCGTTATAAAAAAAATTTATTTGACAGGTAGAGTGATAGACAGTGAGAGAAAGAGAGACAGAGAGAAAGGTCTTCCTTCTGTTGGTTCACCCCCCAAATGGCCACCACAGCAGGCGTGCTGCACCAGTCTGAAGCCAGGAGCCAGGTGCTTCTGCCTGGTCTCCCATGCTGGTGCAGGAGCCCAAGCACTTGGGCCATCCTGCACTGCCTTCCCGGGCCACAGCAGATAGCTGGACTGGAAGAGGAGCAACCGGGACTAGAACCTGGCGTCCATATGGGATGCCGGCACCGCAGGCAGAGGATTAATAGGTGAGCCATGGCACCAGCCCCATTCCATTTTTTTTTTTATCATGACATCAATTGAGCATTCACCATTTCTAGGCACTTATATTGTAATGATGAAAGCACACTCTTCACCTTTCAGTGAGTTACAGCCAACCCAGCCAAGCACATTGTATTTACAATAGAGACTGGTTGGAGTGAAAGGAATAGACACAAGGTTGGAGCCTGGAATCTGGAGTTGAGGATACCAGGAAGGCTTCCTGCAAGAGGCAGCAGTGTCATCAGGTATAACGTTCCCCACTGTCTTCCTCTGCTTGCCTCAGGTGCTAGAGATATTCTTTACCTTTTTTACGTTTTGGAATTATCCCAACCATGTGAGTACTGCATTGCTCTAAGTGGCAGACTGTGGGTGTGGGGACCAGTGCTCACCAGCTGGGGAGTCAGGAGGCTGAAAGGGTTTGAGTTTGGGAGTGAACACAGGGATCTAGGCTCAGAAATCTGGGGGAAAAAAAGGATCATGTTCTTTAAAGTGCAAGAGAACTCAGAAGAATGTTAAGACAACAATGGTATCATGTTACATGGCAAAACGATGTATTCTTTTTTAATTTTATTTATTTATTTGAGAGGTAGAGTTACAGAGAAAGAGAGGGAGATACAGAGATGGCCACAATGGCTGAAGCTGTGTGGATCTGAAACCAGGAGCCAGGAGCTTCTTCCTGGTCTCCCACATGGGTGCAGGAGCCCAAGCACTTGGGCCATCTTCCTCTGCTTTCCCGGGCCATAGCAGAGAGCTGGATTGAAAGAGGAGCAGCCAGGTCTAGATCTGATGCCCAAATGGCATACCAGCACTGCAGGTGGAGGATTAACCCACCACGCCAGGGCGCTGGCCCCAGAAGTATGTATTTTTTTTTTTTTGACAGAGTGGACAGTGAGAGAGAGAGACAGAGAGAAAGGTCTTCCTTTGCTGTTGGTTCACCCTCCAATGGCCACCACAGCTGGCGCACCGTGCTGATCCGAAGGCAGGAGCCAGGTGCTTCTCCTGGTCTCCCATGGGGTGCAGGGCCCAAGCACTTGGGCCATCCTCCACTGCACTCCATGGCCACAGCAGAGAGCTGGCCTGGAACAGGGGCAACCAGACATAATCCGGTACCCGGACCGGGACTAGAACCCAGTGTGCCAGCGCTACAATGCGGAGGATTAGCCTATTGAGCCGTGGCGCCGGCCAGAAGTATATATTTTTAAGGGACAAATCACATATAATCAAAATTACATTTAAGTATGCATCACAGGTTTATGTGATACATTATGATAAAAAATACACATGATACACTATATAAGCAGTATACACATATTGTATAAAGGGAATATAAATAGCACACAAAATTTGTAATATATACACTGCACATATATAGTCAAATATAGTACCATATATAGTACTATTTTAGGATGCTGTAAATATGACTATGCATATCCAAAGACAAAAAATAGAGACTTCCCTTCCTGACATCCAATCTTAAAATAAATGTTGAGTAAAAATTATTTTCCTTTTCTTTCTTATACTGAATGCATTTAGTTGACTCCCAGTAAATTAAGTATGTTCAGCATGTGTTAGAAAAATGAGCCCAAGGAAGACTCTCATTTTGCAAAGACATTTTGCCCTGAAAATCTGTGTGATTCCTCACACTGGTGTAGGCAGTTAGCCTAGTGGTTAAGACACCTGTGTCTCGCATCAGAGTATCCAGGTTCAAGTCCCAGCTCAAGATCCAGTTTTCTGCTAATAAAGACACTGGGAGGCAGCTTCCATGTCTCAGGAGGGAAACCTGGATTGAGTTTTCAGCTCCTAGCTTTGGCCCAGCCATTCCCTGGCCCTTACAGGCATTCGGGGAGTGGATTAGCAAGTAGGAACTCACCTGTGTGTTTCTTTAGCTCTCCCTGCCTCTCAGATAGGTAGATAGATACAGTCCTCAGACACAGCCTTATTAAAATAGTTTACTCGTTCTACAGAGCTGGAAGAGAATGTGATGTTCTGGTCACTTCTTCGTGAGGAGAAAAAAGTGGGAGATCATGTGTAGAAAACAGTCGTGGATCTGAGGGTCGGTCTGTGGCAGTGCTGTCCAAAATCACTTTCTGGAAGCACTGGCATTTCATCTGTGCCATGCGGTCACTGACACTTGAAGGGAGGCTGCTACGACTGAGGAACTAAATTTTTAATTTAATTGACTTAAATGTCAACAGCCATATGTGGCTACTGCCTCCCATCTAGGACAGGCAGGTTCCAAGTCTCCAGCCAGATTATAGGTTGAAAATTCAAAGCCTGCATGGGCCAGTGTCAGTTTTCAGATTTATTTTCTTTGGTCTACTCTAAGTCTACAAGTAGAGTGTACACTAACATTAGAGATTTGGAAAAGAAAAGATCTGAATTTTAAGTGTCTCTTAAAAGAACTTTTACAATATTAGACCCCAGGATTTTTGGATGGCAACCCCTGGCCGGTGCTGAGAAGCAGGTGTGACCATTTGATAGATTAGTGGCTGGAAATCGGAGGCTGTCCACTCATTATTCAAAACATGTGTGCTTTAGGCAGGCCTACCTCATTTGGTTTAGCTACTTACCAGGTCCCTACTGACACATAGTTTACCTCAGTGTAGCTCAAATATGTGGTTTCCTTACACGAAGACAGGCATCAGCAGAAGGGACCCGGGATCTTTCAACAAAGACTGGGAGTTTCTGACTCCATGAAAAGCAGGGGAAAATCTTTCCCATTTAACAAAAATACTAACACTTCCTCGGGGTAGCCCCTTGCAGCATCAACAGCAATTACAATGAGACTGCACACTCATTAACCTTTCAATACAAGGCTGGGGGGCTCAGACAGCGAAATGCAAGAGAAAGAGTAAAATTCTCAATTAAACCCTAAGACAAGTAATTTCTCTTGAGAATTTCTGAACTTTTGGATTTCTAACATGGCCAATTAAGAGTTCTTTTTACCCAACAGGAAAATAACAAAGATAAAATCTCTCATCAGACAGGTTTGCCTCCGTGAACATGACAGACTGTGGGTTTCCAATAGACATTCTTTAACTTTCTGTATTCTGAATCTTTAGGAGCACATTAGAATGTCCTCAACACGTGGTTTCGCATTGCTTTTCCTCATTGGCTGGCTATGTGTCTATCTATCTGTCTGCCTCTAGACACATTAATAAATGCATTTCTTTCTCTGAAGTTCACATAAAATATCATTTATTTATTTGAGAGTTAGAGAGAGGGATCGAATCTGCTGGCTCACTGCCCAAATGCCCACAAAAGCCAGGCCAAGGGCAGGAGGTAGAAATTCAGTCCTTGTCTCCAGGATGGCAGGAACCCATCACTTGAGCCACTGTCACTGCCCGCCAGTATCTGCAATTACCAAAAAGTTGGACAGAGGAGCCAGACCTGGGTATTGAATCCAGCTACTCGTGTGATGCAGGTATCTTTAAATTTTATCTGACAGATAGAGTTAGACAGTGAGAGACAGAGACAGAGAGAGAGAGAGAGAGAGAGAGAGAGAAAGGTCTTCCTTCCATTGGTTTACCCCCCAAATGGCCACCATGGCTGTTGCTGCCCCAATCTGAAGCCAGGAGCCAGGTGCTTCTTCCTGGTCTCCCATGCGGGTGCAGGGGCCCAAGCTCTTGTGCCATTCTCCACTGCCTTCCTGGGCCATAGCAGAGAGCTGGACTGGAAGAGGAACAACTGGGACTAGAACCGGCGCCAAAATGGGATGCCAGTGCTGCAGGCTGAGGATTAACCAAGTGAGCCACAGCACTGGCCCCACGATACAAGTATCTTAACCATTAGGCCAAACACTGCCCCTGCCATGTCCTCATTGTTAGTACATCCCTAAGCTATTTACCTGTAATTTCTGAAGGATAGTTTAAAAAAGCAGCAGCAAGTTTATTTTTTTCTGGGTTACTTAAAATATCATGTGCAATATTACCTAGTTGACTAATAAAGTTAAAAGCTAGGGGCCGGCGCCGTGGCTCAACAGGCTAATCCTCCGCCTTGCGGCGCCGGCACACGGGGTTCTAGTCCCGGTCGGGGCACCGATTCTGTCCCGGTTGCCTCTCTTCCAGGCCAGCCCTCTGCTGTGGCCCGGGAGTGCAGTGGAGGATGGCCCAGGTGCTTGGGCCCTGCACCCCATGGGGAGACCAGGAAAAGCACCTGGCTCCTGGCTCCTGCCATCGGACGAGCGCGGTGCGCCGGCCACAGCGCGCCGGCCGCGGCGGCCATTGGAGGGTGAATCAACGGCAAAAGGAAGACCTTTCTCTCTGTCTCTCTCTCTCACTGTCCACTCTGCCTGTAAAAAAAAAAAAAAAAAAAGCTAGAGGGAACAAATCAGGCCAGGCCAAAATAGAGGAGCCATCTAAAAAGATGCAGTAGCAATGACAACACCATTACTCTAAATTCCATTTTCTCCATTGGAACAATCTAGTTATCATACAGATAACCTGGGTAACAAGGAGATGTTTCATTTTCCAGGAAAATCTAATATTTCTTAGAATGCAAAGAAGTTCCCTGTACTTCTCAGGGTATCAATTTCTACTGATTATAAACCTTTGGTTTGATTTTTTATATTTGTTAGAAACCAGACAATCTCTAAAGCTATATTGAAAGTGTCTGCTGTGTTTGCCTACAAGTCAAAGATTTTAAAACAATACCTGGCATGTTAAGTCTTTACTTATCTGACTTAAGACTAACAAATCAAGTAAGTCACACGGATCTGTTACAGGTTTAGTTTCAGCTGCAACATATCAATGCCAGGTTGATACCCCCAGGATACAAGACATAAGAACCACAATGCCAAGGGCAAAACTTCTGCATCAACATTTTATATATGCTATCATGACATTGAAATATACCCTGTGTCATTATAATAATTACATCATACACAGCTATCATCACCAAAAAACCAAACCAAACCAAAAGGCTATTTCTGGACCTCTGAGCTCAAGACATCTGGTTATTTGATAAAACCATATCAACATAATAAATCTACTCATTTAGAAATACATTCCTATAGGACTAAATCTTGTATGGACCCTGACAATATTTCAGCTGAACCCATTTATCACCAAATTATTCATAAGATAAATGCCAGGAAATACAATTTTACTGACAACATAAAAACAGCCCACACACGAGCCATTCACTTGCTTCTTTATCATATTTACAGCCATGTCTAAGAGAAAAATCTTCCATTTCAGAAAGAAACAAATAGATGCATTCAGAAAGTGTCAGAATGACTTAAAAATGCTGGAAACAATATTTCTGGGATAACATCTTATTCAGTTGGCCTGTTCATCTTTTCCCAAAAGAAGAAATATTGCCAGATGTGTAACATGCTTGTGTCTGACTGAGCTAGCTCATACATTAGTTTCTAATTTTTTAACCATCTATTATATTTTACTTATTTATACAAGAAGAAGTAGAGACAAAGGAAAATCTTTTTCTCATTCTGCCATTTATTTTTATTTTATTTTATTCTTTATTTTTACTTATTTGAAAAGCAAATAGAGAGAGAGTGAGAGAGAGAGAGAGAGAGAGAGAGAGAATTCTCCCATCTGCTGCTTCCTTTCCCCAGATGCCCACAATAGCCAGGGCTGGGCTACACTGAAGCCAAGAGCCAGGGATTCAATCCAAACCTCCCACCTGGACCTAACTACTTGAGTCATCACTGGTTACCTCCCAGGGTAGACATTAAACCAGAGATGCTATGGGAAGCACAACCAGGACTCTGAACCTAGGCACTCCAATAAGGGAAGCAGGCATCCCAAAAGATGGCTCAACTGCCTGTCCCTCTGCCCATTCTAACCGGTAACCTGGAACCACGATGTTTATCCTGCTGCAAGTACACAGCACATAGTCAATAAACGTTTTGTTGAAAATAGTTAAAAGAAAATGACCTTGGTTACTCCCAGAAGTAAAAACACAAAGATCTACCTTCCAATCAAATCCTGACCCCATTTAACAGTGACACCTGGCTTCTGTTGTTTATTGGTTTAAGAAAACAATAGCAGTTCAATAAGATCTAAATCACTACTCGAAACATTGAGCATTTCCTTAACATAGACTAAGTTTGCTTGTCCTGCAGGTTCTAGAAAAGGTTTTGCCAGGCAAACACAGAGCATAGACAGTCCTTGAAGTGGACGCCCCCAGCACTTGGAAGAGCACACTGTTCTGACGGTGCCTCGAGCACCTCCTTCCAGCCACTTGAATGAAAGCAGCATATGCTATTTATAAATATTTCATCTCTTCATTAAAGTGCATTCCCTGAGCACCCCTCAGTAAAAACCGCTAATCTTGTGTTATTGAACCAAGTAAATACCCATCCCATCCAAATAATCCGCCACGATCTCCAAAATGATATTTTTATCTTGAGGGGATAGGAATTGAGATCTGTTTTCCCTTTTTCCTTATACCCTTTGGCATTCCTGGATATTTTCAGTGAAAAAGTATCCTTTCATAATATCAAAATATAGGCTTTAACATGATAGAAACCTAATAAATGAAACAGGTTCTCTTCAGGAATAATTAAAAGTGACTCTAGTAAGAATCTATTGTATTCCCTCTTACTTAATGGCCCTCCAAACAAACACCAGGGAAATGGGAGCGAGAGGCAGAGAGACATGCAAGTGTATCCTTTAACCTATGATTTCAAATCAGCTTTAAGACGCACTTAATTTCCTTCCCACAATGGATGTGTTCTGGATGACTACACGTTAAACCTACGTTTACAAATCAGGCTGCATTATAAATCAGTGCAAAGACATTGCTTATTAAGGGAATTTTAGAGTCAAGAAATCTTACTCTGAAGTGAATCGATCAACATGTGCTGTACGGATTCAAATGACCATAGATCAGTTGAAGATACCATACATTACTTTTTAATTTGAATTTGCAAAATTTCCACTGTACCTGTAATGAGGTGAAGGGTTGCCTCTGGCTTCGCAAGTCAAGGTGATTTTTTTATCTTCTGAATCAACAGGGAAGATGCTATTGCTGGGCTCTTTGATAAACACAGGGCCTTGTAAGAGTGGCTCGCCTGCATGGGTGGGAGACACGCAGAAAAATAATGAGCACACAGATTGTAAAAGCCACATTCTAGAACTGAAGGAGAAAACAAGCAACTAAGGTTTACACTTTCCAAAAAAATCACTTATTGTCCCATTCATCCACAAGGCAAGGCCCTCTGCAGGTGCTGCTCTATTTTAGCCCATCCCTGGTTAACGCCAACAGCTTAGGAAGGCGGGTTGGTTCAGAAAAACTGCCATATTAGTAGAGCAAACTATAAATAAAGTTACAGGAATTACTTGTATAACAATAAAAAATAGGTTAGTATTCACTGATCAATAAAATATTACAAGAAGCCCTTCCCAGCACATGCCTCAGAATTCAAACCAGCTGAACACTTGAGTGTTGCTTCTCTCATAAAGTCTGCTGGGCATTTAAATCTGAGAGTTGGCAAAGTTATTCTGCCCTTTTGAACTAAAATCACTCAATATTTGGTGGGATTTCCATCTTATTACTAGCAAGTTGAAGGATATAGCACCAAACAAGTGTCTTTTATTTTTAAAGAGTTATTTTATTTGAAAGTCAGAGTTACACAGAGAGAGAAGGAAAGGCAGAGAGAGAGAGAGAGAGAAAGAGAGAGAGAGAGAGAGAGGTCCTCCATCCGCTGGTTCACTCCCCAATTGGCCATAATGGCCAGAGCTGAGCTTATCCGAAGCCAGGAGCCTGGAGCTCCTTCCAAGTCTCGCATATGGGTGCAGAGGCCCAAGGACTTGGGCCATCTTATACTGCTTTCCCAGCACACAGCAGGGAGCTGGATCGGAAGTAGAGCAGTCAGGACAAGAATCAGTGCCCATACAGGATGCCAGCATGGCAGGTGGTGGCTTTACTCACTATGCCACAGTGCTGGCCCTGAACAAGTGTCTTTTTAAACATTGTTTCTACTTTGGTTCAGAGAACTTGAACATCAGCTGAAGAGAATTTTCAGATGTACCCAAAAACTCTTCCAGTCAAACAAAGGATGGACAACCTGAGACACAAAGACAGCCCATGAGTAGTGAGACAAAGAAAACAAGACCACTGAAAAGCAGCCAAAAGGACTTGGATCTACAAACTTAAATTTTGGAGACTTCAACTAGCAATAATATTAATATTTATCATCTCAAAACAATCATAAAATGATAGTATGATAATTAATCACTGAAAATAGCTATAGCAGAGCTACCCAGCGAACTCATGCAGCTACATGTGCTCATGAATCCTCCCAGGGCTCTGGGCGGCAGTAACTATAATTATCCCCAGCACACAGAGGAACAAGGCTGGGCCCAGAATGACTGATTCTTCAGTCCCGGCAGAGACCCACCCTCTTTGCCTCTTGCATAAAGTATTAGGCCTTGTCCTAGGTCTGGCCTTTGCCCTGGGCAACTGGGAAGTAATCTCTCTCACAGCAAACAGGACTGTCTATACTTAGGGTGGGGATCAATCACACCAGAAAAATCAACCATGAAATTACAAGTGATGGGTTGGGCCAACCCTACCATCTGACCGGAAGACAGAACTCAGCTACTAGTGCCTCCGCGGGCACACCTAGACCACAGAGCCCCAGTGGGAACTCTGAGGCTGGCAAGTCTTGCTGCTTGGAGACACTCCTTGTGAGTTGTTCCACGTCAGTGTCGGGGGCTGCACATCCCAAGGCAACAGCAGCTGAGCCCTGGGAACCTTTCAGGCTCTGCCTTAGGTGTCACTTCCTTTGGCAAGGGTTAGAGTGGATTCTTTCCCAGGAATAAGCCATCGTTGTGACTATAATAGCTTTCAGAGACCTTTTTCAGTCCCTCTAGAAAATTACTAAAATGGAGGTTGGTTTGGGAACCTCTCTAAACTTGCAGAAATGAGGGTGACCTTGGGGACTGTGTCCTCGGAGCTCACATTTGGGCACGACTCCACTGGGACATCATGGAGTGGCTGACACGTCCTGTTCCAGGGTCCTGAGAAAGCACCTCGCCATCCTTAGCTTCTGATCTTCACTGATCACTGCTTTCACCGACAAGGAGGGGGCGGCGGGGCGGGGGTTGGGGGTTGATGCAAGGGCATCAGAGTTCCCTTGCGGAAAACAACCTCCACCAGAAATGGATTTTAACTGCAAAGAACCAGTGTTGTCATTTTCCCAGTCTGCCTCCTCTATCAGTTACAGAACAGCAATAAACAGCCCGTTCCATTTATTGTCCTAGAAAGTGGAAAACATTTCTAATATTTATTTGTAAATGGGGTGGATTTTTCACAACATTTTTCTAGCTAGTTTCTGATTTACTGCTGGATGACTTTTATTCATTCATGGGATGGCACAGCATCATCTTTCTGACAAACCCTGATGTATTGAAAGCAATAACATATTAACATAATGGCATAAATTAGGAAATAGCCAATAAACTGGGGACAGAAACCAAAAGAGAAAAAAAATAAGAAGATTTAAGTGACAAAGACAAAAAAGATATTTAAAAAGTTTTCCTGGGCCTGACGCTGTGGCACAGTGGGTTAAAGGACAGGCCTGCAGCACCAGTATCCCATAGGGGTGCCAGTTCAAGTCCCAGCTGCTCCACTTCCAAGCCAGCTCCCTGCTAAAGTGCCTGAGAAAGCAGAAGAAGATGGCCCAAGTCCTTGGGCCCCTACACCCATGTAGGAGACCTGGAAGAAGCTCCTGGTTTCTGATCGGCTCAGCTCTGGCCTTTGTGGCCATTTGGGGAGTGGACCAGCGAATTGAAGATCTCTCTCTCTCTCTCTCTCTCTCTCTCTCTCTCTCTCTGCCTCCCCCTCTCTGTCTGTAGCTATGCTTCTCAAATAAGTAAATAAAACCTTAAAAAAATGTTTTCCTAGGCATGACCACAAAAAAAATTAAAACGTCTATGCCATCAACACCAAGTGCAATCTCAATTGATGTTATATTTCTTCTTCAGAGACCACTACTCATTTTAAGTACATGTGCTGCATGACAAAAAGCATTTCATTTTGGGAGACCCTTCTGAAAGCATGATGGTGACAGTTCATTTGCTAACACTGACTGAGCCCTCAGCAGGTGCCAAGCTTCCTACTGACTCTTCCCCTCCACTGCCTCCCCTATCCCCACCTATTCTAACCCGTGTCCCACCACTAGACAGTGTCCCTGCTTCCGCCTTTCAGAGGTAGTGCTGAGTCTGTTGTCACCTTTGGGATCACAGGCTACTCTATGCTCTTGTTTCTTCTTGTCATCAGAGTTTAGTATGCCATCTTCTCAGCTTCAAAGTGGCAACCCTCCCCCTTCCACAGTCATCTACATCTGCCACTCACAGAGACATAAAACACGTGACTTTCTCACCGAACTTGCTATAAAAATGTCATACAGGGGTGGGTGTTTGTTTTAACAGTCAAGTCACCACTCGGGATGTGCCCGTGTTCCAGTCTCAGCCCCACTCCCAATTCTAGCTTCCTGCTAATATGCATCTTGGGAGGCAGCAGGTGAGGGCTCAAGTAGATGGGTCCCTTGCCACCATGTGACATACCTGGACTGAATTCCCAGGTCTTTGGCTTAGGCCTGGCCTAGGCCTGGGTGCTATGGACGAGTGAACCAGTGGACAGATAATCTCTCTTGTCTATTTCTGTCTTTCCCTCTCTCCATGATTGTCCGTCTCTTTCTCTCTGCCTTTCAAATAAATAAATTTTAAAAGTCAAAAGGAAAACAAAACACTATACAAAACCCCTCAACCAAAATTCTTGGGACCAGAAGTGTTTTGGATTTTATATTTTTTTCTGATTTTAGAATATGTGGATGGTATACATAATGAACTATCTTGGAGACGGAACCCTGGTCTAAACACAGAACTTGCTTATGTTTCACATTTACCTTTGCACACAGCCTGAGGTAGTTCTGCACAATATTTAGTGTGCCTGCCTTATGACTGTGAATGTGGCGCATGAGGTCAGGTAGAGAATTTCCCATCTGTAGCACCACAAGTTCTGAATTTTGAAGCCTTTCAGATTTTGGATTAGGGATGCTCAACCTGTACATGCTTGTATATGTGCTAGCTTTTTTTTTTTAATTCATTGCTGTATAACCAGCTCCTAAAAAAATGGTAGCTATTCAACAGGAGAATTTGTTGAGCAAACAATTCAGATGAATGAAAGAGGAGGTGCCACCACTCACTTGTCCACTCCTTCCTGGATCCCCCAGCAATGGGTCTCTCAGGGGAGAGGTGAGGCAGATGGCCCCCAGTGCGCTCCAGGCAGGTGGCGCTGTCAGATGTGGGGAAGGCACCTGGCCAGAGCACAGCAGCGAGGGAAACATGCAGTGCTGGTGGTGAGATGGGCATTCTCATGATGACTGGACGGAAGGCAGATACTACTGGACAGCTGGCAATTGTTAAAGCCATTTTGTCCTTCCAGAGCTTGTCTTCTCATCTTGTTCACTGCTGTACTACACCTACTACACCAGGAGAAGGGAAGCACAGAGAGATTTAATCATCCGACCACAGCAACACAGCTTCTTGCTGGGAGACCTGGAATCAGATCCAGTCCTCACATTCTTGGTAGCTTCCCTTTTCCATGAAACCACAGTATTCTAAACACAGTGAGAGGCGAAAATTAAACATCAGCCTGCACTTCCCGTAATGCTTCAGTATTTCCTGATGACACCAGAGTTCATGGCCTGTGAGGCACATACCTATGATCTCTGCAATTTAAGGATGGCAGACGCTGCTGTGACCACCAGCAGCAGGCCATGCAGGAGTACTCAATGACTACTGAGAAGTAAGTACAAATTAATAGTCCAATGTGGCAGCTCAGGTCATGCCACATTCTGACAAGACACAGAAAGCACCCAGTCCCGCATACGGCGACCACATGAGTGATCGGATGCTCTCGTCTCCTGCACCTAAGATAAACTTAATGGGAAAGATGCTGAAGCCATTGCTAATCTAAAAGACGTCATCCAATCTGCTCTCAAAATGCATGTCAATACCCACAAGGATAGAACCTTGACCATGAGCACAGATATTCACAAGAAACAAGAAGCAGCCTGGCTGAGAGCAGAAGGAAGCCTCCTTGCCTAACTGAACGGATTCCATGTAACATTTAGATTGATGCCAAACTTGGCTTTTGTGACAGGGGCATTTTTTTGATATGCTAGCCTGGCTCCAAAACTCCATTTTATGTTTACAACCTAAAATAAAGGGTATATAACATTTCCGAGCAGGACTAATAAGTCTAAAAATCCATTCCTAAGGTGTTGCTTTTTCCCTCCACACACCCCCAGGCAACTAGGAATAGCTACTTTTGAATGTAAGTACAAGCTTTATGAGCTCCTAAGATGATGTCAAGCAAAAGATCAAATTCCAGCCAATCAATTCCAATGGTCACACTCTATACAATTTTTATAAAGACCGAGAAAACGAAACAGGCAGGGGTTCCAGGCTCTTGGGTTACTTCTGCTAAAAGAAATAAAACCCCTCAAAGACAATGATGTGATCTCTGAAATTTCTAGGGGAGAGGAAAGCATATTCTATTTTCCCTGGTTGATTGAAATCCTATCTACATGAGTAAAAACAGCAGTGCATTTTAAAAAGAAGATGAGCTAGAAGGGAGCTAGAGCAGGTAATGTCATTGAAGGCAGAATTTAAGAGAAAGTATATCTTGAAGGGAATAGTCCATGTACTTAGGAGGTATCAGACCCAAACAAAATGAATGCTAGCATGAATCAAAGAAAGTAACAGTCGCCACTGAGAAAAGATCTGCATTCTAGGCTCTACTGTTCTACGGGAAAAAAAAGTAATTGAAGATGGAAACATACTTAAAGGTTTATTTATTGATGTGGAAGGTAGTTACAGACGGAGAGAGGGAGAGACAGAAAGAAAGGTCTTCCATCTGCTGGTTCACTCTCCAAATAGCCACAAAGGCTGGAACTGAGACAATCTGAAGCCAGGAACCAGGAGCTTCTGCCAGGTCTCCCACAAGGTTACAGAGGCCCAGGGACTTGGGCCATCTTCTGCTGCTTTCCTAGGCTATAGCAGAGAGCTGAATTGGAAGTGGAGCAGCTGACTCCTCAAATCAGTGCCCATATGGGATGCCTGTGCTGCAGGCATAGGCTTAGTCTAGTATGCCACAGTGCCAGCCCCAGATGGAAACATTTTTAACCATAGTGCACTGTCATTTTTGGCATTAATGTTATAAATCTAAAAAATGTCAAAGAAATAAGGGAAGACCAATATAAAAAATTCCATTTATATGCTTCCGGATTCAGGAGGGATAAAGTAGTTACCAATCTTAGAATAATCCATTCTGTTAACAAATATCTGAATGGCAGACAAGCATAGTAAATGAGAGAAAACTTGCCCGGGGCAGACAGCTGAGGTCTACTCAGTAGCCACTGCCTACCTTTTTCCCAGGTTTCGGAACCTACTTTGCCATGGAGACTAAAGGTGCCAAGCAGATCAGCTCCCCAGAACTTCAAATACTTCTTGGCCGGTGAGGAGGAAAGGGTAGGGAAATCTGGTCTTAAGGGCAGTGGCAACCCAGGAGCGTGCATTAGTGTGCTAGGTCTGCCATTACCAAGCATCGTGGCCAAGTGTCTTCAATCACACAGCTTCATTGCCCACAGCTGTGAAGGCCAGCAGTCTCAACTCTGAGAGGGAGCAGGGCTACGAGTGAAGCGCATTTCCACTGTCTCCCACTGGCTCCTGTGTCCCTTCCTGTCACCTTCCCTCTGGGTGTCTCTGTCCAAATTTCCCTTTTGTAGAGGACACTAGGCATCAGGACCTCCTCTTAACTAAATGCATCCGCAATGGCCCCGTTTCCATGAAGCTTCCCACGTGAGGCACAGGGCTTAGTGCTGAAATATGAATAGGGGCTGGAGGGGCACAATTCAATCCCTAGCAAGAGATCATGGGAAATTGCCAGCAGCTCCCAGGAAAGAGTCCCCACTCTGATTTAGAACAAGAAAAGTGAAGGAAATGGTGAATCTGCTTCCTTTGCTTCTGGATATGGAGGCTTGCACATGAGGAAGGAATACTGGCAACATGCGGACAGCGTGAGCAAACACATGCATCTGTATCTATGTCTTTAGCTGTGTCTGTACCTGTAACTCTATGTGCCTCTATCTATAGCTACGGATACAATCGTGCCCTGCCTGCTTAGTGACAGGGCTATGACCTAAGAAATGCACAGTTCAGTGATTTCATCCCTGTGTCTTCCCACAAACCTAGACAGTCTAGCCTCCCGTATACCTAGATCATATGGTTAGTCTTTATTTCCACCAGGCTACAAATCTGAAAGGGATGTCATTGTGCTGACTGAACCCACCATCACACAATGGTGAGCAGTTGTCTTCTCAACACATCTAAACAGAAAAGCCACACTGAAACATTAGGCAATAGGAACTTTTCAACTCCATTATAATGTTCCATGTATGCAGTCTGTCATAGGCTGAAATGTCCTTATACAGTATATGAAATTACTCATAGAAAAGTGAACTCTAAGCCCTCACATCTTTGATTCCTGAACCAACATGGACTATATAACCCCAAGTGTCATGTGTTAGAAAAATAAATCTAATGCACTTTTGTCCCCTGTAGCTAAAAGCTATGTTCTAACTGATGTACTTAAAAAAAGGAGGCAGGTGAAGTCGATATAGTATATTTAAGAGGCTAAAAGAAAATACAATGCTCAGTACTTACTGGGAATAACTAATTTGTTATCTGCATCTGGAAATGTTATCGAGCAATTATGATAAGACAAAAAAGTGCTGGAGTGTGGATGGCACACACCTGCAGGATGAACGTTTACAAAACAGACACCACCATAAAGTGATGGAAACTTTAAAACACTAAATTAATATTTTATTATGTGATTTTTCTCTATCTAAATTTTCTGTTTTATCCACAAACAGAGGGAAACTAGATGGGAAACAACATTCAACAATTAAGAAACTAAACTGCATGGTGCCTCTGAAGCTTCTCAGGTGTTTCAAATAAACGTTGAAGTAAAAAATGCTCCTTGTTGGAACAGCAGACCCCTGTGTAGGCATGACAAATTTTTACCAACAACTGCTTGGATCCTTCAATTGCAATCTGCTTAAGAACAACACACAAATGCCGACATTCATATCCAGGAATGTACATGATGGCTTGCAGTTAAGGTTAACTATCTGGATTTTGGGACTTGGCTTTGGTAACCTAATCACAGATCTCAAAGGAAGGTCTGGCCCTTTTCACCAGACACACGATATTCAACCTGTAGTAGAGTTCAGTATGAAAAAGAACTTGGAAGCATTTCCAAGAGTGCCTAATATTTTACGTGGATACTTTCTAAATCCAATGGCTCTCATTTTGATTGTTGAAATATTCCTTACAATTGAACAGAATGATTAATCAATTTAGAATTACAGTGCAGGCAATAATGTCTTAGGGGAAAAACAGGCTCAGAGGAGGTGGGCTGAAGTCATTGTAGATTAACATGTGTTCCTAATATTTCATGGCTTTCTTCCATTTAAATTCATGCTATTGTCTTTATAGGAATGTGAGCTCTAGTGCTTTTGATCCTGCTTGACATCCTTCCACAATTCCCAGACCACAGTAATACCTTTCTGGCTAGATGGTTTAATAGCAACTCTACATGATAAAAATAAAAACGTGGCATGCTATTGTTAGATGCACTGTGCAATGTGTCCAAAATACCATGCGAACACAATCCACGGTTCATTTATTTAAAAAGCAAAAACACTTCTATTCCCACTTTCTATTATACCAATTTCCATTGAGCATCTCTATGAAAAGTGCAAATTCACAAGATTCTCACCAATCATACTGAAAAGAGTTCATTAGTCAACTCCATTTAAAACGTTTCTTTACCATCTTTCTCTCAAAGCTTTTAATAGAAATGATTATAGTTGTGGTTTCTATTCTTCACCAAAGAGCCTGGGTCAAGGCTTTGAGGCCCAGACATGATTTCTTTCATGTATTTTGAAAAGAACATTTCATAGCAAACCCTAGTTCAAGGTCATTGTTTGTATGAAACAATAATTATACAATAAAGCATTCCCATTACCAATAGGTTGTAATGGGGAAGCTATTAAGAAGCAATTACAGCTGGTGATTGCATTCTGTAGTATTTTTTTGCAGCTGGAATCTCATAAAGTATAAAAGTGCATCATCTTTTCCTGCCCCAATCTCAGTAAGCAGAAGCCACTATTGCATTTGTAAATATCTGAGTATATAAAATGCCATCTATTTCCATCTTTCCAAGCAAGGATACTGCTTTTCTGTTTCTAGACCACTGAGGGGAATTATGCTAGGTTTGGGGTAAATATGGAGATCCAAGAAAACCAGACAGGGAGGACAACCTTTCCCACAGTTGTGTAGGGAAAATAGAGTAGGGATGTGAGAGATGTCTCAAAGTTGTGTAGACTTACATTTTTCAAATTATTTTTTAATGGATACACAATTTATTTATGAGCATCATTTATTGTAGGATATATGTATATACACTTATATACTAGTAATGAAAAATGGTCTTGAAATAAGGCTAATTCTTACTGCATTCTGGACCAGGTCTTTTTTTTTTCTTATTTTCTCTTTTATTCTATTCTGCTCCAACCTGCTCTATGTGTTTTTGTTTTTTAAGATGTATTTATTTATTTATTTGAAAGAGAGAGGGAGAGAGAGATCTTTCTTCTGCTGGTTATTCCCCAAACTGGGGCTTGGCCAGACCAAAGCCAGGAGCCCAGAACTCCATTTAGGTCTCCCATGTGGGTAGAATTTCACTGCCTGCCCAAGCACATTAGCTATGAGCTATATCAGAAGTGGAATAGCTAGGACTTGAACCAGCTTTCCAATATGGGATGCTGGTGGTACAAGCAGTGTTTTAACCCACTATGCCACAATGCCAGCTGTTGTATTGTTTTAAAGACTAGAAATGAATCACTACATTAATACCACTTCACATCAATGGGTTGTTACCCCCTAATTTTACAATCCTTGGTATAGAAGCATGCTTCTCTTGCCACCAGTTTCCAGGTTATTACTGGGAGAAGTGGGCAGGGGAGGTAGGATACGTACTGACTGCAAATATTTCCTTCATTTAGGAATTAATCCAAAACTTGCATGAAAAGAAAAATAGACTCACCTTCCAAATGGAAAAGCATAACGCTGCTTCCAGGACATAGTAAAGATCAGGGAGCCTCCCCCCAGTTCCCTAAACTGCTGTGTCCTCTGTGGTCTTGGGGAAGTAAAAGTAATGCTGTGTATTGCTTATAATGTTCACAAGGAAGGATCCACATTTTATTTTGAAAATCATTGTTCTGTAGATTATGCAACAAAAAAAATCCCTCTTCAAAACAGACTTGGTTAATAAACAAATATGCATTCTGCATCAACAACAACCAATGAAAGCAAACCAGACAGTGACTACCAAACTGTCCTGGATACCAGACATTTATGAAATCTCCTAATTCTAAGAGAACATGGAACCCTCTGAATTTAAAAAAAAGTGGTGCTCACTTTAATACGTAATGGCACAGGAAGCCAAAGGAAACTTTGCTGTCCATGCTCTCATTAATCCTGTGTAGGTATCACCATTTAGTAAACTTTTTTCACTCTGAATACTTAGAACATTTGTAGATTTTACTACTTTGTCTATTATCTTTGTTTCTCAAAGTAGGGGGGAGAGTTTATGCTTCATTGCAAATGCATTTAATTTACAGGACATCATAGTGGATCATAGACAGATTGGGCTATTCCCAGGTCAACAATCTGAAGCAGAATCTCTAACTCCAACCATAATGCATGTGTCCAATGAGCAAGCATTCTCTCCCTCTGTCTGTCTCTCCTTTTCAAATCAATTAAAATATATCTTTTTTTTTTTAAGAGCAGTCACTATTTGCACAGGTGTCCCTGTTCCCATGGAATGGAACACACTGCAAAATATACTAAAATATGTGAGAAACCGTGATACAAATGATGAACTTAGTTAACAAATAACCAACACATAATTCTAACTTTAGGGTGAAAGGTTGGCATTCACATTAGTCACCTGCTGGCTGCCTGAACACATGGCACATCGGTGTCTTTTCATCTCACAGTGGCAGCTTTAGGTATGACCTGAGCTAGACTGTCTCTTCAGGGTTTTGCAAAGTGGAGATTCTGTAATCATATGAAATGTAGACAACCTGTCAAACTGCTTGGAAACTATGGTTAATAGCTATTGGGCCAAATCTAAGATTGTCTTAGATTTGCATCATAGAATATTCAGAGATGGTAAAACACTTCCCTTTAATTAACTGGCTTAATTTAAAAATCCAAAGACATTAGGCATAAAAAGTCAGATTTCACCTTCCAGAATACAAGAACCCAAAGTCTAACAATACTCAACTAAGCAGTGGGACAGAGTAGAGCACACTCTCCATTTCACATACTTAGTAAACAATTTATCTATAATCATTTGCAAAAAAAACTTTGTTTACCAAATAAATTATCAAGGATTGATCTATACTATTCTTCCCAGAATGTTTTTCTGATTTATCCTTCAAGGTATAAAATCCCTTTTGATAGTCCTCCAAAAATAATCTCATTTTAATAGCAATTGAGTTCAGTACATTGATTGTACCTCTCCTGGAACATCTGTATTTTAGTAACTTGGGGACAGACTGTCTCCTTGGTTCCTCATCTTATGCTCTTTGGGGTCTCTTAACAGGACATTGTAAAACACATTGTAATTGATCATTTCAGAAGCATTTGATAGGAACTGATCTTAAAAACACCTATTTGTGCATAGTATAGAGGTTGGAAAATGATGGCCCATGGACCAAATCTGATCAGCACACTCTTGGGCAATCATAAACGAAAAGAATAACATTTTTGGACATGTGAAAAATGTATAGATTCAAATTTTAGTATCCATAAATAAAGTTTTCTTGGGTCTCAAGTCACCTTCACCTGTTTACATATTGTCCCTGACTGGTTTCATATCACAACTGCTGGGTTGAGTGGTTCTGACAGAGACCATATGGCCCACGAAGGCATGAATATCCAGTATCTAATACTTTTTGGAAAAGTGGGCTGACCCCTGCTTTAGTAAAGAGTATAATCTCCAGGAGGAACGCTAGCTTTCATCATCATGGACACCGTTTTCCCCAATACTTCCATTTTGCTTTAGGCAAATCATTTAATCTCTCTAGGCCACTGAGTTCTCTCTTCTTCCATGGGAATGGTATCAACATTATGAGGATTTTGATACAAGGACTAGCAGGAATTTTTCAGCGCAGTCATAGTGCAATAAATGGCATTTGATGATACTGCATATCTTTTGCTTAGTTTTGCATTAAACTTTTAATTACATCTGACTGAGGAAAAATAATTTATGAGAAAGTAGTCTAATAAATGGCTTTATTCATTACAGCTCTTTATCTACCTA